>CP136055.1:414756148-415361148 GCA_032464435.1 Aegilops umbellulata
TTCCATGTGATGCTCAACTCAAATCCTACACCTACCAATCCCTTCGAGTGAAGCCATTGGAAATCTCATACAGTTCAGTCAATTTCTTCAGTGACAGAGACGAAGTTCTTCTGGTCGCTGAGGAATTTTTTCTGACTAAGGAGTTAGGAATTCGCCAGTGCGGATTGCCTACACAGTGAGGAACATGATAGCCGTGAGGAATTTGAACCTCAAATTTCCGACCGTTGCTGTGCTACGCGCCAGCTGTCCCAAAATATCTTATCCATCCAACGGTCATATCACTGAAGGGCATTTATGTCTTATCATGTCGGGCTGCTCCCTAGGCTATAAATAGCCGCCCCCTACAACCACTAGCTGGTTGGGTGCTCCGAGAGAAACTGACACTTGTCAATTGGGAGCATCCCATCCTCCGAGGACTTTGAGCGAAAATCATCAAGTAAGGAAAATCCAAAACCCAAACCCAAATACCTAAAAACCCAAAGTGATTGAGCATCACTGAAGAGATTGATCCTGCGTGGATCTGACGCTTGTTACCTTTGAAGACTGTGCTTCTTCCATACGGTTAGGCGTCATGGTCTAGAGCATCCAAGAGGAATTGTGGATCGCCGAGTGACCGAGTTTGTGAAGGTTCGGAAGTCACCTGAAGACTTACTACGAGTGATTGGGTGAGGACTGTGTGTCCTTAGCTCAAGGAGAATACGGTGAGGACTGTGTGTCCTTAGGTTTAAATACCTAGCCGCTCCAACCAGATGTACAACTGAGACATCAGTTGGAACTGGTCTACCAAATCATTGTCTTCACCAAGCCAACTGGTTCTATTTCCTCAACACTTTCATTTCCTCATTACTGTGTTGTGTGCTTGTTCATATCTGTGTTTGAAGACTTTGACTGAAGACTTTCTCAATTTCCTTAGTTCAATTTCTTCAGTCTGTTTGTCTTCATCTTGTGCAATCCTGTGCTTACGCTTTCTGTACTCTGTGTTTGTCTTCATTTCATCATGATGATCATGCATGTATTCTGTCATGTTTACTTCTGAGTACTTATTCCGCTGCAAGTAGTTCTTCGCTAAGGAATTTCCTCAGTAGCAAATTCCTGAGTGAAGAATTTCATAAAAATCGCCTATTCACCCCCCCTCTAGTCATATAACGCACTTTCAATATCTTGACGACATTTCTTAACCACTATTCTTGTTTCCGAAGCAACGTCCATTAGGGATTGGACTTGTGTCTGGAGCACAGATATATCACTCTATCTAGCAGGAAGATTTTGTTCAGTAGGCGATTTGGACGAGGTTACCTTGACAACCAACCCAGAATTACGCAGGAAGGTGCTTTTTGCAGTTTAGTGGAGAGATACTGATGCACTGTAGCAAGAGGTGACATTGTGCCTGTAGTAGCCTCATCACCTTCAGGTGGTTGTGGCTGTTCAATCATTTGTTCCATAGCTTCCTGAAAGTTTGAACTTGTAGATTAGTGAGGGAGTCCTGGATTAGGGGGTATCCGGACAGCCATACTATATCCTTTGGCCGGACTGTTGGACTATGAAGATACCAGATTGAAGACTTTGTCCCGTGTCCGTATGGGACTCTCCTTGGCGTGGAAGGCAAGCTTGGAAATACGGATATGTACATCTCCTTCCTTGTAACCGACTCTGGGTAACCCTAGCCCCCTCCGGTGTCTATATAAACCGGAGGGTTTAGTCCGTAGGACCAACAACAACAACAAGATACAACAATCATACCATAGGCTAGCTTCTAGAGTTTAGCCTCTTTGATCTCATGGTAGATCAACTCTTGTATTACCCATATACTCAATATCAATAAAGCAGGAGGAGGGTTTTACCTCCATCGAGAGGGCCCGAACCTGGGTAAAAACATCGTGTCCCTTGTCTCCTGTTACCGTCCGCTAAGACGCACAGTTCAGGACCCCCTACCCAAGATCCACCGGTTTTGACACCGACATTGGTGCTTTCATTGAGAGTTCCTCTGTGTCGTCATCGTCAGGCTTGATGGCTCCTTCCATCATCGATAGCGATGCAGTCCAGGGTGAGACTTTTCTCCCCGGACAGATCTTTGTATTCGGCGGCTTCGCACTGCGGGCCAACTCGCTTGACCATCTGGAGCAGATCGAGAGTTACGCCCCTGGCCACCAGGTCAGATTTGGAAACTTAAACTACACGGCCGACATCCGCAGAGACTTGATCTTCGACGGATTCGAGCCCCTGCCGAGTGCCCCGCACGGTCACGATGAGCATGATTTAGCTCTGCCGTCAGATAGTGTTCAGGAGATCGCACCTGCAACCGCTCCGACCGTCAATTCGGAGCCAATTGCGCCATCCATGGACGGTTGTCTAGACCCCGCCACGGAGGCCGCAGTCTCAGCGGCGATCGAGCCAAATACCAACCTTACCCTTCACGAGAGCCGTGACGCCAAATTGCCGAATTCTTCTCCGGCCACGGACTCCGAACCGCCTGCGCCTGTGCCTATCGAATCCGACTGGGCGCCGATCATGGAGTTCACCTCCGCGGATATCTTTCAGCACTCTCCCTTCAGCGACATACTGAACTCGTTAAGATCCCTCTCCCTGTCAGGAGAAACCTGGCCGAACTATGTCCGGCAGGATTGGGATGCGGATGACAAAGAAATTCGCCGCCCACCCACCACCCACTTAGTAGCCACTATCGATGATTTGACCGACATGCTCGACTTCGACTCCGAAGACATCGACGGTATGGACGACGATGCAGGAGACGAACAGGAACCACTGCCCACAAGGCACTGGACAGCCACCTCATCCCATGATGTATACATGGTGGACACACCCAAAGAAAACGACAACAAGGATCGGAAGGACGCAGCGAAGGATCGTTCCCTCGAGAAGCAGTCAAGGCGGCGGCGTAAATGCCCCTCCAAATCCTGCCCGGCAGAAACAACGATCACATAGGCCCAGCGATAGAGCAGGGTGAGCCAGCGGACGACGAACACGGCATTGAACAACCGTCCGACGAGGGCAACACGGAGAATCAAATCGAACAACCCATCTCCGGCAAGGATAACAGTCCGGATGACATCACATCGGACAAGCTCCTGGAGCAGAAGAATCTCCATCAAAGGCTTGTTGCCACTGTGCGGAGCTTGAAAAAGCAGAAGCGAAAGCTCAAGGTCGCGGAAGATACACTCAGAATCAGATGGAGTAAAGCACTCAACACCGCAGAAAAGTATGGCGGCAGTCGCCACACAAAGAGCTACCCGAAGCGAAAGCTACTACCTGAATTTAATGATGAGGCCTTATAGCCTCCGCAATCAAAAAACAAAACAGCCTCCGGTCGGATAGACGACCTCGGGGCCAACATAGAACGGCAAATGACGCCGCACACAAGCCAGTATGCGATCCACATGAGGACTGACATCATAAGGATGGCCCAACCCGATCCATCTACGGGCCAAGAAAGCGCGCTCCAGCATGCAATGCAACACAACAAAAATCCGAACACCATGCTACACCTAAATACAGGGATGCCGCACACCCCCTATGTTTCACCGATGAGGTGCTGGACCATGAATTTCTAGAGGGATTCAAACCCGTAAACATAGAGGCATACGACGGAACGACAGACCCTGGGGTCTGGATTGAGGACTACATCCTCCATATCCACATGGCTCGAGGAGAGGATCTCCATGTCATCAAGTACTTACCCCTCTAGCTTAAAGGGCCAGCCCGACACTGGCTTAAAAGCCTCCCCGAAAACACCATTGGAAGTTGGGAAGAGCTTGAGGACGCTTTTCGGGAAAATTTTGAAGGGACCTATGTCCGACCACCAGATGCAGACGATCTAAGTCATATAACTCAACAGCCCGGAGAGTCAGCCCGAAAGCTTTGGAACAGGTTTCTCACTAAAAAGAACCAAATAGTCGACTGTCCGGACGCCGAAGCCTTAGCAGCTTTCAAACACAGCGTTCGAGACGAATGTCTCACCAGACACCTCGGCCAGGAAAAGCCAAGAACAATGGCTGCATTAACAAGCCTCATGACCTGCTTTTGCGCGGGCGAGGACAGCTGGTTAGTCGGATGCAGCACCAGCGACCCAAGTACATCCGAAGTCAGGGACGGAAACGGGAAGCCACGACGCAGAAAAAACAAGCACCGGAATAAAGAAGACAGCCCGAAGAGCACGGCGGTAAACGCCGGATTCAAAAGCTCTCGGCCGAGTCAGCAAAAGCTGCCCCCCAAAGGCAACAGAGACGAACTGTCCAGCCTAAACAAGATTCTGGACAAACTATGTCAGATCCACAGTACCCTTGATAAACCTGCCAATCATACCCATAGAGAATGTTGGGTTTTCAAGCAGTCCGGCAAACTCAACGCCGAACACAAGGGGCTGGATACACCAAGTGAAGACGAGGACGAGCCTCTCGAACAAAGCACTGGGGAACAGAAGAAGTTCCCACCAGAAGTCAAAATAGTAAACATGTTACACGTGATAAAGAAAAACAACATGTCACTCATAGAGACACGTGCCCCAGGGCCTATCACCGCGGAGTTCCGCCACTGGTCGTCCCAACCGATCACCTTCGACCATCGGGATTACTCGGCAAGTATCCGGCATGTAGGATGGGCTGCCTTGGTGTTAGACCCGATAAACGACGGATACCACTTCACACGAGTCCCGATGGACGACGGAAGTAGTTTAAACCTGATATATTAGGATACAGTCCGCAAAATGGGGATAGACCCAACAAAAATCAGCCACAACAGTACTGCCTTTAAAGGAGTAGCGCCAGGCCCAGAAGCCCATTGCACGGGCTCCCTGCTACTAGAGGTTATATTCGGCTTTCCCGATAACTTCCGCAGCAAAAAGTTAACCTTTCCCATCGCTCTGTTCCAAAGTGGCTATCAAGCACTACTCGGACGCGAAGCTTTTGCCCGCTTTAATGCAATACCGCATTACACTTCTCTCATGCTTAAGATGGCTGGTCCACGTGGCATCATTATAGTAAATGGAAATATTGAGCGCTCCTTGCGCGCGGAAGACCGTGCCGCACACTAAAGGGCCTCACCAACTAGAGCATCTAACAGGTCGTTAGGACCACAGACACGGTTAGACGAGTCCGGCTTAGCTATATGATTGCTAACGGTTTGATGGCTATACCCCTATAACAATACAAGGGGCTCAACGCGTGTAAACAAGGGACAAATAGGCTCAATTTTACTCATCTCGAACTGTACTTGGTTTATTTAGTATAACCTACCTTTTGCACGACAACTTTTTCAGCTAAGTTTCTCTCTTTTACAGATGACCATCGTGCTACACCCGTCTAGGATATGGCACAACGGAGACACAGGCGCAGACGTGCAGCAGGGACCCGTTCCAAGGATTCTCTTTAGATTAAGACCCTATGTAAACCTTTTTTACTGTCTCTTGTTGATACACATCCCCCGGATTCTCAGTACAACTGAGATGGATGCTGACGTATTGGCATGTGGCCATGTCAGATTACTGCACGTACCTGGACACCAGGGGCTCATAACAAAGGGCACTGCTTAGCCCGGATTACATAATAAAGACCGAATTCCTTAGGGAGTGTTCGGCGTCGCAAGTTTGGCCTTATATGCATCATCTCTGAATAGTGTCTTTGGTCAAATGTTGGGTTTTCCCGGCTCCTGTGTTTTGCTGCCTTACGTTCCGCTCTATCAGCTAAGGCGGCACTAGGAGAACTACTGCGATTGTGCCCTGGTTCATCCGGACGAGCACCTTAGTAGAGAAAGCCGAAAACTAACTGTCATGATATAGAGTGAGACTGGTCAACCACTCGATGACCTAGCGGAATCTTCGGGGTTCCTCCGCCTTAACAAAGGGTCGTTTCCCGGCCAGGCATGTACGCGCCCCGAATACGGATGAGCGCGGAGCCACCAGGGGCTATATAGTAGCCCCACTGTCAAACTCCTATGGCTAAGTGAAAGTGTTAAAGCATTATAGTCTGATTTCCTAGTTCGCTGCGCTATCACCTCCTTAATGGACCAAGACGATGGATCAAGTGTGGACATGCGTTTTCTGCGAACACCCCCGCATTATATGCGTGGGGGCTGAAGCCGACGACTGCCATCTTTCACGTTATATACATACATACATAAACGGCCGCACATGAGGTATTATAATGCTTGTAGGCACAAGTATAAAATAGCCTTCATAATTCAGTAAAACATTGTTTTTCAATGGGAATACATGTCATTAGAACATAATATTCTTCGAGCACTGTGCCTCTATGGAGCGAGCGCCCTCAAGAACTTCTTGAAAGTAGTGCTCGGCAGGTACTCGGCTCTCGTCTGAATCTTGGGCTGCAATGGCGGTGGCCTCCATCTTCGCCCAGTATGTCTTCACACGGGCAAGGGCCATCCGCGCACCCTCCACGCACGCCGACCTCTTCATCGCGTTGATATGCGACACGACACCAAGGAACTGCTGCAACAAACTGAAATAACTGTTCGGTTTCGGCCGTTCCGGCCACAGATGATCCACAACAGACCTCATGGCGAGTCCGGACAATCTATTCAGCTCGGCCCATTCGGCCAACCGATCTGTCAATGGAAGTGGACGCTCTAGAGCATGAAATTGTGACCAAAACAGCTTTGCCACTTCGCGATCTTTTTGATCTCGGAAGTATTCGGCCGCATCGGCAGCACTCGCGGCTAAGTCCAGATATGCATCCGCAGAACTCCACAGCCGGTCCAAAGGGGCGTACTTAGGATCTCCGAACTTCATCCGCAGCATAAAGGGCTTCCCAGCCGCGATATCACCGGCTTGACGCAGCTCCTCCTTCATCGCTCTCATTGCAGAGCAGGTGTCTTTGGCCGCCATCGTGGCCTTTTCCAGGTCTGTCCTCTTCGCTTGATCTTACTTTTCAAGAAGCTTGAAACGGTCAGCGGCATTCTTCAATTCCACAGCCATCCTGGCTATTTCCTCCTTGCTTTGGCAGTGAGCAGCCTGTTCGGCTTTCAGCTCCTCGATTGCCTTTAGGGCAGCCGCATCGCTTTTCCTGGCTTGTTCTTTGGCTTGGGCAAGTTCCGCCCGAAGGTTCTCCACGGCCGCAGCTCCATCTGCATTCAAGAAACATGTTATAGATACTGGCATCATGCTCCTCTTCATGTGTCACTTGATAAATTACATACCTTGCGCCTCGTCAAGCCGCTTGTTGACAAGTACGATGTCGGCATCTGCCACGTCAAGCTGCCGCTTTAACTCGGCAAACTCATCAGTCCGGCGGGCCACCGGACACTTCACCACCTACACATTAAGGCGGCAAGATTATTTCCTGGGATTAGGATCCTCTATGCGCCGTCGTCTTCGACGGCACCCAGAGTCTCAGGGGCTACTATCTACACAGGGCACATCTAAAATGTGCAGTACTGTCAAAAATGTACATCATTTCACGTACCTCAAAACCCGTTAGTAGACTCATAACAGCTTCGTGCAACCCGCTTTCGGCGGACGAAATTTTGTCAATCACCGCACCCATCAACGCGCGGTGCTCTTTTGAGATAGCCGATCTCTCTAGAAGATCCATCAGTACGTCCGACCGCACACCAGATGGAGCGGGACTCTTTCGATTGCTCTCTTCAAGAGCCGGATACTGAGGACTTCGGGTGGCCATATGACTACCTTCTGGCCTTGCCGGATAAGGAGAAACCCACCGCGACGACACCTCGGGGTCGCCCGCCTCGTGAGGCGGTATGGCAGGGGGAGGCGTTCCGCTCTCCATCATCTCTGGAAGAAGATCCCCCGAAGACGAGCTCTGCTGAGAAGGGCTAAGATCTGAACTTCAAGATAAATGCTTCGGTTACTTTCCTCAGGAGTAGAGCAAGGTTTTTTCATTATTAAGTACCCTTTTACTTACAGCTCGGTGGAGGGCTGATCCCCTTGAGGGCATAGTGCGGCCGGGGTATCCCCCGGGGCAGGACCCTCTGGCGAAGATTTCTTCCCCTGTTTGGAGACCATTGTCTCTGGGTCTTCGGAGGCGGTCCTCTTTCTTCCCTAGGGAGGGGAAGTTTTAGTTCCTCCTTCCCAGCTAACCTCCTTCGCGGAGGCGCTAGCCTCCTTGCTCCCCCCTTTATCTTCTCCTGAAGGCGCTTGGTATGGCGCGATCTCTAGCATCCTAGTTAATACGGGATCCGGTGAGGTATCAGGGAGGGGGGCCGGACACCTGATCAACTTTGCCTTCGCTATCCAACCCTGGT
This sequence comes from Aegilops umbellulata, assembly GCA_032464435.1. Classification (NCBI taxonomy): domain Eukaryota; kingdom Viridiplantae; phylum Streptophyta; class Magnoliopsida; order Poales; family Poaceae; genus Aegilops; species Aegilops umbellulata. The sequence goes on from CP136055.1 coordinate 414,764,381, forward strand.
AAAAGAGCGGCCTTTTTAGGGCGACGTTGCGATAGGTAAACGGACAACGTGTTCGGATGCGGGGCTACTTAATTGGGTATCTGGGCGATTGCTGTTCAGACCTGCATCCTCAGTGATGTCCGGACACATTATTTGTGGTCCGAAGAACAATTTGTACATCTCCTCAGGCGTCATGCCGAGGAAGTGTTGAACTCCTCTGGGTTGAACTCCCACATGCGGAGGGGACGACGTTTGCAGGGCAGGACTCGGCGAATTAACATAACTTGCATTACCACAATCAAACTAATATCTCTCTCAAGGAGATCTCGGATGCGACTCTGCAATGTGGGCACGTCCTTTACTGACCCCCAGTCCAGCCCCTTGTTGACCCATGACGTTAGTCGTGGCGGAGGACCCGAGCGAAAGACAGGGGGAGCCACCCACTTGGTGCCCCTGGGAGCTGTGATATAAAACCACTCTTGTTGCCATAAACTGGACACCTCCTGGAAAGAGCCCTCGGGCCATGGAGCATCGGCGTTTTTGCTTATTAAGGCGCCTCCGCACTCTGCGTGTCGCCCCTCGATCATCTTCGGCTCCACTTTGAAGGTCTTGAGCCACAGTCCAAAGTGAGGGGTAATATGGAGGAAAGCTTCGCATACAACGATGAACGATGAGATGTGGAGGATTGACTCCGGAGCTAGATCATGGAAATCCATCCCGTAATAGAACATAAGCCCCCTCACGAAGGGATCTAGCGCGAAGCCTAGCCCTTGGAGGAAGTGAGATACGAACACGACGCTCTCACCGGGCTTGGGAGTGGGAATAACCTGCCCTTGAGCAGGCAGCCTATGCGGGATTTCGCCGGTCAGGTACCTGGCCTCCCGCAGCTTTGTTACGCTTTCCTCCGTGACGGAGGAAGGCATCCACCGACCTTGAAGGTTGGATCCGGACATAATCGTAAGTCCGAAGCGCCTGAACCTAAGCTTTGGGTGTTGGAACTCGAGGCGGGAGGCAGATTCGATTAAGATCGAGAGGAAAAAGAATAGGGCTTGGTCTCTTTATAAAGAGGTTGAATACCAAGAGCCCTCCTCGTGACCGTTTGGGACTTACCTTCAATCGAGGGGTCATACCAATAGGCACGATTGGGTTACCCATGTCCGTGTTGATGAGAATCCCGTAACAAAGGGGACACGATCTCTGCTTCGACAAGACGTGCCAAGGTAACCGCCTCGCGAAACACGCTGAGATTGGTTACAAAAACTAGTCGAATAAAGACCTGGCTATGGTGTGATGTCACACTATGGGGTACGTCAGCAGATTAGATTTGTGGAAATATTAATCTCTCCACGGTTGTATGTGGAACTTGTTTTGCAGAGCCGGACACGATCCTCGTGTTCAAAATTTTATGAAGTATTCGGAGGAGGAACCCGCCTTTCAATGCCGAAAACAATCTGTGCGCCAGACTCATTGTCATTGAAGCCTGGTTCAGGGGCTACTGAGGGAGTCCTGGATTAGGGGGTATCCGGACAGCCGGACTATATCCTTTGGCCGGACTGTTGGACTATGAAGATACCAGATTGAAGACTTCGTCCCGTGTCTGGATGGGACTCTCCTTGGCATGGAAGGCAAGCTTGGCAATACGGATATGTAGATCTCCTTCCTTGTAACCGACTCTGGGTAATCCTAGCCCCCTCCGGTGTCTATATAAACCGGAGGGTTTAGTCTGTAGGACCAACAACAACAACAACAACAAGATACAACAATCATACCATAGGCTAGCTTCTAGGGTTTAGCCTCTTCGATCTCGTGGTAGATCAACTCTTGTAATACCCATATCATCAATATCAATCAAGCAGGAGTAGGGTTTTACCTCCATCGAGAGGGCCTGAACCTGGGTAAAAACATCGTGTCCCTTGTCTCCTGTTACCATCCGCCTAGACGCACAGTTCGGGACCCCCTACCCGAGATCTGCCGGTTTTGACACCGATAATTAGTGTACCAGATAAGTTACTAATGAGACAAAAACAAATAAAGTAGATTAAATGTTTATACATAACTTATTTTGGTGAACTACTGTAATATATTAGGATGTATTGTAGTGCCAACTACGTAATAAAATCACTTTCGGAACATATGTCCATGTAGCATGCCTACTGTATTTTCTATTTCCTCACATTCGTTGACATCTAAGGATAAAGAGACATGGTTTAAAGTAGGATGAACATAGTACGACATCATTCTTATCATGGGCAAACAGATATAAAACAAACAGGCTATTTTATCATTGTGTGCGCACGTGAACATAACAACTAGATTATAGATCAAGACCAAAAGAATATCCTTCATCTCTTTTAAACCATGTAAGGTGAAATGATACGTTAAGACAACTATGAATAAAAGTGAACAGAGTAACTGACATTGGCAGCAAACCAAGTAGTTAAATGAACACATCACAGTACCAATCAATTCAAGGCAGGAGGAGTAAGGACTTACAACAGCGGCTTGAACTGGTGTGCTCATGCCCTTCATCTTGCTGGTGTGTCAATCCTTGAAGATTTGCACTACATTCGGTTCAGGTTCTTTTTGGTCCAGACGGTATTTCCTCTTTATTTGGAACAAGTCAATATAGATACGATAATATGGCACAAAAAAAGAAGGAAGTAGCAGCTATTTACAAGAGCCTCACAGTGTGCAATATAGCTACGAGATCCTATTGTCTGTTGGAATTTCACTTTAGAATGGTTGGTTTTGTTCTTCAAATAGTTAGCCTAGAAGAAGATACACTTGTAAGGCACATACATAAATACAAGTTCAATATGTGGTCTGGTCAAATACATATAGCCTACCTGATACTTTGGATCAGACCAGTGTTTAATGAGGGCTGTCCAGTCTTCATCTGTAATATATTCCACTGGAGATGTTTGGGCGATTTCATTGTTAGCCTTGCCTTCAAAGTGAGATTTTCTAAGGTGGTACCGATACTGTCGCAGAGCAGACTGAAAAACATGAGTGCATGCTTGTCTAGTTGCATCATCTTTCGGATCCAACTTGAACCTCATCTGTTGAAAAAAGAATGTGAGTCTTATTAGGAGGAAGCTAGAAAGTATGGGACAGAGTAAGACAATATTACTAATTGCAATGAATAACATTACTTACGGATAAATGGTCAAGGAAGGTGTTAAACTGGGTATTGTCTTTCTCATTCCTGTACTGGATCCACGTTGGGAGGATATGTGCATGACACCTGACGGCAACGGCTGCCTCTGATACTAACTTGGCTGACTCTGTAGCATCACGTGGCCTTTTTAAACCTGCCTCAAAATGGATCTCCATTCTTCCTCCTTTAGATTTTGTCAATCTATCAATCATTATCCCTGATGTCTGTTTTCGCTTGCACCGTGGTGCTAGTTCAACAACGAATATGGAAAGTGTTAGTGTACATCAAACTGTGAGAGTACATATAAAGGAGCATGCAACTGCAACTTGACTCGGTCAGGTACCGTCTTGGTGTTGATGCTCATGAGGTTCATCTGATCTTGCCAAGTCCTGTTGTGTCAGCAGTGCTTCGGAAGTAGTGTTAGGTGTGAAGGCAGCTTGAGAACTGGCCAGTTCCGGAGCAAACGAACGAGTAACTGGTTGAGATGCTGGTACAGTTGAAGCGGACGCTGCAGCTGGTGGAGCAGGTGATACTGTGTTTGTAGATTTAGCCGGTGGACTTGGACCTTCTACTGCACTATAAGTACCAGCAGAATCTCGACGGCAGAACCTTTTCCATTTCACCCGATGAGTAATAGCACTCCCTACTATATTATTTTCCTTGCTCTTTTTTGACTTTGCCATGTCAAGCTGTACCCACAACACAAAAGAATAAAATCACTCTTCAGAACTCATTGATGCATGATACAGACAAGCAATACTTTGATGTAGGACAACCGTATGAGGATGGAATATGTAAGAAAAACAGGACGACATGACATATTCACAGCTACGATGTGCAAACTAAGCAGAAGGATTTTCAAGAAAATAGAAGTAATGCAAGCTAGACACCATATGAAAGATGCAACCAATATTACTCTGCCAAGTTAAAAGTGTCTTGTCATAAGTGGCAATTCGAAAAATTAGAAGCAGTACAATGTAGAAATCAATGCAAGATGCAACCACTATCAAACTGCCATGTTAAAAGCGTCCAATCATGAGTGACTAATGCGGGATACACAACAACAGTACTTTGATGTAAGAACATGGTATAATAGATAGATGCAGTGTATTCTAGACACAGAAAGCCATGTAATATGCACATGTATAATGTATAAACTCAGCAAGTGCAATTTAATCAAAATAGAATAAATACAGGCTAGACAACATATGCAACATGAAACCAATTATCACACTGTCAACTTAGAGCAAGCACCTGCGATGGTGGAGTACGGGACATGAACTCATCATGTAGACTTGGGACTTCAACTTTATTAGCAGTAGCAGTGGAAAATCTAGAGAGTCTCTGTTTGCGTCGGTGCGGAGGACCACCAACATCCCCTAACTTACTATTTTCCTTACTATTTTCTGATATTGCATTATGAAGTCAAAACCACAAGAAGATGAATAAAATTAGCTCTGCATAACTGGTTGATGCATGATACAAACGAACACTACTTTGATGTAAGGCAAGCGCAGGATAGGAGGATGGAATATATACAAAAAAGACAGCGTTTCATATTCACACATACGATAGGAGGATGGAATATGTATGAAAAAACAGTAAGCGGAAGGCATTTCAACGAAATTAGAAGAAATGAAAGCTAGGCACCATATGAACATGCAACCAATATCACACTATCAGGTAAAAAGTGTCTCGTCGTAAGTGCCATTTCAAGAAATTAGAAGCAGTACAAGCTAAAAGACAATGCAAGATGCAACCTACATCACAGTCCCAAGTTAAATGTGTCTTATGGGTAAGTGATCGTTGCAGGTATAAGTTGTAAGCTACGCAGATGCAATTCAACATAGCCAGAAGCAATACAAACTAGACATCATACGGAAAACGCAACCACGTATAACAGTTCCAAGTAAGAGCAAGCACCTGTGATGGTGGAGTAGGGGAGATGTGCTCATCATGTACATGTATGTTCTAGAAACAGGAACACGTGTCATATTCACAGGCATTATGTGTAAAGTAAGCAGATGCAATTCAAGTTAGAAGCAATACAAGCTAGACATCAGATGCAACATGCAACCACATATAATAGTGTCCAGTTAGAGCAAGCACATGTGATGGTGGAGTAGGGGAGATGTGCTCATCATCTACACAGCTACGTTGACTGTCCAGCCTTGTGTTGTCTTGCGAATCTTGTTGGGAGGATGGCGGAGTAGAATCTGTAGAGACCCCCTGTTTGAGTTGCTCCGAAGGACCACCATCATCCACTGCCGGACTAATTTCCTTCAGTTGTAATGATTTTGCATTGTGAACTCAAACCGATAAGAAAAAGGAATAAAATTCGCTCTTCATAACTCATTCATGCATGATACTGACGAACACTACTCGGATGAAAGGCAAACACATGATGCGAGGATGGAATATGTATGAAAAACAGGATGGTGTGACATATTCACACCTATGATGTGGTAACTAAGCAGAAGGCATTTCAACAAATTAGAAGCACTGCAAGCTAGACACCATATGAAAGATGCAACCAATATCACTCTGCCAAGTTCAAACTTTATGGCGTTTCAACAAATTAGAAGCACTACATGCTAGAAATCATATGCAAGACACAACCAATATCACAGTGGCGACTTAAAGGTGCCTTATCATAAGATATAGTATGTACCAAAAACAGGAAAGCGTGTCATATTCACATGTATCATGTGTAAGCTAAGTAGATGCAGTTTACACTAATTAGGAGCAATACGAGCTAGACACCATATGCAACATGCAACCATATATCACACTGCCAAGTTAGAGCAAGCACCTTGGATGGTGGAGTAGGGGAGCGGAGACTTGGACCTTGTAATGCACTATCAGTACAAGGAGAATCGGTACAGATGCTCCGTTTACATTGCTGCAGAGGACCACCATCATCGCCTTCCTTACTCTTCTCCTTCCTCTTTCTTGATTTTGCCTTGTCAAGTCAAACCCACAAGAAAAACGAATAAAATTTGCTCTTCAGAACTCAATGACGAACACTACTTTCATGTAAGGCAGCCGCATGATAGGATGATGGAATATGTATGAAAAACAGGACGGCGTGACATATTGACATGTATGATGTACAAAGTGTAAACTAAGCACAAGGTGCTTGAACTTGTTAGAATCGATGCAAGCTAGAAACCATATGAAAGATGAAACCAGTATCACTCTGCCAAATAAAAAGGGTGCCCTAACAAATGTATTTGACCAAATTAGAAGCAATACATGGCAACAGGCTATAAATAATATGCAATATGCAACGAATAAAGGTGACTCATCGTAAGTGATTGATGCAGGATACAGAAGAGAGGTAGTTTCATGTAAGAACAAGGTTAACACATAGATGTAGTGTGTACCAAAAAATAGTAAGGCATGTCATATTCACAGGTATAGTGTGTAAACTAAGTAGATGCAATTTACTCTAATTAGAAGCATTACAAGCTAGACACCGTATGCAACATGCAACCACATATCACACTGCGAAGTTAGAGCAAGCACCTGTGATGGTGGTGTAGGGGAAGTGCTGTCTTGAGGTACAGAGCTATGTTCAATATCTTCATTTAGGCTTGCTGTTTCTTGAGAATCATGTGGAGAGGATGAAATTGCATTCTTTATAAGAGTATTGCGTCTCATATTAACCAACGCGTGTGACTGTCTCATCATAAGCGATAGACGCATGATACACAAGAACGGTAGTTTGATGTAAGAACATGGTGTGATAGGCAGATGTAGTATGTACCAAAAACAGGAAGGCGTGTCATATTCACATGTATAATGTGTAATCTAAGGAGATGCAGTTTAACAAATTAGGAGCATTGATGAGGGATACACGAGAAAAGTAGTTTGATGTAAGAACATGGCTAATAGAAAGACATAGTATGTACCAAAAACAGGAAGGCATGTCATATTCACAGGTATAATGTGTTAACTAAGCAGATGCAATTTACCCTAATTATAAGCATTACAAGGTAGACACCATATGCAACATGCAACCACATATCACACTGCCAAGTAAGAGCAAGCACCTGCGATGGTGGTGTGGGGGAAGTGCGGTGATCAACTAGAGAGCTACATTGACTATCTTCATTTAGCCTTGTTGTTTCTTGAGAATCATGTGGGGAGGATGACACTGCACTCTTTAAACGAGTATGGCGTCTCACAGTAACCCACCCGGGTGACTGTCTCATCATAAGTGATTGACGAGGGATACAAATGAGCAATAGTTTGATGTACGAACATGGTTAATAGACATATATAGTATGTAAACAGGAAGGCATGTCATTATCAAAGGTATAATGTGTAAAGTAAGCAGATGCAATTTAACCAAATTGGAAGCAATACAAGCTAGACACCATATGCAACATGCAACCACATTTGACAGAGCGAAGTTAAAGCAAGCACCTGTGATGGTTGTGTGTGGCAATTGAGATCATCAACTGCAGAGCTACGTTTACTGTCTCCAACTGCTGACACTGCACCCGTTAGAGCGATGGAACGCTTAGTGCTTATATTCGAATTACACTGGAGTGACTTTTGTCTTTTCTTTTCTGCATTCATCAACACTGTGTCAGAGTCTGAAATACCCATGCATAAAAAAACAATAGTGTGAGTATGGGTGAAGTGTGTGCACAATTAGTATAGTGTAAAGGTAGCAGATAGCAGGTCGGTGAGAAATAAATGACGGGAGACATATGATAGCTCTACAACATGCATATCACACTAAATTACTACAGGATTCTATGAAAATAACAGTCGACTGAAAGCAAATAGGTCAGTCCATTTTTTCTGCACCGTCCGATGTACAAAGAACGGGAAGATCACCTTCATCTACCTCCAGCCAGTCAGTGTTGACGATCTTCCTCGAAACACTAGCGACCATCGGCCCAGTATTCCTCCCCTGCCTGCGCCCTCCCCTTGACCTCGCCGCACTGCCGTGCTTGGCACCGCCCCCCGGCCATCCATTCAAGCCCCGCCGACCTCAAGATCGGGCGCAAGCAGCTCCTGCGCCCCACACCCCTATGATAGACATTGATGCGCCGCTTCCTCGGGGAACAGGCGGACTAGGTGCTTCGCGCGCCTAAGCGGGTGCTGCTTCTTTTAATTGCGGTTCGACTGACCCTGAATTGAAATCCAGGCGGGCTACTGACCTCTAGCAAAGGTGAAATAGTAAAAGGGAGGAAACCTTGTGCATTTAGTATCACGAAGAAGATGCAGTAAGAAGCGCTCAACTAGTTTCTTTCGTGGGATGAATATGGTGTGAGCGGAGACGTAAGATTTGCACGAATAAGGGAAGAGGAGTACCTCTTTCTGCTGGCAGTGTTCTGTCCTCCTTCTGTTTTTCCGACGATCTTCTTGTTGTTCGCCCGAAACCAGAAGTTGTGGAGGACAGTGCAGCCTTGGACGAACCCATGGCCAAGTTGTTGAGTGTGGTGCAGTGGCCGTCGGTCGGCGACGGGGAAGCAGATCCGAGGCGGCGAACAACAGCGTAGCGGGAGCAGCTCCGGTGCGGTGGACGGTTGCGATAGTGGAGCTACAGCAATGAGGTGCAGGACAGCGTGGTTGGAGTGGTTCTGGTACGGTGCACGTCGGCGTCAGTGTCGTGGAGGCAGCTCTGCCTCGGCTTCAGCTGCTAAGTCCTTGAGGGTGTTGCGGTTGCGGTTGCGTTGGACGACAACGTCGGGGTACCGGCTCCGGCGTGATGGAGCAGGGCGGCGGTGGATTGGCCGCTATGGGGTGGAGGACGGAGGAGGCTGGGGTTTCGCGGCTGGGGGAGAGGGCGTTTTCGCGCCCACGGAGTATGAATAGGGAAACGGAGGTAGGCGGGGAACTAAGGGGGAACAATGTTTCGGTTTGAGACGCGCTTGTTTGAAATTTGGGGAAAGTTACAAACTTTCCCCCCATCTAAAATTTCGGACATATTGCGGGTTGGGGGTAGGACAGTCATTCAGGTGTCCCAAATGTGGGCGGGATAGATTTTGGCCGAGCGCATGGGTAGGCGCCCATGGCATATGAATGCTTTTCTGGCATCTTGGTGAAGTTACAAACCTACCCCGGTTTAGACCTTTGGACATCGGGCCGATAGGCTACACGGGCCAGAGTCAGGACAGTAATTTCCTACCACCAAAACATTAGTCTCGCGTGGTTTCGGGTGACCAGAGGCCTATTTGGCACTTCATTCAATATTTGGGAGCAGAAGCATTAACGTTTTCGGTTCTCTTGAATTGAACTTTCAGGATTTGTCAAACTTCACAAATCTTTACTCTTGAAAATCCTAAAGCTACGATTATTTTGGAATGGAGGGGGTACATTTGAATATGCATTGTACGCGAGTATATATTAAAAAAATATGCAACTTACCTCAGTTCATGCTTGTTCAAACTCATAACAAAGATTGATGCCCCCTTTTACATCTGATTTACAAATGCCATTATCCCGGGTTCAAATAGATGAATGCACTTCCTATGAATTCGAATCTTCGAAACCCCCTTTATGTTGAATTCGACATGTATTCTATTTCGTAGCTAGCAATTTGAAATGTATCCATGCAAGTGACAAATGTATAAAGTGCATGCTTCACACTAACAACATGGAGTGCACTAATTAATGTTTATATATGAATTGAAAAAGCATCCATTGCCTGTATTTCAAACCGCTCTCACTCTATGGATCGATAATATGAAATAAACACATGCACATGCTAGATTCAATTGCGGTTGAAGAAAGAGCCTACTCCTGGTACTGTATATTAGTGATAGGGGTGTGTACAAAGTACACGTGAATACCAGGCATTGTGCGTGTGTGTATACTATCGACGAACTAGCCCCCAAGCTTGTATAACATACTAAGGGCCTAGGGTTACAAATCATATATAGTCGGCTTATCACCAATGGGGATATAGTCCTCCGCAACTCTAGTAGCTTCGTGTGGTACGCCGAGTCCTCCACATGGGTCCAACCTATATGTGGCGCAGGATGGAACCGACCCATGAGTCTTCATGTTGACCCACCACAACTAGAAATGATGTGCCCACCACACCACACACGCAATCGTCCACTAAGAAAATAAGCATATACAATAGTACAACGGTATCTAGCTCACGATACGTCTCCATATTTTGTTGATGACACTGGCGGACTTCGCATTTGATGCGTGCGCCATATTTTGTTGACGACACTTATGGTCATTGTATTTGAAGCGAAAGCACGATATGGTCACTGGACTTCAGAATAAGCTCATCATGGTCACCACATACATTTTGTCATGCTAACCAACATGTGGTTGGATGGTTAGAGGACAGTGGTTTCTCGAGCCCACCAAGGTTAAAGCCCCGGTGCTCGCATTTATCTTGTGTTAATTTCAGTATTTTCCGGCGATGTACGTTCAGTGGGAGGAGAAGTTCCACTCGACTACGAGGCACCTATGGTGACTTCGTAAAATCTCAAGATCATATATGCTGGCCCACTCTCTTGAAGGTGCTCATAGGGGTAGGGTTCGCGTGTGTGCGCTTATAGCGGTGAGTGCTTGCGCGTATATATGAGCCCTTGCGTCTATACCGTGTTAAACAAATACATATAATGATTATACGGTCACTGGCTCACCCGTACAACTCCGTATTTTGTTGATGACACAATCAATTGACCAGTCAAACGTTCCACGCGGCGCAACTAGTGTTGCGCCATCGGGATGCGTAACCGTGGGGCCCACCTATCAGCCCGTATATGAAAGAAAGAAATGGTAGTTTGAGTCTGTACTGTGTTAATAAAATAGGAGTACATTTTAGGGTGATAATATGGTCACTGGCTCACCATACAGCTCCGTAATTTGTTGATAACACGATCAATTGACCAGTCAAAGGGTCCATATTCAGCAGCGCACATTACCATAGGGCCCACCCTTCAGCGCATATATGAAGGACATAAATGGTAATAAATTAGTGGTCGGTGGGTATTCGAAGTCGTGAGACCTCTAGTTGGCAGTCACACGCGGTTGGGGGCGTTCATTGGGCGGTGGGGTGGGGATCCCCGGAGAAAAAGCTCAGCGGGGGGGGGGGGGCTAGAGGGATGGCCGGTGCAGCGGCGGACCAATGGTGGGGAGTGGTTTCGGGGAGGGCGGGCCGGCCACGGGTGGCGGGGGCTGCCGGTTCGGCCGATGGTGGCTGGCGGCTCAGGGGGGTTGGAGTTTGATGTTAAACTGGAGGCCCTTGATTTCATATCCAACGGCTGGAAAATCTAATGACCAGAGACGAAAAAGTCAGTCGACTGATGTGTAGCATCACCCCGCACGTACACATGCACGCACACAAGACACGCACGCATGTAGGCATGCAACACTGACACGTACACACGCACGCATGCTGGCATGCAACACTGACACGTACACATGCACTCAAGAACACACGCACGTACGCACCCATGCATGCAACACTGAAACGTACCCTTGCACGCACGCCTGCATGCACACAGCACACGACGCAAGACACACGCTCAACCTATACGTGCATGCACCCTTTGTTAAGGACATGGATTGTTATGATCTTATTTGTGATAAGCAGAACATTGATGTTTGCAGCGGTCTTTATGAATCACAACGTATCGAAAGGGCTATCAACGTAGTAGGCTTATCTACATGAAAAAGATGACGTCACACTCAATGAACAATCATCGGTTTATGAAATGCCCGCTTCTGACCGCCCTGGCCCACCAAAGGTTCATCTGCTGTGCGCTGCCTACGTTGGGTCACTGACATGCAGGCCATGCACCCAAAGAGCCCACACGTCAGTGGAAGAACGATGCGGTGTCCTAGGTTAGAGTCGAGGGCGCCACTCGTGGCACTCTCGGCTGAACACGCCTCCGTGCCGCATTCAAACGCCTCCATGAAACCCGCCCATGTGGAAGCCAAGAAACCCACTCTGGACACACGTCCGTTCATGACCGGGCTGACGTTAAACGCAACGCCGGCCGAGCTCCTCCTGTCCGCCGTCTATTTAATCTCCTATTTAAATGAGGCCAAACGCCGGCCAAGAATCGCACACCTCCGTCGCTCCCCTATCTCCTCCACCATTTTGTCCACTCTTACAATGGCTTACGAAGAGTAGTTATTCCGCATCCAAGCCGGCTGGGTAGCCCGCCGAATACGAGCTATGCAGCTCGCTGATCCACCTCCCTCCCCTCGCCCGGCGGAGCCAGTTGTCGCCCCAAGCCGGCGCGCGGTTCAGCAACTCGCCGCTCCAGGCCAGCTCGACGAGGAGCAGCGCACGAGCGTCATTGTTGCCGTCCATGCCACCGCCTCGTACCGCGTCTCCTGTTTCTGTGGCCGAGACTCCCATGCCGGCGGCCGCGCCATGCAAGCAGCGACAGAAGACGGGTGCGCGGAGAGCGATGCGTCGGTGGCCAGCGCCTCCGCGTCCGCCACCATCATCAAGGAGAAGTAGAACACGGGAGGCCGCCGCCGCTTGGGTCCCATGAAGGCCACCGCGGAGGCGACGCCGGCATACACAGCAGGTGTCTTGCCGGATCCTTTTGTTGCGAGGACCTTCGTCGACCCCGCATGGGCTCCACGGAAGAGGGGAATGTTAGGATGAACTCGAGTCGGTGCCGGCCATGGTGAAGTAGTGGCCGGTGATGAACTCGAACCGGTGCCGGCCACCATCATCTTCGGCACCAACCAATGATATCAGTTGGGCAGTGGGGAAGCGAGCCGTCCTTTGCGCTGAAGCATATACCTCCGGGGCTCCCGGCAGTCCGGTGATCGTGCTGCCGGACATGAGGAACATAAATCGATCGGCGGGCGACCATTTAGGCCAGGTGTTATATACCTGTGCTGTCTAGAACTAGCACCGCATAGTTCATTTGAATGTAATGAAATCCGTCATGTTTGTATGAAAATCATGTATTTTATATGATTTCCGTCGTTGTTTATATGAAATATCAGTTTGTCTACGTGTTTGAGTGAATTTCCTTCGGCTGGTTGAGTTGCTGTCATAATGTGTGCGGCTACGGTTGGATGGCGTAATTTGCGGGTCGCCGGTCGGTCTGCGGGCGACTCGGGTGAACAAACAAATTGCGACTTGACGCGTTATGTTAAATTAAAAAAAGAGGCAAACCATGTGGGGCCTACCTTAGAGGCAAGGCTTTATACACTTGAGTACTTTTGGTGTGTCCCGTCAACTCGCAGAACGAGGAGAAGCTTGCTTAGTACGTCGTCTCCCCCGCCCACGGGCGCGGTGGCTCGCAGGATGAGGTGAAGCTTGCTTCCTACGCCTTACGCCCACGCGCGCGGTGGTTCGCAGCACGAGGAGAAAATTTTACTACTCCCTCCGTTTACTCCTCGTCCCTACTACGTACTTTGGTTAGTACTCCCTCCATTTACTTATACAAGGTCACTATAAAAAAATACATTTTGCATCTATACAAGGCCACAAATAGTAATCGAGACAAAAGTTACTACTCCCTCCTTTCTAGTTTATGGATCAATTTCAAAATCTCTCCAACCAAGGTAGACGGTGAGTGGTCGAATTAATTTCGTAGTTTGCACAAGTAATTAGTACGATCGTTTTTCTCAAGAAGTTATGTTTACCGAGGCATTAATTAGAAAGAATGCATGAATGACCACTAAATTTCCATGAACTTGTACATGCATTGGTTAGTTTCCTCTTGACACTGCTTGCGGCGGGTGATCTAACGCACCTTGAAATCCAACATGTAATGGTACTACTACTAGTATAGTAGAATTGAGACTTATCAAACGGAAAAACAAACGTTTTTTTTAGATGAGCCCTATAAACCCTAGTGGGTACGTACTCCGTAAAAACAGATTTTTCCAAAACTAAGTCGCTCCCTTTCATGATTCTGTAGTATACTCCTCCGTCGACGCTCCCTTTCATGAATTTTGTACTTCCTGTCGCCGACATGTGGGAGATATAGCAACCGGGTCGAGGTGTCAAGCACCAAATAACAGTGCAGAACAGCAGGGGGACGCACCCCACTCGTACTGGCCTAGTAGTAGTAATGAGCAATGAGACGTCAAATCACAATGCCACACCTTCCCAGACGGACGAAGCAACCATTATTTCACACTTCGGTTCGCCATCATCTCAAACCACGTACTAGTATTGCTTTTGCCTCAAGAGGGACACGCGCATCGCCTTGGTACATCATGACACGTGGGACCGCATGATAGGCCATGCTCCCCCGCCGATCGCTCGGTAAAATCACCTCATTTTTACTATACTTCCTCCGTATCGGTTTACTACATGGCATGCACGTCGTTCTAGGTTGAGAATTTAACTGGCTATATATGTGATGAACAGTACTCTAGCCTTTTAAAAAATGTATACTTTTGTATAGTAGTACTATCGATGGATTGCGCCATGGAAAAAAAATTGAAATTAAAAAAAAGGTGGTACATATAGAGAGCGCTCGTCGCCAAATTATGCATATAGTACTATTAAAAAACTAGTACGTTCTTAATTGGGGTGCTAAATTCTATTAAAGAAATACTAGTAGTATGTACATACTAAAGAGTTAAAGTAACGAGAAGAAACATAACATAGTTCTGCTGGGGGCTCAGCACAACACACCCCTCAAATTAAACTAAGCACACCTGAAATTAAACTATGCAACTAATCCGGTAGACACTGCATTAGAAGTTTAGAATCACCATGAGCAACGACACTGCCACCTTACTCGGAGTACTCGTCTACGTCCTCGACTTCGTCCTTGTCCCTATTCCTCTTGGCCGATACTTCTTTGCTTGAACCGCACACTTGGCTGTTGCTCTTCATCCAACCCTTGTAGATATTGAAACAAATTTAGCCATCCATTGCAGCATAGTGGATGTGGTCTATATCTAGTACATTCCGCTGCCATGCATGACGATGAAACGTGTATGGAGGTTTCTCCAGTTTACCATACGAATGATGAACCATGGCTCCTGCCAGGGTCAGCATTGAAGGCTGACGAGAGGGCACCAGCCGATTCTTCTAGAAGTCGAAGGGGTTGCCTACAATGAGGCCTATCCGACCCAGGACTTCTTCGTTGTTCGTAAAGTCTACAGTAACGAATTTCACTGTTTTGTCCTTGAGGAAGTTCTTAAAATCCTGGCACTCAACGTCGGCATGGCATATGTGGTAGACCAAGCAAACGTTATGTACGCAAACCTGGATCACGACGGGCTTCTTCCTCTCTTCGTCCTTTAGATCCTTCTCTCGTCCCAGGACTGTGGTGTACTCAACATCTAGCCCAGCGACCCACTCATCATCTGAGTTTTTGAACATGCGTCTGAAGCGAGAAAGGCATCCTTTCACCGTCGCGGAAGAACAGGTGTAGATGACGTCGAACTCATCGTCGATGATGGTTCTAACCTTGTACTCACCGCCGATCATGGAGATTTGGGACGCCATGGATTTGGGAGGAGGGCTAGAATTAGTGGAACTGCCGTAATGTGAATGGACGGGACGACTAGGAGCGAACCGTCGTAGTATTGAAGGACGTGCGGGGACGAGTAGGAGTGAACTGCCAGCGTGCGAACGGCAGGGTAGTGGCTTTCCATTCTCCCATGATACGGGCTTCCAAGAGCCCTTGTATCTGAGATCGAACGGTTGCATGGCGTGATTCTAGACCTATGGGTGAATATCCTATCCTGGAGGGTTATTCTGCAAATTTTCAGCAACTTAGCATGCGACCGTTTGATCTCAGATCCAAGGGCTACCAGCAGCCCGTATCATGGTCGCGCCTACCACGACCATCGCGTCACTCGCGCGGTCGCGCCCTTGGAGATTTAACATGGTGCGTTAGGCTATATGATGTTGGCATGTCATACATAGTCATCACTTAGTCACTCATACTACAACAAGGTTGGCTATAAGTGTATTTTTTTACTCCTCTCTATCTCTTTCTTTGTACTCAAGGAAGAAATGGTGCTAAGCGCGTGTATTTATTGCATTTGCCAAGGAGTGACCTCTTCCAATGAAATGGTATTGCTAAGTTTGTTTCATTTAATTAGATATAGACTCAAAATTGTCTTTTCACCTAGGTACACGCGCTTAGCACCGTTTCTTCCTTGGGTCACCTAACTAGTCTCTCTCTTCTTGATTAACTTGACGCATCAGACTTTATGCCTATGTGGCAAGCTTAAGCACCTGCAGGAGCAAGTAAAATTAAGTACAATAGTGTCCTTTACATGGCATTTTTGCATATGTGGAGGAAAGAGAGGCAAGGAAAAAGTGGAGAAGTGGGTTCTCATGCAAGAGCCAGCCTCTACTACATGGTGGAGCATTGGGAGAGGCACCGGTATGGAGGTGGTCAGGAATTGGGAGACTCACGTCGGTCGTAGCGCCGCAGTTAAAATGATAATGGCAAGTCAAATCACGGGGCCCCACCTGTCTAGCAGTAACTCACTGTCAAATCACATAGCCCTACGTTTGCAGCAGCCTACTCCCTCATCTTCTCGTGTCTCTGTCGAACCGACTAGGCGGAACTGCCCCGCCGCCTACCGCGCAGGAAAAGCCCTGCCCTCGACTTTGAAATACAACTACATCCGCTTAAGAATCCAATGATATACTTTTTGTGACATAGTAACTCATATTTAGTTAGTCAAATGGATTACCTAGAACTACGGGCAGGTCCTATAAACCGAGACGCCTAAAAATAAAAAAACCGAGGCGGAGAGGGTAGTTCAGCACGTATCTTTTTAGATCAATATAGTCGGGATTCACCAAGGAACAAAACCAAGTGGTAGGCTGCTCCTGTCGTGTTGGCGTAGCAACTCAAGCAGGGTCAGTCCGCACATGAAATGGCGACACACTTAACAGGACCCCTTTGGCCGACATGTGGCTCATCCACCGTCTTGTTCCACGTGTGATGCACCAAATTATAGTTTGGAGCAGCGGTTGGAATTGGAGGCACCCTGGTCGTAGCGCCGCAGTAGTAGAAAATGAGCGATGAGGGGTCAAATCACAAAGCCCCACCTTTCCCGCATTAAGCTGGACGGACGAAGCAACCATCATTTCACTCTAGGGCGCAAGAGCATAAAGAAAAGAGAAAACAATGATGCGTGCGGCAGCTACCTAGGGCACCCTAGGGTAGGGGTCTCCACTACAGATCCTTTTTTTTGAAAGCGCCTCCACTACAAATCGGCTTCTCCCTCGTCCTCTTGAAGAACACCGATGATGAGTGCGGCGGTAGGGTTTGTAGGAGTACTACGGCGTGCGGGGCCACGTCGTAGTAAACGGGTTTGAGCCGACTCCTTAAATATGTGTGGGCCGCTTGGTTTTACGGGAACGAGGCAGCATTTTGTGTTCGGGGACTAGTGGAGATATAGTACGTACAAAAAAATGTGGACGTAGGTTCGACCGAAAGGCAATGATGCATGGGCCCTGCATTTTGATATACCCGGGGCCGCGTGAAATTTGCTACTCTACTCAAAACTAGTAAGGTACACATGTATTGAACGCATGAGATTTCGAAACCAAATTATGAATAAATACACACTATAGCATGTAAAGCTTTGAGTCATATATGCATGATGTAGATGTTCATTTAGTTCTTATAGTTCATCTCATTCAAAATCAATTAGTTTTATAAAAATGTTAAGATTCATGGGGTTGTGCATTGTACTCCCTCCGTTCCAAAATAGATGACTCAACTTTGTACTAACTTTAGTACAAAGTTAGTGCAAAGTTGGGTCATCTATTTTGGAACGGAGGGAGTAAATCATAAAGTAAAAAACAAATAATGGCAATTAATTTAGAAAAATAATAATCAATTATGATACAGAAGATTCTAGAACAAAGGACAAGTGCTTGTGTTTTGAGGTTTGTGCAATATGCTTAAGTTCAACCATGGAGTCTTCTAAATAGTACATGTGGCAGATCTGGTGGAATGTTGATGATATCCAATGGCTAGTAGTGCTCGGATTTGCCTATCTCTGCACTGTCGGGTTAGCTTCATCCATCGACCATCTTTCAAAGTTATTGGCACACTATATAGTTCTTGTTCCATAGTTGCATGTTTTGGAAAAAAACTACTAGTGGGTTGTACTATCTATTTAGGAATATAAGATGTATACATGGAAGTTGTAGGGAAAGAGATGACATGGAGCATCTCAATTCCTATCAGTAGGGATTGGAAAAGAGTTTTCATTTGGTTCACATCATAGGAACTTTTCTATTGAATCTAGAGATGACATGTATCTCAAGTCCTATGAGGAGGGATTAGAAAAGAGATGTAATTTGGTTCATATCATAGGAACTTTTCTATTGAATATACGCTAATGTTTATTTTCCTTTGAAATTAAGGGAGTATAGGAATCCATTCATATGAACCAAGTGGCTCTAAAGCTATAGAAATGATACCATGTTTATTTCCTTTGAAATGTGGAGTATATGAATCTATTCCTATGAACCAATTGGCTCTAAAGGAAAAAATCCTATAAAAATCATATCATATAGAGTTCCTATGATATTCCTCGACACTAAAGGATGCTTGAAATTGCTGCGGGTGATACGATGGTCTTTCTTTGTAGACTCCTCACCCAACTTTATAGTTACCTCTCGAAGATGAATGAAATGATATATACATGGTATTCTACATGTGCAATTTGGTACACGAAAACTCGGTAAAATTTTGCGAGGTTCGAATTTTCAATAAAGCTATATGCACTGCATTTCAGAACGGAGGGAGCATACGGCAGTTGCTAACACTCACGTGGAAGATTTCTGTGTAGGAGGAGTGGCTGTTCTGTTAAATGACATGGCAAAACTGACACTGTCGGATGCCGATCTAACGGTTCTTACGGCGTTCGTCAGGAAAAGGCTTGTGGCGAACGTTTGTCGGATAATGATTTACGGACACATGCATTGCATTGATACGTGCCCCCTCTCTCTCACGCATACGCACCCTCACGAGTCACGACTCTCCCGAGTCCTCTCGCAGACTTGCACATTGCACCCACCGTCTATCTGCAGGTAGACGTCACACACATATGTGCTCTTCACACCCTACCCTCAGAACTTCTAGAAAACAAAAGACGGCGCACACATTTTATTTTAGCTCACACGTCACACACTTATACTATTACTCTTGCGGCGAATGTTCTTTGGGCATAGTATATTGTACTCTCACGAAGAGAAGCGGTGCACGCACGCACTAGTTCTCTCACACCCACTCGCGGGTACACGTAGGAGCGCATTTTTTTGAAGCTGGTACAACAAAATCACTCCACTATATATAAAAGTAGGAGCCTTAGCGCTTGCTTTACTAGGGTCCCTCTCGTTCACTCTCTCATGCTCTCCAGATCTAAGCAACACATTAGGTGGCCACACTCTCTCTCAGCTCACGGCTGGTCACAAATCCGGCCGAACAACCTCGACCGGTGTCGGTGTCAAAACCGGTGGATCTCGGGTAGGGGGTCCCGAAATGTGCGTCTAGGCGGATGGTAACATGAGACACGGGACACGATGTTTTTACCCAGGTTCGGGCCCTCTCGATGGAGGTAAAACCCTACTCCTTCTTGATTGATATTGATGATATGGATATTACAAGAGTTGGTCTACCACGAGATCGAAGAGGCTAAACCCTAGAAGCTAGCCTATGGTATGCTTGTTGTATCTTGTTGTTATTGGTCCTACGGACTAAACCCTCAGGTTTATATAGACACCGGAGGGGGCTAGGGTTACCCAGAGTCGGTTACAAGGAAGGAGATCTACATATCCGTATTGCCAAGCTTTCCTTCCACACCAAGGAGAGTCCCATCCGGACACGGGACGAAGTCTTCAATCTGGTATCTTCATAGTCCAACAGTCCGGCCAAAGGATATAGTCCGGCTGTCCGGATACCCCCTAATCCAGGACTCCCTCAGTAGCCCCTGAACCAGGCTTCAATGATAATGAGTCCGGCGCACAGATTGTCTTCGTCATTGCAAGGCGGGTTCCTCCTCCGAATACTTCATAAAATTTTGAACACGAGGATCATGTCCGGCTCTGCAAAACAAGTTCCACATACAGCCGTGGAGAGAATAATATTTCCACAAATCTAATCTGCTGACGTACCCCATAGTGTGACATCACACCATAGTCAGGTCTTTATTCGAATCGTTTTTATAACCAATCTCAGCGTGTTTCGCGAGGCGGTTTCCTTGGCACGTCTTGTCGAAGCAGAGATTGTGGACCCTTTGTTATGGGATTCTCATCAACACGGACGTGGGTAACCCAATCATGCCTGTTGGTATGACCCCTCGATTGAAGGTAAGTCCCAAATGGTCACAAGGAGGGCTCTTGGTATTCAACCTCTTTATAAAGAGACCAAGCCCTATTCTTTTTCCTCTCGATCTTAATCGAATCCGCCTCCCGCCTCGAGTTCCAACACCCAAAGCTTAGGTTCAGGCGCTTCGGACCTACGATTATGTCCGGATCCAACCTGCAAGGTCGGTGGATGACTTCCTCCATCACGGAGGAAGACGTAATAAAGCTACGGTAGGCCAGGTACCTGACCGGCGAAATCCCGCATAGGCTGCCTACTCAAGGGCAGGTTATTCCCACTCCCAAGCCCGGTGAGAGTGTCGTGTTCGTATGTCACTTCCTCCGAGGGCTAGGCTTCACGCTAGATCCCTTCGTGAGGGGTCTTATGTTCTATTATGGGCTGGACTTCCATGATCTAGCTCCGGAGTCCATCCTCCACATCTCATCGTTCATCGTTGTATGCGAAGCTTTCCTCCGTATTACCCCTCACTTCGGACTGTGGCTCAAGACCTTCAAAGTGGAGCCGAAGATGATCGAGGGGCGACACGCAGAGTGCAGGGGCACCGTAATAAGCAAAAACGCCGATGCTCCATGGCCCGAGGGCTCTTTCTAGGAGGTGTCCAGTTTATGGCAACAAGAGTGTTTTTATATCACAGCTCCCAGGGGCACCAAGTGGGTGGCTCCCCCTGTCTTTCGCTCGGGTCCTCCGCCATGACTAATGTTATGGGTCAATAAGGGGCTAGACTGGGGGCCTGTAAAGGACGTGCCCACATTGCAGAGTCGCATCCGAGATCTCCTTCAGAGAGATATCAGTTTGACTGTGGTAATGCAAGTTATGTTAATTCGCCGAGTCCTGCCCTGCAGACGCCATCCCCTCCGCATGTGGGAGTTCAACCCGGAGGGACCGCGAGCTATTCAACACTTCCTCGGCATGACGCCCAAGGAAATGTACAAATTGTTCTTCGGACCACAAATAATGTGTCCGGACATCACTGAGGATGCAGTTCTGAGCAGCAATCGCCCGGATACCCAAGTAAGTAGCCCCGCATCCGAACACACTGTCTGTTTATCTATCGCAATGTCGCCCTAAAAAGGCCGCTCTTTTACCAGGATTGGATAGTGAAGGCAAAGTTGATCATGTGTCCGGCCCCCCTCCCTGAGACCTCACCGGATCCCGTATTAACTAGGATGCTGGAGGTCATGCCTTACCAAGCGCCTTCAGGAGAAGATAAAGGGGGGAACAAAGAGGCTAGCACCTCCGCGAAGGAGGTTAGCTGGGAAGGAGGAACTAAAACTTCCCCTCCCCAGGGAAGAAAGAGGACCGCCTCCGAAGACCCGGAGACAATGGTCTCCAAACGGGGGAAGAAATCTTCGCCGGAGGGTCCTGCCCCGGGGGATACCCCGGCCGCACTATGCCCTCAAGGGGATCAGCCCTCCACCGAGCTGTAAGTAAAAGGGTACTTAATAATGAAAAAACCTGGCTTTACTCCTGAGGAAGGTAACCGAAGCATTTATCTTGCAGTTCGGATCGTAGCCCTTCTTAGCAGAACTCGTCTTCGAGGGATCTTCTTCCAGAGATGATGGAAAGCGGAACGCCTCCCCCTGCCATACCGCCTCACGAGGCGGGCGACCCCGAGGTGTCGTCACGGAGGGTTTCTCCTGATCCGGCATGGCCAGAAGGTAGTCATATGGCCACCCGAAGTCCTCAGTATCCGGCTCTTGAAGAGAGCAATCGAAAGAGTCCGGCTCCATCTGGTGTGCGGTCGTACGTACTGAGGGATCTGCTAGAGAGATTGGCTATCTCAGAAGAGCACCGCGTGTTGATGGGTGCGGTGATTGACAAAATTTCGTCCGCCGAAAGCGGGTTGCATGAACCTGTTATGAGTCTACTGACGGGTTTTGAGGTACGTGAAATGATGTACATTTTTGATAGTACCGCACATTTTAGATGTGCCCTGTGTAGATAGTAGCCCCTGAGACTCTGGGTGTCGTCGAAGACGACGGCGCATAGAGGATCCTAATCCCAAGAATAATCTTGCCGCCTTAATGTGCAGGTGGCGAAGTGTTCGGTGGCCCACCGGACAGATGAGTTTGCCGAGTTAAAGCGGTAGCTTGATGTGGCAAATGCCGACATCGTACTTGTCAACAAGCGGCTTGACGAGGCGCAAGGTATGTAATTTCTCCAGTGACACATGATAAGAGGAGCATGATGCCAGTATTTATAACATGTTTTTTGAATGGAGATGGAGCTGCGACCGTGGAGAACCTTCGGGTGGAACTTGCCCAAGCCAAAGAACAAGCCAGGAAAAGCGATGCGGCTGCCCTAAAGGCAATCGAGGAGCTGAAAACCGAACAGGCTGCTCACTGCCAAAGAAAGGAGGAAATAGCCAGGATGGTTGTGGAATTGAAGAATGTCGCTGACCGTTGCAAGCTTCTTGAAAAGGAAGATCAAGCGAAGAGGACATACCTGGAAAAGGCCACGATGGCGGCCAAAGACACCCGCTCTGCAATGAGAGCAATGAAGGAGGAGCTGCGTCAAGCCGGTGACATCGCGGCTGGGAAGCCCTTTATGCTGCGGATGAAGTTCAGAGATCCTAAGTACGCCCCTTTGGACCGGCTGTGGAGTTCTGCGGATGCATATCTGGACTTAGCGGCGAGTGCTGCCGATGCGGCCGAATACTTCCGAGATCAAAAAGATCGCAAAGTGGAACAACTCTTCTGGTCAAAATTTCATGCTCCAGAGCGTCCGCTTCCATTGGCAGATCGGTTGGCCGAATGGGCCGAGCTGAATAGGTTGTCCGGACTCACCATGAGGTCTGTTGTGGATCATCTGTGGCCAGAAAGGCTGAAACCGAACAGTTATTTCAGTTTGTTGCAGCAGTTCCTTGGTGCAGTGCCGCATATCAACGCGATGAAGAGGTCGGCGTGCGTGCAGGGTGTGCGGATGGCCCTTGCCCGTGTGAAGACATACTGGGCGGAGATGGAGGCCACCGCCATTGCAGCCCAAGATTCAGGCGAGAGCCGAGTACCTGCCGAGCACTACTTTCAAGAAGTTCTTGAGGGTGCTCGCTCCATAGAGGCGCAATGCTCGAAGAATGTTATGTTCTAATGACATGTATTCCCATTGAAAAACAATGTTTTACTGAATTATGAAGGGTATTTTATACTTGTGCCTACAAGCATTATAATACCTCCTGTGCGGCCGTTTATGTATGTATGTATATAACCTGAAAGATGGCAGTCGTCGGCTTCATCCCCCACGCATATAATGTGGGGGTGTTCGCAGAAAACGCATGTCCACACTTGATCCCACGTCTTGGTCCATTAAGGAGGTGATAGCGCAGCGAACTAGGCAATCAGACTATAATGCTTTAACACTTTCACTTAGCCATAGGAGTTTGACAGTGGGGCTAAAATATAGCCCCTGGTGGCTCCGCGCTCATCCGTATTCAGGGCGCGTACATGCCTGGCCGGGAAACGGCCCTTTGTTAAGGCAGAGGAATCCCGAAGATTCCGCTAGGTCATCGAGTGGTTGACCAGTCTCACGCTATATCATGACAGTTAGTTTTCGGCTTTCTCTACTGAGGTGCTCGTCCGGATGAACCAGGGCACAATCGCAGTAGTTCTCCTGGTGCCGCCTTAGCTGATAGAGTGGAATGTAAGGCAGCAAAACACAGGAGCCGGGCAAACCCAACATTTGACCAAAGACATGATTCAGAGCTGATGCATATAAGGCAAAACTTGCGACGCCGAACACTCCCTAAGGTATTCGGTCTTTATTATGTAATCCGGGCTAAGCAGTGCCCTTTTTTATAAGCCCCTGGTGTCCAGGTACCTGCAGTAATCTGACATGGCCACATGCCAATACGTCAGCATCCATCTCAGTTGTACTGAGAATCCGGGGGATGTGTATCAACAAGAGACAGTAAAAAAAGGTTTACGCAGGGTCTTAATCTAAAGAGAATCCTTGGAACGGGTCCCTGCTGCACGTCTGCGCCTGTGTCTCCGTTGTGCCGTATCCTAGACGGGTGTAGCACGATGGCCATTTGTAAAAGAGAGAAACTTAGCTGAAAAAGTTGTCGTGCAAAAGGTAGGTTATACTAAATAAACCAAGTACAGTTCGAGATGAGTAAAATTGAGCCTATTTGTCCCTTGTTTACATGCGTTGAGCCCCTTGTATTGTTATAGGGGTATAGCCATCAAACCATTAGCAATCATATAGCTAAGCCGGACTCGTCTAACCGTGTCCGTGGTCCTAACGACCTGTCAGATGCTCTAGTTGGTGAGGCCGTTTAGTGTGCGGCTGCCAAGGTAGCCGCACGGTCTTCCGCGTGCAAGGAGCGCTCAATATTTCCATTTACTGTAATGATGCCACATGGACCGGTCATCTTAAGCATGAGAGAAGCGTAATGTGGTATTGCGTTAAAGCGGGCAAAAGCTTCACGTCCGAGTAGTGCTTGATAGCCACTTTTGGAACGCAGCGATGTGAAAGGTTAACTTTTCGCTGCGGAAGTTATCGGGAAAGCCGAATATAACCTCTAGTAGCAGGGAGCCTGTGCAATGGGCTTCTGGGCCTGGCGCTACTCCTTTAAAGGCAGTATTGTTGTGGCTGATTTTTGTTGGGTTTATCGCCATTTTGCGGACTGTATCCTGATATATCAGGTTTTAAACTACTGTCGCCGTCCATCAGGACTCGTGTGAAGTGGTATCCGTCGATTATAGGGTCTAACACCAAGGCAGCCCATCCTGCATGCCGGATACTTTCCGAGTAATCCCGATGGTCGAAGGTGATCGGTTGGGACGACCAGTGGCGGAACTCCGCGGTGATAGGCCCTGGGGCACGTGTCTCTATGAGTGCCATGTTGTTTTTCTTTATCACGTGTAACACGTGAACTGTTTTGACTTCTGGTGGGAATTTCTTCTGTTCCCCAGTGCTTTGTTTGCGAGGCTCGTCCTCGTCTTCACTTGGTGTATACATCCCCTTGTGTTCGGCGTTGAGTTTGCCGGACTGCTTGAAAACCCAACATTCTCTATGGGTATGATTGGTAGGTTTATCAGGGGTGCTGTGGATCTGACATAGTTTGTCTAGAATCTTGTTTAGGCTGGATAGTTCATCTCTGTTGCCTTTGGGGGGCAGCTTTTGCTGACCCGACCGAGAGCTTTTGAATCCGGCGTTTACCGCCGTGCTCTTCGGGTTGTCTTGTTTATTCCGGCGCTTGTTTTTGCTGCGTCGTGGCTTCCCGTTTCCTTCCCTGACTTCGGATGTACTTGGGTCGCTGGTGTTGCATCGGGCTAACCAGCTGTCCTCGCCCGCGCAAAAGCGGGTCATGAGGCTTGTTAATGCAGCCATTATTCTTGTCTTTTCCTGGCCGAGGTGTCTGGCGAGCCATTTGTCTCGAACGCTGTGTTTGAAAGCTGTTAAGGCTTCGGCATCTGGACAGTCGACTATTTGGTTCTTTTTAGTGAGAAACCTGTTCCAAAACTTTCGGGCTGACTCTCCGGGCTATTGAGTTATATGACTTAGATCGTCTGCATCCGGTGGTCGGACATAGGTCACTTGAAAATTTGCCCGAAAAGCGTACTCGAGCTCTTCCCAACTTCCAATGGTGTTTTCGGGGAGGCTTTTAAGCCAGTGTCGGGCTGGCCCTTTGAGCTTGAGGGGTAAGTACTTGATGGCATGGAGATCGTCTCCTCGAGCCATGTGGATATGGAGGATGTAGTCCCCAATCCAGACCCCAGGGTCTGTCGTTCCGTCGTATGCCTCTATGTTTACGGGTTTGAATCCCTCTGGAAATTCATGGTCCAGCACCTCATCGGTGAAACATATATAGGGGGTGTGCAGCACCCCTGTATTTGGGTGTACCGTGGTGTTCGGATTTTTGTTGTGTTGCATTGCGTGCTAGAGCGCGCTTTCTTAGCTCGTAGATGGATCGGGTTGGGCCATCCTTATGATGCGAGTCCTCACGTGGATCGCGTACTAGCTTGTGTGCGGCGTCATTTGTCGTTCTATGTTGGCCCCGAGGTCGTCTATCCGACCGGATGACTGTTTTGTTTTTTGATTGCGGGGGCTCTAAGGCCTCATCATCGAATTCAGGTAGTAGCTTTCGCTTCGGGTAGCTCTTTGTGTGGCGACTGCCACCATACTTTTCTGCGGTGTTGAGTGCTTTACTCCATCTGATTCTGAGTGTATCTTCCGCAGCCTTGAGCTTTCGCTTCTGCTTTTTCAAGCTCCGCGCAGTGGGGACAAGCCTTTTATGGAGGTTCTTTTGCTCCAGGAGCTTGTCCGGTGTGATGTCATCCTGACTGTTATCCTCGTCGGAGACGGGTAGTTCAGTTTGATTCTCCGTGTTGCCCTCGTCGGACGGTTGTTCAATGTCATGTTCATCGTCCGCTGGCTCACCCTGCTCTATCGCTGGGCCTATGTGATCGCTGTTTCTGCCCAAGCAGGATTTGAGCGGCGTTTACGCCGCCGCCTTGACTGCTTCTCGAGGGAACGATCCTTCGTTGCGTCCTTCCGTTCCTCGTCGTCGTTTTCTTTGGGTGTGTCCACCATGTATACATCATGGGATGAGGTGGCTGTCCAGTGCCCTGTGGGCAGTGGTTCCTGTTCGTCTCCTGCATCGTTGTCCATACCGTCGATTTCTTCAGAGTCGAAGTCGAGCATGTCGGTCAAATCATCGACAGTGGCTACTAAGTGGGTGGTGGGTGGGCGGCGAATTTCTTCATCATCCGCATCCCAATCCTGCCGGACATAGTTCGGCCAGGTTTCTCCTGACAGGGAGAGGGACCTTAACAAGTTCAGTATGTCGCCGAAGGGCGAGCGCTGAAAGATTTCCGCGGAGGTGAACTCCATGATCGGCACCCAGTCGGATTCGGTAGTCACGGGCGCAGGTGGTTCGGAGTCCGTGGCCTTAGAAGAATCCGCAATTTGGCATCACGGCTCTCGTGAAGGGTAAGGTTGGTATTCGGCTCGATCGCCGCTGAGACTGCGGCCTCCGTGGCATGGTCTAGCCACCCGTCCATGGATGGCGCAATTGGCTCCGAATTGAGGGTCGGAGCGGTTGCAGGTGCGATCTCCTAAGCACTATCCGACGGCAGAGCTAAATCATGCTCATCGTGACCGTGCGGCGCACTCGACAGGGGCTCGAATCCGTGTAAGATCAAGTCTCTGCAGATGTCGGCCGTGTAGTTTAAGTTTCCAAATCTGACCCGGTGGCTAGAGGCGTAACTCTCGATCTACTCTAGATGGCCAAGCGAGTTGGCCCGCAGTGCGAAGCCGCTGAATACAAAGATCTGTCCGGGGAGAAAAGTCTCACCCTTGACTGCATCGCTATCGATGATCGAAGGAGCCATCAAGCCTGACGATGACGATACAGACGAACTCTCAATGAAAGCACCAATGTCGGTGTCAAAACCGGTGGATCTCAGGTAGGGGGTTCCGAACTGTGTGTCTAGGCGGATGGTAACAGGAGACAGGCGACACGATGTTTTTACCCAGGTTCGGGCCCTCTCGATGGAGGTAAAACCCTACTCCTTCTTGATTGATATTGATGATATGGGTATTACAAGAGTTGATCTACCACGAGATCGAAGAGGCTAAACCCTAGAAGCTAGCCTATGGTATGATTGTTATATCTTGTTGTTATTGGTCCTACGGACTAAACCCTCCGGTTTATATAGACATCGGAGGGGGCTAGGGTTACCCAGAGTCGGTTACAAGGAAGGAGATCTACATATCCGTATTGCCAAGCTTGCCTTCCACGCCAAGGAGAGTCCTGTCCGGACACGGGACGAAGTCTTCAATCTGGTATCTTCATAGTCCAACAGTCCGGCCAAAGGATATAGTCCGGCTATCCGGATACCCCCCTAATCCAGGACTCCCTCAACCGGGGCAGGGGTGTAGGTGCATCGTTTACGCTGTCGTCGGCGGCGAGGGAGGAGACCAACGGCTGCCCGCGCGTCCCGATCGGCGGCCGTGCCGTTCTCTCCGAGAGAGCGCCGGCTCGGGAGGTCCTCCGACCCCTTCTTCCTCCCTGCGGTATTGTGGCCAAGATGCGGCCTCCCGACGCCGTCTTTGCGACATGCCGACGACCCTCAGGTATATATTCCTTCGAAACCTGCCTTTCTCTACTGCCCCAGCTCCCTTCGTGTGGATCCTTTTCTACTTTCGTCCGCTGTTCCAAAGCCACCTAGACTTCTACTATTATTAGAAGTAAAGCTAGTTCATACAGTCGACTCAAAGTGTTGGTTCAAACAGGGAAGAAAGTGGGAAAGCTGTAGCATGAATCTTGGACTTGGTTCTAAGAGGAAACGGGGGAAAGTAGTAATATCTGTCACTGTTTAAATAACTGTATTTCTTATTTGCGCAAACAGGGATGTCTGGCTCCATATCGTTTCGGGATGTCTGTCTCCGTATCGTTTCTATCCGCGCAATCAAAAGCACACACCTCAGTTTTAGTACAACTGCGCAAAATGAGATGGCTATCCCTCGCTGCCGTCGTCTAACCTCCCGTCTTCAAGGTATCCCTACATTGGTAGTAACTAAGGTAGAATGAACAACGCAATCTAAAAGAAGCTGATTTGTACCTTTTACTTCCTGATTGTAGTGCAGGGACGAGCAAAAACAACTGCATCCTAGTCCGGAATGCACTTTCTACTAGTTCATCCATGGACCAAGGACTAGCTGGCACGGCTGCACGACGGTTTTTTGGACAAGCGCGGACAAGAGGCATTGTGGTCTGCTTATTTCTGCAAATAGCGGTGCTTAAATTTAGTGGAATGCACAAGACTTTCAGCTGGTCAGTACACTGCATGGTTCAGTTCAGCATTCCAGCTGAGACCACAATTATAATTGGTTATTCTGGAATGAGAGAACCTAACCCTGAATGGTGGCAACAAGAAAAAACCAGAGTGAACTCCAGGAAATTTAAGCCTGCCGGGAGGCCCTTTGCTCAGAGACAAGCCTTGCTTGTCTTTTGTTGTGAACTAGTATATGTTTGTTATGTTCTATGAATCATTGAGATGTATAAAATTGCTTAATTTATGCTTTTCAAGTTTTTTATGAAGACGAGTTTAATGTGAGTGTTCCACATGAGCGCTGGACTAGCGTGTGAACGTTTGGAATTTATTACATTGTGGCCTCAATTAAATGCATGAACCACTGTAACAAGATACATAGTTGCTTATATGTCAGACAGCAGATTGTTTATTGTTAGTAGGTCGATAGCCTAGTGTTGAAGCGAGCTGAGCCAATGTGTCGTGTTTTCCACAACTACTTACAAGTGGGGTAGCACCAACAATGTTTACAAGTACTTATGTATACGTCGGCGCATGGTTCTCCAACGAGTGCTCTATTTCATCAAAACACAAACTGCTCGTATGATAAACCGTGACAACTTATGTCTTACCATGCCATATTCATGAAAAAACTAGTGAGGACGCATCTGTTTCGGCAACAATTACGATGGTTCTCACATGATTCATTGGAACACAAAAGTAGCAGCAGTTCCCATAGACGGATTCAAACAGAGTACTAGCCCTAGAGGGGTCGATAACAGGCAAGGTTCGATAACAGGCAAGGTTCGGATAATTAGACACAATCCAAACTACTATTAAACACTAGCTGGGGCAACTATTTCATGCCTCGATCTAATTTGGACTGGACACAAGACGGACCTTGCCATGAACATCATCGAGGACATCCCGCAGCAGCTCAATCCTATGAACCTTCATGAAGACAACCTTGTGGCCTTGCCACTGATAAACTTGTTTATGGAGGCATGCCACGTCATCTTCCTGCGTAAGCTTGACAAGAACAGTATTCCTCACAAACGAAGGAGTAGCTTTGAACTTCTTGTGCTTCAGTACACCCTGGACAACACACCTCACAACAGTGAGGCTGGAATACAACTCTTCATTGGTATAACCGCAAATGGCTTCCAGGATCCAACAGCCTAAGAACTCTGTTTTCCCAGTGCGTATATTCAGGTCGTCCGCCTCATAGCGAGTGACATGTACAACCACACAATCCTTGTCTGCATCCGGACTCTAATTGAAACAGAAACAAATTCTAAATTACTTTTCAGTATAAGAAACACAAGTTATGTAAACCACTATGTATAGCATGGCATTGAAGCTAATAAAATTTTGCATTATTAATCACCACATACTTCCTTTTCTAAAAAAATCACCACATACTTAGATGAAAAACCACAATCAAGATCGGCAAAGAAGGAAATCACCTTGGGCAGCTCAGCGGGGGGGGGGACACATCCTCGAAGGGGGAAAAGTGCTCCTGTAGTGCCACGGGGGCTGTAACCTCAAACGGGGCGTTGACCATCTCAGTATCTGGGGTCGCCTCGGTGGTTGCCTCCATCTTCTTGGAGCTCTCTGTCTCGTGGGGATCAGCCTCCCGTGTCTGCTCCAATATCGGCAGATCTTTGCCTGGTTCTCCTTGGTCCATCATGAAACTGACGAATACTAGGAGACCACTGAAAGGAAAACACAATCGCAATGACAATGAAACAAAAAAAGAGTGAGGATTGGTTACTGCTTTGCAAAAGTTCTTTTTTTTCCTCTGAACGAAAATATACCAATATCACGGATCCGCTTACCTTCCCTTCGTTCGGAGAGAAGAACAGTGGCTGCAAGTGTTGCCTTTCTTGAAGACGGCGAGGGAGAAGGGGATTCAGCGAAGAGTGAAATGATGGTTGCTTTGTCCGTCAAACTTAGACTACGGGGAGGTGGGGTTTTGTGATACGACGGCTTGTTACTGCCGCGCTACGACCGGGGCGACTCTCCGCCTGCATACTACCTTCTAATTTGGTGGATGGCATTTGGGCCCGCGCGCTGCATGGCCCGCATGTCGGTGAACAAAAGTATAACGGCTTTCAGTAGAGGGAGATGTTTCAATGACCTAGGAGGAGCCAGAAGCGGTAGAGTGTCTCCACTGTATTAGTAGTAATTGTTTTTCTGGGTAGCTGTAGACTGTCTCCACTGTACTAGTAGTAATTGTTTCTTGGGTCCCAAGACAAAACAGCCCATCCACACTAGTAAATAGTAAAATCAATTCAAAAGCCCATATATTTACTGAATGAGAGGCGCTACCCACACCCAGCACACCGCCCCCCCAAAAAACCTGGGTGCTCCTCTTCCTCCTCGCTCCCACCCACCTCACGTCAGGTCGCTCCACTCGTACCCCCAAATTCCTCACCTCACTCCTACAGGAAACCCCAACTCCCCTTCTTCCTCACTCCTACAGAAAACCCCCAGCTCCCCTTCTTCTTCGCTCGCACTACAACTAGGCTCGTCATTCGTTACTCTGCTCAAATCCGTGAGCGTGACGCGACGCCCTCGAGGAAAATGGAGTCGGCTGACCCCCGACGCCAAGAAGATGAGGCTCCCGCCAGCGGCGACGCCTGTTGTAGATCCCGCACCTGGTAGCATGGGGAGAAGCGGCGACCCCGCCCCCACCGGATCCCAGGAACCCATAGAATCTCGGGTGGACCGCATCAGCGATCTCCCAGACGCCATCCTTGGGGAGATCATCTTGCTTCTGCCCACCAAGGATTGCTGCCACACCCAAGTCCTCTCAATTCGGTGGCGCCCTCTATGGCACGCCGTTCCCCTTAATCTCAACTGTCGTCAGCTATCTCTCTTCAGTGATTTTGAAATCCCCAGAGCCATCATCTCCTCCCACCAGGGCTCCGTTCAAAGCCTCTGCATCCCGTCATGCTACCTGAGCAAGCATACCATGCCCTGCACGGTGGACGCCTGGCTAGAATCCCCTGAATTCACAGAACTATAGCTGCTTGAGTTCTACTATTCCCCTGGAAATCACATACCACATACCGAACGCCATGAACTTGTGCCCTCAGCACCGATGTCCATCTCGAGGTTTCGTCCTCTCTCCATACCGCCACCTTTGCGCAGTGCTACCTACCAGACAATCTGGTACTAAACCTTCGACTCCCATTTCTCAGGAAACTTTCACTTGTGCGGGTTCGTATATCGGAGGCCTCATTGCACAGCATCATCCACTCCAGTTGCCCTGCGCTGGAGTGCTTGGTGCTTGTTTTCACAGTTAGAATCGGTTATCTCCAAATAAAGTCGCCTAACCTTGTAAGAATTGGAATTTCTTTTGATGGAAGGCAGATCATCATCCAAGACGCCCCTTCACTTCAAAGGTTGATCCTTTATTCTAGTTATTCACCTTTGCAAATAACCGTCCTCTCTGCGCCTAAACTGGAGACCTTGGGTGTAATACATGATCTCTGTGCTCATTTCAATATGGTGTTTGGCTCTACAGTTCTTCAGGTACTTTATATTATCATCTACACTTTTAACCATAAGCTACATTTTAAATTTCTGCGCATAATTTATATATCATCTTGGAGTACACATTTTGTACTAATATTATGTTTTATGCTCAATGAAGAGTTTCTCCATGGATGGCCTATCAATGGTGCTGGATTCTGTCAAGATCTTATATATCCAAATTAATAGTTTTGATCTGAACAAGATTATTGGCTTGCTGCAATGCTTTCCATGTCTAGAGAAGTTGTATATAAAGGTGATAATTTCACGCACATTGGAAGCCCGCATATAGTGTACTGGAATTAACCATTCAGCTGTTGCTCTTTCGACACTCTTCTTTTAGACCTTAACTATTTTCAATCTTCATGTCTATTTAGGCAACAGGACGGGGTAAGAAAGTTATAACCAATCGGTGGATTTGTAAGCATCGGGATTTTCTCACTTCTCATGAGATTCGATTGAAGACAATAACGCTACAACGATATGTAGCCAACCGTGCAAACACAAGATTTGTCACATTCTTCCTGCTGAATGCGAGGTTACTATTGTCCATCAGGCTTAAGTTTATCAGCAGCATGGTTTTGACGGATGGGTATGTCGAAGAGCAAAAAAAGGAGTTTCAGGTGGGCAAAAGAGCTTCTGAACGTGCCGGGCTTCTATTTACAACATATTGTGGTCATAATCCAGTAATTTTTACGACCCAGGATGTTCATTCTATGGACCTGACCGATCCATTTGACTGTGACTGCCGAAAATAGTGATGGAGTTAGATGTTGTTGCACTTTTCAATCTGGTTTTTTGTAAACCTGATGAACAATTAACCCTCATGCTTTTGTACAGTTTGTAAGCTGGAGTTAGATGTTCCTGCCCTTTTCAACTCGGCTGT
Organism: Aegilops umbellulata; assembly: GCA_032464435.1. NCBI lineage: Eukaryota > Viridiplantae > Streptophyta > Magnoliopsida > Poales > Poaceae > Aegilops > Aegilops umbellulata. Next base: position 414,797,984 of record CP136055.1, read on the forward strand.
GACTGTCATATTTTCTTTGAAACAAGGCAAATGGCTTGCCATTCGTTTAATTTAGAGTGAAATATTGTAACAAATCCAAACCAAGGGAAATAACATCACTCTCGCCGGCTGCTTGAGCTCACTGTGCATTACAGAAGCCAAGTGATTAGCCCCCACCAGCACCCACAAACTTATTTCGAACTAGCACATCAAATGGGCTGTAATTTTCATAAGAAAGGCTGCATAACCGTGACAGATTTGGATTCTGACATTTGGGACCCACGAGGAAATAGCCTATCCAAGGTGGTGTCGACTTACTAGACAGTCAACAAACAATTCTACCTAGTAGCCGTTGGATTGCCATCCAACATCTGTCGTGTATCTTCTATCTCTTGTCTTCTTCTTCCTCTAGCCGCCCAAACCAAACCACCCCGTCGGCTCCGCCTGCTCCCGCCTCCCATGGCTGGTTGCGCCTCCGCTGCCCTACCGTACGTACCCTCCAACGTTGGCCAGTCCCTCCCTCTATTCCCCCACATGTGATGTTATTCTCCGGCGACGTCAGCCCCCACATGCACCCGCGCCTGAACCAGTCAACCCTCGTGCTCCCCTCCGCCTGCGACTGGACCGACGCATCTTCAACGGCTCCTGTTCGTTCCGTCCGAGGCCTCGCCGTCGTCCTCCGCCTTGCGGCCTTGGCTCGCTTGCCGTGCGCGGTGCGCCGCCCTCTTGCGTTGTCGACGTCGTCAACAACCGAGAGGAACAAGGAGATGACTGTATGTGTAGAGGATGACAGTAGGGACCCACCGGCGTCATGGTTGTACGCAAGCAAGTGCCTCTATAGTACAAGCCCAAAAATATGGTTCCTCCTAATGGTTGGACATCTGGGGCTCACGCCATTGTCAACGTAGTCAATAAACGAGAGAATTACACTACGAGCGACTGACACCAGGGACCCAGCAAGTCGCGCAGTTTTTTTTAGGAACAAATAGTTGTTATTTATACTAGTTTTAGAGACGGATCAGGGTAACAACGGGGCTGTGCGGGGGCTGTGGCCCGTCTAGCCAGGGTTTTATTTATGTTTACCACATCATGAGCCCAGCTGTGTTTTTTTCTTGCTGAAAATGGCTAGCCCAGTTCTATTTTTTTAAAGAAATACCCAAACAAGGCCTACTTTCTTTATCGGTCCTGCTGGCCTGCAAATCTTTCAAGACGAGGAGAGTTTCATTCGGTTTGCCTAGAAATGGGCTGTATATTTTTAAAACACATCAAACCGGGAATTAGTTTCAATTTTTTTTCATTACAAGATCTTAAATTCCATTGATTTTTATGCGTGGACAATTATTTAGATTTTGTATTTATATAAATTATTTTTCAAAATAATTTGAATGTGAATCGATATTTATGGATTAAAAACAGTTGACCGCACCGAAATATGCAAAATTTCGTATACTTTTTAACCGTGGCCACAATATGGGGTGTGATGCTAACAAAAAGAAGATGGGCTCCAAAAAAATTCTTAAGAATTAGCAAATGGGCTGTACATTATTAGAAATAATGGCAAATGGGTTGTATGCTGTTTTCCACAGATTTGAGGCTGACTTGTGCGCCTACTACAGGTTGACGCGTATGCTTTCATAAAATAAAGTTGACGCACACGCAACGCCGTGTCAACTTAGTCAACACACGAGAGCAGTGATTGTTGGATGTCCATCCAATGGCAGTCGTGCTTCTTCAATCTCTGCTCTTCATGCTCAAGCCGCTCAAACAAGCGCCGGCACGACTGTCTGCTCCCTCCTCCCGCGGCCGGCTATGCTGCCGCGCAGGCCTCACGGCCCCACCATACTCTCATTGTTGGCCTGGCTATCCCTCTACTCACCCACACATGTTGTCATTCTCCGGAGACGGCAGATGAACCAGTAAACCCTCGTACTCCTCCGCGTGGGAAACAACTACCAAGTATTCCCTGGCTCTGTGTCGTTTCCTTCCTAGGCCTCGCCGTCGTCCACCGCCCTGGTGCTCTATGCGCGGCCTGGTCAACGTGGTCAATGAACGACATCCATCGAAAGTGGACTGTACGTGGAGAGGCTGACAGCTGGGTCCACGGCCGCACGCAAGGAAATGCCTCCTTATTATGCGCAAAATAATGATTCGTCCACCTGACAGCTAGGACCCACAGGAAGGGCCTCTGTATTTCGCGAAAAAAACGTTTCCCCCACTGACAGGTTGGACCCACCAGCTATATGTTCGCACGCAAGGAAGTTGTCGGTACTCTTGTTGTATAATAGGAAAGCTAGAGGTCTTATGTGTAAAAGTGAAGCTCTGTAAATATCTGTACTCAGGATGAATGGATGAGGTTGCCCCGACCAGAAATTCCAGTGTCTTCCCCTTCTCTCACCTTCGACTCCTCTCTGATTAGGTGTGTGTTCCACAACATGGCATCAGAGCAGGGTGGCTTGGGGGCCTAATTTGCGGTGGTGGAGTGCTGAATCGGGGCTGGGTTGGTCGGCTGTGGTGGAGGAGTGTGACTGGTGGCAGTTGAGGCGCAGCGCTGGTCAGCAAGGGCGCGTCGGACGTCAACAGGCAATGAGGTTCAGCCGCTGCGGTGACTCGATTTGAGCATTCCCTTCATTGCCGGAGCTGAACAGGTCAGGCATTTGGGTACTCAGTCTGAGGTGTGTGTGCTGGGTGTGGAGGAACTGAAGGTATGGCAGGCAATGAAAATGCCCCAGCAGGAGTCACAGCGGGGGAGCTTGCTGCTGTTTTGCAGGCGATGGATGAGAAGTATCGGGTGTTGTTTGATGCAATTAACAAGCAAGCAGGGAACTCAAGATCAGAAGTGGAGATAAAAGAAGAGGTGCATCCTTTGCAAATGCCCCATGTAAAATTAGAAGGGCCTGAGAGTTATGTGAGTTGGGCAGAGCATACAGAGACCATTTTGGTCTCTAGGAAGCTTGAAGGTTATATTTTAGGCATGGTGGAGAAGCCTGCAGATGAGAGTTCCAAAGAAGGCCAGAAGTGGAAGGCGACAAATGCACTTGTGAGGGCCTGGTTATTGAGCTCAGTATCACCTCAGATCGCTAAGCAAATTGAAAGGATTAAAGAAGCTTCTGAAATCTGGAGATTATTGAAAGGGACATTCTCAGGAGTAGGAAATGAAATGCTTGCTTGCAAGATTCGGAAGGAGTTGCAGGACCTGAGTCAAGGCGAGAAGACAGTGGTTGACTATGTTTCTGAGCTGAAACGACTTTGGAGTGATTTGGATTATTATGATCCAATTGAGATGGAGTGTGGCAAGTGCATAGAAAAATACAATAAATGGACCGAGAGGAGGCGTGTTAGGGATTTTCTAAATGGACTTAATTCTAAGTTTGAAAACAGAAGGGCTGCATTGTATGGTAGTGGGAAACTACCTAACCTGGAGCAAGCAATATCTGCAATTATTAGTGAGGAAACTCGGTTGAAGCTGGAGGCTACAGGATCGTCTACACAAGGCGTCGCACAGAGGCGCTCAGCCTTCCTTGCTACAGAAGGGGCAAATTTTCAAAGATCAGGAGCAAGTATATATGAGAAGAAATGTTTTGAATGTGGCCAGCCAGGACACTTGCGAGTCTCTTGTCCTGAATTAGTTGGAGCAGGCCAGGGTAGAGGACAAGAGTGGCGTGGCAGGGGTCGTGGACGTGTATTTGATGGGCGTGGAGGTAACCGGGGGCGTGGTGTGCGACCTACAGGCAGGGCAAATATCTCATCAGTTATTGAAGAAGCCCCACAAACTATGAAAGTAGAGATGTCAGTCGATGACTGGGAGAGGTGGAGCAAATTTAAGGGAACGTGTTTGCAGGATAAGCAATCTATCGAGGCTTCTACTGCATCCACTTCTGCTGCATCTGCCAACTTTGGTGGTAAAAATTCTTGCACTATGAATTATGAAGTTGCTTATATACCATGGTTAATTGACTCTGGGGCTTCTAGACATATGGCTGGTTCTTATAGAAATTTTATTGACTATGCTCCTGATTTAAAAAGGCAAAGTGTCAAATTGGCTAATGGCTCCTCTCAAACTGTTTTGGGGTCAGGAACAGTCAAGTGTGGATCTAATATGCATCTTTCATCTGTTCTGCATGTTCCCTCGTTCCCAATTAATCTGCTATCCATTAGTTGCATTACAAACGAACTTAATTGTGTTGCTATCTTCTTCCCATCATGGTGCTTATTTCAGGAACTTGGGACTGGAAGAAGGCTTGGGACAGGGAGCATGCGTGATGGCATGTACTACTTAGATGATAACATGTCACCTACTGTTGCTGCTGTGTTATCTCACTCTCCACTGGAGGAATTTCTTCTTCATCATCGCAGGCTAGGACATATGTCTTTTGTCATTTTGGGTCAGCTTTATGCAAACCTGTATAATAAAATTAGCAAAGAGAATCTAGTATGTGATGCGTGCCACTATGGGAAACAGACTAGGAGTACTTATGTATCTTCTGATAATAGGAGTACTGTACCGCTTCAGACCATCCACTCGGATGTATGGGGTCCTAGCGGAGTATTATCTCTTAATGGATATCGCTCTTTTGTCACATTCATTGACTGCTGCACTAGGACTACTTGGGTCTATGTGTTGAAAAACAAGAGTGATGTATTTGAATGTTTTAGGGATTTTCATAATTTAATCATGACCCAATATAATGCATGCGTGAAAGTACTCCGTACTGATAATGGCACGGAATATGTGAATAAGGAGTTTGACGAATATTTGTCAAGCTTTGGAATTATTCATCAAACTACTTGTCCTGGTACCTCTGAACAGAATGGCTTGGCTGAGAAAAAAAATAGGCATCTCTTAGAGATTACACGGTGTATCATGATGGCCATGAATGTTCCAAAATTTCTGTGGAGTGAGGCAGTAATGACTGCTGCATACTTGATGAACAGAATGCCATCTAGAGTTCTTGGTTACAAAACTCCAATAGAGTGTCTGACAGGTAGGACTACATATGTGGTTCCACCAAAGGTGTTCGGGTGTGTGTGTTTTGTGAAAGATTACAGGCCATCTGTTGGAAAGTTAGATCCAAGGGCTGTGAAGTGTGTGTTTGTGGGGTATTCTGGGAAGCAGAAAGGCTATAAGTGTTGGTGTCCATCAGAAAAACGAATGTTTGTGAGCATGGATGTAATCTTCAGGGAACAAGTACCGTTTTATGGGGAACCTGATGATTTAACCGATGTCTTTCCTGATCTGTTTTCTAGTGATGTTTCAGATCTGGACAACGGGACAGGGGGAGAAAAAGAAGGAGAAGAGAGCAATTCTACACCATCAAGAGAAATGGTGGTTGGAGTAATACCATTGGAAGACAGAAATGATAATATAGATGTGGATCTTATAGGAGAACCAGGGCGAACTATGCAAGGGGAGAGAGAAAATACATCAACTGAAGTTATGCGATGGGCAAGACCGAATGAAGAACAAAATCTGCGGGTGTATACGCGGAGACATCAAACTGAGGAAGAACATGTGCAAGGGGAGGAAATTAGTCCAGCGGAGGATGATTCAGAAGCTCAAGTTCAATCCGACGGGCATGATTCCAGTTCACAACCATCAGCTTCATCTCATACTCCACTACCGGTCTCCACAAGCGATGGTATACCTCCTCTTGCTTATGATGACTTAAATGTTCCCATTGCCCTTAGAAAGCAGCCTCGCACTATTGCTGGAAAATTGCCCTCTAAATTAGCCCCATATGATGTCTCTAATTATGTTACATATAGTTCTATTGGGCCTTTGTATAAGTCATTTATAGCTTCCTTGCATTCAACTTTACCTATACCACGTGACTGGCAGGAAGCGAAGCAATACCCAGAATGGAGGGCAGCAATGTTAGAGGAAATGGCAGCACTTGATAAGAACCAAACATGGGTACTTACTTCTCTCCCTGTAGATAAGAAAGTTGTGGGTTGTAAATGGGTATTTACAGTTAAACAAACTCCAGATGGTAAGGTGGAAAGATATAAGGCTAGGCTAGTTGCAAAAGGGTATAGTCAAACTTACGGAGTGGATTATGATGAAACGTTTGCTCCAGTAGCGAAATTGAGTACTGTCAGGACTTTAATCTCGATAGCTGCAAATCAGAAGTGGAAATTGTTCCAGATGGATGTTAAAAATGCTTTTCTCCATGGAGATCTGCAAGAGGAGGTTTATATGGAAATTCCTCCTGGGTTTAGAAGCCGGGAAACAGAGGGTAAAGTCTGTCGGTTAACAAAGTCTCTGTATGGACTAAAACAGTCTCCTAGGGCATGGTTCGGAAGGTTTCGAAAGGAAATCTGTTCCATGGGTTATCGGCAAAGCAATGCAGATCATACCCTATTCTTTAAATGCCAGTGCGATTACATTACTATACTTCTTGTTTATGTAGATGACATTGTGATTACAGGTAACAATGAGGTGGAGATATCTCAGTTGAAGAAGATGTTAGCAAAGTCGTTTGAAGTCAAGGATATGGGATATCTCCACTACTTCTTGGGAATCGAAGTTGCATATGGCCCAAAAGGTATTTATCTCTCACAAAGAAAATATGTGCTTGATTTACTTGAGGAGACAGGGATGTTAGGATGCAAACCTGCAGTCACACCAATAGAACAGAATCATCGGATCTCTGCAGATGGTGGTGATCCCGTTGATAGGTACCAATACCAAAGGCTAGTTGGGCGGTTAATCTATCTGTCACATACGAGACCAGATATAGCATATGCTGTTAGTATTGTAAGCAGATACATGCATGACCCTAGAACTAGCCACTTAGATGCTGCGAATAGAATTCTAAGATACTTAAAGAGTTGTCCTGGGAAGGGAATCCTGTTCACTAATCATGGACATCTGAGAATCGAGGGGTACACAGATGCGGACTGGGCTGGATGCTTAGATGATAGGCGTTCAACTTCGGGCTACTGCATGTTTGTCGGAGGAAATTTGGTTAGTTGGAGAAGTAAGAAGCAGAGTGTGGTAGCTCGCTCGATAGCGGAAGCGGAGTTTAGGTCAATGGCTTCAGGGTTGTGTGAACTGATGTGGCTAAAAACATTGCTAACGGAGTTGCAGTTGTGTAGTGGTGCACCTATTCAGGTATATTGTGATAATCAGGCCACAATTAACATAGTGAACAACCATGTTTATCATGATAGAACTAAACATATTGAGATAGATAGGCACTTTATCCGGGAGAAATTAGATGAAAGGTTATTCCAAATTAGTTATGTTAGGTCAGTAGATCAGCTTGCAGATGTATTAACAAAAGGGATAGGTGTTGTATCATTTATGAGGATTTGTAACAATATGGGGCTTATTGATATCTTCGCCCCATCTTGAGGGGGAGTGTCGGTACTCTTGTTGTATAATAGGAAAGCTAGAGGTCTTATGTGTAAAAGTGAAGCTCTGTAAATATCTGTACTGAGGATGAATGGATGAGGTTGCCCCGACCAGAAATTCCAGTGTCTTCCCCTTCTCTCACCTTCGACTCCTCTCTGATTAGGTGTGTGTTCCACAACAGAAGTGCCTCCTTATTACACCCAAAAAAATGAATACCCCCCTGCTAGGTGGGACCCACCATATTGTTGGGCTGACTTGTGGGCCTACTAAGTTGACAGGGACGGCGAGCTTTGTCAACTTAGTCAATACTCCAGTGACCGTATGATGTCCATCCAACGGCCATAGTGCTTCTTCAACCTCTGGTCTTCTTGCTCCAGCCGCCCAAAGCAGCGCCGGTTGTGTCGCCTGCTCCTGCCTCCTATGGCCGGCTGTGCTACCGCGGAGGCCTCACCGCCCACATACTACTCCCACCACTAGACAGGCCATCCCTCCACTCACCCACACCCCCTTTTATTCTGCGGCGGCGACAGCCTCACACCACAGCCGAACCAGTGAACGCTCCTACTCCTCTCCGTGTGGGCATCCACTGCCGCGTCTTGCACGACTCTGCGTCGTCCCCTTCCTAGGCCTCGCCGTCGTCCACCACCATGGTGCTCTTGGCGCGGCGTGGTCAATGTGGTCAACGACCGACTTCCATCAGAAGAGTACTGTACGTGGAGAGGCTGACAGCTGGGTCCACGGCAGCCGCAAGGAAGTTCCTCCTTATTATGCGGAAAATAATTATTCCTCCAGCTGACAGCGGGGACCCACCGGACGGGCCACCAGTATTTTGCGAAAAAAATCATTTCCCCATGACTGCTGGGACCCCCCGCTGTCAGCTCGGACCCACTGGAAGTGCCTCTTTATTACGCACAAAAAAAGAATACTTCCCCGACTAGCTGGGACCCACCTTGCTGGGAGGCTGACTTGTGGGCCTACTAAGTTGACGGGGACGAAGGGCTTTGTCAACTTAGTCAATATGAACGATTCTAGCTCCAGTGACCGTACGATGTCCCTCCGACGGCCGTAGTGCTTCTTCAACCTCTGGTCTTCTTGATCCAGCCGCCCAAAGCAGCGCCGGTCGTGCCGCATGCTCCTGCCTCCCGTGGCCGGCTGTGCTGCCGCAGAGGCCTCACCTCCCCTACTATTCCCACCGCTGGCCAGGCCCTGCGGCGACGGCAGCCTCACACCACAGTCGAACCAGTGAACCCTCGTAGTCCTCTCCGCGCGGGCTTCCACTGCCGCGTCGTCCCCTTCCTAGGCCTCGCCATCGTCCACCGCCATGGTGCTCTCCGTGTGGCATGGTCAACGTGGTCAAGAAACGACTTCCATCGGAAGAGTACTGTACGTGGAAAGGCTGACAGCTGGGTCCACGGCCACAACCCAGTTTTTTTGTGATTTGCCAAGTAAGTCGCTTTGTCAGGCCTGTTGGGCTGCAAATCTTTCAAGACGATGAGAGCTTTCATTCGACTAGCCCAGAAAATGGCCCATCAGTAATGAGAAATGAGTTGTACATTTTTAAAACACATCAAACCGGCAATTACTTTTCAATATCTTTTTTTTCATTTCAAGATTTTAAATTACATTAATTTTTATGCGTGGAGAATTTGTTGGGTTTTATATTGATATACATTTATTTTGAAAATCAGTTTGAATGTGATTCAAAATTTCGGGATTAAAAACAGTTCAGACCGCACCGAAATATGCAAAATTTCGTATAATTTTTTAACCGTGGCCACAATATGAGCTGTAATGCTAACAAAAAGAATATTGGCTCCAGAAATAACCTTAAGAATTAGCAAATGGGCTGTAAATTATTAGAAATAATGGCAGATGGGGTGTATGTTATTTTCCACAGATTTGAGGCTTTCCTACAAAAAGGTTGACGCACAAGCACTGACTATTGGATGTCCATCCAACGGCCGTCGTGCTTCTTCAATCTCTTCTCTTCCTGCTCCAGCCGCTCAAACAAGCGCCGGCAGGACTGCCTATTCCCTCCTGCCCGCAGCCGGCTGTGCTGCCGCGAAGGCCTCGCCGCCCGACCGTACTCCCATCGCTGGCCTAGCCATCCCTCTAGTCACCCACACCTGCTGTTATTCTCCGGCGACGGCAGACGAACCAGTAAACCCTCGTACAGTCGTACTCCCCTTCGCGTGGGAAACAACTGCCGAGTCTTCCCTGCCTCCGTGTCGTTTCCTTCCTAGGCCTCGCTGTCGTCCACCGCTGTGGTGCTCTCGTCGCGGCGTGGTCAATGTGGTCAACGACCGACTTCCATCGGAAGAGTACTCTGCGTGGAGACGCTGACAGCTGGGTCCACGGCCGCAGCAAGGAAGTGCCTCCTTATTACGCGCAAAATAATTATTCCTCCACCTGTCAGCGAGGACCCACCGGACGGGCCACCGTATTTTGCGGAAAAACGTTCCCCCTTATTGCTGGGACCCACCAGCTACACCTTCGCACGCAAGGAAGTGCGTTCGGGCAAAAAAATGATTCGCCCCCTGACTACTGGGACCCACCAGCTACATCTTTGCACGCAAGGAAGTGCCTGACAGTCAGGACCCACCTGGTCGAAGCGTACGTAGCGTTGTCATTCTGGTCGCGAACGTGTACATACATATATACTGGTGGATGTAGAGGCGCGCACGTGTCGTAGTACAGGCGGCCAGGGTGCAAGAAAGAAAATACGGCCACGTATGTGTACATACGGATGGAGTCTCAAACGCCTACTCCCGCATACGTACGGCGAGGGCTCGTTGACATGGCTGGGTCGGAACGGAGAAACAGCGTCGTCGTCGTGTTCATGGGGAGGCAACGGAATGCTCGTGTTCATGGGGAGGCAACGGAATGCGTCGTGCTCATGGGGAGGCAACGGAATGCGTCGTGTTCATCGGGAGGCAACGAAATGTGTGGGAGCCAACCGGCTGGGTCGGAACGGAAACGAGGCCTGGCGTAGCGCAAAACGGAGGAAACGGCCTTGTGTTCGACCGGCCACGTTCGAAACGGGATCCTGTTCATCGGGAGGGGTCTGGCGTACCGCAAAACGGAAGAAACGGGCCTCCTACGGTCGAAACGGGGGTCCTGTTGATCGGGAGGGGTGTGGCGTACCGCAAAACGGAGGAAACGGACTTGTGTTGGAGCGCTACGGTCGAAACGGGGGTCCTGTTCATCGGGAGGGGTGTGGCGTACCGCAAAACGGGACTCCACGGGATACTGTTCATCTCCACCGTCGACCCCCTCCAGCCTCCACGGGGCTACTGTTCATCCACCGTCGACCTCCTCCAGCCTCCACCTGCGACTATTCATCCACGGGCTCCTGTTCATCCAGCCTCCACCGCGCGCTACTTCACCGGCTACTGTTCAACCACCCCTCCACCGTCTACTGTTCATCCAGCCCTCCACACCACGGGGTCCTGTTCAACCACCCCTCCACGGGCACCCCTCCACCATCTACTATTCATCCAGCCCTCCACACCACGGGGTCCTATTCAACCACCCCTCCACGGGCACCCCTCCACCGTCTACTGTTCATCCAGTCCACCACACCACGGGGTCCTGTTCATCCACCCCTCCACGCGCACCCCTCCACCGTCGATTGTTCATCCAGCCCTCCACCACACCACGGGGTCCTGTTCATCCAGAAGCAACGCCACCGCTCACTGTTCATCCAACCCCCCCCCCCCCACAACGCTCACTGTTCATCCCATCGATCGGCTTCAGTTAGCAGCAGTAGCGAAGGAATCGCTCGATCGGGTTCAGTTAACAACTATCGATCGATCGCTCGGGTTCAGTAACGTGTAGCCTGCAGTGCAATCGCTCGGGTTTAGTTAGAGCCCAACGCCTCGCTCGGGTTCAATTAGAGCCAACGCCTCGCACACGCGCGTACGTGTGCGAGAGAAACGCGCATCGCTCGGCCCCCGACCTCCCACCGCAACCGGGAACTCCCCGAAATTTTCCTCCCACTCGCTTCTACCATGGTTTTTTCCGTCATGGACGCCCCAAAGAATGTCATGCAGCTGCGTCTCCGGCCCGCCCAGGACGAAAAGCCCATTTTCTGTCATGATTTTTTGTCACAGAAGTAGGAGCCCAGCACATCTATGATGATACCGGGTTTTGTCACAATTATTGTCATAGAAGTGTCATATGTATGACAGGAAAAAAATTCGTTCGGCCCAAAATGTCACGGATGTGTCTTTTTTTGTAGTGGCAGCTGGAAGAGGAAGTGGAGGACCGAGAGGGACCGGGGCGAACTTACCATAAGTACTACCCGAATTTAATCCCCCACTGGCCGCGATTCCTCTCCCACCGGCCGCAATTCCTCCCTCGCCGGCTCCCGAGGTGTCGCTCCCACCCGAGGCCTCCTCCTCGATGCGCGCAACGTGACCAGGGAACACGATCATGGCGCCCAGGGCCAAAACGAGCCCTCTCCTGGACCGCGTGTCCACCGTGCACCCTCGCTCATCGACGAGATCAACCGTGTTGCTGGGTGCGAGCCGAGCGCGACCTCCTCGCGGTGTTGCCTGAGAGTCGTCGCCGTCCGGAAATTGGTGGCGAACCAAGCCGGCCACCGTCGTGGGGCGGTTTCACCCAACGTGTCGCCAGGGAAACATGAAGATTTTTTTGGGGGGACGGGAGATGACGGGCCCGTCTCCGGTCCCAAAAAAAAATCTTCTTTATGCCAAAACGGATATGTACCATTTATAGTACGTATCTTCAAAACATGTTAACTTTGACCCAAAATTTATTCTTCTTGTTTGGTTGGATCAGAGGAGAGATGAACTTGTCTGAATAGACGAATGGGTTTTCTGCAAACGAGTAGGCTGGCTGTCGTCTTTATGCCAAAATATCGTAGCTTACCTCACGTGCATATGTAGACCGGATGATCAAAAATATCGGATGACAGACACACTATCCAAGAGGACAAAAACCTGAGAACACCGATTTACATATTTAAACTACACACAGAAAACAGGATCAGCTCGATCGACTTTGACTGAAGAACATTGCCGCCGTGCCGTGCCGTGCGTGTGTCTACATGCATAATGTTCCTACGACAGAACAGGAGCACAGCAACGCAATCGCTCCAAAGCAACACACGTCGGATCCATGTCAGTAACGTGAGGGAGGACCCTGCTGTGTTTACCGTGTAGCCAAAGATGCACGACGTTCACAAAATCTCTCGATCCGGCCCCGTCTTCTGTTAGCGAGCACGCACCGACGCACGCGGGTACGGCGACTCGGCGATACGTTCCCGTAATCGACCGGTCCTCTCGTACTCTTGGATGCTGACGGCTCGCTCTGACTTGTCCAACTTTGGTTGGTGGCTGTCTACGTCGGGTAGATATATCTCAAAGATTATTAAACGGATCACGAGGAAATGTGCAAGTAATGTCAGAAACATATCAACCGTGACTGAATCCGGTTGCTGCAGAACTCTGCCTGCACAATTAAGTTTCATGGAATTCTACACAAGAAAAAACAGTGATCTCATCCACTTGGAAATTCATGTGTAAGTTGGTCATTCTACTTTCAAGAAAACATTTGAAAATATCTTGGATAGTCTAGCTTCTTGTGATACAATTTGCTTCATAAATAGAGCATTTTTGCCGCTTGCTTACCCTTTTGCCCCTCTTGCAGTTACAGCACCATCGGTGAAATACAATTCAGTTATACTGCTCCGGTACTCGTATGATGTGCAGCTGGCGACCAGCCATTTTGCCTGATTGGCTTCGCGGCCATTGGCCACGTGGTCACGCATGACAATCTTTGATCCGACAGGGCCGAATCACATTCTATCGTCGCTTCCCAGCCACACTACTCCCGCTGCTACGGGCCCTGTTACCAACAGACGGAACAAGACGAAGTTCGGAGCCAGCGACACCCTCTCTCCAGTGCACGCCATGAGTAACGTCACGATGTTGCGTCGAGATCGCGATCGCTCGGCGATAAGGTAAACCGATATGTTCCCGTGGTGGTTGGTGGCTCGCCGCGGCCACGGCTTCTATGTTGCATCTACACGCACGCCACTTTGCTGAGACCCCCGCGCACGACACACGCCACCACTGCGGCCGGCCGGCCGGCGCGGATGATAAGAAACGCGGCGCCGCACCAACTCCCATCGGCCGGGCCAATTAAGCAGCTCCGTGGTTACGTGTGGGATTTTCAGATGATGACCGTGTCAGGCTGCTTTCAATCGTTTTTCTTTCTCAATCGTTTTGGTAGAGCTGAGTTTGTTTCTCGGGAGCAGGCGCCATTCGTTGCAGGTCATGAGTATCTTTCGTCCATTATTCCCTTTCACATGCGACAATGCCTCTTTGGATATCGGCTCAGAGTGAGCGCGGGTTTTCGAAAATTGAAGTGTCAAAAACAAAAATCTCCCCTCATCAGCAGCTATCATCTTCTCATCGTCTGCTCCCCTAACCCTTGACGATTCCCTCCAGACTTCACCAGCAAGACTGTGGATTTGCCTCCATTGGCGGTGCCAGAAATGTTGACTTGTGTAGTCAATTTGAAATTATGTCGTCAAATATATGAATTTATACAAATTTGTTTCAATATTTCTACACCTATATGCTAGTTTCACCAAGAAGTTGGGTAGTCAATTGACTACCCAGCTTGTACGTGGCTTCGCCATTGTTTGCCTCCCATGTGTCTGCCGCTCTGGCGGCCGGTGGCGGGGAGGAGAGTCCCAGTGCCTCCACTCCGGCTGGTAGATTAGGTTAGGTTTTTTAGTCCTTGCAGGTGCGACATTCGGACAGATGGCAGTGCTTCTTCTTCGAGTTTGTCTTTTGGGTTTCGATCCCCCTCAAGTTTCTTCATGTGGACGAAGTCAACGAGGCTCCGGCGTAGATTTTTGTCGTCTCCTTGGGGCGGTTAGATTAGGATTTTTGTCGTGTGGCGAGATTTGGTTTCAGGTGTTGCAGATCTATTTAAGGGTTCAACGACGACGACGACTGTGGCTCCAGGGCGCTGGTCCTTAGCGGTACGTGCATGCAGACTTCCCGGTTGTCATCGAAATGGTCACAACACCGATAGGGGAGCAGCGATAGCAGCGTGTCGGCGGCTCGGTCTGGCGGCGATAATGCTCGTTCGGTGGCCTTGGAATCTCTATGCAATTTTTATTATGTTTGAGGTGCTTTGTACTTCCAGTGAACTTTGATGATAGATCTGAATCATTTTCGCAAAAATAAATTGAAGCTGAGATATCGATGATGTACATATGGAAGTGATCCCTCCGGGTATGATGACATGAAATGGTTTGAATTTACATTTTTTCCTTGACAATGAAATTTCGATGTCTTTTCACACAACTCCGTCTTCTCTCGGCAAAGGGTGACGGTAACACAATATCCTCGGCTTGTTGGTGCTCTTTGAGCACCAGAGCTCGAGCGCTGGGGTGAAAACGCTACGTCCAACCTTCGATAGTTGCATCAGGCAATGGTGGTGTTTTCACGTGTCGTATCTTTGTTGAAGGCATTGTTTTGGAGGACCAAGAATGTGCGTTCTCTACGAGGTGAAAACCTAGTACTCCCTCCTTTCCGGTTTATAAGACTCAATTCAAAATTCTCACCAACCAAGGTAGATGGTGAGTGGTGGAATAATTTTTGTAGTTTGCAAAAACACCCAATTAATGCTCTTGTTTTCCTCAAAAAAGTATGTTTACCAATGCATTAATTGCAATGCATGCATGCATAAATTACATGCATTGGTCAATTTTCTCTTAGTACTTGCATGCAATGATTTAATACACCTTGGAATTTGAACATGTGATGGAAAACAACCAAATTGAGCCTTATAAAATGAAAAAACTAAAATTTTGAGATAAGCCCTATAAACCGGAAAGGAGGGAGTATCTGATTCACAGTGGTTGAAACCCGCGATGAGGGTGCTTAAGCATCATTAACTTTTTGGAGACATTGTTTTTGGAGAAGCTGTCTTGTGACCCGTGTGTTGTCAAGAACATGGATGGCGTTGGTGTCGGTCTGTTGCAAGTCATATGCTATGTATGTTTTCTTTGTTTTTTTATTATCTTTTTTGGCTTTGTACATTCTTGATGTCTCGAAGTTTATTTTAGAAAAGAAGGTTCAAACCACATGGCTCTGCATCAAATGATACACACAACCATCTTTAGTAAATCTTGATTAAGTCTTAATATTATGTCATTGCATAGCTCGAATATAATTGGTGTCAAATATTAACATATTACCTTTTGTCCAAATAATATGTACCTTTTTCATATAATGCATGTGTACAAAAAGGCAAATGGATACGAAAATAGTGAAGAACACATGCGTTGTTTGCCATTGCAGGCTTGCAAAAAAAGAATTATGTGCTGACATTTCTTTTTAGTATATCTCTTAGTGAACTGTTACAGATAACTAAAGTATTTCAATATATATAGTATGTAACTATTCAGCTTTTCTTAAATTTCTAAAATATGATTTTTGAATTTCTAAAACTCCCTTGTTTACTGGAGCCCGAGTACCAAATGGCATCACCCCTTGACGTTTCCTTTTCACGTGCACCAGGGAAATCTTATCTTACTCAGTTTTTTAGCGAAGGCTTACTTTATGAATTAAATAATAGTTACATCATCCTCTAACAGTCTTACAATGAACTCAGGTGGGGCATCAACCCAAAGAGAAGGGTTATTTGCGGGTCCCCATCTAGCCAACTCATGAGATACATAACTTGCCTCTCTAGTACAAAGCTCAATAATAACCCTCCCAAAATCTAGTAAAATACTATAACAATCATCAAGAACCGGGCTGCCACTATAGAATACCCTTCGTTGCAGTTGATAGCATCCACCACTGTGATGTTGTCCGCTATCATCACTAGATTAGAGCATCCCGTATTTCTTGCTAGCTTCAGCCCCTCAAGCAAGGCAACTGCTTTTGATGTGAACATGTCAGCTACATGTTCCATTCTTGTCGTAGACGTCGTTATGAAACTTCCCTGATGATCACAGGGAACAGCTCCACATGAGCCTGCGTAGTCACCCTCGGTAAATGATGCATCAACATTAAAAAATTATTGAAACACCGGCCACTTGCTGATTTTAGGCGTAGTTTTGATCTCCACTACACAAGCAAAATTCAGAGCTAAAGCAAGGGCCGCCGATGCAGTTCTTTCTGGAGACAAAATATCTTCTTCTCGAATGAATTGCGGTTGTTGCCACCAAAGGTACCAACACACCGTAAATATGAGCTCTGGCAACTCCAACGATCCAGAATACAATCTCCGATGGGATACGTCGCACATGATAAACTCCATGAGCGTTGCTCCTGACGGATCGGCCATGCTAGCAAAATTGATATCCGATGAGATCACGAGAGCATCCCAAACTGCTTTTGATCTAGTACAATTAAACAAATGCCGTTGTGCAGACACCTCCATATCAACATTTTCACTTTGGTTAGTAGTTTCATATTCCATAAATTCTTCCAAACTGGATGGGATGCCGTTGAGTAGCGAGCCAACCCACTCTCGTCTTGACCATAGTTTGCTTCCCATTGCTTGTAATAAGCCAAACGTACCGAAAAAACTCCACTCTTTGTGAGATGCCATGCGACATAATCCTCTGCCTCCTCATGAAATAACAGAATCTGTAGTATGCGATCCACATCAATTGGATAGAAATTTTCCCGGACTAGCATCTCATACCACTATTTCATTATTGGATCAATTAGCTCTCCAACTTTTGTGAGTATCTGGTTTCTTTGGACTGTAATAATTTTCTTTCAAGCACTGGTCGAAATCTAGTAGCCTGTCCAAATACTAATCTTTTCTCCATTTCCTACTCTCCAAATACATCCCTTCTTGAACGTTTGGATGCCAGCCTAAATACTTTGCCATACATAAGATGACCCCTTCTTCAGTTGACAGTTTAAGATGTCTCATGTAGGGTAATACCTTGCTCTTAACACTGGTGGGCACAAAGAACCATAGTTATCAATAAGTCTCCAACTTTGCTTGGCCAGCATTGCCAAGTTGAAACTATGTATATCATGGAATCCCATGCCTCATCTCTCTTTCAAAATACATGTCTTCCACCAATCAAACCAATGCATCCTACACTGGTTTTCCTCATCACGCCACCAATATTGCGACATTGTATCAGTGATCCCCTTGTAGATTTTATTTGAGAATTTAGATACACTCATCACGTATGTTGGGATGGCTTGGGCCACCGCTTTCAACAAGGCCTCCTTACCTCCATATGAGAGAAGTTCTCTCTTTCCATCCATTAACCATTGCTTGGATCCTCTCTATGATATGTTTAAAACAATCAACCCGATCCACCCTTACCTTATCTTACTCTATAAAACAAGCAAGAACGGAACGGACTACTGGCAGTGGTTTAGCGATATCTGCCATATAGAACGACTGAACGAGCACGTCGTAGTCATATGCATGCTATTAGAGCATCCATAGCTCGACTCCTCAAACGCTCCCTATATGTTTAGGCGGATGCCCTGGTCAATGATCAATCACAAAATTTTGACCTAGCTACTCTCCTCATACCGGTTCTGTACGTCTAGCCTGACCGGCACCCCTCATATCCATCCTATATTTGGGGCAGATATGGGAGGGCCGGACGCGTCCGCCATGTCAGATCCGGCCCACGCCGGTCCACCCCGACCCCCCATATATATATTCTTCCTCGTCCGCATCTCAGATGAAACCCTAGCCACTCCACCGCCAAACACCATTATTCTGGTGATCTTCGTCCTTCTCCGCCATAACGGGCAACAGATCCGACTCCGAGCTCTCCCGATCTATCGAATGGGGCATCATCCCATGCGTGGACGAGGATGAGATGGCCATCCACATGGCTCTCTGACGCTCTAGGGAGGAATGTGCTCGATCACGCTCAGAGTCGATCCAGTGGGAAGCCATTGTGTCGGCGCAAATGGCGCTCGGGTCTGCGGGGGCTGGTGGTACGAGGCGCGTCCCCACTACCTCGTCGGGCACGGTGAAGGCCGTCTGGCACCCAACTCTAGTGTGGCGGCGCAACCCCTTCGGTGGCGCCTCGCCCCCGCGGCATCGGGCTCTAAGTCAGAGGTCAATGCTTACACCGCATCACAGGCCATCCAGTGTTATGTAGTGGTGTGCCTGTCGTGCAAGGTAGAGGGCATGGGAGGCCGCGACAGCCCTCGTAGCTGAAGCGGCGGAGGAGGACTCGCATGCCCCGCATCCTCGAGAAGCAGCAAAGGAGAAGGACTCATGCCCTTATTGGGAAACGTAGTAGAAAACAAAAAAATTCGCACCTACGATCACCCAAGATCAATATGAAGATGCATAACGGGTTGGGATCACGATCGTTATCGTCACCGAGTTGCAACGAAAGAAGAACATGTCAGTGTAGAGCGTACTTGGAGTCCATCGAACATAGATGAAAGATCCCTTGTACCGCCCACGAACTGTCCCTTGAACCGAAGACCGAAAGCACGACCTCTCTACTTGGTTGCAAGCGTGCAGCCTTCACGATCCGGCAGCGCTTCACCGTCCAAAACTAATCGTTGCTGGAGAATTATAGGGAGGAGATTAGAACCACACCGGGCTTCTAATTATGAGGATAAGAGGACTAGCCTAGCTCTAATTAGTCAATTAGGACCAACTAGAACTAGAACTAGAAGAACTAGACAAGGCTCCAAAACTTCTATGTAGAAAAGGGTCAATACCTCAAGTATATATAGGTTAGGAGGAGAGGAGGGGATCGACAAGAGGGAGGAAACGTCCCATCCCTTGGCCGGCCAAGGAGGACGAGGACTCCCCTTCCAATTCGGCCTCCCTCTCCCCTTTCCATGGGGAGAAGGGGGCGCCACCCCTATTGGGCCCAAGTGGCCCAAGTGGTCTTCCACCACTTGGCCTTTTAAGGCCTGTTCATATTTAAATTAATACAAAATCCTTCTAAATAATTTTGGACCATTTTATATATAATTTAACATCCCCGGAAACATTTTCCACCTATATATATTTATCGGTAATACCTGGTATTACCCGATATTCACCGAAACCCTTTCGCCGACCCCAAAATTAACGCTTCTGGATCCTCTCGGAACTATTCTGAATATTCATGAAATAATTCCACAAATATATTCTCATGACCCCCATCCTACTAACACTCAGCAGATCAGGATTGCCTTAAACTTGTGACCCCGTAGGTTCGGTAACTCATAGACATGAACAAAACCATTCGTTCAATGACCGGCAGCGGGACCGTGGACGTCCGTATCGGTCCCTATGAGCACATGAATGATATTCGAGTGAACCTTTTGGTTATCATGTGATGTTCCCTTTGCTTCGCTATACTTCACAAATCTCGGGATGCATGGGTATCCTCCCGAGTCATCACCGTGCTCACTATACCGAAGTCCATGTTACCGGTTTTGTTCTTCTTTATTGTTATTGTGTTCCAGCATCCCCGTGAAGAAGTCACATGTGTCTGGCCAGACGATGCTTGATGCCTTCACACCGAGAGGGCCCTAAGAATATCTCTCCATCGTCGGAGGAGAAAATCCCACTCTTGATCTATCTGGCCACTTGTCAAACTTTCTGATGAACTAGTAAGTTGTCGTTATGATCAGCGTGTTATAGGTGACGTTTGAGCAACCCCAAAGCCCATCGTACGGTAAGAAGTGACCGTGATACTCTCATGGTCTAATGAGCAATATCACACGTTAACACTTCGTGTTATTACAATTGAATGCATACGATATTATCTCAATTCATAACAAATAAGATTGGGTCGATTCAATATGATCGTTCTTCCAACGTCATAATCTCAGTGTTGTTTTAGGACTACCATTACACTTAATGATATCCTAAGATCCGGAGAACATGATCACCAACAACACTTAAGCTAGTCTTAGAGGCGGGACTAGGAACCATTTAATTACCGTTTATCATTCCACACATGCATATGAGTTTTCCACCGAATCACATATTCCAGGATCATAACAGTTATAGCATGAAATATAAACATTTAACTATGAATATGGAAATATAATAATACAACATTATATTTCCAACAGCCCTCGCCCGGGAGCAAAACCGAACGTTCCGAGCCATGTACGAACTGGCCCCCAAAAGAGGAGAAGGAGAATAGTGACAGGTCGGATAGCTATGCCGATGAGTAGATCCGGCTCGATCCATTTTGCGTCTTCGACCGCTACTTCCGTGACATATACAGCAAGGGCAAGGGGCAGCCGTGGGAGATCTTTCTCCATAGCTTAGTATGTAGAGCATGCCAATTCTTTTAGTCCGATAGCATGTATTGATGTAGTAGAGCATACGAATTCTTTGTAGTCTGATGGCATGCATGCTGAAGTAGCTGGACTCTATGTGTGGGATTGAGATGTATCTACATAGAGGTAGTTTACGTTGCATGTGATTTTCTGGATTTGGGGATTTACTAATAAGGTACCCGATTATGGAAATAGACATTTGCGGGGTGAGCGGACTGGCCCAGGCGCGTCCACAAACATTTACGAGGCAGATTTTCTAAGTTCGACTGTAGTTTTTTTAGAGAAAGGGCATACGCCCGACTTTATAAATAAAGCCACCAGGTAGAGTCATGTCACAACCATCCAAACATCACAGAAGCAAAGCAAAGTTAAGAAGTACGAATACATGGCAACCAGCCAATCATGGCACGCAGGCCAGCCTTGAGACCAAAAGAGCAGGAGATTAAGCCATCCTCCTAGGTCGCCGCAGCAGGGAAGAAGCCGTAGATCTCATCTTAAATAACATGTCGTCGAACGCCTCTAGGTCCACCTCCTTAGTCAATAATCTCCACTATTGCAAACAGGCATTGGCTTTAAATAAGCAATTCACAGGGTTAGCCGGAAAGATGTGCTCAATAGTGAACTTGTTCCTAGTAGTCCACAGCGACCAACACATTGCTGCCTAACCAACCCAGAATAACCTCTTAGCCCGACCACATAAAGTATTAACACAGCGCCGCAGGTCCTCGAAGGAAGAGGGATTCCAATTAACATGAAGCCAATGTCTAATGCAACTCCAAATAAATTTGGCCAACAAGCAATGAAAAAATATGTGCTCGGTATTTTCAAAAGCCCCACATAATGCGCATCTATCAGAGCCCGGACCGTTCCTCTTCCTAATTTGATCAGCCGCAGGTAAATTACGACGGAAAGCTTGCCACATGAAAATTTTGATCTTACGAGGAATACAGGCCAACCAAATATCTTTGAATTTCACTGTATGGGCGCCTGAGATAAGTTTGGTGTACGCAGACTTAACTGAGAAATGACCAAAAGAAGAGTGAGGCCAAACAACCGAGTCATCTTCCTCTGAGAGCAAGGGGAAGCAGGCAGTAAGACGTTGCCAATCATCCAACTCCGCAGGAGAAAGGGATCCCCGGAAGTCAAGGTCCCAATTGTGAACCGAGAGCTCAAAGATAGAGATCTCCGGAGCAGAGCAATAAGAGAATATGGTCGGGAAGGCCACCGCGAGAGTGGTGTCTCCTACCCACCAATCTAACCAAAAGCGAGTGGACTTACCATTCCTAACTACAAACTTAACGAGGGACCAAAAAACCGGGCGAACTTTAACAAGCTGATGCCAAAATTGAGAGCCACCTGAGGAAGAAGCGAACATGGGGCTCGAGGAAGGGAACTATTTAGCTTTGAGAAAAGATAGCCAGAGGGGGCGCTCCTCGAGGGACATTATTTTCCACCACCATTTTATCATGAGGCATTTGTTCATGACCACCGTGTTAATGATACCTAAGCCCCCCATGTTCTTAGTCCTACAGATGAGATCCCACTTAACCATCCTATATTTGCGCTTATTGTCAGAGGAGTTCCAGTAAAAAGCACCCATGTGCTTGTCAAAGCCAGCGTGAATCCCTCCGAACAGGAGATAAAAGCCCATTAGAAACATCGGAAGGGAGGACATGCAAGCATTAGTAAGGGCAACCTTGCCCGCCTGGGAATTATAGCGGCCTCTCCACGGCAAAACCCTGTTCCCTACTTTTGTCCCTGTCATGGCAAAGTCTTTTGCCAATAACTTAAGAGGGGAGATTGGGAGGCCCAGGTATTTGAAAGGGAAAGAACCAAGAGAGCAGTTCAGAAGATGCGCCACTCTCTGAGCTTCAGAGTCAGTTACCCCAATCACAATTACTTCGCTCTTCGAAAAGTTGATTTTAAGACCCGATAGCGCTTCAAAGCATAGAAGAAGGAACTTCATATGCGTGAGACTAGCCTCATTAAGTTCAACCATAATAATGGTGTCGTCCGCGTATTGAAGATGAGTGATGCCATTGGGAATCAAGTGAGAACTAACAGGCATAATGTGTCCAGCAAGAGCTGCTCGAGAAAGGATATGAGAGAGAGCGTCCGCAACGAAATTAAAGAGAAGGGGGGAAGCTGGGTCTCCTTGTCTAAGGCCCCTACCATTGGCAAAGAAATTACTAATCTGCCCATTAACCGACACAACTGTATGGCCTCCCGAGACCAACTGCATAAGACGGTGAACCACCGCACCCTCGAAACCTTTAGCAAGAAGGACTTGGCGAAGAAAATTCCAGCTCACCGAGTCGTAAGACTTCTCGAAGTCAAGTTTGAGAACCACAACCTTAGTGCCCTTGGTTCGCAAGTCATGGACAATCTCATGCAAGCATAGAACACCATCCAGAATAAATCTACCCTTTATAAACGCAGACTGGATAGGGCTAATGACACGATGGGCGATCGAAGATAGCCTGGTAGCCAGACCGTTAGCCGGGATCTTCGCAAAATTATTTATTAAGGCAATGGGCCTAAACTGGGAAATCAGGTCAGCCCCTTTGACTTTAGGAATGAGAGTGAGCACCGCGTAATTCAATCTAGAGATGTCAACAGTTCCCAGCCAAAAACCTTGTATAATCGCCTGTATGAGGCCCTTTAACTGAGGCCAGAACTGCCTAAAGAAGGGATGGAGAAGCCATCAGGCCCAGAGGCCGCGTTAGAGTTGGCAGATCGTATCGTTTCAAATATCTCCTCTTCAGAAGGAGGGATCATCAATCCCTCGTTCTCATCGCTCGAAATCTGCTCGAGGGGAGACCAAACGGTAGATGCCAGCCTAAAACCCACCTCAGGTTTAGCGGATAAGAGAGTATATAAGAAATGAACCACATGTTGCATAATCGCATATTGATCAGAGACCCTTACACCATCGATAAGGAGGCTATCGATCAGACAATGCCGACGTCTACCATTCGCGATAGCAAAGAAATAGGCCGTGGGCGAGTCACCCTTTAAAGTCCAGTTAATAGTGCCTCTTTGCTTCCAATACACTTCCTCCTGATGATGAATATCCAAAAGGGCCTCTTCCAGACTGTACCGAATCTGCCACTCGACAGGGGAGAGGCCCATGTCGTCCGTCAAGTGCGCCGATTTGAGCAGCCAGCCTAACTTTGTCACGCCTTGACTCAGCAAAGTGATTTTTAGATCAACCATGAAGGAATCTACGAAGAAAGTAGGAGCACTGATGCCAGTCGTCCATCGGACCAAAAGATCGGTGGTTAGAAGACAGGAAAGACGAAATCTTTTGCGCAATCAGTTAGCAAAACCCTCAACTAGGAGCCAGGAGGCATCGAACTGAAACCTCGGAAAGGAAACCGAACGAATGCCATCGTCAAGAATCAGAGGGGAATGGTCTGATCCCACTATTGCCAAGGCTCTGAGAATGGCACGGGGGAACATCGAGTCCCATCTAGAACAAAAGAAAACCCGATCCAGGAAAGACCGAATTGGAGATGTTTGGCGATTCGTCCAGGTGTAACGGGCCCCAACCCTAGGAATTTCACGTATCGTCGTGTCTCTGATGAAAGTATTAAACGCGTCGGCCAGCGGCCACGAGAAGTTAGAGGAGCTCTTATCCGAAGGGTAGCGCATCAGGTTAAAGTCTCACCCAATAAGTAGCGGCAGCTCACAAGAGTCTATTTTATTTCGAAGTTCATCCAGAAAAATATAGGACATAGAATGGTCAGCCGGACCATATACCACCATGATTTCTAGTAAAGAATTAAGGGTACAATGAGACACCACCGTGCTAGCCCAAAAAATCCCATGATCAAAAGCGACAAAATCGAACAAGTCTCTCTTTGTGCCAAGGAGGATACCACCCGAATGACCAACAGGAGCCACAAAATTCCAATCGAATCTATCGGTCCCAGAAACTGCGGAGAGCTCATTTGGGGCGAAGGAAGGTTTGGGAGTCTCGACAAGACCAATGATATCAATATTTTCAGAACGGACCAAGTCTTTTAGCTGGTCCCTGCGCCCCTAGTGCCGAAACCCCTAATATTCCAGAATAGTGCCTTCATCTAAAAGAGAGGTTTTTAATGCGAAGGCTCGACCTACTAGGAGCCATGCAGGATTTAGCACGTTTACTAGCCCCACGTTTAGATACAGCCGAGGGAGCCTGACTCCTATCAGTTCCCTCCCCATCCCCACCGGCCACAACCAGTGGGGAAGTAGATCCCAGCCCAGCCTCCTTGGATTTAGCGATGTCATCCTAAGCTATTTCGTTTGCCCTAATAATGCCAAGCAAGGAAGAAGGAGTACCCAAACTAGCATCATAAGAAATACCAACATCTTCTAAAATACGAAGCAAATGATCATCGGATTGAGACTGAAGCACTAAACGAACTGGAGAATGAACAGAGGGGTTAGCAGAGGGGGCATGGACGCGAACCTGAAGGAGGCAGATCCCTAGCCGTAGCGCGCCGAGCGGCCCGATCAGCAACCCGCTCGCCGCTGTTGGAGACGCGACCGCTCTTGCAGGCCGTGGACGCCGGCAAGCGCAACGGCGCAGGGCGAGCACGGCAGGGAGACGCCGCAGCAGAAGACGGGCTCGAGGCCGTACCATATCAGCATCCATCCTATGGTAGAGCCCAGCCGCAGACATCCTTGAGTCACCTGACGCCCTGCTTTTAGCAGAGTACTTCTTGACCGATGACTTCTTCTTCTTTTTTAAGGCCAAGGGACCGGCCGGGGGCAAGTCTTCAATGCCTGAGAGGGAAGAAGAGGCAGGGCGAGATGGAAGGTTAGAGCACACTGCCGAGAATGGTGTTCCCTTCGCCCCACCAGAAGCCGCGCCCCCTCCAACCGAGCCCGGCAGCGAATCATTGGCCCCCCCACCAGCCGGTGCATTCTCCTTCAATAGATCCTGGTCTTCTGGAGAGAGCCTGTCCCACTCAGACTGGGTAAAGCATTGATCATTGCCGTGCATAGAATCCTCCGACAAGCCGTCACCATCCTTGCTCTTGTCATCATTGCCGGAAGTAGGAGGCGGGGGAGGGGGCGGAGGAGACACCGGGCCTGAGTCACCCTCCACCCGGACCCTGAGCTGGAAGCCTCCAGCCGTGGGGAAGACGTCGATGGAGCCACGGATACAAAGGGGATCAACACACCACACCCGCAGACGGACCGGCCCGAGAATAGCCAACGACTCTTGATCAAACTCAATAGGTTTGCCGATAAGCACCCTGAAAGCCATCAGGAAAGTCGTGGAACGCAAAACAGGAGGAACACCATCAACTAGAACCCGTACATCAGACAGGGGAGAGATAGCATTGGATCCATTAGACGCAGCCTTGACTGAAACTACCAGTTGATTAAGAGGTAGCGTAAAGCTAGCACAGGAGGATATCATCCGAAGGCTTTCCTTGGAGGGGAAGGTCGCAGCAAACTCAAAATCCGAAAGCTGGCGGATTTGCCAATCCCATCCCCCTCATCCCAAAGTCGGAGCTCATCGAGAAGACTCTGCGGGGTGATGCGTTTGGACTGGACAGAAATGATGCCGAAGTTGGAGAGCGCTGGGATAGGAGCAACAGCAGGGACCTCCCTATCTAGGGCAAAGAAGGAGCACCCAGGGAGACCAATACCATAATGGACAAAGGCAGGTGGCTTGGTACGGTTCTGACAGTCCACAGTGAGGTGACCATCTTCTCTACAGATGAGGCAGAAGGGGGCGTTTTGGCAGCGGGACTGGAAATGACCAGGGCGGTGACACACGAAGCAGGTGAGAGTAGGGTTGGCGACCTGGGACTAAGGAGGAACGCGACCAGATCGACGAGGGGGAGAAGGGAGAATGCCATCACCAGCCGCGCCGGACCCAGAACCAACGCCCCGCCCAGCAGCAGCCCCAACGGGACGACGGACCGGAGCCCCCGACGCACCCCGCGGGACGAAGCACGCCGGACCCCCACCAGCAACCGTCGGAGCCTGCAGCAGACCACCTCCCAGGGGTGCAGCACCACACGGAGGAGGCGGCGAAATCGGGCCAGAAGAGCCAGCCCGACTACCCGCAGCCGCCAACTCTCATGGATCAGCAGAGGCCGGAGTAGATCCAGGCAGAGACAGCGAAGGATCCGCCCGAGGCAAGCGGGGGAGAGCCGGCCGGTGCTGCCGCCGACCCTGATACATCTCCAACGTATCTATAATTTTTGATTGCTCCATGCTATATAATCTACTGTTTTAGGCAATATTGGGCTTTATTATCCACTTGTATATTATTTTTGGGACTAACCTATTAACCGGAGGCCCAGCCCAAATTTGCTGTTTTATGCCTATTTCAGTGTTTCGAAGAAAAGGAATATCAGACGGAGTCGAAACGGAACGAAATCAACTGGAGAAGTTATTTTTGGAAGGAAACCTACCGGATAGACTTGGACTCTACGTCAGAAGATACGGGAGCTGGCCATGAGGGTGGGGGCGCGCCCACCCCCTAGGGCGCGCCCCTGCCTCGTGGGGCCCCTGAAGCTCCACCGACGTACCCCTTGCACCCATATATACCTACATATCGTAAAATATCCAGAACAAAGATTAGATCAGGAGTTCCGCCGCCGCAAGCCTCTGTAGCCACCAAAAACCAATCGTGACCCTGTTTCGGCACCCTGCCGGAGGGGGGATCCCTCACCGGTGGCCATCTTCATCATCCCGGCGCTCTCCATGACGAGGAGGGAGTAGTTCACCCTCGGGGCTGAGGGTATGTACTAGTAGCTATGTGTTTGATCTCTCTCTCTCTCTCTCTCTCTCTCTCTCTCTCGTGTTCTTGATTTGGCACGATCTTGATGTATCGCGAGCTTTGCTATTATAGTTGGATCTTATGTTTCTTCTCCCCTTCTTCTCTCTTGTAATGGATTGAGTTTCCCCTTTGAAGTTATGTTATCGTATTGAGTCTTTAAAGATTTGAGAACACTTGATGTATGTCTTGCATGGGATAACCGTGGTGACAATGGGTTATTCTATTGATCCACTTCATGTATGTTTTGGTGATCAACTTGCGGGTTTCGTGACATTGGGAACCTATGCATAGGGGTTGGCACACGTTTTCGTCGTGATTCTCCGGTAGAAACTTTGGGCACTCTTTGAAGTACTTTGTGTTGGTTTGAATAGATGAATTGAGTTTGTGTGATGCATATCGTATAATCATGCCCACGGATACTTGAGGTGACAATGGAGTATCTAGGTGACATTAGGGTTTTGGTTGATTTGTGTCTTAAGGTGTTATTCTAGTACGAACTCTAGGGCTGTTCGTGACACTTATAGGAATAGCCCAACGGATTGATTGGAAAGAATAACTTTGAGGTGGTTTCGTACCCTACCATAATCTCTTTGTTTGTTCTCCGCTATTAGTGGCTTTGGAGTCACTCTTCGTTGCATGTTGAGGGATAGTTATATGATCCAACTATGTTATTATTGTTGAGAGGACTTACACTAGTGAAAGTATGAACCCTAGGCCTTGTTTCATATCATTGCAATACCGTTTACGCTCACTTTTACCGCTCGCTACCTTGCTGCTTTTATATTTTCAGTTTACAAAAACCTATATCTACCATCCATATTGCACTTGTATCACCATCTCTTCGCCGAACTAGTGCACTTATACAATTTACCATTGTATTGGGTGTGTTGGGGACACAAGAGACTCTTTGTTATTTGGTTGCAGGGTGTTAGAGAGAGACCATCTTCATCCTATGCCTCCCACGGATTGATAAACCTTAGGTCATACACTTGAGGGAAATTTTCTACTGTCGTACAAACCTATGCACTAGGAGGCCCAACAACGTCTACAAGAAGAAGGTTGTGTAGTAGACATCAAGCTCTTTTCTGGCGCCGTTGCCGGGGAGGTTAGTGCTTGAAGATATATCTTTAGATCTTGAAGTCAAATCTTTTTGTTTCTTGTTTTAGCACTAGTTTAGTTTATAAAAGAAAACTACAAAAAAGAATGGAATTGAGTTTGTCTCATAAGCTTCATCTTTTTAATATCTTTCGTGAGTATGATGGAAAGGAAAATTGTGCCAAAGTGTTAGAAGAAGAATGCAGTAAAATGTTTGGCACTAGATCTTTGTATGATGAGCATGATTGCAATGTTGTTAGTATGAATTCCTTGAATATCCATGATGCTAATGATATGCAAAGCCACAAGCTTGGGTAAGCTATGTTTGATGAAGATGACATTTTTTGTCCCCCAAGCTTTGATGAGCAAATTTATTATGATGATAGCATGCCTCCTATTTCTGATGATTATATTGATGAAAGTGGGTTTGGAAGAGTGTCAACTTTAGGAAGTAATGATCCCACTATTTTGGAGGATGTTTAATATTATTGTGATAATTATGAAAGTGGATTTAGAGAGGTCATGACTTTATTTAGTGATGAGTCCACTATTTCGGAAGAGGTTCCAATTGATTGTGAGAACAAAGTTGCTATCTATGATGATTATTGTGATGACTTGTATGCTATTAATAATAATGATAACCATGAAACTTGTCATCATGATTTTGGTTTTCAATTGGATTATGCCTCACATGATAATTATTTTGTTGACTTTGCTCCCACTATTATTCATGAGAAGAAATTTGCTTATGTGGAGAGTAATAAAATTTCTATGCTTGTAGATCATGAAAAGAATGATTTAGGTGATGGTTATATTGTTTAATTCATCCATGATACTACTGAAAATTATTATGAGGTAGGAATATATGCTTGTAGGAATTGCAATAATATCAAGTTTCCTCTCTATGTGCTTAAAATTTTGAGGTTATGCTTCTTTTGCCTTCCTATGCTAGTTGATTGTTGCTCCCATAAGTTGTTTGCTCACAAAATACCTATGCATAGGAAGTGGGTTAGACTTAAATGTGCTAGTCATACCCTTCATGATGCTCTCTTTATGTTTCAACTCCTATCTTTTATGTGAGCATCATTGAAATCATCATGCCTAGCTAGGGGCGTTAAACGATAGCGCTTGTTGGGAGGCAACCCAATGTTACTTTAGTTTCTTGCTTTTTGGTTCTGTTTAGGAATAAATAATCCATCTAGCTTCTTTTTAGATGTGGTTTTGTGTTTTAGTTAGTGTTTGTGCCAAGTAGAACCTTTGGGAAGACTTGGGTGAAGTCTTTATGATCATGCTGTAAAAAACAGAAACTTTAGCGCTCACGAGATTAGCTAGAACTGTTTACTGGAGAGTGCTATTTAGTTGATTCTTTTTGCAGATGATTACTAGGCAAATGCCTCAGGTTCAACAATTTATTTTAGAATTTTTGGAGTTCCAGAAGTTTACGTTTGATACAGATTACTACAGACTGTTCTGTTTTTGACAGATTCTGTTTTCATTGTGTTGTTTGCTTATTTTGATGAATCTATGGCTAGTAAAATAGTTTATAAACCATAGAGAAGTTGGAATCCAGTAGGTTTAACACCAATATAAATAAATAATGAGTTCATTACAGTACCTTGAAGTGGTGTTTTATTTTCTTTCGCTAACGGAGCTCACGAGTTTTCTGTTAAGTTTTGTGTTGTGAAGTTTTCAAGTTTTGGGTAAAGATTCGATGGACTATGGAATAAGGAGTGGCAAGAGCCTAAGCTTGGGGATGCCCAAGGCACCCCAAGGTAATATTCAAGGATAACCAAGCTTCTAAGCTTGGGGATGCCCCGGATGGCATCCCCTCTTTCGTCTTCATTCATCGGTAACTTTACTTGGAGCTATATTTTTATTCACCACATGATATGTGTTTTTCTTGGAGCGTCATGTCATTTTCTTTAGCTTTGCTTGCTGTTTGAATAAAGTACCAAGATCTGAAATTCTTAAATGTTAGAGAGTCTTCACATAGTTGCATAATTATTTGACTACTCATTGATCTTCACTCATATCTTTTGGAGTAGTTTGTTGTTGCTCTAGTGCTTCACTTATATCTTTTAGAGCACGGTGGTGGTTTTATTTTGAAGAAATAGATGAAATATCATGCTTCACTTAGATTATTTTGAGAGTCTTAAATAGCATGGTAATGTGCTTAATTCTAATATGCTAGGCATACAAGACTAATAAAAGAAAAATTCTTATGAGTGCGTTGAATACTAAGAAAAGATTGAAGCATGATAATTGTTTTGAGATATGGAGGTGATAATATTAGAGTCATGCTAGTTGAGTAGTTGTGAATTTAAATAATACTTGCGTTGAAGTTTGTGATTCCCGTAGCATGCACGTATGGTGAACCGTTATGTGACGAAGTCGGAGCATGATTTATTTATTGATTGTCTTCCTTATGAGTAGCGGTCGGGGACGAGCGATGGTCTTTTCCTACCAATCTATCCCCCTAGGAGCATGCGCGTAATACTTTGCTTTGATAACTTCTAGATTTTTTCAATAAGTATATGAGTTCTTTATGACTAATGTTGAGTCCATGGATTATACGCACTTTCTTCCTTCCAACATTGCTAGCCCCTCTAATACCACGCACTTTTCACCGGTATCATACACCCACCATATACCTTCCTCAAAACAGCCACCATACCTACCTATCATGGCATTTCCATAGCCATTCCGAGATATATTGCCATGCAACTTACCACCGTCCCATTTATTATGACACGCTCCATCATTGTCATATTGCTTTGCATGATCATGTAGTTGACATCGTATTTGTGGCAAAGCCACGGTTCATAATTCTTTTATACATGTCACTCTTGATTCATTGCACATCCCGGTACACCGTCGGAGGCATTCACATAGAGTCATACTTTATTCTAAGTATCGAGTTGTAATTGTTGAGTTGTAAGAAAAATAAATGTGTGATGATCATTATTTTTAGAGCATTGTCCCAGTGAGGAAAGGATGATGGAGACTATGATTCCCCCACAAGTCGGGATGAGACTCCGGACGAAAAATAAAAATAAATAAAAAAGAGGCCATAAAAAAAGAGAAAAGGCCCAAATAAAAAATAAAAAATGAGAGAAAAAGAGAGAAGGGACAATGTTACTATCCTTTTACCACACTTGTGCTTCAAAGTAGCACCATGATCTTCATGATAGAGAGTCTCTCATGTTGTCACTTTCATATACTAGTGGGAATTTTTCATTATAGAACTTGGCTTGTATATTCCAATGATGGGCTTCCTCAAAATGCCCTAGGTCTTCGTGAGCAAGCGAGTTGGATGCACACCCACTTAGTTTCTTTTGTTGAGATTTCATATACTTATAGCTCTAGTGCATCCATTGCATGGCAATCCCTACTCACTCACATTGATATCTATTGATGGGCATCTCCATAGCCCGTTGATACGCCTAGTTGATGTGAGACTATCTTCCCATCTTTTTGTCTTCTCCACAACCACCATTCTATTCCATATATAGTGCTATATCCATGGCTCACGCTCATGTATTGCGTGAAGATCGAAAAAGTTTTGAAAATGTTAAAGTATGAAACAATTGCTTGGCTTGTCATCGGGGTTGTGCGTGATTTAAATACTTTGTGTGGTGAACATGGAGCATAGCCAGACTATATGATTTTGTAGGGATAACTTTCTTTGGCCATGTTATTTTGAGAAGACATAATTGCTTTGTTAGTATGCTTGAAGTATTATTATTTTTATGTCAATATGAACTTTTGTCTTGAATCTTTCGGATCTGAATATTCATATCACAAGTAAGAAGAATTATAATGAAATTATGCCAATTAGCATTCCACATCAAAAATTATCTTTTTTATCATTTACCTACTTGAGGACGAGCAGGAATTAAGCTTGGGGATGCTTGATACGTCTCCAACGTATCTATAATTTTTTATTGCTCCATGCTATATTATCTACTGTTTTAGGCAATATTGGTTATTATCCACTTTTATATTACTTTTGGGAGTAACCTATTAACCGGAGGCCCATCACAGATTTGCTGTTTTATGCATATTTCAGTGTTTCAAAGAAAAGGAATATCAAACGGAGTCGAAACGGAACGAAATCAACTGGAGAAGTTATTTTTGGAAGGAAACCTACCGGATAGACTTGGGCTCTACGTCAGAAGATACGGGAGCTGGCCACGAGGGTGGGGGCGCGCCCACCCCCTAGGGCGCGCCCCCCTGCCTCGTGGGGCCCCCGAAGCTCCACCGACGTACCCCTTGCACCCATATATACATACGTATCGTAAAACTTCCAAAACAGATATTAGATCGGGAGTTCCGCGCCGCAAGCCTCTGTAGCCACCAAAAACCATTCGGGACCCTGTTCCGGCACCCTGCCGGAGGGGGATCCCTCACCGGTGGCCATCTTCATCATCCCGGCGCTCTCCATGACGAGGAGGGAGTAGTTCACCCTCGGGGCGGAGGGTATGTACCAGTAGCTATGTGTTTGATCTCTCTCTCTCTCTCTCTCTCTCTCTCGTGTTCTTGATTTGGCACGATCTTGATGTATCGCGAGCTTTGCTATTATAGTTGGATCTTATGTTTCTTCTCCCCCTCTTCTCTCTTGTAATGGATTGAGTTTCCCCTTTGAAGTTATGTTATCGGATTGAGTCTTTAAAGATTTGAGAACACTTGATGTATGTCTTGCGTGGGATAACCGTGGTGACAATGGGTTATTCTATTGATCCACTTGATGTATGTTTTGGTGATCAACTTGCGGGTTTCGTGACATTGGGAGCCTATGCATAGGGGTTGGCACACGTTTTCGTCGTGATTCTCCGGTAGAAACTTTGGGCACCCTTTGAAGTACTTTGTGTTGGTTTGAATAGATGAATTGAGGTTGTGTGATGCATATCGTATAACCATGCCCACGGATACTTGAGGTG
Source organism: Aegilops umbellulata (assembly GCA_032464435.1). Lineage (NCBI taxonomy): Eukaryota > Viridiplantae > Streptophyta > Magnoliopsida > Poales > Poaceae > Aegilops > Aegilops umbellulata. Next base: position 414,831,431 of record CP136055.1, read on the forward strand.
ACAATGGAGTATCTAGGTGACATTAGGGTTTTGGTTGATTTGTGTCTTAAGGTGTTATTCTAGTACGAACTCTAGGGCTGTTTGTGACACTTATAGGAATAGCCCAACGGATTGATTGGAAGAATAACTTTGAGGTGGTTTCGTACCCTACCATAATCTCTTCGTTTGTTCTCCGCTATTAGTGGCTTTGGAGTGACTCTTTGTTGCATGTTGAGGGATAGTTATATGATCCAACTATGTTATTATTGTTTAGAGGACTTACATTAGTGAAAGTATGAACCCTAGGCCTTGTTTTCTATCATTGCAATACCGTTTACGCTCACTTTTACCGCTCGCTACCTTGCTGTTTTTATATTTTCAGTTTACAAAAACCTATATCTACCATCCATATTGCACTTGTATCACCATATCTTCGCCGAACTAGTGCACCTATACAATTTACCATTGTATTGGGTGTGTTGGGGACACAAGAGACTCTTTGTTATTTGGTTGCAGGGTTGTTAGAGAGAGACCATCTTCATCCTACGCCTCCCACGGATTGATAAACCTTAGGTCATCCACTTGAGGGAAATTTGCTATTGTCCTACAAACCTCTGCACTTGGAGGCCCAACAACGTCTACAAGAAGAAGGTTGTGTAGTAGACATCAGACCCCGCCACCGGAGCATGCAACGCAGCCTCATACTCCAGATCCGCCGCCGCCTCGCCCGATCTGTCACGCCCCCGCTTATGCCCGGAGGCAGACTCGCTTGAGGACCCGCGCGAGCGATCCATCGCGACCACCGCCGCAAACGAGCGGGAGAGGGAAGGGGAGGAGAAGATCTGGAGAAGAAGCAAATGGGGAAGCGGCGAATACGCAGGTCAGAAGAGGAGGCAGGGAACCCTAGAAATGGGGGAGCCGGTCCCTTCTGGATCCATATATATCTGGACCGAGCCAGGCCCGAGCAAACAGGGAGGGCCGAGGGGGGAGGAGGGGAGTGGGCCTGGGCCATCCGCGGCCCAGAAACCAGGAGAGGGAGGAGAGGGAAAACGGACACACAATTCAGGGTGGGCACCAGCCCAGGCCCACCATGCCCATCAAGCAGCACAAGGGCCCGCAACCCAGACACAGAACCTTCCACAGACCCCAACGCTAGATCTAGGTCAGACGGCGTCGCCATCTCCGTCGATGGTGCCGGAGCCGACCCCCCAGAGGATGCATTGGCGGGGAAGGGCACCGGAAGGGAGGAAGGAGCGGACGCCGCTAACACCGCCCCCCCCCCCCGTCCCAACCAGAGCCCAGGATCCCTCGATACGGAGACCAGGCCGGAGCACGGCGACGCCCACGGGAACGGCGCCAGCAGTCCCCCTCCACTGTGACGCTCGGGAGCCGCCCGCGCCCTCCAAGCACAAACTTCCGACGGCGGCCCGGGGCCGAAACGACGGGGAGGCCGCCCACAGGCACCAGCTGAGGAGGGGGAGGGAAGGCATCAGAGTTCGACCCCGAATCCTCCGAATCAAGAGCCCAGAACCTGTTGGCCCGAGAAGGAGCGGGAAGGGCGGCGCGAGGCGAGAGTGCCGGGGCGGAAGAAGGGGAGGGGAGCGCCTCCAGGGAGGAGCGAGAAGGAGCTGACGGGGAAGAGGGGGGAGGCCGCACGTGGCGACAGTGCCGCCTGAGGAGAGGAGGGGGAGGGTGGCGCCGCCAGGGAAAGGAGAGGAGAGGAGAGAGCCATCCTCAGTTCGACTATAGATGCTCTTAGTGTGCAATTTAACTTGTCTACTCCATCTGTGCTAAATAGTATGCATTTCTTTTTGTACAAAGTAAAACATAATGAAGTTTAACCAAGTATATAGTACTTCCTCTGTAAATAAATATGAGCCATTTATAAAAAAAATATAAGACATTGTAGATCATTAAAATAGTGACATAAAACGTTGTACATTTGTTTATACACAGGTAGTACAAAAAATATCAACATTTCAAGTATTTTTTTTGAAACGGAGGCAAAGATTGCCTCATCTATTAATTAAGCGGAAGAGAATTGCCCAGTTAATTACGGAAAACCGGGCAAAAACCGTAACAACAGGGGCCAAGCCCAGTCCCAAAAACTGACACACACACACAGGGCAAAGCCCACCCTCATCGACAACATGTCGACTTGGAGCCAGACAACGCAACTCCGAGTCTGACGAAGAGTTCAGAAGGACAAAAGCAGGCAAAAGCTGGCGCCACGGAAAATCACCGAATGGGCCACTTGCAGCCAGTCATCGAATACTACAGGGCCCCGCCGCTGCAGCTTCGACTCCACAACAACAAACAAAACCGAGGCAACTGTTGGAAATATGCCCTAAAGGCAATAATAAATGGATTATTATTATATTTCTTGTTCATGATAATTGTCTATTGTTCATGCTATAATTGTGTTATCCGGAAATCGTAATACATGTGTGAATACATAGACCACAATATGTCCCTAGTGAGCCTCTAGTTGACTAGCTCGTTCATCAACAGATAGTCATGGTTTCCTGACTACTCCCTCTGTCCTTTAAAGAGTGTACTTCCAACTTTGTTGGAGGGTCAACCTTTCTCAAAGTTTGACCGAGTTTGTGCAAAAGTATATCAATGTTTGTGAAATCAAATAGGTATAAGATGAAAATATATTTTATAACGAATCTAATGCTACTAATTTGATGTCATAAATGTTAGTGTATTATTATAGAAATGCGGTCAAACATAAAAATGTTTGACTTTCCAACAAAGTTGGAAGTACACTCTTTAAAGGATGGAGGGAGTATGTACATTGGATGTCATTGATTAACGGGATCACATCATTAGGAGAATGATGTGATGAACAAGACCCAATCCTAAGCCTGGCACAAGATCGTGTAGTTCGTTTGCTAAAGCTTTTCCAATGTTAAGTGTCATTTCCTTAGACCATGAGATCGTGTAACTCCCGGATGTCGGTAACGAGATCGAACGAGGTATTGGGATACCAACGATCAAATCTCGGGCAAGTAACGTACCGATTGACAAAGGGAATTGTATACGGGATTACTTGAATCCTCGACATCGTGGTTCATCCGATGAGATCATCATGGAGTATGTGGGAGCCAACATGGGTATCTAGATCCCGCTGTTGGTTATTGACCGGAGAGTCGTCTCGGTCATGTCTGCATGTCTCTCGAACCCGTAGGGTCTACACACTTAAGGTTCGGTGACGCTAGGGTTGTATAGATATGAGTATGCAGTAATCTGAAAGTTGTTCGAAGTCCCGGATGAGATCCTGGACGTCACGAGGAGTTTCGAAATGGTCCGACCTTACACGTACGCTTACGTGAGACAGGTTCCACCGACTGACATGCACTAGTTGCACAAGGTGGCTAGCGGGTGTCTGTCTCTCCCACTTTAGTTGGAGCGGATTCGATGAAAAGGGTCCTTATGAAGGGTAAATAGAAGTTGGCAAATCACGTTGTGGCTTTTATGTAGGTAAGAAAACGTTCTTGCTAGAACCCTATTGCAGCCACGTAAAACATGCAACAACAATTAGAGGACGTCTAACTTGTTTTTGCAGCAAGTGCTTTGTGATGTGATATGGCCAAAAGTTGTGATGAATGATATATGTGATGTATGAGATGATCATGTTATTGTAATAGGAATCACGACTTGCATGTCGATGAGTATGACAACCGGCAGGAGCCATAGGAGTTGTCTTTATTTTTTGTATGACCTGCGTGTCATTGAGAAACGCCATGTAAATTACTTTACTTTATTGCTAAACGTGTTAGCCATAGTAGAAGTAATAGTTGGCGAGCAACTTCATGGAGACACGATGATGGAGATCATCATGATGGAGATCATGGTGTCATGCCGGTGACAAGATGATCATGGAGCCCCAAGATGGAGATCAAAGGAGCTATATGATATTGGCCATATCATGTCACTATAATTTGATTGCATGTGATGTTTATCATGTTTTTTGCATCTTGTTTACTTAGAACGACGGTAGTAAATAAGGTGATCCCTCATAATAAATGTCAAGAAAGTGTTCCCCCTAACTGTGCGCCATTGCGACAGTTCGTTGTTTCGAAGCACCACGTGATGATCGGGTGTGATAGATTCTAACGTTCACATACAACGGGTGTAAGCCAGATTTACACATGCAAAACACTTAGGTTAACTTGACGAGCCTAGCATGTACAGACATGGCCTTGGAACACGGAAGACCGAAAGGTCGAACATGAGTCGTATAGAAGATACGATCAACATGGAGATGTTCACCGATGTTGACTAGTCCGTCTCACGTGATGATCGGACACGGTCTAGTCAAGTCGGATCATGTATCACTTAGATGACAAGAGGGATGTCTAATCTGAGTGGGAGTTCATTATATAATTTGATTAGATGAACTTAATTATCATGAACTTAGTCTAAATAAACTTTGCAATATGTCTTGTAGATCAAATGGCCCACGCTAATGTCAACCTCAACTTCAACGCGTTCCTAGAGAAAACCAAGCTGAAAGATGATGGCAGCAACTATACGGACTGGGTCCGGAACCTGAGGATCATCCTCATAGCTTCCAGGAAAGAATATGTCCTAGAAGCACCGCTAGGTGAAGCACCCATCCCAGAGAACCAAGACGTTATGAATGCTTGGCAGCAGCGTGCTGACGATTACTTCCTCGTTCAGTGCGGCATGCTTTACAGCTTAGAACCGGGGCTCCAAAAGCGTTTTGAGCAACACGGAGCATATGAGATGTTCGAAGAGCTGAAAATGGTTTTCCAAGCTCATGCCCGGGTCGAGAGATATGAACTCTCCGACAAGTTCTACAGTTGTAAAATGGAGGAAAATAGTTCTGTCAGTGAGCACATACTCAAAATGTCTGGGTTGCACAACCGCTTGTCCCAACTGGACATTAACCTCCCAAACGAGGCGGTCATTGACAGAATCCTTTAGTCGCTCCCACCTAGCTACAAGAGCTTTGTGATGAACTACTATATGCAGGGAATGGAAAAGACCATTCCTGAGGTGTATTCAATGCTGAAATCAGCAGAGGTAGAAATCAAAAAGTAACATCAAGTGTTGATGATCAATAAAACCACTAAGTTCAAGAAAGGCAAGGGTAAGAAGAACTTCAAGAAGGACGGCAAGGAAGTTGCCGCGCCTGGTAAGCCAGTTACCGGGAAGAAGTCAAAGAATGGACCCAAGTCTGAAACTGAGTGCTTTTATTGCAAGGGAAAGGGACACTGGAAGCGGAACTACCCCAAATACTTAGCAGACAAGAAGGCCGGCAACACTAAACGTATATGTGATATACATGTAATTGATGTGTACATTACCAGTACTTGTAGTAGCTCCTGGGTATTTGATACCGGTGCGGTTGCTCATATTTGTAACTCAAACCAGGAGCTCCGGAATAAACGGAGACTGGCGAAGGACGAGGTGACAATGCGCGTCGGGAATGGTTCCAAGGTCGATGTGATCGCCGTCGGCATGCTACCTCTACATTTACCTACGGGATTAGTTTTAAACCTCAATAATTGTTATTTAGTTCCAGCTTTGAGCATGAACATTGTATCTGGATCTCGTTTAATGCGAGATGGCTACTCATTTAAATCCAAGAATAATGGTTGTTCTATTTATATGAGAGATATGTTTTATGGTCATGCCCCGCTGGTGAATGGTTTATTCTTGATGAATCTCGAACGTAATGTTACACATATTCATAGTGTGAATACCAAAAGATATAAGGTTGATAATGATAGTCCCACATACTTGTGGCACTGCCGCCTTGGTCACATAGGTGTCAAACGCATGAAGAAGCTCCATGCAGATGGACTTTTGGAGTCTCTTGATTTCGAATCATTTGACACGTGCGAACCATGCCTCATGGGGAAGATGACCAAGACTGCGTTCTCCGGAACAATGGAGCGAGCAACCAACTTGTTGGAAATCATACATACTGATGTGTGCGGCCCAATGAGTGTTCAGGCTCGCGGTGGCTATCGTTATGTTCTCACTCTCACTGATGACTTGAGTAGATATGGGTATGTCTACTTAATGAAACACAAGTCTGAGACCTTTGAAAAGTTCAAGGAATTTCAGACTGAGGTTGAGAATCAACGTGACAGAAAAATCAAGTTCTTACGATCAGATCGTGGGGGTGAATATTTAAGTCACGAATTTGGTACGCACTTAAGGAAATGTGGAATCGTTTCACAACTCACGCCGCCTGGAACACCTCAGTGTAACGGTGTGTCAGAACGTCGTAATCGCACTCTATTGGATATGGTGCGATCTATGATGTCACTCACTGATTTACCGCTATCATTTTGGGGATACGCTTTAGAGACAGCTACATTCACTTTAAATAGGGCACCGTCTAAATCTGTTGAGACGACACCGTATGAATTATGGTTTGGGAAGAAACCTAAGCTGTCGTTTCTAAAAGTTTGGGGATGCGATGCTTATGTCAAGAAACTTCAACCTGAAAAGCTCGAACCCAAGTCGGAAAAATGCGTCTTCATAGGATACCCTAAGGAAATTGTTGGGTATACCTTCTACCTCAGATCCGAGGGCAAGATCTTTGTTGCCAAGAATGGGTCCTTTCTGGAGAAAGAGTTTCTCTCGAAAGAAGTAAGTGGGAGGAAAGTGGAAATTGATGAAGTATTACCTCTTGAACCGGAGAGTAGCGCAGCTCAAGAAAATGTTTCTTTGGTGCCTCCACCGACTAGAGAGGAGGTTAATGATGATGATCATGAAACTTCAGATCAAGTTGCCACTGAACTTCGTAGGTCCACAAGGACACGTTCCGCACCAGAGTGGTACGGTAACCCTGTCCTGGAAATCATGCTGTTAGACAACGGTGAACCTTCAAACTATGAAGAAGCAATGGCGGGCCCAGATTCCAACAAATGGCTTGAAGCCATGCAATCCGAGATAGGATCCATGTATGAAAACAAAGTATGGACTTTGACAGACTTGCCCGATGATCGGCGAGCGATAGAGAATAAATGGATCTTTAAGAAGAAGACGGACGCGGATGGTAATGTTACCATCTATAAGGCTCGACTTGTCGCTAAAGGTTATCGACAAGTTCAAGGGATTGACTACGATGAGACTTTCTCACCCGTAGCGAAGCTGAAGTCCGTCCGAATCTTGTTAGCAATTGCCACATACTATGATTATGAGATATGGCAAATGGACGTCAAAACGGCATTCCTAAACGGCTTTCTTAAGGAAGAATTGTATATGATGCAGCCGGAAGGTTTTGTCGATCCTCAGAATGCTAACAAGGTATGCAAGCTCCAACGCTCCATTTATGGGCTGGTGCAAGTATCTCGGAGTTGGAACATTCACTTTGATGAAATGATCAAAGCGTTTGGGTTTATGCAGACTTATGGAGAAGCCTGCGTTTACAAGAAAGTGAGTGGGAGCTCTCTAGCATTTCTCATATTATATGTGGATGACATACTTTTGATGGGAAATGATATAGAACTTTTGGACAACATTAAGGCCTACTTGAATAAGTGTTTTTCAATGAAGGACCTTGGAGAAGCTGCTTATATATTAGGCATCAAGATCTATAGAGATAGATCAAGATGCTTCATAGGTCGTTCACAAAGCACATACCTTGAAAAGATATTGAAGAAGTTCAAAATGGATCAGTCCAAGGGGTTCTTGCCTGTGTTACAAGGTGTGAAATTGAGTTCAACTCAATGTCCGACCACGGCAGAAGATAGAGAAAAGATGAGTGTCGTCCCCTATGCCTCAGCCATAGGGTCTATCATGTACGCCATGTTGTGTACCAGACCTGATGTAAACCTTGCCGTAAGTTTGGTAGGAAGGTACCAAAGTAATCCCGGCATGGAACACTGGACAGCGGTCAAGAATGTCCTGAAGTACCTGAAAAGGACTAAAGACATGTTTCTCGTATATGGAGGTGACGAAGAGCTCGTCATAAAGGGTTACATCGATGCTAGCTTCGACACAGATCTGGATGACTCCAAGTCACAAACCGGATACGTCTTTATTTTGAATGGTGGGGCAGTAAGCTGGTGCAGTTGCAAGCAAAGCATCGTGGCGGGATCTACATGTGAAGCGGAGTACATGGCAGCCTTGGAGGCAGCGCATGAAGCAATATGGATGAAGGAGTTCATCACCGACCTAGGGGTCATACCCAATGCGACGGGGCCAATCGCTCTCTTCTGTGACAACACTGGAGTTATTGCACTTGCCAAGGAGCCCAGGTTTCACAAGAAGACCAGGCACATCAAGCGTCGCTTCAACTCCATTCGTCAAAATGTTCAAGATGGAGACATAGATATTTGTAAAGTGCACACGGATCTGAATGTCGCAGATCCATTGACTAAACCTCTCCCTAGAGCAAAACATGATCAACACCAGAACTCTATGGGTGTTCGATTCATCACAATGTAACTAGATTATTGACTCTAGTGCAAGTGGGAGACTGTTGGAAATATGCCCTAGAGGCAATAATAAAAGGATTATTATTATATTTCTTGTTCATGATAATTGTCTATTGTTCATGCTATAATTGTGTTATCCGGAAATCGTAATACATGTGTGAATACATAGACCACAATATGTCCCTAGTGAGCCTCTAGTTGACTAACTCGTTGATCAACAGATAGTCATGGTTTCCTGACTATGGACATTGGATGTCATTGATAACGGGATCAACAAGACCCAATCCTAAGCCTGGCACAAGATCGTGTAGTTCGTTTGCTAAAGCTTTTCCAATCTTAAGTATCATTTCCTTATACCATGAGATCGTGTAACTCCCGGATGCCGTAGGAGTGCTTTGGGTGTGCCAAATGTCACAACGTAACTGGGTGACTATAAAGGTATATTACAGGCATCCCCGAAAGCATCTGTTGGGTTGACACGGATCAAGACTGGGATTTGTCATTCCGTATAACGGAGAGGTATCTCTGGGCCCACTCGGTAATGCATCATCATAATGAGCTCAATGTGACCAAGTGGTTGGTCACGGGAACATGCATTACAGTACGAGTAAAGTGACTTGCCGGTAACGAGATTGAACAAGGTATTGGGATACCGACGATCGAATCTCGGGCAAGTAACGTACCGATTGACAAAGGGAATTGTATACGGGATTACTTGAACCCTCGACATCGTGGTTCATCCGATGAGATCATCGTGGAGTATGTGGGAGCCAACATGGGTATCCAGATCCCGCTGTTGGTTATTGACCGGAGAGTCGTCTCGGTCATGTCTGCATGTCTCTCGAACCCGTAGGGTCTACACACTTAAGGTTCGGTGACGCTAGGGTTGTATAGATATGAGTATGCAGTAATCTGAAAGTTGTTCGGAGTCCCGGATGAGATCCTGGATGTCACGAGGAGTTTCGGAATGGTCCGGAGGTGAAGAATTATATATAGGAAGTGCAGTTTCGGCCATCGGGAGAATTCGGGGTCACCGGTATTGTACCGGGACCACCGGATGGGTCCCGGGGGTCCACCGGGTGGGGCCACCCATCCCAGAGGGCCCCATGGGCTGAAGTGGGGAGGGGAACCAGCCCATAGTGGGCTGGTGCGCCTCCCCTTGGGCCCCCCTGCGCCTAGGGTTGGAAACCCTAGGGTGGGGGGCGCCCCACTTGCCTTGGGGGGCACTCCACCCCCCTGGCCGCCGCCCCCCTAGGAGATCCCATCTCCTAGGGCCAGCGCACCCCCCCTAGGGGGCCTATATAAAGGGGGGGAGGGAGGGCAGCTGCACCTCAAGTCTTGGCGCCTCCCTCTCCCCTGCTACACCTCTCCCTCTTGCAGAAGCTCGACGAAGCCCTGCTGCGGTGACTGCTGCATCCACCACCACGCCGTCGTGCTGCTGGATCATCATCAACCTCTCCTTCCCCCTTGCTGGATCAAGAAGGAGGAGACTTCTTCCGCTCCGTACGTGTGTTAAACGCGGAGGTGCCGTCCGTTCGGCACTTGGTCATCGGTGATTTGGATCACAGCGAGTACGACTCCATCATCCCCGTTCTATTGAACGCTTCCACTTGCGATCTACAAAGGTATGTAGATGCACTCCAATCACTCGTTGCTAGATGAACTCATAGATAGATCTTGGTGAAACCGTAGAATTTTTTTATTTTCTGCAACGTTCTCCAACAGCAACACCGCAGACAAGCCGGAGAAGAGCCGACTACCGCAAACATTGCCACGTTGTCGACATTGCTCCCACCATCATCGTTGCCACATAAACCTGGCCCCCATAGTGATCCTCTCGGGGCCGTCGCCCTGACATCCACCGCTCCATCGCACCCAGCGCACTCCACCGGCACCGCCTTCCGGGGCCGCCGCCCTGACATACCACCGCTCCTCTCGAGCAGCAACGCCGCACAACCCAGCTGCCCGCAACCCATGCTGCTCAGGGTAACCGCTCGCAGACCACGAACGTCGCACCACATCCGGGGCCGCCGCCCCACCATAAAGTCAGACCGCCACCTCTGGGGCGCATCGACCGAGCCGACACCCCACCGCCCAAGCGGGACAAGGATGCCACCCAACAAATGTCGAGATAGAGCCCCACCTCGTGGAGCTGCCACTCGCATTGTTCCCGAGATCGCCATCTCGGCGCACAATCAGAACAGTCGCCGCCCCGACGTCCGCTGCCCCCGCCGATGAAGAGATCCGTGCAAACCGCAATATGTTGACTCTCCAAGGCGATGCCTCAAAGAAGGAAACGACGTAGCCGCCGTCATCGCCCGCTTTGACCATCCGAAGCTAGATATTTCTCCCGGAGAGTCGTGCAAAGGAGCTCCACGGCAACACCTCTAAGAAGGGAAACGACACCATGGCCATGGCGCCGCTGTTGCCGGCACCGAGCCAAAGTCAGTGCTGGACTTTCGCCCGGAGCTCCTCCACACCTTCGAATCCGAGCATATCTGAAGCACTGCACAGCACACAATCCCCCGATCGACGTTCACCGGCTCCACCTCGTCGTGCAGCAACCGCTGCACCTCTCAAGCGCGCTGGGCCGCAAGATCCGCGGCCTCCGCCAACCTGCGCGGCCACTCCTGGCCGCCACTATGTGCCGCCTCGCGCCTGCACAGCCAAGACCGAGCTGCAGCTGCAGCTCACCCCCGCTGTGCGCCAGATCCGCGCACACGCAGGCCGCCCCCTCGAACTTGCTCGCCCGAGCCCCTGCACACCGGGAGCTAGAGCATCCGCGCAACAGCGAGACCACCACGCGAGCTCAAGCTCTGCCCGTGCCCCCTGCACTCCCGCCCGCGCACCTACAATAGATCCGAACCGCGCGCCCTCGTCAGATCCGCGCTGCCTGGTGCCAGAGGGCACCACCGCCGTCCCTTCGCGCCTCCGCAGCACGCCTGCAGCGCCCTAGCCGCCGTCCCAAGCCTGACGAAGCCGCGCCGGGTAGCCACGCCGCTGCACCTCCACAAGGCCGAGCCGGCCCGCACCGCCTGAAACGCCCGAGAAGGACGGGGAAAAGGGCCGCGCCGCCATCGACGCACGCACAGGCTTTGCCCGGCGGCGGCGAGCGAGGTGAGGAGCGAGGTGGGGGCCGGTGGCGGCGCCGCTTAGGGTTGCGCCCGGGCCGCTCGCAGGAGCGGCACGGGGCTGTGTGTTGTATTTCGAGTATCCCAAACCTCAACATTTAAAGTATCAAACCAATAACATGATACCGTTGTGTGTAGCCTGTATCCATTGTTGGACGTTAAGCATGCACGTCTAAAGTTCAATGCCTGGGGCCTTGAGTGTTGTTTGGTGTCAAGTCTGTGTGTTCACTCATGCATGTGTGGAAGTCAAGAGGCCTACGTGCAGCAGATTGGTTGTACCGCGACGCAATGTTCAGTAGCCAAGGCTCCCCCATGATCCCAAATTTGTGCACATGTATGCTTATTTTTTTACTCTTTTAGGGGAACATGCATGCTTATTTTATTATTATGCTGCTAACCTCTCGGATTTTACGAAAAAGAAACATGCATTAGTGTAACTTCAGAAGTTTGAGTCATTTGGCCCCTCTAATCTTTGATTCCTGGCTTCGCTACCTGCGATGTTGCGAGGTGAAGCGTGTTGAAACAACCAACACCGAAGAAGCAGAGAGTTTGTTTGGACTTCTGATGCATTTAACTCAAAATAAACATCAGAGATTTGGATGTGTTTTTAGTTATGTAAGGGGTTTTTATAAGGGGACTGATGGGCGCCGGCGCACCGGCCTAAAGTTTCGGCCGGTCGCGCGTAGGTCGTCCGATTCGATTATTTTAATCCGTCCGATCGTCTGGCACGTCGTTTCTTTGCTTCAACCATGGAGTACGTTGGTGGCCCACCTGCATGCCCGGAAGTCGCTTGTCCCATGGGCCGTGGATGTTGCATGCTGTCACGTGGGTGGAGCCCATCCAAATAATGATTGTGACTTCTCTCTGTTATATGCACATAATAGTTTCAATAAAAAATGTACATAGAAAATCTGCACTTGTTGTTAAACTGTATTTGTATGTAGCATTGCAGCAAATATTCACAACAAAAATAAAAAACACAAATAAAAAAATCATATGTTTTGTAGCATAATTTCTGTACTTTTACAACGAAAAAAGATCATATGTAGCATTGTGCAAAAAAAGCTCACAACAAAAAACAAAAAAACTATGGAAGCAAAATTGTTATATGTTTTCTACATATTTTCCAGTATAAGATTACAACTAAAAAAGCACTCATGTAGCAGTTCGCTGGCCATTGCAGCTTTCATGGAAGCACGAGCCTCCAGGAAGCTTTTTTCTATCGCCGGTTGAAGCCTTTTTCGTATACAATTGAAGCTTTTTTTGTCAACGGTTGTAGCTTTTTCTATTGCACAGTGTCCTGGTTGAATCTTTTGCATCTACCGTTGAAGCTTTTCCTGTCAACGGTTGAAGCTTTTTTCGTTGCACAGTATCCTGGTTGAAGCTTTTGCATCTACGGTTGAACCTTTTTCTGTCAACGTTTCCAGCATTTTTCTTTTTTCAGTGCCTCGTTGAAGCATTTTTTATCCATGGTTGAAGCATTTCTGTCAATGGTTGCAGCACTGAGTGGCCCCTAGATTCCGCTATCTTCGATTGAAACTTATTAATGATTGATTGTGGTTGTAGCTTAGCGGGTTGCACAAAACTGGCTGCATCACTCATGCAGCAAAATGATAATGCTGATTCCAGCAAAAGATCACCACCAGTTCCAGTAGAAGATCTTTGTGGTTGTTGCGTCCGTGGGGGAGTAATTTTAGATGTGTGGGGAATGAAGAGGTAATGTGAGAGGCAGAAGCGATAAGGCCAGAGGAAAAGTAAGGAGAGAAAAAAACGTAGGAAGAAATCAGAAAATCGCTCGAGGCCTACAGAACACATGTGCCTGTTCCCACGTGATAGAGCGAGCGAGCGAGGGGCGACCGGCCGAGCGCTCGGCCGGTCGTCCGGCGGGAAACGTTTCCCTTTTTATAAGGATATATTGTGATTACTTGGTTTACAACTTCTGACCTTTTCGCAGCAAGAAAAAAAAACGTCTACACATTAGACATGGTGAGAAATCGTGGACACTTGAGAAAATGTGTTGTGTTGTTGAGGGAAGGTAGTACAAAATAATTGTCAGTATTTACAATATCAAACAAATAACATTACACGGTTGTGTGTAGCCTGTATCAATTGTTGGACGTTAATCGTGCACGTCTAAAGGTCAATGCCTAGGGCCCTGAGTGTTGTTTGGAGTCAAGCCTGTGTGTTCACGCATGCATGTGTAGAAGTCAAGAGGGCAACGTGCAGTAGATTGGTTGTACCACGACGCAATGTTCAGTAGCCAAGGCAGCCCCATGATCCCAACTTTGTGCACATGTATGCTTATTTTTTTATTATGCTGTTAACCTCTCGGATTTTAGGAAAAATAAATACATGCATTAGTGTAACTTCAAAAGTTTGAGTCATTTGGCCCCTCTAATCTTTGATTCCTAGCTTCGCCACATGCGATGTTGCGAGGTGATGCACGTTAAAAACAACAACATTCAAGGAGCCGAGAGTTTGTTTGGATTTCTGATGCATTTAACACAAAAAAAATCTCAGAGGTTTGGATGTATTTTTTAATTACGTAAGGAGGTTTTTATAAGGATATACTATGATACTCCGTCTGTGAAAAATATGAGAGCATTTAGATCAGTAAAGTACTTAGAGCATCTATAGTCGGACTCCTTAAATTGACGGGCAGGCGCGAGGACCACTGACCGGACAGGAGAGAGAAGCAAAAAATTGACCCAACCGGACCCCTCATATCCCTATATGTCCGGGTTGTCCGCGAATCCTCATATCCGTCTCAAATGTGGGGAGGAAATGAGGGCTTACGGACACGCCCAGGCGCGCCTGGTCAATCCGCCACGTAGGACGTGGCCCCACCCGGACCACCTTTTCTCTTTCTTTATTCATTCTTTTCTTTCTCTCTCTTCATCTTCACCAATCACGTGCAAGTGACCGGACATATGAGGAAGAAAATGAGGATTGTGGTTGCGCGGATAGACAAATAGGTGCTCAAAACAAGCACGCCCGGTCACTGACCGGACACGTCCACGGGCGTTTGAGGGGTCAAATTAGAGGGGAGAATATCTGGCACTCCCACCTTTAGGGTGCTCCCGGTGCTTCAAACTCGGTAGCACAATTTTAAATGTCCAAAAAATTCTGAAAAAAATCCAGCACATGGACACAACACCAATGTATGTTGTCACAAAATTTGAAATCAAAATTTGAAACATAGCTTGAGAAACATAAATGACAAATTCGACAGTAAATAGTACACAACATAAGTTGGGCTTTAAATTTGGCCCATTATCACATTGATGTCGATTTTATCATTTTTGTGTCTCGAACAATATTTTGAATTTTATTGACAACATATATTGATGTTGTGTCAATGTGCTACATTTTTTCAGAATTTTTTGACCTTTAAAAATATGCTACCGAGTTTGTCACTTCCACCACATGAAACATGTGGTAAGCAATGCAAACAATTAAAAAAAAACACTTCCTAATTTACGCGTACGTGTCGTTCATTTCCGCAGCAGATTAATCCGTCGCACTGTTCATCATTTAAACTAATACTCCCTCAGTCCGGGTTTATTGGGCCTCTTAGCACACCAGCCACAGACTATTTTTGTAAGGCCCCGTTGGATGTGCGTGCTCGCTGCCCTCGATCCCCTCCGCTGAACGAGTGCCCATTGGCTGCAGCTTTGGGTGAATCGCTGCATGCAAGCGTGGAACCAGGTGTGCGCAATAACTAACCTACGATGGACATGCACCGATTGGTTGCATGCAAAAGCAAAACTGGCAACCGGCGGCCGTGACGCTTCGAAATAACTGCGAATTAATCTAATTGGCTGTACTTAGGCTCAGAAATCACGGATGCCCACCAATAATATTCTTCCTTGATACCCGAGCTTTGGCAAGTAGGCCCAATAAATCCGGACGAAGGAAGTACCTAACACCGGACAAGACCCACGTACTAGCGCGCGAGAGATGTGCTCGCCAATTTTTTGGCGACCGATTTCAGCGCCCTCCGCTCGCCCATGCGTTGGCAAAAATTGCATGGACTCGTTCTGGGCGGCACGGGCGAGCCAAATATTTCGGTAACAATCCAAAGAGCTTCCAACTCTCACGGGCGAGCCAATATTTTGGTAGGGTCATTGTTTTTTTTTAGGGTTTGGTAGGGTCATTGTTGGTGGCAGTCCAAACAGCCCCCTAGTCTTTTACAATTTGCCAGATCTAATCAACGGTCCTTGCGGTACTCCAGGTCAATCGATCAGCTGCAATGCATCTGGTCTCTCCAGTTTTTGCTGCTTGCTTTCATTTTTAAGCCATGCCCTTTGACCCCCTGTCCCCCTTGCATGCACTTCGAATGTGCACCGACCAACCACTGATGGGCCTCCTGGCCCTTGGCCATGCACATGGCCACACATGCATGGCAATATCTGCTCTGACATGGTCGAACAAGTGCCGCCGCGCCCGTCCGCCATCTATCCACCGCCAGATTTTATTCTCGCCTCTGCTGTTGTACTCCCACGGAACTTGTTCCCAGAGAGAACAAGCAGACAGTCACCCTGCGCAGAGCGACACCCTCTCGAATCCACACCATGAACCACACGACACGTCAGGTCACATCTATCGATCGAGGTGGCCAGCCCATCCGTTGGCGATAAGCTGAACCAGTTCCGGTGGTTGGTGGCTCGCCGCGCGGCCACGGTTTTCCTGCGGCAAACTCTGGCGAGACGCACCCCCGCCCCACGTGAGTGACACATGTCGCCGCCGGGCCGCGCACAAATTCTCCGGCTACATGCAGGGCCGCACCGGCCCGACCAGACCGGATCTGGCAATGCTTACCTACCCTGTGAGGCGACGACCCTGTCGCGTGCCGGTCAGGTTGCTTTCCCCGGCTTGTTTCTTCCCCCGGACGACGCACCAGAGGACGTACGAGCGAGAGCAAGCTTGCCAGCATCGAGGACCCGGCGCTTTGGGAGAGCTGATTCGACGGACATCGTCTAGTCCGCCAAGGAGCAAGCGCCATTTTCTGGTGCGTCATGATTAGCTTCCATCCATTATCGCCCTTCAGTCACACGTCGCTCTCACGCGCACCATGTGGATCTCAGTTACCCCAACCAACAAGCAAAGCTTGGCCTGGCCTTGTGGCTTGTGGGCGGTGAGCCGGCCGGCGCGGTAAATATCGGCGGTGCCGTACGTACTGCGTATATCGGCAGCGGCCCGAGGCAGATGGGCGCAACTCCGTAGGCAGGACTAGATATAATACTGATCGGTAGTGACAGGTGAGAGGGACATGGCGTAGTACTTCGCTGTTGCCTTTAAATAAGCTTCGCTCGAAGGGGGGCTAGACCAGACCACAGAGCCCTCGTAGAAACGAAGATTCTTGCTAAGCCTAGCTTAGCTACCTTGAGGAAATGGCCGCGGCGACGGCAATGGTCATCATGCTGGCGGCGCTGGCGATCCTCGCGCCGTCGGCGCGTGGGCTCGACCGCGCCGAGTTCCCGCCCGGGTTCCTCTTCGGCGCCGCCACGTCTTCTTACCAGGTTAGCTAGTGATGGTGCTTGGCCGGCTTCACCCTCCTTGTCGTCGTACTTCTCTGCCATTCGTTCCCGACGCCCAGTACAAGAGCAGTTAATTACAACATGCTGTGATTTGTGCCTCCAGATCGAGGGCGCCTACCTGGAGGACGGCAAGGGCCTCAGCAACTGGGACGTATTCACCCACACGCAGTGTAAGCGAATCATCTCCCCAATGGTCTTCTTCTTCTCGCGTTTGTCTCATGATCCATGCATGTTGCTCATGATAATAAGGCAGAAACTGAAGAGCTGTTGGCTTCCTGCTCCGCCGAGCATAGAGATAGTGATAGTTCATGAGGCCGTAAATAGCAATTCGGCGATTAATTTACCATGTATGTAATTAATCATGCCGCTGGATTAATTTACTCCCGGCAAATTATCAACAAGACAGAGACATAAGCCAGCCATGTCCTAGTACTGCTAGGGTCCAAAAAAGGTTAACCTCGAAAGATTCAGGTTTGAGTAGTGAGATCCCTAGGCCGGACATCGGAAAGATACGGAGGCCAGCACCCATTTCACTGTCACCGATGCAGGTGTGGCAAACACATCGCCTTTTCCTCGAGTTTATATAACTTAGAAAGAAACGGCGTCGCCCCTGGAGTATTTTCCTTATCTTCCAAGTGCAAGTGGGATTTGAATATTTTACTTATGCAGTAGGCGTGTATTCTTATGAGACAGCTGACAGCCATGCCACAACTGCAGCAACACTCTGTGGATAATAATGCGAGAGTTTTTTTGAAAAGGAGGATTCTGCATCAAAGATGCACACAACCATAATAATACGAGTGGCCATAGAATTTTTGCGCTTTATCCGTGTTCTATATGGCAATTGTTGTCGTGCGGATCAACTAACACCAGAACAATTCTCCGATCTCCATATATTCTGAAAGAAGATCAGCTAACGCATGTGATCGTCTATTTTAAAAGTTAGGCAAATTAAGCTTCTTTGGTCTGAAAATGTTTTGGTTTGCTACAGCTAGGGAAATCAACGATGGACGGAACGGGGACGTGGCGGATGACCACTACCACCGTTACATGGTACAGAGTTGATTAGCCCAACATACAATCACTAGTAGTACTTGTCATGTGATTATGGGAGGCGTGATTAAGCATCCCTTAATTTACTGTGCTTGACACTACCTTGTTGTTGAGCAGGAAGACGTGGAGATCATGCATGATCTGGGTGTCAACTCCTACAGATTCTCGATCTCATGGGCGAGACTCCTACCAAGTATGCATGCCAACACGAATCAATACACAATCAGCATCAACAAGTTTTTGCGGTTTGGTGGTCACGGTTACCGTAGTTGCTTAGCTAATTAACTGTGGTTAAATCATCGCCCTCGTAGGAGGCCGGCTTGGAGGCGTTAATTCAGCTGCAATCGCTTTCTACGACCGCCTGATCGCCGCGCTCCTTCAGAAAGGTACGTAGTCCCACACGCCACACATCTGAAGCAGATTCAACTCATGCTAGCAATCTTCAACCAAGAGCAATCCTAAAACGCACGTTGTACTAATAATTGCCAAAAATGTCAAGCAGGGATAGAGCCGTTCGTGACGCTGCATCACTTCGATCTGCCGCACGAGCTGGAGACCCGGTACGGCGGTTGGCTGGGCGCCGGAATCAGGTACGTGCATGCGACTCCTACTGGTTGCACATGCCCTGCTCCCTCCCTGTGACTTGACTTTAGCCACGCTCCCTCCCTGTGTCTACTAGTCCTGGCTAAATCAGGAATGTGCATGCATGCGACTCCTACTGGCGCACATGCATGCTCTAATTAAACTTTTGTTCCTAGGGAGGAATTTGATTACTACGCGGACGTGTGCTTCAAGGCGTTCGGCGACCGGGTCAAGTTCTGGACCACGCTCAACGAGCCCAACCTCTTCACCAAGTTCGCCTACATGCTGGGCATGTACCCGCCCAAGCACTGCTCCCCGCCCTTCGGGAACTGCAACAGCGGCAACTCTCACCGGGAGCCCTACGTCGCCGCCCACAACATGATCATGTCGCACGCCGCCACCGTCGACAACTACAAGAGGAACTATCAGGTGAACCCAACAGACATACTTGCTCTGGCGCTGAGGAGCTTTCTTGGCACTGGAAGACCATTTCAGTGGACCTTTGTCTTAGCTGTTCTGACTTCTGATACATGCTAGGCAACCCAAGGCGGATCGATCGGGATCGTGATCGCAATGAAATGGTATGAGCCGCTGACCAACTCCACCAAGGATATCCTGGCTGCAACACGGGCGTTGTCCTTTGAGGTGGACTGGTATGTCGCTTTTTCTTCACAACCTGTGTAACAAGAAATATGAGAATGTTCACATCAACTTTACCCATTTACCAGTACAAGAAAAACTGTTAGTACAACTATATTGTTTTTAATGTTTGTCCTTCAGGTTTCTGGATCCGATATTCTTTGGCGACTATCCCAGAGAAATGCGTGAGATGCTCTCATCAAACTTACCAACGTTCACCTCGGAGGAGAAGAGGTTACTGCAGAACAAGGTGGATTTTATCGGCGTAAACCATTACACGGCAATCTATGCCAAGGATTGCATCTCTTCTCCATGCGACCTTAAGACTTACGAGGGAAATGCGCTGGTCCAAGCTGTAGGTGAAAGAGATGGTGTGGCAATTGGAAGACCAGTAAGAACTGCCTCCATCCGTCACCACCCTATACACCCTCTTCTTCTCTCTGTGACATGTTCCTATATATGGTGATCAACCTTGCAGACTGCATTCCATGGTTACTATGATGTTCCGGAAGGTATGGAGCTGATCGTCAAGTATGTCAACCAGAGATACGAGAACACGCCTGTCTACGTTACTGAAAATGGTGAGTCACAAGGGGGGCCTTCCGGAATTCACAATGCATTCAGTAAACTCCCTAGAGATTGAGATAGTGCCTCCTAATTTGCTTCTCGTATGCTTTATCTCAGGCTACTCGCAGTTTAGCGATAACAGTATGGAGGATTTGATCAATGACGTTGGAAGAGTGAACTACCTGCAGGGTTACCTCACATGTATCTCTTCAGCAGTCAGGTAACGTGTCACCATTTGTGATCATCATGCACATTACACTATTTAGCGATGGAGTCTTTAATAAATCATAAACCTTCCTCAAAATAGTATATCATTCAGTAGCATATATGTAGTAATATCTAGCGATATACTCATATTGAAGCAAGCCGTTGAAATGGTATGCCCTGAAAGAATGTTCATTCTTTTCATTTGTTACGTGCACCAGTAATTTTTTTTTGAAGAAATAAGAATCAGTTCTGCAACTCTGCATTCTGAATGTGTTGCTCTTTATTTTTGCAAATGTGTTAACTCTTTTCTAACACAATGTGTACCGGACCTGTGGCATGCTTACAGGAAAGGAGCAAATGTGCGTGGCTACTTCGTGTGGAGCCTCATGGACAACTTTGAGTGGGGTTTCGGTTTCACCGTCAGGTTCGGGATCTATCACGTGGATTTTGAAACGCAAGAGAGGACTCCAAAGATGTCAGGGAAGTGGTACCGAGACTTCCTCACTGGCTCTAGGCCGGTCGACCAAGCGCAGACGCTGAGAGCAGATTCATGATACTTGCAACCATTATATTGTCAGATCCAGTTACCACTGAAATGTGTTGAGCATGATCATTATCGCATGTACATTAGGCAGCTAGGATCTTGTTTTATTATTTCCTAGTCTACGTTATCTCCCGTTCTTCTCCTTGTATATTAGATACGGTTGAGATACTCCTGCCCATGTACTAGACGTATTGACAACATATGGGAGTCTTCCTCTCTTGGGTCTCTCTCTGTTTCCTAGAAGAATATAAAAAAGAAAATCTGAGCGCCCTCACATAATCCGTAGAATTTAAGATGTGCTGACCTATAGTACCACGTACTGGAGTCTTTTAATCACTTATAGGAGTCTTCCTCCCTTGGGTCTCTCTATATGTTTCCGAGAAGAAAAAGGAATTTTTTCTTTAGAAAGGAAGATTTGAGCGTCCTCTCTTCTGCTATCCCATGTGTGTAACCGTCCTGACCTTGATCTCTATCTCCCTGTGATTCTCAAAATACACGAGTTCAAATTTGTTGCCCCGTCGAGATACATAGTACTACCTCCGTCTAGGTAAATAAGTCATTCACGTAGTTCTAGGTCATTGGTTTAAGCAATTAAACATGTGTTATATGTCATAAAAAGTATATCACTAAATTTCTACACTGATGTAGTTTCTAAATATATATTTTTTATCACATATAATACATGTTTAGATAGTTAAATCATCAATCTAGAACTACGCGAATGACTTATTCATCGAGACGGAGGTAGTAGTATGGCCAAAAGCATTGGGGCAAGCCTGATCGGGCGATCTTTGCAATGAAAGTCACCGAGGACTTTCCGGCGAGCGTTGTGTCTCTGCCTAAAGCTGGCCTCACATGTGTTGATTGCCGGCGCTCTTGGCCTTGAGAAATGACATAGATACAAAGGCCAGCCGCTGGATGCCCACCTGATGCACGTACATACACTGATTGGTCCTGGAGCGGACGTGCGGCACCGGCGGCAGCCTGGCTTTTGAGCGGGCGTGCGGCTTCAGAAGAATATGTAACGTGCCTCAACTTTACTTTTTTTTTTCTAGATTTATGCCTTGAGACTATTTCTTTCCTTTCCAGATATTTTCATATATGGATCGCGTTGCAGCCGCCATGACAGTTACCTTAAGAGAACGCGTATTCTGACGTAGGCGATCAAGAGATGGCACAGTCTCCTTGCTCAGGCAATTGCGATATACTAAATCAAAAGAACATGCCATCAATCTTTCAACTCCGTAAGATTTTTTTTACAGGCCAACAGTGCAAAAAAAGTATTTATAAAACAATGAAAAAATGAAAAAGAGAAAGTGATCTTGGAGGTTTGTTTCTACATATCCGGATATTTTTTATGAGTATATTCGACATGCATGGGCAATGCATGTGAATATATGTGCAAAATACAATTGACAAGCTTGCCATGCATACACCTGAACTCCAACGAGAACAAAAAAAAATTAGCATAGATCGGCGTCCACTTGCAAATTGGACATCATGATAAATTAACTAAGGGGAACTATATTATTTTATTCTAAAATAGTGTGAAAAACTCCCTGCATGTAAAACATATATAGACACGTGTACATACATGTGAGGTAATATGGTAAATTTCAAGCTAAGAAAAAAGAGTTATGTATGCACTAAGCGACACATGTATACGTAACACGCCGTAAAAATGTATTTAAACTACAGTAAGTACATATCACAAATTATCATAAGATTCAGCCATAATTGTTTTCAAACCTATATACATGCCACATTTGTCTTGAACAATCACATGCATGTTTAATACTTGTGGCATTAAGCCTGGCGCGCTTCCGTTATATGTTAGTGAAGATAGGAAACCCCTTTTCCATAGATTTACGGATGCACTGTTTGAATAATGACTTATGTTTAATTGTTGAAAGATCACACACAAATATAAGACAAATCAAGCCTTCTGTCATGAGAAAAGAAGCATACATTTCTATGGAAACTTTAATCCATCATCTTCAAGAAAATGTAACAATGAGTCAAAGATGGTGGAAACACTACTAGATGGGTGGTGCCAGCATGTGGAGCCTGGAAGGAGAGAACCGCAAAAATTTAATGGCAATTGAGGAAGTAGTACACTTTCGGTTGCTTCTTTAGTATTGGATTAGGTTTTTGGTGTTTGTCGACTAAGAACATTATTAAAGAAAAACTGAAGTACACAACTATGCACTTATTTTATTCGACGAGTCTAAGCATAATATCAAACAGCTCATGCTTAATGCAACAACAAAATAAGAAGGAAATGAGAAATATATTAACTTGAGAAATATTATTATATTTATAATACTTATCACTCAAAATCAAGTTACTTATAAGACATAGGGTTATATCTCGAGTGCCTACACAAATTAGCTCTTTTTTTGCATTTGTTGCAAAACAAAATATAAGCATTTTTTATTGTTTATAAAACAAGCCAATGTGTGCTAAATAAGTAATCTTGAAGATATTATTGATCTGCTTTCATACTGATCACTCATTCAATGTTCTGCAGAAAACAAATGTATTCTTCTGTTGGCTGCATTGAACTAATCTACCGATTGAAAAAACTAGCCGTGCAGATGCACGGGTTGATGACTAGTATTCACAATCCACATGGTATCAGATACCGCAAAACTTTCCTACCTGTGTCATCGCCACCCCTTGCCGCCGCCGCCGCCACACCTGTGCCGCCGCCGCCTCCTTGCCACCGCAGTCCACCTGCCGTCGCATCCAACCCCCTCCCCGACGGCCGCACCTCCCTCCCGCCGCCGCCCACCTTCCTCTCTCTCTCTCTCTCTCTCTCTCTCTCTCTCTCTCTCTCTCTCTCTCTCTCTCCCTACCCAAGTCGAATCCTAACCTGTCCTCCTCATCGCCACCATGTCCATCGCCTCCTCCTTGGCTCAAACCCCTTCGCCGGCCCCGATCCCGTTCCCGCCGAGGACATCCGCAACATCGACAACCCCGCTCGCGTGCCCATCCGTCTCTTCCAAGAGGATTCCTCCTATTACACATGGAAGACCTACTTCAACCTTGTCTTCCGTGAGTATCACCTCTAGGAGCACGTTGACGGCACCGTCGACGCCAAGGCCATGGAGTTCGACGCTGAGTGTCCGGCCGTCGAGGCAACTCTCATATGTTGGTTCTTCCTCACCATCTCCAAGGATCTTTTCTACACGGTGGTGTAGGATGATGATGATGATGCGCACGCCATCTGGATGAAGCTCAATGGCCTATTCACCGACAATCGGCTCCATCGGCTCGTTTTTCTTCAGCAAGAATTCTTCGGGTGCCATCAAAATAACTCCTCCGTGGACGAATTTTGTATGTGCCATCAAAATAACTCCTCAGTGGAAGAATTCTTCGGGTGACATCGGTGATAAAGTCTCCGACGACCTCCTTCTTAGCACCCTCGTCGCCGCCACAACGAGGAATTCACCCACGTGGCCGCCAACCTCACGCTCACCCCCAACCCAACCTTTCCAAAGGTCTTTGCATATTTGCTTTTGGAGGAACATGGGATGAAGCAGATGAAGGTGTGGGCTGTCCACACCGCTGTCGCCGCTGGCACCACACGCGGCGTGCCTCCCCAATATCAGCCAGAGGCGCCGTTCTAGCCGTTGTTCCCGTTCCCTCATCCGTGGACACCGGCGCCTGCTGCTCCCACTGATTGTGGCAGTCGCCGCGGCAAAGGGACTGACAAGGGCCAGCAGCGGGCGGCCAATCCTGGCGGGCCACCTCGGACCACCCAGCAACAGCAGCCCACGCCGCCGTGGGCCTCTGGGCACAACCCCTAGACCGATGTCGTGCACGCTTACTCCACGCCGGTGCCTCACCTACCTGCTCCCGGCATCTTGGGCCCTCGTCCGGCCCAACACCAGCCTACCACGTCGCTCCCAGCCGTTCACGCCATCTAGCAGCTAGCGCCGCCTTAGCAGTACGGGGCATACTCGGCGCTGCCAGCTCCTCCCATCAGCAGGCCGGTGGCCCCTTCTTCAACTTGGCGCCCTCGCCGTTACCCTGGGACCGGGCTCTCCTAGCCAC
Organism: Aegilops umbellulata; assembly: GCA_032464435.1. Lineage (NCBI taxonomy): Eukaryota > Viridiplantae > Streptophyta > Magnoliopsida > Poales > Poaceae > Aegilops > Aegilops umbellulata. The sequence continues at coordinate 414,856,161 of CP136055.1, forward strand.
GCTGCACTCCGCCCCCACGCCCAACAACTACACCAGCGGCGAAGATTGGTACATGGACACCGGGGCAACTACCCAGATGTCCTCTAATGTCGGTAACCTCGTCACTTCTTTTCCCACAAACACCTCCACTCGCATTATTGTCAGAGATGGTTCCTCTCTCCCAATTACACATATTGGCCATGCTTCTTTTCCATCTTATTCTACACCTATCAATATGTCTAACGTCCTTGTTTCTCCTGACTTAATCAAGAACCTTGTCTCTATTCGTTGTCTTATTGGTGAAATCCCGATTAGCGTTGAATTTGATGAATGTGATTTTTCTATGAAGGACCCCATACCCGGATGGTACTTCACCAATGTGACATCCTCGATGAGCTCTACCCGGTCTACCCGCCATCCATCACCACCACCGCTCCTATCTCCCTCTCCGCCGGTGGCCCGGTGTGGACCTCTGGCACGCTCGTTTGGGTCATCCCAATCCTGCTACACTTTGTCACATTCTTAGGAGTTTTTCTTTCACTTGTAATAAGGTTGATGATCATTCTTGTCATGCTTGCCATGTCGGCAAACACGTGCGTCTTCCCTTTAGTGACTCTACTATGTGCTATTGCTTCATATCCGTTTCAGTTGATTCATAGTGATGTTTGGACATCTCCTATTGTGAGCAATTCCGGCTATCTTTACTATCATGTCATATTAGACAATTTTACTCACTATGTGTGCATTTCCTCTACGCCAGAAATCCGATGTTTTCTCAACATTTAAAACTTTTTAATCATTTGTCTCCACGCTCTTTGGTTGTCCCATTCTCACGTTTCAAACAGACGATGAGAAAGAGTTCGACAATCTTGTCGTTCGTAACTTACTCGCCACACATGGTACTATCTTTCGTCTAACATGGCCTTACACTTCTTAGCAAAACGGGCAGGCGGAATGTGTACTTCGCACTCTAAATGACTGCGTTCGCACCCTCCTGTTTCATGCCAACATCCCGCCTCCACTACTGCAGGATGCTGCTAATGCGACACTACGATCAGAGACCCTTCGACGAAACTGTGTGCGATGCCATAATAGCAAACGGTGGTGTAAAAAACCATCAAAAAAGGTGCAAAACGTTTGCGATGGAGGATGCATCAAACATGGTTCAAATTTTAGTTGCGTGTGTGTTTCAGGGCATACGGTTCAGTTCAATTAATCGTTTTTGACGAGGAGGAACAAAAGAAACGGGTAGCCAGATGAAGATGTGTGCGATGTAGAACATACGGTTCACTCGGATGAACTGTTTGTGATTAGGCAACGCAAAAGAAACGGTCAGCCAGATGAAGGTGTGTGCGATATAGGGCATGCGGTTCACTCGGATGAACTGTTTGCATTGACACAAGAGAACAGAAACGGTTCAACTTAACAAGACATGTGTGTTGTGCGATGGGATTGCATACAGAACAACAATATATATATATATATATATATATATATATATATATATATATATATATATATATATATATATATATATATATATATAAAATATGTGGGGCACCTTGGTCATTCAATGTTTCACTTTCCAAATAATCTATGCATACACTAGCACCTCCACGCCAATTGATTGCATTCCAAAAACATCACATGCTAACTAATTTAACTAGATGATACCCCGCGCGTTGCTGCGGAAATTTCTAATCACAACAGTAGAAGTTAAATTATATAAAACCATCTGGCTCAAATGTTCAATAGTGGTAATATCGCAGAAAGAAATGATAGAAAAGAAGTTAAGTCTAAGCAAATGAAAGTAAACCAATCGATCATGGAGAAATCCCTACAAAAGGAGATTCAAACTTGTCCTGGTTAGAGGAGGCATGAATTTCACATAATGCAAGGGTAAGACTAATCACTAACTTACACACAATCATATGGAACAAACTATGCATCTTGACCTTTTTCTGCAAAAGTGGTCTACATGACTATATAAATAAGTTATGTGATGTTAGATTATGTTTTAGAATTACACATAAGAAGAAATAATACAAAGAATAATTATTCATTACATATTGTAGTTTGTGACCGAATAGCTTTTTTTCAGGAATGTTTATCTGGTGCCGGGGGCCACCACGCTCAGGCCAAGCGCATCACGGCCGCTAGATGGCCAGTGCATGGAAGCAACGGCGATGATGGAAAAAATAGCACTGCGGGTGAATCAAAGTTGCAAAGATATCATTACTAATACACCATCTTGTAAGAAGTCCATGTCAGTGCATGTACGTCTGATGTGCGCATGGCTGGGGAGCCAGAGCGTGGAGCCGATGCGGGGTGTGCATGGCCTAGCGCTTGTGCGTACATGGCCGGGTGCTCATGCGTGTGATCCCAGGGCTCTTGTGCGTGCATGGCCAAACGCCCATGCGTGTGTGTGTGCCTGTATGACCTCCACTCCAACTCCAACATTTCTCCACTCCCTGCTTTCACAACAAACTGAAAATGTTGGTGAGGTGTTGGCAGGGGTAAAATTGAAGGTTTCTTACTGACCAAAAAGAAGATGACATATGGAAGAAATCGGACATCACATACGAAGATGACATATGCTAGTAATTACGTTTGGAATTTAAATAGTTACATTCCTATTGATTCACTATGTAAAATTTAGTATAAGAAAATAAAAATATAGGTCATAAAACAAGAAAATTTGTAGTTTATGTGTATTTTATACTATGTTTTTACGTTTGTAATTTTACATAACATAAAATATTTTTTACGACGATTATAATTTTTTCTTACGGTCTCTTCTTACGTCGGAAATAAGACAAAACTTACGGAACGTAAAATTACGGTGCATTGATGGTAAAATAGAGAGGGGTGAAGAATAACTATTTCTCACCCAGGATGACGAATATATATATATATATATATATATATATATATATATATATATATATATATATATATATAGGAAAATGGGTTGATACACCCGGGAGTACATATTCCTAGGCCACGTGTCCTTCCTCTCCTTTTATTAGTGCCCCGATGGCTTCCATTTTAGTTTTTGGATTTTAGAGAAATAATAAAAACATCGTACGTCTAATTGGAAGTTTGTTGACGATCCATACTTATAGGGGTTCTGTTCTCACGGGAATACAACTCCTTTTATGGCCATCGCATCCCTCGCCTGCATAGCACAGCGGTCGGCGGTGGCGGCGGTGACAACGTCCGACGGTGACGACGCCAAGATATGCGGTGCGGTGACCAAGAAAATAATTGCAAACCTTACTTGTCTCATCATCCATATCCATGTGCACATCATGTATTTCATGCGTCTATTCAATTTCTATATTTTGATCAAATCTGACGGAGTAATGCTATGTTGTTGTGTAGCCTAACCTTGTACTGGCGTTGGAGATGGACAACGGCAGCGCACAGCGTGCGGCCGGCGGCAGCTTGAGGACAAAGATTAGATCTGGTGACCATCTTCTTGGCGTCAATCGGTAAGATTAGGGAGATGTGCGAGTATCAAGGTACATGCATCATTTTTCATTGATCATTAGGTACTGCACGAGGTCTTCGCCGCCTGCGCCGAACGTTTGGATCGAGCGATCGCTGGATGGGCTACCAACATACCTTCTCCAGTTCTTCTCCACTGCATGGTTAATGGAATCACAAGGTAATTTTTTTTGTTCGTGCAAATTCAAGACCGTAGTATATTTTGCAACTTCCGCTCAGTAAATTGATGGCATCTTGAATCTCTTATTACCATGAGATATATATTACAACTCTAGCTTCTATGATGAGCACTTTTGAATCAAGTATATGGTCAACTGCACAAGGACTAGTATCTTAATTTGGTTTTGGTGCAGATTATTTCTTTGCCAAAGAAAGGGTGCCAATTTATATGGGCCAGACAACAGGAACCTCTCACCGGCGGCGTCTGCCCAGCAACCACTTCTCTCATTACTTACTGCATGTAGATTCGATTTGGAGAACCAAGAGCTTTGTTCCACGCATGAAGGCCATATTTGTAGCAATACATTTATGTACACTTGATGGAGCAACATGGAAAGCACTCGTAACACTCGAGTAGTATATATGTATAGCTCGTTGGAGGCTACATAACATATAACAGTATATGTAATCCTATGAAACTAACATTGTATACTCATTTGGTTATTTTGATGATGTATGCTAAGCAATATATGGTCCCTGCATCAAGATAAAGATATATACTCTTTAAAACGGCAGGATATAAAAAAGGGCAGGGCATATACTCTTTGTAAAATGTGCAGTGCAATACTATATAAAATTAATACTAATATTGTATATACTCCTCCAGAAAAAGTCAGTATATACTCCTAAGGAAGTCAGACCATACTCTTTAAGAAAAAAAATAAGTACATACTCCTTCAAAAAAAAAGTCAGTATATACTCCTAAGAATGTCAGTGCATACTCTTTCAGTAAAAAAAGTATATACTCCTTATAAATAAAAATGCAGTTTATACTCCTTAGAAAATAATTATATACTCCTTTAAAAACTTTATACTGCATATACTCCTTTAAAAAGTTAGTATGTAGTCCTTTGAAAATAGATTCTTTATGTACTCATTTGAACCAAATTCTGTACATACCCCTTAAGAACGCCAGTATACCACTTAAATGAAGTTTATACTCTTTAAAAAACAGTATATACTCATGCAAATGTAAGATATACCTCCATACTCTTGTTATTGTTTCACAAATACCAATTTTTAGGGGAGGTTCAAATACACACAGCCGTCAATTACTAGCAGACTTGTAATTCCTAGCGCATGATTGATATGCATGTCATATATTACTTTTTATGTTCTACAAAAATATCAAGGTACCTACGTGATGGATGTGCCGACGTTATCCTAATTTTTTAACTAAAGGCACCGGCTGCATGCGCCTTATCTATAGAAAGTAGTTATGCATGCCTAAACAGTTAGCTCAGAACATATTGGGTATATCCATCTACCCTATCCACTTAGGTGGGAGTACACACACACACACACACACACACACACACACACACACACACACACACACACACACACACACACACACACACACACACACACACACACACACACACACACACACACACACACACACACACACACACACACACACACACACACACACACACACACACACACACACACACACACACACACACACACACACACACACACACACACACACACACACACACACACACACACACACACACACATATATATATATATATATATAGTGTTACTATTCATCACCCAGGGTGCAGAATAAATTATTCTTCACCCGAGGTAATCTTACGATCATTTCATAATTAAATTATGTTAGGATTTCAAATAGTTACGTTCTTACTGATTCACTACGTAAAATTTGGCATAAAAAATAAAAAAATAGCACATATGACAAGAAAATTTGTAGTTTATGTGTATTTTACACTATGTTTTTACGTTTGTAATTTTACATAACATAAAATATTTTTTACGACGATTATATATTTTCTTACAGCTTCTTTTTACGTCAGAAATACGACAAAATTACGAAACGTAAAATTACGATGCATTGATGGTAAAATAGAAGGGGGTGAAGAATAACTATTCCTCACCCAGGGTGACGAATAGTCAATCCATATAATCATCTATATATAGGATGACAATTTGGGACACCTAGGTGCCCAGGCTCCTTGCCTAGATGCCGTTGGATCATACTAGTTTTGTTGATAAGATGTGTTTAAATTTTGCATGCATACCTGCATTACTACTTTCCTATTTGTTTGCATGGCGTTATTGTTATGAGAAGTAATAATGGTTGTCTAATTAATACGTGTCATTATTTGTCCTTTCTTGATAGGAAATTGTAATTATTTATATATCATAATTTTTTGCATGAATGATAGATGCAAGATAAATTTATTAGAAAAATAATACCCAACATTTTTAGCACGTACGCCAACACGTACACATTTTGATCGAGTATAACACCAACACGTATATATATTCTCATTGGGTATAACACCAACACGTACATATTTTCATTGGGTATAACACCAACATGTGCATATTGTTATTAGGTATAATACTCGCTAACAGTTATCATGGTCTAATAAAATCTATATGTGGATTTCTCGGGTACATGTGCTACTTATTAAAAGGTGTGAAATTTATGGGTATATACAGATAAAATTTACATCGAGTTATATATATTTATGTGAATATTTTCATTGGGTATAACACCAACACATACATATTCATGTGTATATTAACATCAAGGTATGTATATTCATGTGTATATTCACATTAAGGTATCTATATGTATGTGTATATTTTCATTGAATATAACAGCAACAAGTACTTATTAAAATTTATGACATTTATGTGTATATTTTTATTGAGTATAAAACAACACGTACATATTTTCATTAGGTATAATACCCATTAACTGGTGTCATGGTCAAATAACATGTACACGTGTTTTCTTGTTGGGGCGGACACGGATTTCTCTCTAAAGGCGAAGAATAAGAAGTGGGCGAACACTCGGCCCAGCGGGCGAACATGCCGGCTCCGGCTCCGCGCACCTGCTGACACCATTCAAAGCACTTTCACGTGTGAACCGAAGTCGTCTTGCCGAACTCCTTCCTTTCTCATTTCAGTCCTTGCCTTTTTCATCTTCCGTAGGGGCCTTTAGTCTTTTGATTACAGTGGAGGTCGCGAGAGAGCAGAGCGTACCGCCCTGCCATAGTCGCGAGGATCTTAATAGTCGGTCGCGACTGTTGTCATAGTCAACGACGGTTGAAACTTCCAGGAAAAAACTTCGAATTGGGAGGGCGATCCTCCCGATGAACTGACCGTACCCCAAACCGACACAGGTGAACAAGTAGAGTATACTAGGGCGCGTCGAAAGAACCATGTCGAAGGAACTCGGCAAAATGACCCCGTAACTTACATGTACGTGTATACACACCCAGGTATGAGTGTTCAAATTATTTTTGTTTTGAATTAGGCCGCCCTCCTCCCGCCGGATGCGGATCTCCTCCCGTCGGCGGCTTACCTTGGCGCCGGGGTGGTCTGCATCAGCGGCGGTGGGATCTGGTTCGCGATTTACATGTCTGCAGCCGGATGAGGGTCGAGATGAGTCGTCGTCAGGCAAGAATTCTACGGTATTGCGCCGGCGAAAATCTGACGAAGAGATTGCCGCAGAATTTTGGGCAGATATTGGGTTTCCTACTCCTGCTTCTAGGGTTTGGGAGAGACCTTCTTCGAGGCGGGCACCAGCTACGGCGAGTGCTGCTCAAATGGAAGGGGTGAAGTCCTTGGTTATGCCGGCGTCGTCCTCTTCCAGGGTGGCGTCACAGGCCGGTCGGGATACGGCTAGGGCGGCGGCTTCATCTAGGGTTCTTGTTAGACCCTGGATTGGACCCGTTCCGCCTCCAAGAATTTCTCCGTCTCGCTCTATGGGCGACGTCCTCAAGAATGCCGGCCTCGGCATGGCGGCGGTGTCGTCGCCATCAAGGGCCCCGACGCCTTCTGCACCGGTTCACAGATCGCCTGATCGGTCCCGCACGATGGGCCCCCAAACCAATCCAGGTTTGTCAGATCCCACTCGTCCATTACGGATGGTTAATCTCAACCGTTGGCTGTATCATATGTGGAACAGGACTAGCCATTGGAGAAACCCTAATCCTACTCGTTCCTTTGCGGCCGTCCTGTGCTCCGCCGTGATGTCCCGCGAGGTGCCGCCTGGATCGGGCTTGGCTCGTTCAGCCGCCGCCGCCCCGCAGCCTGTGGACACTTCGTCGTCGGGTGGTGCACCGGGCTTCGCGCCAGGCGTATTCACTCCGCTCATCCCGACGCTGCAGCCGGCTAACTCCGCCATCATGCCGACTCCCCCTCTGCAACCTCCAGTGCAAGCGCAAATGCAACCACAGCCGCAACTCTATCAGGTTAATGTGCCGCAGCAGTTTTACCAGCAGCCACCGTTCTACCATGCTTCGACTGGGTATGTGCAGAACCAGCCTCCGATGTATGCGTATCAGCCAGCCGGTCCTCTACCGCAGCAGAATCAAGGGCCCCCTGCTGGCGTTCAGCAGATTGCTTTTAACGCCGGACCGACGAACTCAGTGGCCGGTGGCCAGGATGGGTTAGTGCGGCCTCGGAAGCCAAAGGGAGGCAAGGGTGGAAGACCTAAACATCGTCCAGGTATCGTTCCTCCCAATACCACATCAGCTGCGCTGGCCTCTCATGGTTCTCAGGGAACGCAACCTCTCATTCCGGTGGCTCTTGCGACAGCAGCCCAACCGGTTTTGGCACAGGTTCAGCAGCAAGTTCAGATGCAACCTACACCGATTCTCGGCGTGAGCACTGGGGCTAAAAAATTGTGGTGCACCAAGTGCCAGTCTGCGGGTCACCTTGCTGAGGATTATGAGACTCAGCAATTCTGTTTCATTTGTAACAAGTCCAACCATCCGATGACTCCGCGTCGCTGCCCGACTCTTAAGATGCCAAAGCCGGCGGCGATGCTTTGTGGCTATGGCACAGAGAACATGGGTTTCTTTAAGATGCCGGATAATATTTGCAGAGCTGATCTTGCGCCACAAACTTCACCAACAGCTCTTGTCACGATCTCGGGAGGTTCTATTACTGCTGGCATTGTGGAGGCAGAGGTGGCTAAGATTGCACAGTACCAGCATCAGTGGACGTGGGAGGCTATTCCGCATGGCCAGAATGCTTTTCTCATGTCGTTTCCCAGTGATGAGGTGCTCCTGAGGGTATCCGGGTTTACGGTCTTTATAAAATCGCACAACGTTACCTTGGAGTTCAAGGCATGGCAGTCAGAGGAGATTCCGTATCGCTTTGAGCTCATTCCGTTTTGGGTGCATGTTCATGGAGTTCCTCATGCACTGCGACATTTCTTAGGTCTTTGGGCTGTTGGCTCTGTTATTGGTGCCACTTTGGACGTCGACCTTCTTTGCTTACGCCGCCGGGGTATAGTTTAGATACAAGTGGGCGTGCTTAACCTCGACGCCTTTAAGAGGAGTACTATCAACTCGCTCTTGTCGGATGTGGTGGTTCAGAAGAAGGGCTATGAGTTCCGCTATACCTTGGAAGAAGATGACTTCCGTGTAGATGATGACTTCGTGCCACGTGTTTGGGAGCATGACGATGACTTTGAGGGTGACAAGGGACATGACAGAGAGGATACGTCCAGGGCCAATGACATGAGCAAGAGGCCGAAAGCGTCCTCGCCGTCCACCCACTCGGCGGCTACCTCTACTTCGGGAGGTGTCGTTCCGATGCAGACTACGTCCGCTACCGCTCCTCCTGCTGCACCTCCTAGGCCGGCTGCGGTGGGGAAAATGATTGCCGTCACGCAGCCGAACCCCCTCAGGCGCACTTCTCCTAAACCGGTTTTATAGTCTACACCGAGTTCGTCGCCGATGGGAGACCAGTTGTCTGAACCGGAGTGCTTCAAGCCAAGGAACACTACCTCACCGTCTCGTACGTCTGTGTCGCCCCCTCTGTTGGCTGCTGCACCGGCTGTACCGGAGGTGCGGCTTCAGGACGACAACCATTCAACGTCTCAGGAGATAGGAACACCGAGAGTGGAAGATAACGACCAGGTGACGACTCCGACCTCGGCTCCGCAACGACCTACTTCTCGTCAGGGAGTGATTTTCTCCCAGGCAGTGAGAGCGGATCACGACCTCGCGCTGGCGGAGCTACGGGCGCTGTCCTCTGCGCCTTCCTCGCCGGGCGGGGGGGGGGGGGGGGAGAACCCTTCGGCGATCGATGTGGAGGGGGGTAGGCTGCCGCCCCTGGTCCGCTTCTCTTATGCCGGAGCCCTCTACTCCACCATTCAGGGCCTCCGGGACGCTGGCTCAAACCGAGACGACGAGAACACATCTCAGACGTAGTGGGCGTCATCCAGTTGGCACTGATGGGGCTTCTGCTACGGATGAGGACTCCATGCGGAAGGCCATGTGTAGAACTGCTTCGCGGAATCTCGACTTTGATGGTACGTCTCCTTGCAAATCTTTTCTCTCTTTTGATAATGCCAAAGTCTCTTCAAACATTACTAGTCTTGGTATTTCACTAGGTAGAAATGAATCAGCAATTGACTTCTCTGTTAAGGCTCTTAAGCAAGTGGAGTTCGACCGGCTTACGGTTGCTCCTAAGTCGCATATTCTTGTAGATCCCTTAGCATAAGATGAGGAAGAGGAGGAGTCGGATGCCAATCATGAAGGCAGACTTCTCTCTCATCTGGTCAAAGATGCAACTGAGGTAGACTTGGAAGATACCACGCGTGACACTATGCTATGTGAACTTGTTGCGTCGGTACGTAAGAACAAGTCTAACTCAGGTAATAAAAAGGGACGCCCAAATAAGAAGGCAAAAGTCTCCAAATACAAAAAAGGTTTATCATGAAAGGAATGTTTTGGAATAGCAGAGGTCTTGGTGACTTGGCTAAACATAAACATATTTCTGATTGTGTTAGGGATTATGCTCTTAACTTTGTGGCAATCTCTGAGTGTGGTAGGCGTGACTTTCCTACACGTGATCTAGACCATTTTTCATGTGGCAAAGATTACGAATGGCATATTTTACCACCTTCAGGGAGGTCTGGGGGTATCCTCTTAGGAATACACTCCACCTACTTGGAACTTCTTTCCACGTCAAAGGGGGAGTACCACATCAAATTCAACCTTCGAAATAAAGCCGATAACTTCATTTGGAGTTTGGTTGCTGTTTATGGTGCCGCTCAAGATGAGTTCAAATCGACCTTTCTCAAAGAAATTGTCAACACCTGTCGAGAAAATCCACACCCAATGCTACTCGGGGGGGGGGGGGGGATTTCAATATTCTTCGATATCAGCAGGAGAAAAACAATGACAGGTTCGACACTAGATGTCCGTTTCTTTTTAACGCAGTTATTGATAGCCTCGACTTGCGGGAACTTTCTCTGTCGGGTCACCAATACACCTGGGCCAACAACAGATCTATACCAACTTTTAAAAAACTTGACCGGGTGCTAGTTACCACCGACTGGGAATTTAAGTACCCCCTAGCTTCGGTACGAGCACTGGAGAGAATTGAGGCTTTATCGGACCATGCCCCATTGCTTACTGATTTTGGTCAAGCCGCTCCTAGTACGAACCGCCAACAGTTCAAATTCGAACTGGGATGGCTCACTAGAGAGGGTTTTCATGAGTTGGTTGAAAAGGTGTGGCGGCGTCAACCTCGTGGCGACACACCAATGAAACGATGGAACAATCGCATCTGTGCGCTGCGCCAATTCCTTCGTGGTTGGGCCAAACACACCGCATGGATGTATAAGCAAGAGAAGTTGCGGCTCTCTACCTTAATTGACTCCTTAGATAAAATCGTGGAGGTGAGGCTTCTTTCTGCCATGGAGATTGAGCAAAAAAGTCATCTCAATGAGCAGCTAGCCCGTCTGTTACGCGAGGAGGAAAGTAAATGGTACCAAAGGTGTAAGACAGACACGCTGATACTTGGAGATGACAATACAAAATACTTTCAAATGTTAGCCAATGGCAGACATAGAAAGAAATGAATCTTCGCTCTAGATCAGGAGGAGGGTCGGATTGAGGGGGATGCTTCACTAAAGAAATTCATTACTAAGTATTACAAAGATTTGTTTGGTCCATCTATGAACACGACACTTGAGATGGATGAGTCTATTTGTCATGATATTCAGCAAGTTTCCACTGCGAAAAACGAATTCCTAACCTCTCCATTCTCTGAGGAGGAAATTCGGACTGCGGTTTTTCAGATGGAACATAATAAATCTCCGGGTCCGGATGGCTTTCCGGCGGAGTTCTTCCAAAATTTCTGGGACATGTTAAAATCAAACATGGTTCAATTGTTCAACGAACTGCATGCTCACAAACTTGACATTTCCCGTCTAAATTTTGGGGAAATCATTCTTCTACTCAAGACGAAAGATGCGAGTCGGATTCAACAATATAGACCGATTTGCCTACTAAATGTAAGTTTTAAAATCTTTACCAAGGTCGCCACTAACCGTGTGAACGGGGTGGCAGACCACGTAGTCAAACCATCCCAAACAGCTTTGATGCAAGGACGAAACATTTTGGATGGAGTTGCTGTCCTTCATGAAACGGTTCATGAGCTTCATCACAAAAAGTTGAACGGAGTCATTTTAAAAATCGACTTCGAGAAAGCTTATGATAAAGTAAAGTGGCCCTTTCTGCTACAAACATTATGAATGAAAGGGTTTCCCGATACTTGGTGTCGATGGGTTGAGAGCTTTGTGTCCGGAGGTAGTGTCGCCATTAAGGTAAATGATGATGTAGGCAACTATTTTCAAACAAAGAAGGGGCTCCGTCAGGGGGACCCCGCATCACCCATCTTGTTCAATATTGTGGCTGATATGCTAGCCACTCTCATCGAGAGGGCCAAGTCAGCAGGTCAAGTCACCGGGGTCATTCCTCATTTAGTAGAAGGAGGCCTATCAATATTGCAGTATGCGGATGACACTATTTTGTTTTTGGATCATGACTTAGAAAAGGCCAGAAACCTCAAACTGCTGTTATGTGCTTTCGAGGATTTATCTGGACTAAAGATTAATTTTCATAAGAGTGAACTCTTCTGCTTCGGCGAGGCCGCAGAAGCCTCACAAGATTATGCTGAAATCTTTGGTTGTCAACTTGGACAATTTCCGATTCGATATCTGGGTATCCCTGTTCATTATCGGCGATTGACAATAGTTGAATGGAAGCATGTTGAAGAGAGATTGGAGAAACGTCTGGCTAGTTGGAAGGCCAAACTCCTGTCCTATGGGGGGCGATTAGTTATGATTAACTCGGTCCTTACCAATATGGTTCTCTACATGTTATCATTTTTCATCTCCCAAAAGGTGTGCTTCAGCGTCTTGATTACTTTAGATCAAGATTTTTTTGGCAAAGTGATAATGAAACCAAGAAATATCGTTTGGCTAGGTGGAATGTCTTATGCCGTCCAAAAAGCCAAGGGGGACTTGGTATCCAGGATCTAGAGATCAAAAATATTGCATTGCTCAGCAAATGGGTATATAAACTACTCACTGAGGATGACGTTTGGCAGGAAATCATTCGTAATAAATACGTGGGTTCCAAAGCAATCTCCGAAGTTTACTGGAAACCGGGTGACTCACACTTTTGGAGTGGGGTGATGAAAGCTAAAGATTTCCTTTTCCAATTTGGAACGTTCTCGGTCAGGGACGGCTCCCAAATTCGATTCTGGGAAGACACATGGTTGGGGAACAACCCCTTAAACGTGCAATATCCAAGCTTATATCGGATAGTTAGACATAAGTTTGTCACGATTAAGCAAGTGTTGGGCCAAGAAAACCCAGATATTTCTTTTCGTAGAACGCCCTTTGGACCTCGTTTGGCAGCATGGGGGGATTTGCTAACCCGTTTGGGAGCCATTCAGCTGTCGGAGGAACCAGACATCTTTCGATGGAAATTGCATCAGAGTGGAAAGTTTTCAGTCAAATCCATGTATGATGCATTGGTACATAATGACGTCCCAGTTGATAATAGAAAACTGTGGAAGCTTAAGATTCCCCTAAGAGTGAAAATTTTCCTATGGTTTCTCAATAAAGGGGTTATCTTAACTAGGGACAATTTGGCACGACGAAATTGGCAAGGTTGCAAAAAATGTGTTTTCTATCACCATATGAGTCGATCAAACACTTATTTTTTGAATGCAAGTTTGCACGTTCTGTATGGCCCATCGTCCAAATAGCTTCGAATTTATATCCCCCACGTAGTGCACATAATATATTCGGCAATTGGTTGAGGGGTATAGATAAACAGTTTTCTGCTCACATTCTTGTGGGGGCGGCTGCCTTATGTTGGGCACTCTGGCTCACCAGGAATGACATTGTTTTTAACCGTAAATGTGTTCCATCTCCTATGCAGGTTATTCATATATGCTCGCGATGGCTCCGTACGTGGTCTATCCTGTAGAAGCCGGAGGACAGAGACCTTTTTATGATGGCGTCAACTCGGCTGGAGCGTTCTGCCCGGGAGATTTTCTACCCCCATGGATGGCGGTGTGATCTTCGGATAGAATCAGCCCCTTTATAGGCCGGGCTTTATTTTTCTTTACTTTTGGCTTTTGGCCAGTTTATTTCGATCTTTACTTCTTCGAACTTTTGGCTGTGTGCATCTAGTTATGCAGAGGCCGGGTCATTTTTGATGCGATTGTATCAACTCGATATTTCAATTCAATGAAAAGCCCTTTATCGAAAAATTTAGGTTACTAGTGCATGCAAAAGAAATGGAAAGCCATTAATTATCAATTGTTTGCCATGCACTAACGAATATGAGTTACCATAACAGCCCTAGGTGCCCATGCACCTAGATGTCCCAAATAATCTATCTCTCTCTCTCTCTCTCTATATATATACACACATACACGCACACACACACTTATAGGACATGCTTGCATAACCAAATTAAACATCCACTTACATAGGTGGCTACTACACACATGACATTTTCACACACCAATAAAGTAAACTATATATTACATGCATGATTAACTAGCATAAACGATCATCTAATCATCATCTACTTCTTGTGACGCTTGCTCTGCTTGTGGCTCGATCCGGACTCGTCGATTTGGGTAACGAGGCACTTCCTCATGTCAACGATCCGCATGTGCATCTCGTAGCATGTGTACACGCTCTTGGCTGAGAACCTGAGGGGAGGTTCATCCAGTTGCCACATCCAGTGGCGAGGTCAAGGTGCTTCTCAGCTAAGGCATCCAAGGCTTCCAGCCGGCTGAAGAAGGCCAACATCGTAGCGTCCTCACTGGCCTTGTAGATACCTATGTACACAATTTGCTCGTACACATGGATGTGTAGGTCGACTGTTTCTTGCAAATGGAGGCGCCTCGCGGAGAGCGCGACCTCCAGGTGGATATTCTTCATGGCGCCGACGGGCAATCGCAGAGCCACCAGAGCTTGAAAGAGGTTCCGACCATGGAGGCCAATTAGGTTGGCAGGCAATGAGGAGCCCGACCGCGCGGGCTGGAGGAGTACAACGATGTCGTCCGGGACCTTCTTAACGGCGGTGAACCTGTTGGTGGTGCAAACGATCATCTGGTCTAACTGAGAGTCGTAGCTGGCGTCGACGGCGGCCATCCACCAGCCGGTCGCCAACACCGTATGGAGACGATCCACGGTGCCATGCCGCTGGCCGGCGTCGTGGACCATCTGGCACAGCCGCTGGCTGCTCGCGCTCATCGCCGCCATGGGTCTGGAGTGGGCACTTTTGCGCTTATTAGTGTAGGTGCTTAGGAAATTGCTTAGGTGCGTACGATGTGGTAGATGCATTAGAATGGAGGGGCGCCTTTGTATGAGTGCAAACTGCGTTGCATTCACATCGTGCTGCCTCTTTTCCCGGTCCTCCCATTACTTCCCTCATGCATTCACACGATGCTAATTGAAGGAGGATGCATCATTGGCCATTCAACATTTCGGGAACCGCTACCCTCTCCCTCGTCTGCACTAAAGCCGTGTCGGGAGCTGCGCCGCCCGCTGTCAAATCAAATAGTACTGCGCTGCCTGGCTGAACACGCCTCCTCGCCTCCATCTATGCTTAATTACTGAATTTTAGTTGCAAAAATTAGATAGTGCTAGTGATTTTTAGCTTCATATTTTGACAAATCGCAGTGTTACAAGGTTGGCAAATGGCAATGTTACTAGATCAACAAATGTCAATCTTTCTAGTTCGACAAATGGCAACATACCCAATATGACAGATGCAAATCGCACCAAATTGTTTGTAAGTGGTTCACACGGGTCATCCAAAAGAACCGTTTGTGTTCAAGAGATGCACAAATCCTGCTCTCACTTTGCATACGGGTGTCCTATTTGAAACCATCATGCTTGTTGTGAGAAGCTCTGGTTTGTGAGAAGCATATACCCAAACCTGCCCCAAATGGGACAAAAACTTTACCACGCCATGTTGATGCCGCTCCATGATAGCATGCCAAGTTTCATGAATTTCAGACGACTTTTTGATTTACTAAAATTTAAAAACCAGGTATCTCAATGTTTGCGGCCGAGTGACGGTGGCAGGGTGTTTGACATTCATTCTCATTTCTTGCATGGGACCTAAGCATGCACCAAAGGACAAAGATCTGATTTTTCAACCAATTTATGTGCACCGGAGCATGTGCATGTAGTTCAAATTTGAATTATGCACATTAATGCATTGAAAACTCACTTAGTGCATAAAAATGTCCAAACGAACCCCAAAAAATCACAAAAAATAACACAACACTCATGTTGTTCTATGTTGACACGAAAAAAATTTGAAAGCAATAAGAGGCAATGGATATCGTTTCGCCCCCAAAGTTGAGGCGTTCCCTACCGAAACCGTCATGCTTGTTGTGAGAAGCTCTGGTTTGTGAGAAGCATATACCCAAACCTGCCCCAAATGGGACAAAAACTTTACCACGCCATGTTGATGCCACTCCATGATAGCATGCCAAGTTTCATGAATTTCAGACGAGTTTTGGATTTACTAGAATTTAAAAACCAGGTAATGTTTGCCGCCGAGTGACGGTGGCAGGGTGTTTGACATTCATTCCCATTTCTTGCATGGGACCTAAGCATGCACCCAGGGACAAAGATTTGATTTTTCAACTAATTTAAATGCACCAGAGCTGTGCATGTAGTTCAAATTTGAATTATGCACATAAATGCATTGAAAACTCACTTAATGCATAAAAATGTCCAAACGAACCCCGAAAAATAAAAAATAACACAACACTCCTGTTGTTCTATGTTGACACGAGAAAAAAAATTGAAAGCAATTAGAGGCAATGGATATCGTTTCATCCCCAAAGTTGGGGCGTTCCCTACCGACACCATCATGCTTGTTGTGAGAAGCTCTGGTTTGTGAGAAGCATATATCCAAACCTGCCCCAAATGGGACAAAAACTTTACCACGCCATGTTGATGCCGCTCCATGATAGCATGCCAAGTTTCATGAATTTCAGACGAGTTTTGGATTTACTAGAATTAAAAAACCAGGTATCTCAATGTTTGCAGCCGAGTGACGGTGGCAGGGTGTTTGACATTCATTCCCATTTCTTGGATGGGACCTAAGCATTCTCCCAGGGACAAAAGATTTGTTTTTTCAACCAATTTATATGCACCGGAGCATGTGCATGTAGCTCAAATTTGAATTATGCACATAGATGCATTGAAAACTCACTTAATGCATAAAAATTTCCAAACGAACCCGGAAAAATCACAAAAAAATAACACAACACTCCTGTTGTTCTATATTGACATGAGAAAAAAATTGAAAGCAATTAGAGGTAATGGATATCATTTCGTCCCCAAAGTTGGGGCGTTCCCTATCGAAACCATCATGTTTGTTGTGAGAAGCTCTGGTTTGTGAGAAGCATATACCCAAACCTGCTCCAAATAGGACAAAAACTTTACCACACCATGTTGATGCCGCTCCATGATAGCATGCCAAGTTTGATGAATTTCAGACTTGTTTTGGATTTACTAGAACTTAAAAACCAGGTATTGATACGTCCATTTTGCATCATGCTTTTATATCGATATTTATTGCATTGTGGGCTGTTATTTCACATTATGTCACCATACTTATGGCTATTCTCTCTTATTTTACAAGGTTTACATAAGGAGGGAGAATGCCGGCAGCTGGAATTCTGGGCTGGAAAAGGAGCAAATATTAGAGACCTATTCCGCGCAACTCCAAAAGTCCTGAAACTCCACGGAAGTGATTTTCAGAATATATAAAAAATATCCAGCGAAGAAGTTCACCAGAGGGGGGCCCACCTGGTCACGAGGCTGGGGGGCGCGCCCCCTACCTCGTGGCCCCCCTATTGGCCCTCCGATGCCCATCTTCTGCTATATGAGGTCTTTCGTTGAGGAACAACTGATAAGCAACCTTTCGGGACGAGACTCCGCCGCCACGAGGCGGAACCTTGGCGGAACCAATCTAGGGCTCCGACAGAGCTGTTCTGCCGGAGAAACTTCCCTCCGGGAGGGGGAAATCATCGCCATCGTCATCACCAAACGCTCCTCTCACCGGGAGAGGGCAATCTCCATCAACATCTTCACCAGCACCATCTCATCTCAAAACCCTAGTTCATCTCTTGTATCCAATTCTTGTCTCCAAGTCCGGGATTGGTACTAGTAGGTTGCTAGTAGTGTTGATTACTCCTTGTAGTTGATGCTAGTTGGTTTATTTGGTGGAAGATCATATGTTCAGATCCTTTATGCATATTATTACCCCTCTGATTATGAACATGAATATGCTTTGTGAGTAGTTACATTTGTTCCTGAGGACACGGGAGAAGTCTTGCTATTAGTAGTCATGTGAATCTGGTATTCGTTCGATATTTTGATGAGATGTATGTTGTCTAGCCTCTAGTGGTGTGATGTGAACGTCGACTACATAACACTTCACCATTATTTGGGCATAGATGAAGGCATTGGGAAGTAGTAAGTAGATGATGGGTTGCTATAGTGACAGAAGCTTAAACCCTAGTTTATGTGTTGCTTCGTAAGGGGCTGATTTGGATCCATATGTTTCATGCTATGGTTAGGTTTACCTTAATACTTTTGTTGTAGTTGCGGATGCTTGCAATAGAGGTTAATCATAAGTGGGATGTTTGTTCAAGTAAGAACAGCACCCAAGCACCGGTCCACGCACATATCAAATTATCAAATACCAAACGCGAATCATATGAACGTGATGAAAACTAGCTTGACGATATTCCCATGTGTCCTCGTGAGCGCTTTTCCTTATATAAGAGTTTGTCCAGGCTTGTCCTTTGCTACAAAAAGGAATGGGCCACCTTGCTGCACTTTATTTACTTTTGTTACTTGTTGCTCGTTACAAATTGTCCTATCACAAAACTATTTGTTACCACTTATTTCAGTACTTGCAGAGAATACCTTGCTGAAAACCGCTTATCATTTCCTTCTGCTCCTCGTTGGGTTCGACACTCTTACTTATCGAAAGGACTACGATAGATCCCCTATACTTCTGGGTCATCAAGACTCTTTTCTGGCGCCGTTGCCGGGGAGTGAAGCGCCTTTGGTAGGTGGAATTTGGCAAGGAAAAATTTATATAGTGTGCTGAAATTTACTGTCACTTGTTACTATGGAAAGTAATCCTCTGAGGGGCTTGTTTGGGGTATCTTCACCCCGATCAGTAGAGCAAAGAGTTGCTCCTCAACCTACTGAACCTACTGAAAATGAAAATGTTCCCTTTGAATTTCCTTCGGGTATGATAGAAAAACTGGTAGCTAATCCTTTTACAGGAGATGGAACAAAGCATCCTGATGAACACCTAATATATGTGGATGAAGTTTGTGGATTATTTAAGCTTGCAGGTATACCCGATGATGTTGCTAAGAAGAAGGTTTTCCCTTTATCTTTGAAGGGAGACACATTGACATGGTATAGGCTATGTGATGATACGAGATTATGGAACTATAGAACATTGAAATTGGAATTTCATCAAAAGTATTATCCTATGCATCTTGTTCATCGTGATCGCAATTATATATATAATTTTTGGCCTCGCGAAGGATAAAGCATCGCTCAAGCTTGGGGGAGGCTTAAATCAATGTTATATTCATGCCCCAATCATGAGCCCCCAAGAGAAACAATTATTCAAAACTTTTATGCTCGGCTTTCTGAAAACAATCGCACCATGCTCGATACTTCTTGTGCTAGCTCTTTTATGATGAAGACTATTGAGTTTAAATGGGATTTATTGGATAGAATTAAACGCAACTCTGAAGATTGGGATCTCGACGAAGGTAAGGAGTCAGGTATGACACCTAAGTTTGATTGTGTTAAATCTTTTATGGACACCGATATTTTCCTCAAGTTTAGCACTAAATATGGACTTGACTCTGAGATAGTAGCTTCTTTCTGTGAATCTTTTGCTACTTATGTTGATCTCCCCAAGGATAAGTGGTTTAAATATCATCCTCCCATAGAAGTAAAAGTAGCTGCACCAGTTAAAGTTGAAGAAAAGGCTGTCACTTATAATGATCCTATTATTCCTACTTCTTATGTTGAGAAACCACCTTTCCCTGTTAGAATAAGGGATCATGCTAAAGCTTCAACTGTGGTTCGTAAAAGCAATATTAGAACTTATACACCTATTGAGCAAGTTAAAGTAGAACCTAATATTTCTATTGTTAAAGATCTCTTGGCTGATAATATTGATGGGCATGTTATTCAATTCTGCGGTGAAACTGCTAGAATATCTAAACCTTGTGCTAAAGATAAACATAGACCTGTGGTAGGCGTGCCTGTTATTTCTGTTAAAATAGGAGATCATTGTTATCATGGCTTATGTGATATGGGTGCTAGTGCTAGTGTTATACCTTATGACTTGTATAAAGAAATTAAGCATGAAATTGCACCTGCTGAGTTAGAAGATACTGATGTCAAAATTAAACTTGCCAATAGAGATACTATATCAGCAATGGGAATTGTTAGAGATGTTGAAGTCATGTGTGGGAAAACAAAATATCCTGCTAATTTTCTTGTTCTCAGTTCCCCCACAAGATAGCTTTTGTCCCATTATATTTGGTAGACCCTTCTTGAACACTGTCAATGCTAAGATAGACTGCAAAAAGAATGTTGTTACTATTGGCTTGGATGATATGATTCATGAGTTTAATTTATCTAAATTTAGTAAACAACATCGTGAATAAGAATTGCCTAGTAAGGATGAAATTATTGGTCTTGCTTCTATTGCCGTACCTCCTAGTGATCCTTTAGAACAATATTTGCTAGACCATGAAAATGATATGTTTATGAATGAAAGAAGGGAAATAGATGAAGTATTGTTTAAACAGGAACCTATTCTGAAACACAATTTGCATGTTGAAATCCTAGGGGATCCTCCTCCACCCAAGGGTAATCCCGTGTCTGAGCTTAAACCGTTGCCTGATAATCTTAAATATGCTTATCTTGATGGAAAGAAGATATATCATGTTATTATTAGTGCTAACCTTTCAGAGCATGAAGAAGAAAGATTATTGAAAACTCTGAAGAAGCACCGAGCTGCTATTGGATATACTCTTGATGATCTTAAGGGCATTAGTCCCACTCTATGTCAACATAAAATAGTTTTGGAAGCATATGCCAAACCAGTTCATGATCCTCAATGACGTTTGAATCCTAAAATGAAAGAAGTGGTAAGAAAAGAAATACTAAAGCTTTTGGAGGCGGGTATAATTTATCCCGTTGCTGATAGTCAGTGGGTAAGTCCTGTTCATTGTGTCCCTAAGAAGGGAGGCATTACTGTTGTTCCTAATGATAAAGATGAATTGATTCCACAAAGAATTATTACAGGTTATAGGATGGTAATTGATTTCCGCAAATTAAATAAGGCTACTAAGAAAGATCATTACCCCTTACCTTTTATCAATCAAATGCTAGAAAGATTATGCAAACATACACACTATTGCTTTCTAGATGGTTATTCTGGTTTCTCTCAAATACCTGTGTCGGCTAAAGATCAATCAAAGACTACTTTTACTTGCCCTTTTGGTACTTTTGCTTATAGACGTATGCCTTTTGGTTTATGTAATGCACCTGCTACCTTTCAAGGATGCATGATGGCTATATTCTCTGACTTTTGTGAAAAGATTTGTGAGGTTTTCATGGACGACTTTTCCGTCTATGGATCCTCTTTTGATGATTACTTGAGCAATGTTGATCGAGTTTTGCAGAGATGTGAAGAAACTAATCTTGTCTTGAATTGGGAAAAGTGCCACTTTATGGTTAATGAAGGTATTGTCTTGGGGCATAAAGTTTCTTAAAGAGGTTTTGAAGTTGATAAAGCCAAGGTTGATGATATTGAAAAGATGCCATGTCCCAAGGACATCAAAGGTATAAGAAGTTTACTTGGTCACGACGGATTTTATAGGAGGTTCATTAAGGACTTCTCTAAAATTTCTCGGCCTCTAACTAATTTATTAAAAAAAGATATACCATTTGTCTTTGATGATGATTGTGTAGAAGCATTTGAAATACTTAAGAAAGCATTGGTCTCTGCACCTGTTGTTCAGCCACCTGATTGGAATTTACCCTTTGAAATTATGTGTGATGCTAGTGATTATGCTGTAGGTGCTGTTCTAGGGCAAAGAGTTGATAAGAAATTAAATGTTATCCATTATGCTAGTAAGACTCTAGACAATGCTCAAAGAAATTATGCTACTACTAAAAAAGAACTCTTGGCAGTTGTATTTGCTTGTGATAAGTTCAGACCTTATTTGTTGATTCTAAAGTAACTATTCACACTGATCATGCTGCTATTAAATACCTTATGGAAAAGAAAGATGCTAAACCTAGACTTATTAGATGGGTTCTCCTGCTACAGGAATTTGATTTGCATATTGTTGATTGAAAAGGAGCTGAGAACCCCGTTGCAGACAACTTGTCTAGGTTAGAAAATGTTCTTGATGACCCACTACCTATTGATGATAGCTTTCCTGATGAGTAATTAAATGTCATAAATACATCTCGTAGTACTCCATGGTATGCTGATTATGCTAATTATATTGTTGCTAAATTTATACCACCTAGTTTCACATACCAGCAAAAGAAAAAGTTTTTCTATGATTTGAGACATTACTTTTGGGATGACCCACATATTTATAAACAAGGAGTAGATGGTGTTATTATACGTTGTGTACCTGAGCATGAACAGGAACAGATCCTACGCAAGTGCCACTCCGAAGCTTATGGAGGACACCACACGGGAGATAGAACTGCACATAAGGTATTGCAATCCGGTTTTTATTGGCCTACTCTCTTCAAGGATGCCCGTAAGTTTGTCTTGTCATGCGACGAATGTCAAAGAATTGGTAATATTAGTAGACGTCAAGAAATGCCTATGAATTATTCACTTGTTATTGAACCATTCGATGTTTGGGGATTTGATTATATGGGACCTTTTCCTGCCTCTAATGGATATACACATATTTTAGTTGCTGTTGATTATGTTACTAAGTGGGTAGAAGCTATTCCAACTAGTAGTGCTGATCATAACACTTCTATTAAAATGCTTAAAGAAGTTATTTTCCCAAGGTTTGGAGTCCCTAGATATTTAATGACTGCTGGTGGTTCACATTTTATTCATGGTGCTTTCCGTAAAATGCTTGCTAAGTCTGACGTTAATCATAGAATTGCATCTCCCTATCACCCACAGTCTAGTTGTCAAGTAGAATTGAGCAACATAGAGCTTAAATTAATTTTGCAAAAGACTGTCAATAGGTCTAGGAAGAATTGGTCCAAGAAACTTGATGATGCATTATGGGCCTACAGAACTGCATATAAAAATCCTATGGGTATGTCTCCATATAAAATGGTTTATGAAAAAACATGTCATTTACCCCTCGAACTAGAACATAAGGCATATTGGGCTATTAAAGAGCTCAACTATGATTTCAAACTTGCCGGTGAAAAGAGGTTATTTGATATTAGCTCACTTGATGAATGGAGAACCCAAGCTTATGAAAATGCCAAGTTGTTTAAATAAAAAGTCAAAAGATGGCATGACAAAAGAATACAAAAGCGTGAGTTTAATGTAGGTGACTATGTATTGCTATACAACTATCGTTTAAGATTTTTTGCAGGAAAACTTCTCTCTAAATGGGAAGGCCCCTACGTTATCGAGGAGGTTTATGGTTCCGGTGCCATAAAGATCAACAACTTCGAAGGCACAAACCCAAAGGTGGTAAACGGTCAAAGAATCAAACATTATATCTCAGGCAATCCCATAAATGTTGAAACCAATATTATTGAAACCGTAACCCCAGAGGAATACATAAGAGACACTTTCCAGAACGTTTCAGACTCCGGAAAGGAATAGGTATGTGGTACGGTATGTAAACCGACTCCAAAACAATTTTAAGGCAATATTTCTCCGTTTTGGAATATTTAGAAAAATAGAAAAATAAGTAGCAGTCCGGGAAGGACACGAGGGCCCCACGAGGGTGGAGGGCGCGCCCTACCCCCTGGGCGTGCCCCCTATCTCGTGAGCACCTCGTGTCCTTCCGGACTCCGTTTTCTTGCACGATACATATTTTGGTCGGTAAAAATTCATTATATATTCTCCCGAAGGTTTTGACTCCCGTATCATGCAATTATCCTCTGTTCTTGTTTCGAGCTGTTGCTGCTGCAGATTAGAGCAAGATGTCTTCTCAAGAGTCAGTCGGGGAGAGCCGGGTATCTAATCCGGCACCGGAACCAAGGGCAAACAATGACGCTGACCACTTTGGGCCAGCAACGGAGGAAGAGATGGAGGCTGACTTGATGAGGGTAGATGCCATGGAGGATCAAGAAGTCACTTCTCGCTTCCGAGCTGGGTTCACGATGGGGGAACTACAGAGCTCAGCTATCCCCAACTCGGTTATCCCTTCCAATGTTAGATTTCTTTCTCATGAAAATATGAAGAGGAGTGTCACTTGTTCTCCCGCAGCTATGCAACACCCTTGGGTGCAAGGAGCTTTAGCCCTCACAGGAAAGCTTCGTAAGGAAATAATGGACCTCAAGCAGCAAGTCAATAAGCTCGAGGAGGAAAACCGCATCCTGAGGGGAATCATTGCCAAGAATATTACACCAACAACAAAGAAGGAGGCATAATCACATGGGTATGGGCACTCCCC
The DNA here is from genome assembly GCA_032464435.1 of Aegilops umbellulata. NCBI lineage: Eukaryota > Viridiplantae > Streptophyta > Magnoliopsida > Poales > Poaceae > Aegilops > Aegilops umbellulata. The sequence goes on from CP136055.1 coordinate 414,880,893, forward strand.
TTGGCAACTGCCAAGCTTGGGGGAGGTGCCCCGGTATCGTATCACCATCACACTCCTACCTTTACCGTTTTTCTTAGTTCGATCCTTTTAGTAGTATCTTGATCTAGTAGAATAAAGTTTTTGGCATGATCTAGTTTTGAGTTTTGCTTTATGATCTCTCTATGTAATCGAGTCCTTGAGCTATATAATAAAGATTAGTGTTGAGTCAAGGGCTTGATTTTCTTGCTATGATCTTGAGTGGATAAAAGAAAAGATAAAAAGAATAAAAAGAAACAAAAGTTCATATTGATCTTATTGAGAGTAATGACTTCACAAAGAAAGAGTATGATGATTAAAAGTTGTTGGGAGTTGACAGACATAGCCTTGGTCATCGTTGCAATTAATAGGAAGTAATAAGGAAAGAGAGGTCTCACATATAAATATATTATCATTGACATCTTTTATGATTGGGAGCACTCATTAAAATATGACATGCTAAAGAGTTGATGTTGGACAAGGAAGACAACGTGATGAGTTATGTTTTCTTATATCTGAGATAAAGTATGTTGTCATGGATCCTCCAACATGTTGAGCTTGCCTTTCCTCCTCATGCTAGCCAAATTCTCAGCACCAAGTAGAGATACTACTTGTGCTTCCAAATACCCTTAAACCAGTTTTGCCATGAGAGTCCACCATTCCTACCTATGGATTGAGTAAGATCCTTCAAGTAAGTTGTCATCGGTGCAAAGAAATAAAAATTGCTCTAAATATGTATGATTGATTGGTGTGGGAGAAATAAGCTTTATATGATCTTGTGATGTGGAAGTAATAAAAGCGACAGACTGCATAATAAAGGTTCATATCACAAGGGGCAATATAAAGTGATGTTCTTTCGCATTAAGATTTTGTGCATCCAACCATAAAAGCGCATGGCAACCTCTGCTTCGCTCTGCGAAGGGCCTATCTTTTATTATTATCTTCTACCTTATGCAAGAGTCATGGTGATCTTCACCTTTCCTTTTTCATTTTATCCTTTGGCAAGCACAATATGTTGGAAAGATCCTGATATATGTACCTAATTGGATGTAGGGGAGCATGAGTTATTATTGTTGACATTACCCTTGAGGTAAAAGGTTGTGAGGCGAAACTATAAGACCCTATCTTTCTCTGTGTCCGATTAAAACTTCATAATCACAAGTATTGCGTGAGTGTTAGCAATTTTGAAGGACTAGATGATAGTTGAGTATGTGGACTTGCTTTTAAGCTCTGACATGGACTCTTTCTGATGTTATGATAAATTGCAATTGCTTCAATGACTGAGATTATAGTTTGTTGGTTCTCAATAAAGTTTCTGATTCATACTTCTGCATTGTGAATAGATCATCACTTGAACATAAGTAATCATATGACAATATCTATATATGCTGCTATTATGAGAATAATAATGATGCCTTCATGTCCGTATTTTATTTTTATAGACACCTCTACCTCTAAACATGGGGACATATTTATCTTTACCGGCTTTCGCTTTTGGAGAAGCGAGGTCTAAGCTTGGGGGAGTTGATACATCCATTTTGCATCATGCTTTTATATTGATATTTATTGCATTATGGGCTGTTATTTCACAATATGTCACAATACTTATGGCTATTCTCTATTATCTTACAATGTTTACATAAGGAGGGAGAATGCGGGCAGCTGGAATTTTGGGCTGGAAAAGGAGAAAATATTAGAGACCTATTCTGCGCAACTCCAAAAGTCCTGAAACTCCATGGAAGTGATTTCCAGAATATATAAAAAAATATCCAGCGGAAGAAGTTCACCAGAGGGGGCCCCACCTGGTGACGAGGGTGGGGGCGCGCCCTACCCCCTGGGCACGCCCCTACCTCATGGGCCCCCTATTGGCCCTCTGATGCCCATCTTCTGCTATATGAGGTGTTTCATCGCGGAAAAATTGATAAGAAACCTTTCGGGACGAGATTCCGCCGCCATGAGGCGGAACCTTGGCGGAACCAATCTAGGGCTCAAGCAGAGCTGTTCTGCCGGGGAAACTTCCCTCCGGGAGGGGGAAATCATCGCCATCGTCATCACCAACGCTCCTCTCATCGGGAGAGGGCAATCTCCATCAACAGCTTCACCAGCTCCATCTCATCTCAAAACCCTAGTTCATCTCTTGTATCCAATGCTTGTCTCCAAGTCCGGGATTGGTACTAGTAGGTTGCTAGTAGTGTTGATTACTCCTTGTAGTTGATGCTAGTTGGTTTATTTGGTGGAAGATCATATGTTCAGATCCTTTATGCATATAATTACCCCTCTGATTATGAACAAGAATATGCTTTTTGAGTATTTTACGTTTGTTCCTGAGGACACGAGAGAAGTCTTGCTATTAGTAGTCATGTGAATTTGGTATTCGTTCGATATTTTGATGAAATGTATGTTGTCTAGCCTCTACTGGTGTTATGTGAACGTCGACTACATAACACTTCACCATTATTTGGGCCTAGAGGAAGGCATTGGGAAGTAATAAGTAGATGATGGGTTGCTAGAGTGACAGAAGCTTAAACCCTAGTTTATGCGTTGCTTCGTAAGGGGCTGATTTGGATCCATATGTTTCATGCTATGGTTAGGTTTACCTTAATACATTGTTGTAGTTGCGGATGCTTGCAATAGAGGTTAATCATAAGTGGGATGCTTGTTCAAGTAAGAACAACACCCAAGCACTGGTCCACCCACATATCAAATTATCAAAGTACCGATAGCGAATCATATGAACGTGATGAAAACTAGCTTGACGATATTCCCATGTGTCCTCGGGAGCGCTTTTCCTTATATAATAGTTTGTCCAGGCTTGTCATTTTCTACAAAAATGATTGGGCCACCTTGCTGCACTTTATTTACTTTTATTACTTGTTGCTCGTTACAAATTATCCTATCACAAAACTATCTGTTACCACTTATTTCAGTACTTGCAGAGAATACCTTGCTGAAAACCGCTTATCATTTCCTTCTACTCCTCGTTGGGTTCGACACTCTTACTTATCGAAAGGACTATGATAGATCCCCTATACTTGTGGGTCATCAGGTATCTCAATGTTTGCGGCCGAGTGACGGTGGCAGGGTGTTTGACATTCATTCCCATTTCTTGCATGGGACCTAAGCATGCACCCAAGGATAAAGATTTGATTTTTCAACCAATTTATATGCACTGGAGCATGTGCATGTAGTTCAAATTTGAATTGTGCAAATAAATGCATTGAAAACTCACTTAATGCATTAAAATGTCCAAACGAACCCTGAATAATTCCAATTCTTTTATGATCACTACAGATAAAAGGTCTAGCAATTTAAACACCGTCCATGGCCGCTGTGACCCCATTATGTAATTCAAATCATGATGAAAAATCAAGTAGATCCCACACAGTTTATTATAACCAACCGTGTGAGATGCAACACAAAATATCTTCGGACCGTGTCTAAATAAGGGACCGTGTCTAATGACACTTTGCGCGCTAGTTTTTTGGCTGTAGCGATTCCAAAATTTTGGCTTCCGTGGCAATATCTACCTCCCCTCCCCTCCCCCTTACCAAAAGCCACATTTCCCCTATTTCCGCCTTCCTTTCCAAGTTGAAACCTTCACTCCTTGCTTGTAGCGCCGCCGCCTCCTCGCCGGCGACCCTCCTTCATGCTGCTCGACCTCACCTATCCAGGCAGGTAATCCACACCCGACCCCCATCCTCCTCCTCCTTCCACATCCCACATGCCCCGACCGCCGACGCGAGCGCGACACCTGCCACCCAATAACCGACCCCTCCACCAAATAAGCGCTGACCTAAGTCATGGTGCACATAGTATAGCCAGGACCTGAAGGTGCATTTGGCAGCGGAGAAGCAAATCGCGGCCACACGCGCGGATGAGGTCGGGATGGCTGCCATTCGTGTCGACCCCCAGAACTTGGAGGAGCACCTCGCCGTAGAGGCCACCGTTGACGCCTCGCCCGCCAAGCCGCGACGCGGTTGGCTGCTTTAAATGATAGTTCGTGGCATTTTCTCAAGGCCAGCATCGGTGCCTTCGACGAAGACTACAAGGTGTTTTCTTAGCGTGCACGTTCTTACCTCATCTCGAGAGCCAGCAGGTTGGTGCCCGGAGCGGCTCTGGCAACTCACCACTACAATGAGGGCACCCACGATGTTGAGCCCTTGCCCTCTTCCATGTCCAAGGAGCCAATCGTCATCGATATCTCCAACAATGAGGAGTAGCTTGTCTTATTATCTCACTATAAGGATCCATGTTCAGTTTGTTAACTATTGCCTTTCCTTAACAAATTCTAGTGAATTGTGCTATCTAATTTTACCATGCAACCTTTTTCTATAGTGTATATGTTCTATATATCGTGCAATGTGGTGTTCAATTAACTGCTTGGTTCAATTCTGCAATGTGATGTTCAATTCTTCAGGGTGCAATATTTCCAAGTTGTTAAGCATGCTTGGTTTGGTTAACTGTCTGATCATCTATTAGGAGTATGTTATATTGTTCAATTGGTGTTTAGTTAACTTCTTGGTTCATTTGTTGTAGCTTGGTTCACTTGTTGTGGTGTTTAGTTAACTGCTTGGTTCAATTCTGCAATGCGATGTTCAATTGTTGTGGCTGCATTCTGTTATTGTATACCATGTGAGGAATAAATCGAATTTGGCTGTACTAAATACATGAGAAACAAATACAATTGCTATATTTCCAAGTTGTTAAGCATGCTTGGTTTGGTTAAGTGTCTGATCTTCCATTAGGAGTATGTTATATTGTGCAATGTGGTGCTAAGTTAACGTTTGTTTCATTTGTTGTGGTGTTTAGTTAACTCCTTGGTTCAATTCTGCAATGCGATGTTCAATTGTTGTGGCTGCATTCTCTTATTGTATACCATGTGAGGAATAAATCGAATTTGGCTGTACTAAATACATGAATAACAAATACAATTGCTATATTTCCAAGTTGTTAAGCATGCTTGGTTTGGTTAACTGTCTGATCTTCTATTAGGAGTATGTTATATTGTGCAATGTGGTTCTCAGTTACATTTGGTTCATTTGTTGTGGTGTTTAGTTAACTGCTTGGTTCTACTCTGCAATGCGATGTTCAATTGCTATGGCTGCATTCTGTTATTGTATACCATGTGAGGAATAAATCGAATTTGGCTGCACTTAATACATGAGAAATATATACAAGTGCTATATTTCCTAGTTCTTAATCATGCTTGGTTTGGATAAATGGGTTTTCCATGTGGCTTGAATTAATCTGATGAATGTGCAATGTGCTTATTTTTCATCAACATATTTTACTGATAGCATGCGAACCCTTACTTAACCTGATGACTAACTACCTTATATGTGTTGCAGGGAAACAATGGGAAGCACTGAGGTTTACAAGATGGTACTAACTATTATACCTTGCCATTTTGTATTCCTTTGCCCCATTTCCAATATAGAGAATATATTTATGCACATCCTTGTTTTCAGGCTTCACTGATGATTACCTCTCAAACCACCTCTGTGGTCAGGAGGCGAGGGAAGTTTTCATACAACACCCGTGGTTCAATATTGAAGTGTTCCTGAAGAGGTCGAAGGATGGACGGTTAATCATCCACATGCAATGGCCTAAAGTTGCAAAGACCTTCAACATGATTGAAGGCTCAATATTCGCCTTCCACTTCAGCAGTTTTCCAGATGAGATGCGTCTCTCTATGTCCCGTCTATGATGCTAATTTCGAAAGGTTCTAGATGTTGCATGTGAAACTTGCTGCTGGTGCAGTTGTGTAATGGGGTGGCTGAGTGCTGAAGTTATATCATGTTGTACTATGATGTATTTCAATTATGAAATCCTGCTTCCTTAATATGGAAATTGAATATATTATGTGCTTAATATGAATGTCAATTAGAATAGTAAATGGATTATTAATAATAGGGAAATTAGCCCGCTAATTGGCCAATTAGCTTGCTAATTGGGGTTTCCTATTGCAAACGGTTAATGAGAAAACACCGTGGGCGATGACCTCAGGCAACGCACACAATTTCTAGGAATAAACCGTGTTAGATCAATGAACAATCACACACGACATTCTCTTAAAAACTATTTGCGTTACGCCACCTTGCGCAAACATTTTCCTTGGAGTGACTGTGTGGGATGTATATACGAACGAAAACGTTTAGCCATGACTAACTGTGTGGGATTTACTTATGACCGGAAATGATTTCGCTTGTATAATTGTATTTTTAGCACTACTATACGTATTTCTGTATTTGAGTGCTCGCCGGTCGCACACAAGCTCATTTTGCCAAGCGTGTGTGCCAGGACGGCATATCCCCGACGGTTTCTGGGTCGTGTGGGAAGGACCCCCCTATTTCCCACACTCACTTGGCGACGGTTCCGAATATCGTCGCGGAAAGGGGTTAAAAATTGTTTGTTTAGGACCAACGCGTACTAGTGCTCATTTCTGGCCAGATACTCTTGCCACGGCGTCTCTCCTGGTCAACCTTCGACCTTGCCGCATTCGCTGGAAGTATGCGCCACATCAGTTGCTTTATGGCACTCCTCCATCCTATGGTGAACTTCGAGCCTTCCGCTATCTCTATTATCCTAGCATTGCTTCCACCGCCCCACATAAGCTTGCTCCGCGTTCCCTTGCATGCATCTTTCTTGGTTACTCCTCCCACACCAAGGGCTACCGGTGCTATGACACAACTTCTCATCGGGTGATAACTTCGAGGCACGTTTACTTTGATGATAAGGTGTTTCCGTTTCAGCAGGTACCTCCAGCTGATGCACCGACTTCGTCATCCCTGCCTCCCCTTGGCGGGCCTTCTCCGGTGCAGTCGCACTTCCGGGGGCGCCCGTGCCTGGCTGCAGCCAACTCTGGTGTGGCTGTCCAGAGCGCCTCGGATGGCTGGGCCTCGGGCTTGGCTGCCTCGGTTGCCTCGAGCCCAACGGACGGCACGGCCTCGGACGCCCCGGCCCCGGGCTCAGCGGTGTCGATCCCACCTTCGATAGCCTCAGGCCCGGCCTCCCATGCTCCCTCTCTAGACCCGACGGGGTCGGCCTCAGCTCCGTCTGCATCGCTTGACACACCTCCGACCTCGACCGACCGGACGCTCGTCGCGGTGCCCCCGCTATGCATCATGACTCGGCCGCACACTGGTGCCCTCCGACCAAGCACCCGCTATCCGTTCGAGCAGTACCTCTGTGCGCGTCGACCTCCTCACCATCGCCGGTTCCGTCCTCGGCCAGGGTGTCAGTGTTAAAACAGGCGGATCTCGGGTAGGGGGTCCCGGACTGTGCGTCCGAGGATCGAAGGTAACAAGAGGCAGGCGAGACGATGTTTACCCAGGTTTGGGCCCTCTTAATGGAGGTAATACCCTACTTCCTGCTTGATTGACTTTGATGAGTATGGGGGGTACAAGAGTTGGTCTACCTAGAGATCGTAATGGCTAAACCCTAGATGTCTAGCCTGTATGATTATGATTGCCTCTATGGACTAAACCCTCCGGTTTATATAGACACCGGAGGGGGCTAGGGTTGTACAAAGTCGATTTATAGATAAAGGAATCTTCATATCCGAACGCCAAGCTTTCCTTCCACGTCAAGGAGAGTCCCATCCGGACTCAGGGGAAACCCTTTCTTTCAGTATCTTCATGGCCCACCAGTCCGGCCCATATCACATAGCCCGGACGCCCGAGGACCCCATAATCCAGGACTCCCTCAGTAGCCCCCGAATCAGGCTTCAATGACGATGTGTCCGATGCACAGCTTGTCTTCGGCATTGCAAGGCGGGTTCCTCCTCCGAATACTCCAAAGAAATTTGAAAGAACAAACTGTATTCGACGCAATATCCGGCTTTTATATCTTCGGTTCTATTAGGTGGGCCCTCCATGATACTCCGGACAGCTTTGACTTCACATTAAATATCATATCCTTCGACTTCTGCGCTAACATCACCTCGGTTTCCACATGTCAGATGAATACGAAGGGTCCAAGTGTTTTTACAGATAACACCCCGACGACGTAGGGAAGGCGTCTATTTAAGGAGATTGGATCTCAGATACCATTCCAAACCAGGCGAAAATCCTTAGAGCTGGCCACAAAGAACCACGCAAACATGGCTGGCGCTCCTAGTTCTTCCTCATGCCCTCATGGACCTCAAAAAGGTGATTGGGAGAGCTGCTCGGTCTCCCATGCCCAGCTGACCAAGATCCAAATGCAAGGATATCTTCCTCCTGCGGATCTGGTTCCCATTCGGGCGGGATTAACTTCCATAAATGGCGAAGCCCTGGCGGAAAATTGCCCCAATCCTACTGGAGGGGAGCGAGTGTGCTTCGTTTCCTTCCTACTAAGAGGCGCTGGATTTCCAATCCACCCTTTCCTCCGAGGTCTCCTGTAGTGCTACAGCCTCCAGCTGCACAATCTCACGCCGGGATCCATTCTGCACATCGCGGGCTTTGTTGCTCTTTGTGAGCTATTCCTAGGCTGCAAGGCCCATTTTGAGTTATGGAGAAAACTTTTCTACCTCGTCCCCCGCTCCCAAAAGGGATCTATATTCGAGGTCGGCGGTGCCGAAGTATGGCGTATAGCCGAGATAGGATACCTGTACGGCACTCCAAAGAAGGCATCCGATGAGTGGCCCTCAAAATGGTTTTATATTGTAGACGTTGTTCTGCCAGACCCAATCCGACAGGGCCTACCTGAATTTTCCAACGCTCCGTTAAAGAAGCGCCACAACTGGCGCCCCCGGAGCCTAGAAGAGGAAGACAGTGCGGAGATTGAGAAGTTGATGAGCAAGATAAAGATACTCGTCCAATCTGTACTATCTATAATTGAGGTAATGACGATTTCAATAATGCGAGGCGTTCAACCACTTCAATCCAGAGGACTCCCCATGTGGCACTACAACGGGGAAGATGACGCATCACGCTGCGGGTGCAAGGGTCCGAACAACTTTGTCGCTTTGGCTGCCATGTTGGCTGATCTTTATAAAGGAAAAAAAAGATTTTACTCGCCTTAAGTGCCGAGAGGGCCTTTCCATGTACAACCCTCCTAGCTGGGTGAGCTTTTTCTTCATAACCTTACTTAATCCTCTTCCTGAGTCGCACCTGGTTGAACTTAATCCGACTATTTTTAACAGGAACGGAGAAAGGTTGTCGCGGGGATCTATAGCCCCGCTCCGCAGCCGGAGGACCATATTCGAGACCTGGATCCTACATTTTAAGAGGATCTGGATATATTTATAGAGCACAAGGAGGGGGTCTTTTATTAGGCAAGCTACGACGGCACAGAAGTGGCCATCACAGCTGATTAGCCCGGCCTTGTCCCCTCCTCCCACGTAAGTGCCCAGGAGACATCTTTTCAACAAGAGCCTTCCCATTGCACCTCACCCACCGCACTATCTCATGCTCCAAAGGGGCGGCGCTTGTCCCGCCAAACCACATCGAAGGCGCCCTCCAAGAAGGCAACACTCGCGCAGGGTGAGTCTTTGAAAAGAAAGGCGGGCAGTGATACCATTGAGCCTCCTCGTTCACCGAAGAGGTATAATTTTCCACCTGCACTTGGCAAATAGGCCGGATTGTAATGTGCTCCACTGTGTTATATTTCAGGAGGAGCGTACACCGGGCCGTATCCGGGGATCCCGCCGGCCATGCATCGGTCAATCCAGCCCCGGACCCTGCCACTATTACTAGGGTTGGTACGGGTGCCATGCCGGATCGTCACCTCCATGAGAATTCGGATAATGTATCCGTCATCAATTCCGAAGTAGAGAGCGCGATGGTCCATTGGCGGCGAAAAGAAGCCATGCGTGATCCAAGCTTCACCGAAGAGGCGTTTAATGCCCCCAGCTCTGCAGATGCATACATCCAGGCTGCTTGAGATGGACTTGCCGGTGCTACCATCAGCTTTCGAAGGATATGCGAGTAAGGCTTTGTGTAGATTCAATAATCCTGTGCAACAGTAGCCCCTGAGACTTAAAGCAGTTGGCACAACTGATTTGAGGATCTTGTATAATTAGGTACTCACGGAGAAGAACAACATGCTGTCTCAGGAGCTTGAAAGGTGTCGGACCCAACTAACTGCTATCACCGCGAACTGGAGAAATCCAATAAGGCACCAAGCGGTAATGTCAACTACTGTCCAGAAAATACAATTATGTGCCCAGCGTGTTGTAACATAAGCACTATTGCGTTTACAATGGAAGAATCATCGGACTAGCTGGAAGAGAAACTAAGGGCCGCGCAGGCGGATAAACAGCATGCCGAAAGGCAAGAAGCCGCTGGTCAACATATACTGACATGGACCAGGTATGAGAAGAACAAGCTTCAGGATGCCAACACCAAGCAAGCTGAAAAGAGCTGAAGGACATACGAGCCCAACTGGTGGATGCCTTGATAGAGAACAGAAAGCTGAAAGGTGGCATATTCATTATGCTTCTTAGCCTCACTTCCATACAGTCCCCTGATGGGAAGTTTAACAAGTTTGTTTCTGTAGGTGTGCTGACTGTGCGACCCGAAGGAGAGGTGTCTGGATTTTAAGGCGATCTGCTACAAGAGCTATCCAAAGTGCATGAGAGAGCCCATAAGGCAATGAGGAACATTGCTAAGGCTTTATGGCCAGCCGATTCTCCTCCAGGAAGTATGGAGGAACTCGTGAATTTATTCAAGGGAGCTCGTCGCCGCTTTGGGCTATGGAAGATATCAGCATGCCGAGGAGGCACACGAGAGGCCTGGGCCATGGTGAAAACGCGGTACACCGGACTTGATCCGAATCATATGGCCCGGGTCAGGCCTCGGGGACCAGATGGATAGTAAATTCCTGTTAGTTTGGTGTATGACCAAGTAAAGATAGCCGCCAAGTTTTCACAACAGGATTATAAACAAGACAACCTATTAAATGGTCTAGAGGAGGACGAAGTTTTCAAGTCCAAGTAGTAATGTACTTTTATCGACAAACGTATCTCCAGCCGAATTATAAAACGACTGTCATGGAAGACCTTCCGCTTTAACCTCCGAAACCCAAGGTTTGGAGTGTTTCTGAATACTATACCGATGGTAAACACCGAAGTATTTTCAGAAACTAGGCAATCCGGTCATAGTTGCTTGAACAGACAAGTTGTATTCGGGGAGTTATGTTATATTACATTTGATCATAAGAAACATCTTCCAGAGAGAATAGTTCCGTTAAGGGTTCCTCTCCATGGGCCAGCATGCATTATTGTGCATGCCTAAGCTGTGATGCTAAAAATCACAATACACGTTATATTTTGGGGGCTCGTATCACAACGAGGGCAGTTCATCTTTTGTCCGCCGACCTATTATTCCCTTAATAACACTAGATTTCGGCTTCACCCGTCTGAGGTAGACGTCCGGATAACCCAGTTGTAACAATCGCAGAGGTGCTCCCTTTATGCCCTAGCCAAACAAGCGGGAACGTAGGGCATAAGCACAAGAGCCAGGCAACCCAGCTTGGCAAAAACTTAAGTCATAGAGGTGCATATAATGGCGAAGAAAAGACATATATGAGAAGACGACACATATATACGGTGATCGTGATGCTCGAGAAAGACTAATAATAAGCTTCTACGAAAATAAGCCTCCAGGTATTGTGGGGTATGTACATTTAAGGATGTATACCCCTTAAGTGTGCGGTTTATCCGAACACGAGATGGAAGTCGTATAAAAAATGAGGAGAAGGCAAAAGGTGAAGAGTAAAGAAGAAGGAACAAGAAAAAGGTATATGTGCAGGCTTAGGCGTAGAATCTTCAGAGCCGGGCGGCGTTCCATGGGTTTGGTTCCAAGTGATCATCCGAGGCATTGTGAAGGCGATAGGCTCCTCCAGTGAGAACTTCATCTATAATGAAGGGACCCTCCCATTTGGGCTTGAGCTTGTCCTTTTTCTTCTCTGGTAGGCATGGAACGAGTTCCCCGGCATTATAAGTCTTTGCCCGCACTTCTCTGCTTTGATACCGCCTAGCCTGGTGTTGGTAGAATGCGGAACGGGCCTTCGCGACGTCGCGCTCCTCCTCCAGGTCGTCCAGATCGTCCTGCCGATCGAGCTCAGCTTCTCTCTCTTTGTACATGCGCACTCGAGGTGAGTCATGAATAATGTCTCAAGGCAAGACCGCCTCCACGCCGTACACCATGAAGAAAGGTGTATATCCGGTCATGCGATTGGGCGTGGTCTGCAGCCCCCAGAGTATGGAATCGAGTTCCTCAAACCAGTGCTTGTCTGATTCTTGGAGGGATTGCACTAGTCTGGGTTTGATACCGCTCATTATCAGGCTGTTAGCCCGTTCGACCTGACCGTTAGTCTGAGGGTGATATACGGAGGCGTAATCGAGCTTGATGCCCAAATTGGCGCACCAAGTTTTCACATCATCGGCCGTAAAGTTAGAGCCATTGTCAGTAATAATGATGTGAGGGACACCATAACGGTGTACGACGGCGGATATAAAGTCTATCACTGGTCCGGCTTCAGCCGTTTTGACTGGTTTGGCTTCTATACACTTAGTGAACTTGTCGACCATAACCAGCAAATATTTCTTCTTATGGATTCCCCCTTTAAGGGGTCCGACCATGTCCAGCCCCCAGACCACAAAAGGCCAAGTAATGGGGATAGTTCATAGGGCAGTGGGCGGCATATGCCTTTGATTGGCAAAATGCTGACATCCAACGCAGCACTGTACGAGGTCCTGTGCATCTGCTCGGGCCATGGGCCAAAGAAACCCGCGCGGAAGGCCTTGCTTACAAGCGCCCGAGCTGCAGCGTGACGGCCACCAAGACCAGCGTGTATTTCAGCCAAGAGCTATCGTCCCTCGTCTTCGGAGATGCATCTTTGAAGGACTCCGGTAGTACTTTCTTGTGTAGTTTTCCTTCATGAACTTTGTACGCTTTCGAGCGACGAACAATACGACGGGCCTCAGTCTTATCGTTAGGGAGCTCCTTCCTGGTGAGGTAGGCAAGGAGAGGTTCAGTCCACGGGGCAATTACGACCATGATTTTTTGGGCCGATGGTGTTATTTCGGTGCCCGAGCCCTGCTACCTCGTGAGCACTGCATTGGTTTTCCCTTGAAGAGGAAAGGGTGATGCATCAAAGTAGCGTAAGTATTTCCCTCACTTTTTGAGAACCAAGGTATCAATCCAGTAGGAGGCCACACGCAAGTCCCTCGTACCTACACAAACAAATAAGAACCTTGCAACCAACGCGATAAAGGGGTTGTCAATCCCTTCACGGCCACTTGCAAAAGTGAGATCTGATAGAGATGATAATATTTTTGGTATTTTCATGATAAAGATTGAAAGTAAAGATTGCAAAGTAAAAATAGATTGGAAACTTATGTGATGGAAAATAGACCCCGGGGCCATAGGTTTCACTAGTGGCTTCTCTCAAGATAGCATAAGTATTATGGTGGGTGAACAAATTACTGTCGAGCAGTTGATAGAAAAGTGCATAATTATGAGAATATCTAGGCATGATCATGTATATAGGCATCACTTCCGCGACAAGTAGACCGACTCCTGCATGCATCTACTACTATTACTCCACACATCGACCGCTATCCAGCATGCATCTAGAGTATTCAGTTCATAAGAACAGAGGAACACATTAGGTAAGATGACATGATGTGGAGGGATAAACTCATGCAATATGATATAAGCCCCATTTTTTATCCTTGATGGCAACAATACAATCCGTGTCGTTTCCCCTACTGTCACTGGGACCGAGCACCGCATGATTGAACCCAAAGCTAAGCACTTCTCCCATTGCAAGAAAGATCAATCTAGTAGGCCAAATGAAACTGATAATTTGAAGAGACTTGCAAAGATAACCAATCATACATAAAAGAATTCAGAGAAGATTCAAATATTGTTCATAGATAATCTTGATCATAAACCCACAATTCATCGGATCTCGACAAACACACCACAAAAATAGTTACATCGAATAGATCTCCAAGAAGATCGTGGAGAACTTTGTATTGAGATCCAAAGAGAGAGAAGAAGCCATCTAGCTAATAACTATGGACCCGAAGGTCTGTGGTAAACTACTCACACATCATCGGAGAGGCTATGGTATTGATGTAGAAGCCCTCCATGATCGATTCCCCCTTCGGCAGAGCACCGGAAAAGGCCCCAAGATGGGATCTCACAGGTACAGAAGGTTGCGGCGGTGGAATTAGGTTTTCCTGGTGCCCCTCGATGGTTTCGGGGTACGTAGGTATATATAGGAGGAAGTAGGTCGGTGGAGCTACGAGGGGCCCACGAGGGTGGAGGGCGCGCCCAGGGGGTAGGCGCGCCCCCTGCCTCGTGGCTCGTTGTTGATTGCTTGACGTCCGCTCCAAGTCCCCTGGATCACGTTTGTTCCAAAAATCACGCTCCCGAAAGTTTCATTCCGTTTGGACTCCGTTTGATATTCCTTTTCTGCGAAACACTGAAATAGGCAAAAAAACAGCAATTTGCACTGGGCCCTGGGTTAATAGGTTAGTCCCAAAAATAAAATAAAAGTGTATAAATAAGCCCATTAAACATCCAAAACAGAATATATAATAGCATGGAGCAATAAAAAATTATAGATACGTTGGAGACCTATCAAGCATCCCCAAGCTTAATTCATGCTCGTCCTTGAGTAGGTAAATGATAAAAACAGAATTTTTGATGTGGAATGCTACTTAGCATGTTTCTCAATGTAATTTTCTTTCATGTGGCATGAATGTTCAGATCCAAAAGATTCAAGATAAAAATTTAATATTGACATAAAAATAATAATACTTCAAGCATACTAACAAAGAAATTATGTCTTCTCAAAATAACATGGCCAAAGAAAGCTCATCCCTACAAAATCATATAGTTTGGCCTTGCTTCATTTTCGTCACACAAGATTCTCTCATCTTGCACAACCCCGATGACCATCCAAGCAATTGTTTCATACTTTAGTATTCTCAAACTTTTTCAACTTTCATGCAATACATGAGCATGAGCCATGGATATAGCACTATGGGTGGAATAGAGGATGATGATAGCGGTTGTGTGGAGAAGACAAAAAAGGAGAAAGTCTCACATTGACGCGGCTAATCAACGGGCTAGGGAGATGCCCATCAATTGATGTCAATGCAAGTTGTAGGGATTGCCATGCAACAGATGGACTAGAGCTATAAATGTATGAAAGCTCAACAAAATAAACTAAGTGGGTGTGCATCCAACTTGCTTGCTCACGAAGACCTAGGGCATTTGTGGAAGCCCATTGTTGGAATATACAAGCCAAGTTCTATAATGATAAATTCCCACTAGTATATGAAAGTGAAAAAACAAGAGACTCTCTATCATAAAGATCACGGTGCTACTTTGAAGCACAAGTGTGGAAAAAGGATAGTAGCATTGTCCCTTTTTATTTCTCTTTTTTTGGGGCCCATTTATTTATTTGGCCTTTCTCTTTTTTTATTTGGGACAAGGCTCTATTAATGATGATCATCACACTTATATTTATTTACAACTCAATTATTACAACTCGATACTTAGAACAAAATATGACTCTATATGAATGCCTCTAGCGGTGTACCGGGAAGGGAAATGAATCAAGAGTCACATGTATGAAATAATATGCATGGTGGCTTTGCCAAAAATACGATGTCAACTAGATGATCAGGCAAGGCAATATGACAATGATGAAGCATGTCATAATAAACGGAACGGTGGAAAGTTGCATGGCAATATATCTCGGAATGGCTATGGGAATGCCATAATAGGTAGGTATGGTGGCTGTTTTGAGGAAGATATAAGGAGGTTTATGTGTGATAGAGCGTATCATATCATGGGGTTTGGATGCACCGGCGAAGTTTGCACCAACTCTCAAGGTGAGAAAGGGCAATGCACGGTACCGAAGAGGCTAGCAATGATGGAAGGTTGAGAGTGCGTATAATCCATGGACCAACATTAGTCATAAAGAACTCACATACTTACTGCAAAAATCTACAAGTCATCAAAAACCAAGCACTACGCGCATGCTCCTAGGGGGATAGATTGGTAGGAAAATACCATCGCTCGTCCCCGACCGCCACTCATAAGGATGACAATGAAAGAACACCTCATGTTTCAAATTTGTCACACAACGTTTACCATACATGCATGCTACGGGACGTGCAAACTTCAACACAAGTATTTCTCAAATTGACAACTACTCAACTAGCACAAATTTAATATTAACACCTATATATCTCGAAACAACTATCAAGTATCAAACTTCTCTTAGTATTCAATGCACTTAAAAGTTTTTATCTTGGATGCCTATCATATTAGGACTAATTTTATAACCAAAGCAAATTACCATTCTATTCTAAAGGACTCTCAAAATAATATAAGTGAAGCATGACAGATCAATAATTTCTATAAAATATAACCACCACCGTGCTCAAAGATATAATTGAAGCCCTATAGCAAAATTGTTTAACTCAAAAGATATAAGTGAAGCACATAGAGTATTCTAACAAATTCTAAATAATGTGTATCTCTCTCAAAAGGTGTGTACATAAAGTATGATTGTCGTGAACTAACAAGCAAAGAATCAAATCATACAAGACGCTTCAAGCAAAACACATATCATGTGGTGAATAAAAATATAGCTCCAAGTAAAGTTACCGATGGACGAAGTCAAAAGAGGGGATGCCTTCCGGGGCATCCCCAAGCTTAGGCTTTTTGTGTTGTCCTTAGATTTTACCTTGGGGTTCCTTGGGTATCCCAAAGCTTAGGCTCTTGCCACTCCTTGTTCCATAATCCATCAAATCTTTACCCAAAATTTGAAAACTTCACAACACAAAACTTAATAGAAAATCCCGTGAGCTCCGTTAGCGAAAGAAAACAAAACACCACTTCAAGGTACTGTAATGAACTCATTATTTATTTATATTGGTGTTAAACCTAATGTATTCCAACTTTTCTATGGTTCATAAACTTCATTACTAGCCATAGATTCATCAAAATAAGAAAACAACACACGAAAAGCAGAATTTGTCAAAAAAAGAACAGTCTGTAGTAATCTGTAACTAACGCAAACTTCTGGAACTCAAAAAATTATAAAATAAATTTTTGGATGTGAGGAATTTATCTATTAATCATCTTAAAAATAATCAACTAAATAGCACTCTCCAGTAAAAAGTTGAAGATAATCTCATGAGCACTAAAGTTTCTGTTTTTACAGCAAGATCGCAAAGATTTTCCCCAAGTCTTCCCAAAGGTTCTACTTGACACAAACACTAATTAAAACACAAAACCACATCTAAACATAATCTATATGGATTATTTATTCCTAAAAAAACCAAAAATCAAAAAATAAAATTGGGTTGCCCCCCAACAAGCGCTATCGTTTAATGCGCGTAGCTAGGCATAAAGGCAAGGATAGATCTAGGTGTTACCATCTTTGGGATGCAATCCATAAGTGGCTCTCATGATAGACTCATAAGGTAATTTTATTTTATTTCTTTCTAGGAAAGTGTTCCGTGCCTTTCCTTAATAGAAATTGAAATATAATATTTCCTTCCTTCATATCAATAATTGCACCAATTGTTCTAAGGAAAGGTCTACCAAGAATAATAGGACATGAAGAATTGCAATCTATATCAAGAACAATGAAATATACGGGCACATAATTCCTATTTGCAACAATAAGAACATAATTAATTCTTCCCATAGGTTTCTTAATGGTGGAATCCGCAAGGTGCAAGTTGAAAGAACAACCATCAAATTCACAGAAACCTAGGAAATCACACAAAGTTTTTGGAATCGTGGAAATAGTAGCACCCAAATCACACAAAGCATAACATTCATGATCTTTAATTTTAATTTAATAGTAGGTTCCCACTCATCATAAAATTTTCTAGGGATAGAAACTTCCAATTCAAGCTTTTCTTCATAAGGTTGCACTGAAGCATCAACGATATGTTTAGTAAAAGCCTTATTTTGACTATAAGCATGCGGATAATTTAGCACGGATTGCAACAAGGAAATACAATCTATTGAAGAAAAATTATCATAATCAAATTCCTTGAAATCCAATATAGTGGGTTCATTGCTATCTAAAGTTTTGACCTCTTCAATCCCACTTTAACCAAATTTTGCATCAAAATCTAAAAACTCTGAATCATTGGGACGCCTTTTAACCAAAGTTGACTCATCTCCAGTCCCATCATTATCAAGATTCATATTGAAAAACAAATATTTAATAGGGGACACATCAATCACTTTTAGATCTTCATCCTTATTATCATGAAAACCAGAAGAACACGCTTTTACAAAGCAATCTTTCTTAGCACGCATCTTAGCGGTTCTTTCTTTGCACTCATCAATGGAAATTCTCATGGCTTTGAGAGACTCATTGATATTATGCTTAGGTGGAATAGATCTAAGTTTCAAAGAATCAACATCAAGAGAAGTTCTATCCACGTTCCTAGCCAATTCATCAATCTTAGGCAATTTTTCTTCAAGCAAACCATTGAAATTCTTTTGAGAAATCATAAATACTTTAACACTAGTCTCAAAATCAGAGGGCATCTTATTAAAATTCCCATAAGAGTTTTTGTAGGAATTAGCATAATTATTAGAGGAATTACTAGGATACGGTCTAGGATTAAAGTTTCCTCTA
The DNA here is from genome assembly GCA_032464435.1 of Aegilops umbellulata. Lineage (NCBI taxonomy): Eukaryota > Viridiplantae > Streptophyta > Magnoliopsida > Poales > Poaceae > Aegilops > Aegilops umbellulata. The sequence goes on from CP136055.1 coordinate 414,899,526, forward strand.
TAAGCATTGTTGCCAAAATTGTTCCTACCAACAAAATTCACATCCATAGATTCATTATTATTCTCAATCAAAGTAGACAAAGGCATATCATTGGGATCAGAAGAAACACTCTTATTAGCAAACAATTTCATAAGTTCAACCATCTTTCTACTCAAAACATTAATTTCTTCAATTGCATGCGCCTTTTACTAGTAGATCTTTTAGTGTGCCATTGAGAATAATTAACCATAATATTATCTAGGAGTTTAGTAGCTTATCCTAAAGTGATTTCCACAAAAGTGCCCCTCGCGGCCGAATCTAAAAGATTTCTAGAAGAAAAATTCAATCTGGCATATAAATTTTGTATAATCATCCATAAATTCAAACCATGTGTAGGGAAATTACGTATCATTAATTTCATTCTCTCCCAAGCTTGTACAACATGTTCATGATCAAGTTGCTTAAAGTTCATAATATCGTTTCTAAGAGAGATGTTCTTAGCGGGAGGAAAATACTTAGAGATAAAAGCATCTTTGCACTTATTCCAAGAATCAATACTATTTTTAGGCAAAGATGAAAACCAAGTTTTAGCACGATCTCTAAGCGAGAAAGGAAATAGCTTCAGTTTAACAATGTCATTGTCCACATCTTTTTTCTTTTGCATATCACACAAATCAACAAAGCTATTTATGTGGGTAGCGGCATCTTCACTAGGAAGGCCGACGAATTGATCTTTCATGACAAGATTCAACAAAGAAGCATTAATTTCACAAGATTCAGCATTGGTAAGAGGAGCAATCAGAGTGCTAAGAAAATCATTGTTGCTGGTATCGGCAAAGTCACTCAATTTAGTATTATCTTGAGCTATCGTGACAAGCAAGCAATCCAACACACAAGCAAATAAGAAGCAAGCGAAAAAAGAATCAAACGGAAAGGGAGGGCGAATAAAACGGCAAGGGTGAAGTGGGGGAGAGGAAAACGAGAGGCAAATGGCAAATAATGTAATGCGAGGGATAAGAGTTTGTGATGGGTACTTGATATGTCTTGACTTGTGCGTAGCCTCCCCGGCAACGGCGCCAGAAATCCTTCTTGCTACCTCTTGAGAACTGCGTTAGCATAAGTATTACGGTGGGTGAACAAATTACTGTCGAGCAATTCATAGAAAAGTGCATAATTATGAGAATATCTAGGCATGATCATGCATATAGGCATCACGTCCGCGACAAGTAGACCAACTCCTGCCTGCACCTTCTACTATTACTCCACACATCGACCGCTATCCAACATGCATATAGAGTATTAAGTTCATAAGAGTAGAGTAACGCATTAGGTAAGATGACATGATGTAGATGGGTAAAATCATGCAGTATGATATAAACCCCATATTTTTATCCTCGATGGCAACAATACAATACGTGTCATTTCCCCTACTGTTACTGGGACTGAGCACTGCATGATTGAACCCAAAGCTAAGTACTTCTCGCATTGCAAGAAAGATCAGTCCAGTCGGCCAAACGAAACTGGTACTTCGAAGAGACTTGCAAAGATAACCAATCATACATAAAAGAATTCAGAGAAGATTCAAATATTTTTCATAGATAATCTTGATCATAAACCCACAATTCTTTGGATCTCGACAAACACACCGCAAAAATAGTTACATCGAATAGATCTCCAAGAAGATCGAGGAGAACTTTGTATTGAGATCCAAAGAGAGAGAAGAAGCCATCTAGCTTATAACTATGGACCCGAAGGTCTGCGGCAAACTACTCACACATCATCGGAGAGGCTATGGTGTTTATGTAGAAGCCCTCCGTGATCAATTCCCCCTTCGGCAGAGTGCCAGAAAAGGCCCCAAGATGGGATCTCACGGGTACAGAAGGTTGCGGCGGTGGAATTAGGTTTTCGTGGTGCCCCTCGATGGTTTCGGGGTACGTAGGTATATATAGGAGGAAGAAGTAGGTCAGTGGAGCTACGAGGGGCCCACGAGGGTGGAGGGCGCACCCCTGCCTTGTGGCCTCCTTGTTGATTGCTTGACGTCCTCTCCAAGTCCCCTGGATCACGTTTGTTCCAAAAATCACGCTCCCAAAGTTTTCATTCCGTTTGGACTCCGTTTGATATTCCTTTTCTGCGAAACATTGAAATAGGTAAAAAACAACAATTTGCTGGGCCTTGGGTTAATAGGTTAGTCCCAAAAATAATATAAAAGTGTATAAATAAGCCCATTAAACATCCAAAAATATAATATATAATATCATGGAGCAATAAAAAATTATAGATACGTTGGAGACGTATCAAGCCCCTTGATGATATCGGAATTGTGTTCGGAATCGGGGGGTATGATCGGCTCCGGACTGGTGTTGCCGCTCTCGTCCTGCCATACCACAGATGGCTTGAACAGCCTCTCTACAAAGGTATTGGGTGGGACGCGGTCGCGCTTAGCACCCATGCGAGCAAGGATGTCCGCTGCTTGATTACTATCTCGAGCCACGTGATGAAACTCGGCCCCCTCAAACCGAGTTGATATTTTAAGTACAGCGTTGCGGTAAGCTGCCATCTTTGTTTATTTGGCATCAAATTCTCCATTTATTTGGGATATTGCAAGGTTTGAATACCCGTGCACCTTGAGGCGTTGTATGCTCATATAGACGGCCATCCAGAGACCATGCAATAGGGCCTCATATTCGGCTGCGTTACTAGAGTATGTATACAGTATTTGGAGCACATAACGGACTATGTCTCCTGTGGGGGATGTCAGGACTACAGAAGCCCCAAGTACGGCTAGCATTTTAGAGCCGTCGAAGTGCATCACCCAGTTGGAATATGTGCCGTACTCTTTAGGGAGTTTGACCTCTGTCCACTCGGCGACAAAGTCAGCCAACACCTGAGATTTAATGGCTTGGCGTAGCTTATATGTTATTTCAAACGGTAAGAGCTCAATGGCCCATTTGGCAAACCAGTCGGTGGCGTCCCGGTTGTTTATGATATCATTAAGTGGTACTTCGGATGACACCATGATAGAACACTCTTGAAAGTAGTGCCGCAGCTTCCGGGATGCCATAAAGACCGCATATGCTATCTTTTGATAATGTGGGTATCGGGATTTGCGTGATGTGAGGACCGTCGATACATAGTATAATGGTTTTTGAAGTGGGAATTTATGTCCCTCTTCCTTTCGTTCGACAACGAGCACTGCACTCACCACCTGGTGTGTTGCAGATATGTATAGTAACATGGGTTCGCCGACGTTTGGTGCGGCCAGGATTGGGTTGCTTGCTAACAAATCTTTTATTTCTTGCAGTTCGGCTGTTGTAGCTTCCGTCCACGCAAAGTGGTCGGTGCGTCGGAGCAGGCGATACAATGGCAATGCCTTTTCTCCTAATCTGGATATAAAGCGACTGAAAGCTGCCACGCACCCAACAAGTTTTTGGATCTGCTTGATGTCTGTTGGTGTAGCCAACTGTGATAGGGCTCGGATTTTGGGTGGGCTTCGATTCCTCTATTGGAAACGATGAAACCATTCCTGCCGGAAAACACACTTTTCCGGATTAAGCCGTATGTCATATCTTTGGAGGTTGTCGAATGTAAGGCGTAAGTCGTCCACCAATGATTCGACATGTTTAGTTTTGATGACTACATCATCTACATATGCCTCAACTGTCTTGCCGATTTGCTTTTCCAAGGACGTTTGAATCATGCGATGGTACGTGGCGCCAGCGTTTTTTAGCCCGAAAGGCATGGTGTTGAAGCAGAAGGGCTCGTATGGGGTAATGAATGCCGTTGCGTCTTGGTCGGTTTCTTTCATTTTGATTTATTGGTATTCGGAGTATGCGTCGAGGAATCATAGCAAGTCGTGTCCTGCGGTTGAATCAATAATCGGGTCGATGCGAGGTAGTGGGAAGGGATCCTTAGGGAAGGCTTTATTAATGAAGTCCTTGAAGTCGACACACAGGCGCCAGGTTATCCTTCTTCGGCACCATGACCAGGTTTGCTAGCCAGTCTGGATGTTTGACCTCTCTTATAAACCCGGCTTCGAGTAGCTTGGCTAGCTCCTCACCCAGAGCCCGTCATTTGGGTTCGGAAAATCGCCGCAACATTTGCTTGACTGGTTTGTATCCGTTCAGTATATTGAGGCTATGTTCGGCCAGCGCGCGTGGGATTCCTGGCATAACCGAAGGGTGCCAGGCGAAGATGTCCCAATTATCACGCAAGAACACCCGCAATGCAGCGTCGACCGTCGGATCCAGCTGTGCCCCAATGGAGGTTGTCTTCTTGGGGTCCATCGGGTGAACTTGAGATTTGACTATCTCGTCTGCTGGCTCGAAAAAAGTGGATTTAGGCCTTTTATCAAGAATTACATCGTCTCTATCCACTGTGGAACGCGGAGCGGTGATCTCCTCGGCTGCTAGGGCTTTGGACAGTGCCTTGAGGGCCAGGGATGCGGGTTTGTTTTCGGCGCGGAGTGCTATATCTGGATCACTGGCTATACTGATAGCACCATTGGGCCCTGGCATTTTGAGCTTCATGTACCCGTAATGAGGTATGGCTTGAAAGCGTGTGAATGCATCTCGCCCTAATAGGGCATGATATCCTTCGTTGAAAGGTGCCACCTGGAAGATTAATTCTTCGGACCTGTAGTTCTCACATGTGCCAAATACCACATCAAGTTTTATTTTTCCTGAACACCATGCTTCTCGGCTGGGGATGATACCTCGAAAGGTTGTACTGCTCTGCTCGATGCGGCTCTTGTCCATTTGCATTTTATTGAGAGTGTCCTCATAGATGAAGTTTAGTCCGCTGCAACCGTCCATGAGCACTTTAGTGAGCCGAAAGCCGTCCACAATTGGGTTCAGAACCAAAGTGGCTGGTGCTTGGATTGGTCGGGCCCTTGGCTCGTCTCTGGCGTTGAAGGTTATCGCCATATCGTTCCAAAGATTTATTGCGGCTACGTGATTGACTTCGGCGAGGTCGCGGAGCGCCCTTTTATGCTGATTGTTTGAAGAAAAGGTCTCGAAGACCGTAAATACATTGAGGTCGTTATCCCCGGGGGACTACCAAGACGGGGTAGTGTTGGTGAGGATAGGCTCACCGCTTTTAGCCACCTGCCGGAGTTTCCAACATGCCCGAAGGCTATGAGTTGGTTCGGAATTTGGCATTGCATGTATCTGACCGGGCTTGTCGAGCCATTCATGCATCAAGGACAGTTCTGTGTCCTGATGTCGGTGGGAACGACAACTATGGGATCACTGGGACCCCTTCTGCGGTTGGCGGGCGTGGGGTTGTGCAAAGAGCGGGTCTGGCGAGAAGCACAAGGATCATTTGCCCAGGTTCGGGCCGCGAGGATGCGTAAAACCCTAATCCTGCTTTTGTGTATGTATTCGAGTTTTCTTGAGTTCTTGAACCAGCTACGGTGTGTCTCTAGTACAAAAGATCCGAATCCTTCTCCTGGTCGCCTCAGACCTCCTTTTATAGGCAAAAGGGGTTGCCACAGTGGCACACAGAAGGTGGAAAGGTCTACAGTCGATGAGTCTATCCTCTGGCACCGTCGGACAAACGCATTTAATGCGCTGCCGACGTTCCCTCTTGCTTTATCAGGGACGGCAAGGAAGCTCGTCCCAGCTGTCGCCGCCTTGCCTGGCTGCGACGCGCGTCCGAGCTGATGAGGCGTTGTAGCGCCATGTTGGCTGGCTGCTGTGCTAGCGCGGTGGTGGAGCCTTCACGAAGACCTGCATGCCACCACGCAGGTGCTAGCTGAGTCGGTGTAGAGGCCGCTCGTCGCCACACAGGTGCCTGCCCAGCTGGTTGAGCTGGCAGCTGCATGGGGACGGCGGTGGAGCCTTGGTAGACGTGGGCCCTGGTGCTGCCCTGTAGGTGTCTCTGGCAAGGGCCTTGCTGGGGCCCCGACAAGGGTCTTCCCGTGGCATTGTGGTCTTCCCCAGCAGGCGTCTTGCCGGGGGTCTCGTGAATTTCCTCTGCTAGGATCCCGCCGAGGATCGTCGTGTTCTGGTCCTCATCTGATCTCATACGTTTATGATCCTGACGAACATCTGCATGCCACCATAGAGGCGCCTCCCGAGCCTTGGTTCCAATGTGGTTGGTTTGTGGTGTTGGAACCCGCGGGCTCAAGGGTGGCTCGCTCTGTTGGCGTTGGGCAAGTTGCCCCGACAAGGCTCTTGCCCGGGCTGCGGAAGCTGCCCCGGCAAGGGTCTTGTCGGGAGAGTCCACCTCGCTCTCTTGCTCTTTTGTGTTTCTTGGTCTTGGCGTTGCTTTGGTCGCCTTGTCCCTTCGGCTTCCCTCCTCTTCCCTGCTTAGTGTGGCCGTGGGCGCGGCTCCGACTGCCCGTCCACAAGTAAAGGGGTAAAAAGGAGAGCCCCTACTTTTGTACACCGACAGGAGCCCCCGGGCCTGGGCCACACATAAGCGCAACATGGTGTTGGGCCAGGCCCAGAACGGTGCGCGGGCAGGCCGGGCGGATTTTAACCGCGGTAACTTTTTCGCTTGCTTGCGCTTCCCCACGACCCGCGTTGAATGCGCGTCGGGGAGGGTCATGCATGACGTGGGGGGCATGCGTGGGACGGTTCCCGCACGCATGCGTCACATCACAGTAAATAGTAAAGAGGCGGCCCGCACCTTCCCCATAAAAAGGAATAACCGCAGGCGCGCTGCTCATTTACCCTCTATGCCTTCTCCAATCTCGAAACCGCCGACCCTTCTTCCTCCTTCTCAAGCTCTTGCCTTTGCTTGCCACCGCCGCGTCTTCGTCGTCCTTCCCCCTCCGCCTTTCGCAGCCGCCATGGCACCCAAAACCAGTAAAGGCAAGGGAGTGGCCAAGTATGTCGGGGCGAAGGAGTCGCCGGAAAGCATGTCAGCGGCGCGGCAGACGCAGTTTGCCTAATTCCCTATGACGGTCGACGCGTCGGGACTACTTCAAGCACCTGTGGGGGTGCAAGATGGGGGGGGGGGGAGACAACAGGGCATCTGGCCACATGCGTCATTCCTGCTGCTTTAGCCGAAGCTGGTCCGAATCGGTACCCATTCTTTGTCGACTACTTTTCTTGCGGCCTCTGCCCCCCTACTCTGATTTCTTCAACGATATCATGCACACCTATGGCTTTCACCTTCTGGATTTTACCCCAAATGTCGTGGCATGCATGGCTCTTTTTGCACATCTCTGCGAGGGCTTCGCCAGAGTGTTCCCCAACACGCTGCTCTTCCGCCACTATTTTTATCCTCGAATCCAAAAGGGAGGTGCCATCTCTGGTTGTGTCACCTGGATCCCAAGGACCAAAGGGACATACCCGAAGGGCACTCCAAAGGAGAGGTGGGAGGAGTGGCGGGGCCGGTGGTGCTGGATTGAGGAGGAGGACCCGCATGAATTCTGCGAGGTTCGCCAGGCGCCGCCGGTTCGAAGAAATGACTGGGGTGATGTTGATGCCGACGATGCGAAGCTCACGGTCGCCACCACCAGGATTCTCTGCCTCACCGAGGTCGGGCTCATCCTTGAGATGATCTGGGCGGATTTCATCCGCCGCCGAATCGCTCCGCTGCACAGCAAGGGGAGGTCGGCCTGGCTTTTCACGAATGTGGCCAACATCATGAGGCTTCGCCCCGGCTAGGAACACAACCTCACGGTGATGGGGCACGCCCACTTCTGCCAGCGGCTCTTCCAGATCGACGTGAACCGTGACGGCAAGGTCGAGCTGTCCGGCAAGGCCGCGAAGGCCGGCAAGGTCGCCAAGGGGCCCTTGTTTGGGTTGCCGGCGGGGTGGTCCCGCTGAGCAATAACTCGCGCTGAAACGACATCATTGCCATGATGCTGGAGTTCAACGCGCACGGCCTCGTCCCAAATTGGGTCGAGCCGCCGGCGGATCAAGGGCAGGATTTCTTTGATACCTTGGTGGAGAAGTACGTTCGTGAAGAGCCACTGCTCGTCCAGGACACCACCCAGGTGGAGCCGGACTACATCGTCGCCAGGGAGGCGGGCAGTGGCGGCGGCATGGAGGACGAGGCCGCGACGACCGAGGAGGAGAGGGAGCTTGCCTAGTGGGAGGAGTCCGCTGGGGAGGCCAGCAACGCCGACACCGAGGCCCCTCTTATTGAAGATGTGGTCGACGAGTCATCGTCGGAGGAGGTCGAGACTGTCGACCCTCCGGTCACAGGGTAAGGGCGAGTCCTGCGGCGTGCCTCCCCAATATCAGCCAGAGGCGCCGTTCTAGCCGTCGTTCCCGTTCCCTCATCCGTGGACACCGGCGCCTGCTGCTCCCACTGATTGTGGCAGTCGCCTCGGCAAAGGGAGTGACAAGGGCCAGCAGCGGGCCGCCAATCCTGGCGGGCCGCCTCGGACCACCCAGCAACAGCAGCCCACGCCGCCGTGGGCCTTTGGGCACAACCCCTAGACCGATGTCGTGCACGCTTACTCCACGCCAGTGCCTCACCTACCTGCTCCCGGCATCTTGGGCCCTCGTCCGGCCCAACACCAGGCCTACCACGTCGCTCCCAGTCATTCACGCCATCTAGCACCTAGCGTCGCCTTAGCAGTACGGGGCATACTCGGCGCTGCCAGCTCCTCCCATCAGCAGGCCGGTGCCCCCTTCTTCAACTTGGCGCCCTCGCCGTTACCCTGGGACCGGGCTCTCCTAGCCACGCTGCACTCCGCCCCCACGCCCAACAACTACACCAGCGGCGGAGATTGGTACATGGACACCGGGGCAACTACCCAGATGTCCTCTAATGTCGGTAACCTCGTCACTTCTTTTCCCACAAACACCTCCACTCGCATTATTGTCAGAGATGGTTCCTCTCTACCAATTACACATATTGGCCATGCTTCTTTTCCATCTCATTCTACACCTATGAATATGTCTAACGTCCTTGTTTCTCCTGACTTAATCAAGAACCTTGTCTCTATTCGTTGTCTTATTGGTGAAAATCCGATTAGCGTTGAATTTGATGAATGTGATTTTTCTATGAAGGACCCCATACCCGGATGGTACTTCACCAATGTGACATCCTCGATGAGCTCTACCCGGTCTACCCGCCATCCATCACCACCACCGCTCCTATCTCCCTCTCCGCCGGTGGCCCGGTGTGGACCTCTGGCACGCTCGTTTGGGTCATCCCAATCCTGCTACACTTTGTCACATTCTTAGGAGTTTTTCTTTCACTTGTAATAAGGTTGATGATCATTCTTGTCATGCTTGCCATGTCGGCAAACACGTGCGTCTTCCCTTTAGTGACTCTACTACGTGCTATTGCTTCATATCCGTTTCAGTTGATTCATAGTGATGTTTGGACATCTCCTATTGTGAGCAATTCCGGCTATCTTTACTATCATGTCATATTAGACAATTTTACTCACTATGTGTGCATTTCCTCTACGCCAGAAATCCAATGTTCTCTCAACATTTAAAACTTTTTAATCATTTGTCTCCACGCTCTTTGATTGTCCCATTCTCACGTTTCAAACAGACGATGAGAAAGAGTTCGACAATCTTGTCGTTCGTAACTTACTCGCCACACATGGTACTATCTTTCGTCTAAAATGGCCTTACACTTCTCAGCAAAACGGGCAGGCGGAATGTGTACTTCGCACTCTAAATGACTGCGTTCGCACACTCCTGTTTCATGCCAACATCCCGCCTCCACTACTGCAGGATGCTGCTAACGCGACACTACGATCAGAGACCCTTCGACGAAACTGTGTGCGATGCCATAATAGCAAACGGTGGTGTAAAAAACCATCAAAAAAGGTGCAAAATGTTTGCGATGGAGGATGCATCAAACATGGTTCAAATTTTAGTTGCGTGTGTGTTTCAGGGCATACGGTTCAGTTCAATTAATCGTTTTTGACGAGGAGGAACAAAAGAAACGGGTAGCCAGATGAAGGTGTGTGCGATGTAGAACATACGGTTCACTCGGATGAACTGTTTGTGATTAGGCAACGCAAAAGAAACGGTCAGCCAGATGAAGGTGTGTGCGATATAGGGCATGCGGTTCACTCGGATGAACTGTTTGCATTGACACAAGAGAACAAAAACGGTTCAACTTAACAAGACATGTGTGTTGTGCGATGGGATTGCATACAGAACAACAATATATATATATATATATATATATATATAAAATATGTGGGGCACCTTGGTCATTCAATGTTTCACTTTCCAAATAATCTATGCATACACTAGCACCTCCACGCCAATTGATTGCATTCCAAAAACATCACATGATAACTAATTTAACTAGATGATACCCCGCGTGTTGCTGTGGAAATTTCTAATCACAACAGTAGAAGCTAAATTATATAAAACCATCTGGCTCAAATGTTCAATAGTTGTAATATCGCAGAAAGAAATGATAGAAAAGAAGTTAAGTCTAAGCAAATGAAAGTAAACCAATCGATCATGGAGAAATCCCTACAAAAGGAAATTCAAACTTGTCCTGGTTAGAGGAGGCATGAATTTCACATAATGCAAGGGTAAGACTAATCACTAACTTACACACAATCATATGGAACAAACTATGCATCTTGACCTTTTTCTACAAAAGTGGTCTACATGACTATATAAATAAGTTATGTGATGTTAGATTATGTTTTAGAATTACACATAAGAAGAAATAATACAAATAATAATTATTCCTTACATATTGTAGTTTGTGACCGAATAGCTTTTTTTCAGGAATGTTTATCTGGTGCCCGGGGACACCACGCTCAGGCCAAGCGCATCACGGCCGCTGGATGGCCAGTGCATGGAAGCAACGGCGATGATGGAAAAAATAGCACTGCGTGTGAATCAAAGTTGCAAAGATATCATTACTAATAGACCATCTTGTAAGAAGTCCATGTCAGTGCATGTACGTCTGATGTGCGCATGGCTGGGGAGCCAGAGCGTGGAGCCGATGCGGGGTGTGCATGGCCTAGCGCTTGTGCGTACATGGCCGGGTGCTCATGCGTGTGATCCCAGGGCTCTTGTGCGTGCATGGCCAAACGCCCATGCGTGTGTGTGTGCCTGTATGACCTCCACTCCAACTCCAACATTTCTCCACTCCCTGCTTTCACAACAAACTGAAAATGTTGGTGAGGTGTTGGCAGGGGTAAAATTGAAGGTATTCTCAGGTATGCACAAGCGCTAGATATTCTCAGGTATGCCTATACCCAATATATTTTTTGGTATGTGCGGCTTATTAGTACGTACATACAGTAACTTATCTACATACAGGAAACTTGAAATGATGTACTCATGTACCCTTTTAAGTATATTAATCTACCTATGTATATATATATAGACACACACATACACACACACACACACACACACACTTATAGGACATGCTTGCATAACCAAATTAAACATCCACTTACATAGGTGGCTACTACACACATGACATTTTCACACACCAATAAAGTAAACTATATATTACATGCATGATTAACTAGCATAAACGATCATCTAATCATCATCTACTTCTTGTGACGCTTGCTCTGCTTGTGGCTCGATCCGGACTCGTCGATTTGGGTAACGAGGCACTTCCTCATGTCAACGATCCGCATGTGCATCTCGTAGCATGTGTACACGCTCTCGGCTGAGAACCTGAGGGGAGGTTCATCCAGTTGCCACATCCAGTGGCGAGGTCAAGGTGCTTCTCAGCTAAGGCATCCAAGGCTTCCAGCCGGCTGAAGAAGGCCAACATCATAGCGTCCTCACTGGCCTTGTAGATACCTATGTACACAATTTGCTCGTACACATGGATGTGTAGGTCGACTGTTTCTTGCAAATGGAGGCGCCTCGCGGAGAGCGCGACCTCCAGGTGGATATTCTTCATGTTGTCGACGGGCAATCGCAGAGCCACCAGTGCTTGAAAGAGGTTCCGACCATGGAGGCCAATTAGGGTGGCAAGCAATGAGGAGCCCGACCGCGCGGGCTGGAGGAGTACAGCGGTGTCGTCCGGGACCTTCTTAACGGCGGTGAACCTGTTGCTGGTGCGAACGATCATCTGGTCTAACTGAGAGTCGTAGCTGGCGTCGACGGCGGCCATCCACCAGCTGGTCGCCAACACCGTATGGAGACGATCCACGGTGCCATGCCGCTGGCCGGCGTCGTGGACCATCTGGCACAGCCGCTGGCTGCTCGTGCTCATCGCCGCCACGGGTCTGGAGTGGGCACTTTTGCGCTTATTAGTGTAGGTGCTTAGGAAAATGCTTAGGTGCGTACGATGTGGTAGATGCATTGGAATGGAGGGGCGCCTTTGTATGAGTGCAAACTGCCTTGCATTCACATCGTGCCGCCTCTTTTCCCGGTCCTCCCATTACTTCCCTCATGCATTCACACGATGCTAATTGAAGGAGGATGCATCATTGGTCGTTCAACATTTCGGGAACCGCTACCCTCTCCCTCGTCTGACTAAAGCCGTGTCGGGAGCTGCGCCGCCCGCTGTCAAATCAAATAGTACTGCGTTGCCTGGCTGAACACGCCTCCTCGCCTCCATCTATGCTTAATTACTGAATTTTAGTTGCAAAAATTAGATACTGCTAGTGATTTTTAGCTTCATATTTTGACAAATCGCAGTGTTACAAGGTTGGCAAATGGCAATGTTACTAGATCAACAAATGTCAGTCTTTCTAGTTCGACAAATGGCAACATACCCAATATGACAGATGCAAATCGCACCAAATTGTTTGTAAGTGGTTCACACGGGTCATCCAAAAGAACCGTTTGTGTTCAAGAGATGCACAAATCCTGCTCTCACTTTGCATACGGGTGTCCTATTTGAAACCATCATGCTTGTTGTGAGAAGCTCTGGTTTGTGAGAAGCATATACCCAAACCTGCCCCAAATGGGACAAAAACTTTACCACGCCATGTTGATGCCGCTCCATGATAGCATGCCAAGTTTCATGAGTTTCAGACGACTTTTTCATTTACTAGAATTTAAAAACCAGGTATCTCAATGTTTGCGGCCGAGTGACGGTGGCAGGGTGTTTGACATTCGTTCTCATTTCTTGCATGGGACCTAAGCATGCACCAAAGGACAAAGATTTGATTTTTCAACCAATTTATGTGCACCGGAGCATGTGCATGTAGTTCAAATTTGAATTATGCACATGAATGCATTAAAAACTCACTTAGTGCATAAAAATGTCCAAACGAACCCCAAAAAATCACAAAAATAACACAACACTCCTGTTGTTCTATGTTGACACGAAAAAATTTGAAAGCAATAAGAGGCAATGCATATCGTTTCGCCCCCAAAGTTGGGGCGTTCCCTTCCGAAACCGTCATGCTTGTTGTGAGAAGCTCTGGTCTGTGAGAAGCATATACCCAAACCTGCCCCAAATGGGACAAAAACTTTACCACGCCATGTTGATGCCACTCCATGATAGCATGCCAAGTTTCATGAATTTCAGACGAGTTTTGGATTTACTAGAATTTAAAAACCAGGTATCTCAATGTTTGACGCCGATTGACGGTGGCAGGGTGTTTGACATTCATTCCCATTTCTTGCATGGGACCTAAGCATGCACCCAAGGACAAAGATTTGATTTTTCAACCAATTTAAATGCACCGGAGCTGTGCATGTAGTTCAAATTTGAATTATGCACATAAATGCATTGAGAACTCACTTAATGCATAAAAATGTCCAAACGAACCCCGAAAAATAAAAAAAATAACACAACACTCCTGTTGTTCGGTGTTGACACGAGAAAAAAATTGAAAGCAATTAGAGGCAATGGATATCGTTTCGTCCCCAAAGTTGGGGCGTTCCCTACCGACACCATCATGCTTGTTGTGAGAAGCTCTGGTTTGTGAGAAGCATATATCCAAACCTGCCCCAAATGGGACAAAAACTTTACCACGCCATGTTGATGCCGCTCCATGATAGCATGCCAAGTTTCATGAATTTCAGACGAGTTTTGGATTTACTAGAATTAAAAAACCAGGTATCTCAATGTTTGCGGCCGAGTGACGGTGGCAGGGTGTTTGACATTCATTCCTATTTCTTGCATGGGACCTAAGCATTCACCCAAGGACAAAAGATTTGTTTTTTCAACCAATTTATATGCACCGGAGCATGTGCATGTAGCTCAAATTTGAATTATGCACATAGATGCATTGAAAACTCACTTAATTAATGCATAAAAATGTCCAAACGAACCCCGAAAAATCACAAAAAAATAACACAACACTCCTGTTGTTCTATATTGACATGAGAAAAAAATTGAAAGCAATTAGAGGTAATGGATATCGTTTCGTCCCCAAAGTTGGTGCGTTCCCTACCGAAACCATCATGTTTGTTGTGAGAAGCTCTGGTTTGTGAGAAGCATATACCCAAACCTGCCCCAAATGGGACGAAAACTTTACCACACCATGTTGATGCCGCTCCATGATAGCATGCCAAGTTTGATGAATTTCAGATGAGTTTTGGATTTACTAGAACTTAAAAACCAGGTATTGATACGTCCATTTTGCATCATGCTTTTATATCGATATTTATTGTATTGTGGGCTGTTATTTCACATTATGTCACCATACTTATGGCTATTCTCTCTTATTTTACAAGGTTTACATAAGGAGGGAGAATGCCGGCAGCTGGAATTCTGGGCTGGAAAAGGAGCAAATATTAGAGACCTATTCTGCGCAACTCCAAAAGTCCTGAAACTCCATGGAAGTGATTTTCAGAATATATAAAAAATATCCAGCGAAGAATTTCACCAGAGGGGGGCCCACCTGGTCACGAGGGTGGGGGCGCGCCCCCCTACCTCATGGGCCCCCTGTTGGCCCTCCGATGCCCATCTTCTGCTATATGAGGTCTTTCGTTGAGGAACAACTGATAAGCAACCTTTCGGGATGAGACTCCGCCGCCACGAGGCGGAACCTTGGAGGAACCAATCTAGGGCTCCGGCAGAGCTGTTCTGCCAGGGAAACTTCCCTCCGGTAGGGGGAAATCATCGCCATCGTCATCACCAATGCTCCTCTCATCGGGAGAGGGCAATCTTCATCAACATCTTCACAAGCACCATCTCATCTCAAAACCCTAGTTCTTCTCTTGTATCCAATTCTTGTCTCCAAGTCCGGGATTGGTACTAGTAGGTTGCTAGTAGTGTTGATTACTCCTTGTAGTTGATGCTAGTTGGTTTATTTGGTGGAAGATCATATGTTCAAATCCTTTATGCATATTATTACCCCTCTGATTATGAACATGAATATGCTTTGTGAGTAGTTACGTTTGTTCCTGAGGACACGGGAGAAGTCTTGCTATTAGTAGTCATGTGAATCTGGTATTCGTTCGATATTCTGATGAGATGTATGTTGTCTAGCCTCTAGTGGTGTGATGTGAACATTGACTACATAACACTTCACCATTATTTGGGCACAAAGGAAGGCATTGGGAAGTAGTAAGTAGATGATGGGTTGCTAGAGTGACAGAAGCTTAAACCCTAGTTTATGTGTTGCTTCGTAAGGGGCTGATTTGGATCCATATGTTTCATGCTATGGTTAGGTTTACCTTAATACTTTTGTTGTAGTTGCAGATGCTTGCAATAGAGGTTAATCATAAGTGGGATGTTTGTTCAAGTAAGAAAAGCACCCAAGCACCGGTCCACGCACATATCAAATTATCAAATACCGAACGCGAATCATATGAACGTGATGAAAACTAGATTGAAGATATTCCCATGTGTCCTCGGGAGCGCTTTTCCTTATATAAGAGTTTGTGCAGGCTTGTCCTTTGCTACAAAAAGGATTGGGCCACCTTGCTGCACTTTATTTACTTTTGTTACTTGTTGCTCGTTACAAATTGTCCTATCACAAAACTATCTATTACCACTTATTTCAGTACTTGCAGAGAATACCTTGCTGAAAACTGCTTATCATTTCCTTCTGCTCCTCGTTGGGTTCGACACTCTTACTTATCTAAAGGACTACGATAGATCCCCTATACTTCTGGGTCATCAAGACTCTTTTCTGGCGCTGTTGCCGGGGAGTGAAGCACCTTTGGTAGGTGGAATTTGACAAGGAAAAATTTATATAGTGTGCTGAAATTTACTGTCACTTGTTACTATGGAAAGTAATCCTCTGAGGGTTTGTTTGGGGTATCTTCACCCCGACCAGTAGAGCAAAGAGTTGCTCCTGAACCTACTGAACCTACTGAAAATTAAAATGTTCCCTTTGAATTTCCTTCGGGCATGATAGAAAAACTGGTAGCTAATCCTTTTACAGGAGATGGAACAAAGCATCCTGATGTACACCTAATATATGTGGATGAAGTATGTGGATTATTTAAGCTTGCAGGTATACCCGATGATGTTGCTAACAAGAAGGTTTTCCCTTTATCTTTGAAGGGAGACGCATTGACATGGTATAGGCTATGTGATGATACGAGATTATGGAACTATAGAAGATTGAAATTGGAATTTCATCAAAAGTATTATCCTATGCATCTTGTTCATCGTGATCGCAATTATATATATAATTTTTGGCCTCACGAAGGATAAAGCATCACTCAAGCTTGGGGGAGGCTTAAATCAATGTTATATTCATGCCCCAATCATGAGCCCCCCAAGAGAAACAATTATTCAAAACTTTTTATGCTCGGCTTTCTGAAAACAATCGCACCATGCTCGATACTTCTTGTGTTGGCTCTTTTATGATGAAGACTATTGAGTTTAAATGGGATTTATTGGATAGAATTAAACGCAACTCTGAAGATTGGGATCTCGACGAAGGTAAGGAGTCAGGTATGACACCTAAGTTTGATTGTGTTAAATCTTTTATGGACACCGATATTTTCCGTAAGTTTAGCACTAAATATGGACTTGACTTTGAGATAGTAGCTTCTTTCTGTGAATCTTTTGCTACTTATGTTGATCTCCCCAAGGAGAAGTGGTTTAAATATCATCCTCCCATAGAAGTAAAAGTAGCTGCACCATTTAAAGTTGAAGAAAAGGCTGTCACATATAATGATCCTATTGTTCCTACTTCTTATGTTGAGAAACCACCTTTCCCTGTTAGAATAAGGGATCATGCTAAAGCTTCAACTGTGGTTCGTAAAAGCAATATTAGAACTTATACACCTCTTGAGCAAGTTAAAGTAGAACCTAATATTTCTATTGTTAAAGATCTCTTGGCTGATAATATTGATGGGCATGTTATTCAATTCTGCGGTGAAACTGCTAGAATTGCTAAACCTTGTGCTAAAGATAAACATAGACCTGTGGTAGGCGTGCCTGTTATTTCTGTTAAAATAGGAGATCATTATTATCATGGCTTATGTGATATGGGTGCTAGTGCTAGTGTTATACCTTATGACTTGTATAAAGAAATTAAGCATGAAATTGCACCTGCTGAGTTAGAAGATATTGATGTCACAATTAAACTTGCCAATAGAGGTACTATATCAGCAATGGGAATTGTTAGAGATGTTGAAGTCTTGTGTGGGAAAACAAAATATCCTGCTAATTTTCTTGTTCTCAGTTCCCCACAAGATAGCTTTTGTCCCATTATATTTGGTAGACCCTTCTTGAACACTGTCAATGCTAAGATAGACTGCGAAAAGAATGTTGTTACTATTGGCTTGGATGATATGATTCATGAGTTTAATTTATCTAAATTTAGTAAACAACATCGTGAAGAAGAATTGCCTAGTAAGGATGAAATTATTGGTCTTGCTTCTATTGCCGTACCTCCTAGTGATCCTTTAGAATAATATTTGCTAGACCATGAAAATGATATGTTTATGAATGAAAGAAGGGAAATAGATGAAGTATTCTTTAAACAGGAACCAATTCTGAAACACAATTTGCATGTTGAAATCCTAGGGGATCCTCCTCCACCCAAGGGTAATCCCGTGTCTGAGCTTAAACCGTTGCCTGATAATCTTAAATATGCTTATCTTGATGGAAAGAAGATATATCATGTTATTATTAGTGCTAACCTTTCAGAGCATGAAGAAGAAAGATTATTGAAAACTCTGAAGAAGCACCGAGCTGCTATTGGATATACTCTTGATGATCTTAAGGGCATTAGTCCCACTCTATGTCAACATAAAATAGTTTTGGAAGCATATGCCAAACTAGTTCATGATCCTCAATGACGTTTGAATCCTAAAATGAAAGAAGTGGTAAGAAAATAAATACTAAAGCTTTTGGAGGCAGGTATAATTTATCCCGTTGCTGATAGTCAGTGGGTAAGTCCTGTTCATTGTGTCCCTAAGAAGGGGAGGCATTACTGTTGTTCCTAATGATAAAGATGAATTGATTCCACAAAGAATTATTACAGGTTATAGGATGGTAATTGATTTCCGCAAATTAAATAAGGCTACTAAGAAAGATCATTACCCCTTACCTTTTATCAATCAAATGCTAGAAAGATTATGCAAGCATACACACTATTGCTTTCTAGATGGTTATTCTGGTTTCTCTCAAATACCTGTGTCGGCTAAAGATCAATCAAAGACTACTTTTACTTGCCCTTTTGGTACTTTTGCTTATAGACGTATGCCTTTTGGTTTATGTAATGCACCTGCTACCTTTCAAGGATGCATGATGGCTATATTCTCTGACTTTTGTGAAAAGATTTGTGAGGTTTTCATGGATGACTTTTCCATCTATGGATCCTCTTTTGATGATTGCTTGAGCAATCTTGATCGAGTTTTGCAGAGATGTGAAGAAACTAATCTTTTCTTGAATTGGGAAAAGTGCCACTTTATGGTTAATGAAGGTATTGTCTTGGGGCATAAAGTTTCTTAAAGACGTATTGCAGTTGATAAAGCCAAGGTTGATGATATTAAAAAGATGCCATGTCCCAAGGACATCAAAGGTATAAGAAGTTTACTTGGTCACGACGGATTTTATAGGAGGTTCATTAAGGACTTCTCAAAAATTTCTTGGCCTCTGACTAATTTATTAAAAAAATATATACCATTTGTCTTTGATGATGATTGTGTAGAAGCATTTGAAATACTTAAGAAAGCGTTGGTCTCTGCACCTGTTGTTCAGCCACCTGATTGGAATTTACCCTTTGAAATTATGTGTGATGCTAGTGATTATGCTGTTGGTGCTGTTCTAGGGCAAAGAGTTGATAAGAAATTAAATGTTATCCATTATGCTAGTAAGACTCTAGACAATGCTCAAGGAAATTATGCTACTACTAAAAAAGAACTCTTGGCAGTTGTATTTGCTCGTGATAAGTTTAGACCTTATATTGTTGATTCTAAAGTAACTATTCACACTAATCATGCTGCTATTAAATACCTTATGGAAAAGAAAGATGCTAAACCTAGACTTATTAGATGGGTTCTCCTGCTACAGGAATTTGATTTGCATATTGTTGATAGAAAAGGAGCTGAGAACCCCGTTGCAGACAACTTATCTAGGTTAGAAAATGTTCTTGAAGACCCACTACCTATTGATGATAGCTTTCCTGATGAGCAATTAATCGTAGTAATCCATGGTATGCTGATTATGCTAATTATATTGTTGCCAAATTTATACCACCTAGTTTCACATACCAGCAAAAGAAAGCGTTTTTCTATGATTTGAGACATTACTTTTGGGATGACCCACATATTTATAAACAAGGAGTAGATGGTGTTATTATACGTTGTGTACCTGAGCATGAACAGGAACAGATCCTACGCAAGTGCCACTCCGAAGCTTATGGAGGACACCACGCGGGAGATAGAACTGCACATAAGGTATTGCAATCCGGTTTTTATTGGCCTACTCTCTTCAAGGATGCCCGTAAGTTTGTCTTGTCATGCGATGAATATCAAAGAATTGGTAATATTAGTAGACGTCAAGAAATGCCTATGCATTATTCACTTGTTATTGAACCATTCGATGTTTGGGGCTTTGATTATATGGGACCTTTTCCTGCCTCTAATGGATATACACATATTTTAGTTGCTGTTGATTATGTTACTAAGTGGGTAGAAGCTATTCCAACTAGTAGTGCTGATCATAACACTTCTATTAAAATGCTTAAAGAAGTTATTTTCCCAAGGTTTGGAGTCCCTAGATATTTAATGACTGATGGTGGTTCACATTTTATTCATGGTGCTTTCCGTAAAATGCTTGCTAAGTATGACGTTAATCATAGAATTGCATCTCCCTATCACCCACAGTCTAGTGGTCAAGTAGAATTGAGCAACATAGATCTTAAATTAATTTTGCAAAAGACTGTCAATAGGTCTAGGAAGAATTGGTCCAAGAAACTTGATGATGCATTATGGGCCTACAGAACTGCATATAAAAATCCTATGGGTATGTCTCCATATAAAATGGTTTATGGAAAAACATGTCATTTACCCCTCGAACTAGAACATAAGGCATATTGGGCTATTAAAGACCTCAACTATGATTTCAAACTTGCCGGTGAAAAGAGGTTATTTGATATTAGCTCACTTGATGAATGGAGAACCCAAGCTTATGAAAATGCCAAGTTGTTTAAAGAAAAAGTAAAAAGATGGCATGACAAAAGAATACAAAAGCGTGAGTTTAATGTAGGTGGCTATGTATTGCTATACAACTCCCGTTTAAGATTTTTTGCAGGAAAACTTCTCTCTAAATGGGAAGTCCCCTACGTTATCGAGGAGGTCTATCGTTCCGGTGCCATAAACATCAACAACTTCGAAGGCACAAACCCAAAGGTGGTAAACGGTCAAAGAATCAAACATTATATCTCAGGCAATCCCATAAATGTTGAAACCAATATTATTGAAACCGTAACCCCAGAGGAATACATAAGAGACACTTTCCAGAATGTTTCAGACTCCGAAAAGGAATAGGTATGTGGTACGGTATGTAAACCGACTCCAAAACAATTTTAAGGCAATATTTCTCCGTTTTGGAATATTTAGAAAAATAGAAAAATAAGTAGCCGTCCGGGAAGGACACGAGGGCCCCACGAGGGTGGAGGGCGCGCCCTACCCCCTGGGCACGCCCCCTACCTCGTGAGCACCTCGTGTCCTTCCGGACTCCGTTTTCTTGCACGATACATATTTTTTTCTGTAAAAATTCATTATATATTCTCCCGAAGGTTTGACTCCCATATCATGCAATTATCCTCTGTTTTTGTTTCGAGTTGTTGCTGCTGCAGATTAGAGCAAGATGTCTTCTCAAGAGTCAGTCGGGGAGAGCCGGGTATCTAATCCGGCACCGGAACCAAGGGCAAACAATGACGCTGACCACTTTGGGCCAGCAACGGAGGAAGAGATGGAGGCTGACTTGATGAGGGTAGATGCCATGGAGGATCAAGAAGTCACTTCTCGCTTCCGAACTGGGTTCACGATGGGGGAACTACAGAGCTCAGCTATCCCCAACTCGGTTATCCCTTCCAATGTTAGATTTCTTTCTTATGAAAATATGAAGAGGAGTGTCACTTGTTCTCCCGCATCTATGCAACACCCTTGGGTGCAAGGAGCTTTAGCCCTCACAGGAAAGCTTCGTAAGGAAATAATGGACCTCAAGCAGCAAGTCAATAAGCTCGAGGAGGAAAACCGCATCCTGAGGGGAATCGTCGCCAAGAATATTACACCAACAACAAAGAAGGAGGCATAATCACATGGGTATGGGAACTCCCCTTGGCAACTGCCAAGCTTGGGGGATGTGTCCTGGTATCGTATCACCATCACACTCCTATCTTTACCGTTTTTCTTAGTTCGATCCTTTTAGTAGTATCTTGATCTAGTAGAATAAAGTTTATGGCATGATCTAGTTTTGATTTTTGCTTTATGATCTCTCTATGTAATCGAGTCCGTGAGCTATATAATAAAGATTAGTGTTGAGTCAAGGGCTTGATTTTCTTGCTATGATCTTGAGTGTATAAAAGAAAAGATAAAAAGAATAAAAAGAAACAAAAGTTCATATTGATCTTATTGAGAGTAATGACTTCACATAGAAAGAGTATGATGATTAAAAGTTGTTGGGAGTTGACAGACATAGCCTTGGTCATCGTTGCAATTAATAGGAAGTAATAAGGAAACAGAGGTCTCACATATAAATATATTATCATTGACATCTTTTATGATTGGGAGCACTCATTAAAATATGACATGCTAAAGAGTTGATGTTGGACAAGGAAGACAACGTGATGAGTTATGTTTTCTTATATCTAAGATAAAGTATGTTGTCATGGATCCTCCAACATGTTGAGCTTCCCTTTCCCCCTCATGCTAGCCAAATTCTCAGCACCAGGTAGAGATACTGCTTGTGCTTCCAAATACCCTTAAACCAGTTTTGCCATGAGAGTCCACCATTCCTACCTATGGATTGAGTAAGATCCTTCAAGTAAGTTGTCATCGATGCAAAGAAATAAAAATTACTCTAAATATGTATGATTGATTGGTGTGGGAGAAATAAGCTTTATATGATCTTGTGATGTGGAAGTAATAAAAGCGACAGACTGCATAATAAAGGTTCATATCACAAGGGGCAATATAAAGTGATGTTCTTTCGCATTAAGATTTTGTGCATCCAACCATAAAAGCGCATGGCAACCTCTGCTTCCCTTTGCGAAGGGCCTATCTTTTATTATTATCTTCTACCTTATGCAAGAGTCATGGTGATCTTCACCTTTCCTTTTTCATTTTATCCTTTGGCAAGCATAATATGTTGGAAAGATCCTGATATATGTACCTAATTGGATGTAGGGGAGCATGAGTTATTATTGTTGACATTACCCATGAGGTAAAAGGTTGTGAGGCAAAACTATAAGACCCTATCTTTCTCTGTGTCCGATTAAAACTTCATAATCACAAGTATTGCGTGAGTGTTAGCAATTTTGAAGGACTAGATGATAGTTGAGTATGTGGACTTGCTTTTAAGCTCTGACATAGACTCTTTCTGATGTTATGATAAATTGCAATTGCTTCAATGACTGAGATTATAGTTTGTTGGTTCTCAATAAAGTTTCTGATTCATACTTTTGCATTGTGAATAGATCATCACTTGAACATAAGTAATCATATGACAATATCTATATATGCTGCTGTTATGAGAATAATCATGATGCCTTCATGTCCGTATTTTATTTTTATCGACACCTCTACCTCTAAACATGGGGACATATTTATCTTTACCAGCTTTCGCTTGAGGAGAAGCGAGGTCTAAGCTTGGGGGAGTTGATACATCCATTTTGCATCATGCTTTTATATCGATATTTATTGCATTATGGGCTGTTATTTCACATTATGTCACAATACTTATGGCTATTCTCTCTTATCTTACAAGGTTTACATAAGGAGGGAGAATGCGGGCAGCTGGAATTTTGGGCTGGAAAAGGAGCAAATATTAGAGACCTATTCTGCGCAACTCCAAAAGTCCTGAAACTCCATGGAAGTGATTTCCAGAATATATAAAAAAATATCCAGCGGAAGAAGTTCACCAGAGGGGGCCCCACCTGGTCACGAGGGTGGGGGGCGCGCCCTACCCCCTGGGCATGCCCCTACCTCGTGGGCCCCCTATTGGCCCTCCGATGCCCATCTTCTGCTATATGAGGTGTTTCGTTGAGGAAAAATTGATAAGAAACCTTTCGGGACGAGACTCCGCCGCTACGAGGCGGAATCTTGGCGGAACCAATCTAGGGCTCCAGCAGAGCTGTTCTGCCGGGGAAACTTCCCTCCGGGAGGGGGAAATCATCGCCATCGTCATCACCAACGCTCCTCTCATCGGGAGAGGGCAATCTCCATCAACAGCTTCACCAGCACCATCTCATCTCAAAACCCTAGTTCATCTCTTGTATCCAATGCTTGTCTCCAAGTCCGGGATTGGTACTAGTAGGTTGCTAGTAGTGTTGATTACTCCTTGTAGTTGATGCTAGTTGGTTTATTTGGTGGAAGATCATATGTTCAGATCCTTTATGCATATAATTACCCCTCTGATTATGAACAAGAATATGCTTTGTGAGTAGTTACGTTTGTTCCTGAGGACACGGGAGAAGTCTTGCTATTAGTAGTCATGTGAATTTGGTATTCGTTCGATATTTTGATGAAATGTATGTTGTCTACCCTCTAGTGGTGTTATGTGAACGTCGACTACATAACACTTCACCATTATTTGGGCCTAGAGGAAGGCATTGGGAAGTAATAAGTAGATGATGGGTTGCTAGAGTGACAGAAGCTTAAACCCTAGTTTATGCGTTGCTTCGTAAGGGGCTGATTTGGATCCATATGTTTCATGCTATGGTTAGGTTTACCTTAATACATTTGTTGTAGTTGTGGATGCTTGCAATAGAGGTTAATCATAAGTGGGATGCTTGTTCAAGTAAGAACAGCACCCAAGCACTGGTCCACCCACATATCAAATTATCAAAGTACAGATAGCAAATCATATGAACGTGATGAAAACTAGCTTGACGATATTCCCATGTGTCCTCGGGAGCGCTTTTTCCTATATAATAGTTTGTCCAGGCTTGTCATTTGCTACAAAAATGATTGGGCCACCTTACTGCACTTTATTTACTTTTATTACTTGTTGCTCCTTACAAATTATCCTATCACAAAACTATCTGTTACCACTTATTTCAGTACTTGCAGAGAATACCTTGCTGAAAACCGCTTATCATTTCCTTCTACTCCTCGTTGGGTTCGACACTCTTACTTATCGAAAGGACTACGATAGATCCCCTATACTTGTGGGTCATCAGGTATCTCAATGTTTGCGGCCGAGTGACGGTGGCAGGGTGTTTGACATTCATTCCCATTTCTTGCATGGGACCTAAGCATGCACCCAAGGATAAAGATTTGATTTTTCAACCAATTTATATGCACTGGAGCATGTGCATGTAGTTCAAATTTGAATTGTGCAAATAAATGCATTGAAAACTCACTTAATGCATTAAAATGTCCAAACGAACCCTGAATAATTCCAATTCTTTTATGATCATTGCAGATAAAAGGTCTAGCAATTTAAACACCGTCCATGGCCGCTGTGACCCCATTATGTAAATCAAATCATGATGAAAAATCAAGTAGATCCCACACAGTTTATTATAACCAACCGTGTGAGATGCAACACAAAATATCTTCGGACCGTGTCTAAAGAAGGGACCGTGTCTGATGACACTTTGCGCGCTAGTTTTTTGGCTGTAGCGATTCCAAAATTTTGGCTTCCATGGCAATATCTACCTCCACGCCCCTCCCCCTTACCAAAAGCCACATTTCCCCTATTTCCGCCTTCCTTTCCAAGTTGAAACCTTCACTCCTTGCTTGCAGCGCCGCCGCCTCCTCGCCGGCGATCCTCCTTCATGCTGCTCGACCTCACCTATCCAGGCAGGTAATCCACACCAGACTCCCATCCTCCTCCTCCTTCCACATCCCACATGCCCCGACCGCCGGCGCGAGCGCGACACCTACCACCCAATCACCGACCCCTCCACCAAATAAGCGCTGACCTAAGCCATGGTGCACGCAGTATAGCCAGGACCTGAAGGTGCATTTGGCAGCGGAGAAGCAAATCGTGGCCACACACGCGGATGAGGTCGGGATGGCTGCCATTCGTGTCGACCCCCAGAACTTGGAGGAGCACCTCGCCGTAGAGGCCACCGTTGACGCCTCGCGCGCCAACGCCGCGACGCGGTTGGCTGCTTTAAACGATAGTTCGTGGCATTTTCTCAAGGCCACCATCGGTGCCTTCGACGAAGACTATGAGGTGTTTTATTAGCGTGCACGTTCTTACCTCATCTCGAGAGCCAGCAGGTTGGTGCCCGGAGCGGCTCTCGCAACTCACCATTACAATGAGGGCACCCACGATGTGGAGCCCTTGCCCTCTTCCATGTCCAAGGAGCCAATCGTCATCGATATCTCCAACAATGAGGAGTCGCTTGTCTTATTATCTCACTATAAGGATCCATGTTCAGTTTGTTAACTATTGCCTTTCCTTAACAAATTCTAGTGAATTGTGCTATCTAATTTTACCATGCAATCTTTTTCTATAGTGTATATGTTGTATATATCGTGCAATGTGGTGTTCAATTAACTGCTTGGTTCAATTCTGCAATGTGATGTTCAATTCTTCAGGGTGCAATATTTCCAAGTTGTTAAGCATGCTTGGTTTGGTTAACTGTCTGATCATCTATTAGGAGTATGTTATATTGTTCAATTGGTGTTTAGTTAACTTCTTGGTTCATTTGTTGTGGCTTGGTTCACTTGTTGTGGTGTTTAGTTAACTGCTTGGTTCAATTCTGCAATGCGATGTTCAATTGTTGTGGCTGCATTCTGTTATTGTATACCATGTGAGGAATAAATCGAATTTGGCTGTACTAAATACATGAGAAACAAATACAATTGCTATATTTCCAAGTTGTTAAGCATGTTTGGTTTGGTTAAGTGTCTGATCTTCCATTAGGAGTATGTTATATTGTGCAATGTGGTGCTAAGTTAAGGTTTGTTTCATTTGTTGTGGTGTTTAGTTAACTCCTTGGTTCAATTCTGAAATGCGATGTTCAATTGTTGTGGCTGCATTCTCTTATTGTATACCATGTGAGGAATAAATCGAATTTGGCTCTACTAAATACATGAGTAACAAATACAATTGCTATATTTCCAAGTTGTTAAGCATGCTTGGTTTGGTTAACTGTCTGATCTTCTATTAGGAGTATGTTATATTGTGCAATGTGGTGCTTAGTTTACCTTTGGTTCATTTGTTGTGGTGTTTATTTAACTGCTTGGTTCAACTCTGCAATGCGATGTTCAATTGCTATGGCTGCATTCTGTTATTGTATACCATGTGAGGAATAAATCGAATTTGGCTGCACTTAATACATGAGAAATATATGCAAGTGCTATATTTCCTAGTTCTTAATCATTCTTGGTTTGGATAAATGGGTTTTCCATGTGGCTTGAATTAATCTGATGAATGTGCAATGTGCTTATTTTTCATCAACATATTTTACTGATAGCATGCGAACCCTTACTTAACCTGATGACTGACTACCTTATATGTGTTGCAGGGAAACAATGGGAAGCACTGAGGTTTACAAGATGGTACTAACTATTATACCTTGCCATTTTGTATTCCTTTGCTCCATTTCCAATATAGAGAAGATATTTATGCACATCCTTGTTTTCAGGCTTCACTGATGATTACCTCTCAAACCACCTCTGTGGTCAGGAGGCAAGGGAAGTTTTCATACAACACCCACGGTTCAATATTGAAGTGTTCCAGAAGAGGTCGAAGGATGGACGGTCAATCATCCACATGCACTGGCCTAAAGTTGCAAAGACCTTCAAAATGAATGAAGGCTCAATATTCGCCTTCCGCTTCAGCAGTTTTCCAGATGAGATGCATCTCTTTATGTCCCGTCTATGATGCTAATTTTGAAAGGTTCTAGATGTTGCATGTGAAACTTGCTGCTGGTGCAGTTGTGTAATGGGGTGGCTGAGTGCTGAAGTTATATCATGTTGTACTATGATGTATTTCAATTATGAAATCCTGCTTCCTTAATATGGAAATTGAATATATTATGTGCTTAATATGAAGGTCAATTAGATTAGTAAATGGATTATTAATAATAGGGAAATTAGCCCGCTAATTGGCCAATTGGCTTGCTAATTGGGTTTTCCTATTGCAAACGGTTAATGAGAAAACACCGTGGGCGATGACCTCAGGCAACACACACAATTTGTAGGAATAAACCATGTTGGATCAATGAACAATCACACACGACATTCTCTTAAAAACTATTTGCGTTACGCCACCTTGCGCAAACATTTTCCTTGGAGTGACTGTGTGGGATGTATATACAAACGAAAACGTTTAGCCATGACTAACTGTGTGGGATTTACTTATGACTGGAAATGATTTCGCTTGTATAATTGTATTTTTTTAGCACTACTATACGAATTTCTTTATTTGAGTGCTCGCCGGTCGCACACAACCTCATTTTGCCAATCGTGTGTGCCAGGACGGCATATCCCCGACGGTTTCTGGGTCGTGTGGGAAGGACCCCCCTATTGCCCACACTCACTCGGCGACGGTTCCGAATGTCATCGCGGAAAGGGGTTAAAAACTGTTTGTTTAGGACCAACGCGTACCAGTGCTCATTTCTGGCCAGATACTCTTGCCACGGCGTCTCTCCTGGACAACCTCCGACCTTGCCGCATTCGCTGGAAGTATGCGCCACATCAGTTGCTTTATGGCACTCCTCCAACCTATGGTGAACTTCGAGCCTTCCGCTATCTCTATTATCCTAGCATTGCTTCCACCGCCCCACATAAGCTTGCTCCGCGTTCCCTTGCATGCATCTCTCTTGGTTACTCCTCCAACACCAAGGGCTACCGGTGCTACGACACAACTTCTCATCGGGTGATAACTTCGAGGCATGTTTACTTTGACGAAAAGGTGTTTCCGTTTCAGCAGGTACCTCCAGCTGATGCACCGACTTCGTCATCCCTGCCTCCCCTTGGCGGGCCTTCTCCGGTGCAATCGCACTTCCGGGGGCACCCGCGCCTGGCTGCAGCCAACTCTGGTGCGGCTGTCCAGAGCGCCTCGGATGGCTGGGCCTCGGGCTTGGCTGCCTCTGTTGCCTCGAGCCCAACCGACGGCGCGGCCTCGGACGCCCCGGCCCCAGGCTCAGCGGTGTCGATCCCACCTTCGATAGCCTCAGGCCAGGCCTCCCATGCTCCCTCGCTAGACCCGACGGGGTCGGCCTCAGCTCCGTCTGCTTCGCTTGACACACCTCCGACCTCGACTGACCGGACGCTCATCGCGGTGCCCCCGCTACGCATCATGATTCGGTCGCACACTGGTGCCCTCCGACCAAGCACCCGCTATCCGTCCGAGCAGTACCTCTGTGCGCGTCGACCTCCTCACCATCGCCGGTTTCGTCCTCGGCCAGGGTGTCGGTGTTAAGACCGGCGGATCTCGGGTAGGGGGTCCCGGACTGTGCGTCTGAGGATCGAAGGTAACAGGAGGCAGGCGACACGATGTTTACCCAGGTTTGGGCCCTCTTAATGGAGGTAATACCCTAGTTCCTGCTTGATTGACTTTGATGAGTATGGGGGGTACAAGAGTTGGTCTACCTAGACATCGTAATGGCTAAACCCTAGATGTCTAGCCTGTATGATTATGATTGCCTCTACGGACTAAACCCTCCGGTTTATATAGACACCGGAGGGGGCTAGGGTTGTACAAAGTCGGTTTATAGATAAAGGAATCTTCATATCCGAATGCCAAGCTTTCCTTCCACGTCAAGGAGAGTCCCATCCGGACTCAGGGGAAACCCTTCCTTTCAGTATCTTCATGGCCCACCAGTCCGGCCCATATCACATAGCCCGGACACCCGAGGACCCCATAATCCAGGACTCCCACAGTAGCCCCCGAATCAGGCTTCAATGACGATGTGTCCGATACACAGATTGTCTTCGGCATTGCGAGGCGGGTTCCTCCTCTGAATACTCCAAAGAAATTTGAAAGAACGAACTGTATTCGACGCAATATCCGGCTTTTATATCTTCGGTTCTATTAGGTGGGCCGTCCATGATACTCCGGACAGCTTTGACTTCACATTAAATATCATATCCTTCGACTTTTGCGCTAACATCACCTCGGTTTCCACATGTCAGATGAATACGAAGGGTCCAAGTGTTTTTACAGATAACACCCTTACGACGTAGGGAAGGCGTCTATTTAAGGAGATTGGATCTCAGATACCATTCCAAACCAGGCGAAAATCCTTAGAGCTGGCCACAGAGAACCACGCAAACATGGCTGGCGCTCCTAGTTCTTCCTCATGCCCTCATGGCCCTCAAAAGGTGATTGGGAGAGCTGCTTGGTCTCCCATGCCCAGCTGACCAAGATCCAAATGCAAGGATATCTTCCTCCTGCGGATCTGGTTCCCATTCGGGCGGGATTAACTTCCATAAATGGCGAAGCCCTGGCGGAAAATTTCCCCAATCCTACTGGAGGGGAGCGAGTGTGCTTCGTTTCCTTCCTACTAAGAGGCGTTGGATTTCCAACCCACCCTTTCCTCCGAGGTCTCCTATAGTGCTACAGCCTCCAGCTGCACAATCTCACGCCGGGATCCATTCTGCACATCGCGGGCTTTGTTGCTCTTTGTGAGCTATTCCTAGGCTGCAAGGCCCATTTTGAGTTATGGAGAAAACTTTTCTACCTCGTCCCCCGCTCCCAAAAGGGATCTATATTCGAGGTGG
The DNA here is from genome assembly GCA_032464435.1 of Aegilops umbellulata. Lineage (NCBI taxonomy): Eukaryota > Viridiplantae > Streptophyta > Magnoliopsida > Poales > Poaceae > Aegilops > Aegilops umbellulata. The sequence continues at coordinate 414,929,648 of CP136055.1, forward strand.
GCGGTGCCGAAGTATGGCGTATAGCCGGGATAGGATACCTATCCGGCACTCCAAAGAAGGCATCCGAAGAGTTGCCCTCAAAATGGTTTTATATTGTAGACGTTGTTCTGCCAGACCCAATCCGACGGGGCCTACCTGAATTTTCCAACGCTCCGTTAAAGAAGCGCCACAGCTGGCGCCCCCGGAGCCTAGAAGAGGAAGACTGTGCGGAGATTGAGAAGTTGATGAGCAAGATAAAGATACTCGTCCAATCTAGACTATCTATAATTGAGGTAATGACCATTTCAATAACGCGAGGTGTTCAACCACTTCAATCCAGAGGACTCCCCACGTGGCACTACAACAGGGAAGATGACGCATCACGCTGCGGGTGCAAGGGTCCGAACAACTTTGTCGCCTTGGCTGCCATGTTGGCTGATCTTTATAAAGGAAAAAAATAAGATTTTACTCGCCTTAAGTGCCGAGACGACCTTTCCATGTACAACCCTCCTAGCTGGGTGAGCTTTTTCTTCATAACCTTACTCAATCCTCTTCCTGAGTCGCACCTAGTTGAACTTAATCCCACTATTTTTAACAGGAACGGAGAAAGGTTGTCACGGGGATCTATAGCCCCGCTCCATAGCCGGAGGACCATATTCGAGACCTGGATCCTACATTTTAAGAGGATTTGTATATATTTATAGAGCACAAGGAGGGGTCTTTTATCAGGCAAGCTACGACAACACAGAAGTGGCCATCACAGCTGATTAGCCCGGCCTTGTCCCCTCCTCCCACGTAAGTGCCCAGGAGACATCTTTTCAACAAGAGCCTTCCCATTGCACCTCACCCACCGCACTATCTCATGCTCCAAAGGGGAGGCGCTCGTCCCGCCAAACCACATCGAAGGCGCCCTCCAAGAAGGCAACACTCGCGCAGGGCGAGTCTTTGAAAAGAAAGGCGGGAAGTGATACCATCGAGCCTCCTCGTTCACCGAAGTGGTATAATTTTCCACCTGCACTTGTCAAATAGGCCGGATTGTAATGTGCTCCACTGTGTTATATTTCAGGAGGAGCATACACCGGGCCGTATCCGGGGATCCCGTCGGCCATGCATCGGTCAATCCAGCCCCGGACCCTGCCACTATTACTAGGGTTGGTACGGGTGCCATGCCGGATCGTCACCTCCATGAGAATTCGGATAATGTACCCGTCATCAATTCCCAAGTAGAGAGCGCGATGGTCCATTGGCGGCGAAAAGAAGCCATGCGTGATCCAAGCTTCACCGAAGAGGTGTTTAATACCCCCAGCTCTGCAGATGCATACATCCAGGATGTTCGAGATGGACTTGCCGGTGCTACCCATAAGCTTTCGAAGGATATGCGAGTAAGGCTTTGTGTAGATTCAATAATCCTGTGCACCAGTAGCCCCTGAGACTTGAAGCAGTTGGCACAACTGATTTGAGGATCTTGTATAATTAGGTACTCACGCAGAAGAACAACATGCTGACTCAGGAGCTTGAAAGGTGTCGGACCCAGCTAACTGCTATCACCGCCGAACTGGAGAAATCCAATAAGGCACCGAGCGGTAATGTCAACTACTGTCCGGAAAATACAATTATGTGCCCAGCGTGTTGTAACATAAGCACTATTGCGTTTATAGTGGAAGAATCATCGGACTAGCTGGAAGAGAAACTAAGGGCCGCGCAGGCGGATAAACAGCATGCCGAAAGGCAAGAAGCCGCTGGTCAACGTATACTGACATGGACCAGGTATGAGAAGAACAAGCTTCAGGATGCCAACACTGTACCGCCCCAGATGTAACTTGCCATAATTGTAATCCAACTATTGCACTTTCTGGCTATGTGTTATGATATTTTCATCCGTGTTTGGGTTTCCCTTCGTTTTGCATTTTGGTCATGTCATGCATTTCATATCATGTAATCATGTGCATCGCATTCGCATACGTGTTCGTCTCATAAATCCGAGCATCTTTCCCGTTGTCCGTTTTGCAATCCGGCGCTCCTATGTCTCCCGGCGTCCCCTTTTACATTTCTTCGTGAGCGGGTATTAAACATTCTCTGAATGGACCGAGGCTTGACATGTGGCCTCGGTATAGCACCGGTAGACCGCCTGTCAAGTTTCGGGTCAATCGGAGTTCGTTTGGTACTCCAATGGTTAACCGGGTAACCGTGAAGGCCTCGTGTGTGTTGCAGCCCAACACCCCTTCAAAACAGCCCAACAACCCATCTAAGACACTTCCATGTCCTCCGCCGTTCGATCGCGTGGCCGAAAACCGCTCTCCGTTTGGAGCTTCCTAGCTCCTTCTAGCTATAAAAGGCCTCCCCCTCCTCAAATCACGGGCAAATCCACCCCTAACCCTAGCATTTTCCCCACGCCGCCGCCGGACATGTCCGCAGCCCGCCGGACGCTTCGCGCCGCCGCCCCGGGCCAGTGACGGCCTGCCACGTGGCACGCCGCCATCCACCGCCGCCGAGGCCCGCGCAGGCCCGCGCCGCCAACCGGGCCGCGCCCGCGCCGCGTCCCCGCCGCCCGAGCCGCGGCTCCGCCGCCCCGTCGACCGCCGCCGCGCCGCAGTCCCCGTCGCCGGCCTCCTCCGTGCGCCGCGCCGCCCGCGCGCGCCGCCTCGACCGCCGCCGACCGCCACCACGCCTCCTCCGCCTCGCCCGCGCGGATCCGGGCGGGAGTGCCCCAGATCCGCCTCCTCAGGTTTCCCTCCGGCCTTCTTCGGCGAGCTCCGGTGGGGATCCGGCGAGATCCGCCGCCCGCCTCGATCTGCGCGCCCACGGTTGACTTTTTCCCCGTCCCGAATTCTTCTAAGTCCTCATAATTTCACATCATCTTCGCATGTTCATCGCACCGTAACTTTGCATCCGTTGCTCCGTTTCACGCGTATAATATGTCAAATTGTTCGCCTCGAAGAGTGCATCATTTGTTTCTATTGCATCATTTTCATTTGAGGCCATCTTGATGCCCGAAATGCTGTTAGAAGAGGGCTAGTTGATGTTAGTTGCTGGATCTTATCTGAACATGCACTTTTCTCATTTTTTCCATGATTGATGTGTACCTCCTATGAAGTTGAGTCCTACATGAGTTTTGTAATATGTCATGTTAACATTCCAGAGAATTTTGCCATGTATTTTTTTAATCTATGTGGTGACTAGCACAAGCATGCAAACTAGGTATCTTGATGTTGCTGATTTCAGAGACAGTGATTTCACCAAGTCCCTGACTGCTGTTATTTTCATGTCATGTATTCATGTTGTTTCTGAGTGATTTATGCATATTTTGAGCATGATCATTAAGGGTGTTTTGAACTTGATTATTTGCTCTATCCATTCATGCCTTTGTTTGCAATTATGGAGTGCCATAGCTTGAGTCAATCGAGCTCTACTTTTGCTTCAAAATGTTGCTGGCAGATTGTTTATGTGTTATTCGATTTTGCCAAGCTTGGTGTAGTTGATCCTTGCATGATATGATGTTATTATTGCCATGTCTAGTTACTATGCCATGTCTTCTTGATGTATGTATGCTTAGTTTATCATGCAATGCTCTGTAGTGAGTGCATCGAGCTCGTGAACATGCCTAGTCGTTATTAGTTTCTGCCATCTCCAGTTTTCTACTAAGTCTGAAACCTGTAGCGAAACTTGCTTAATTGACATGGGTGTAATCATATTTTCTGATCCTTTTTGGCTTATGGTCAGTAAGAGACTTTTGTCAAGTGCTATGTTTAGATTCATGCCATGCCTTATTTTGCTATATTCTGAACCTGTAGCATATTGTTTCATTGCTCTGAACATGTCATCCTGATGTTAGTTTCTGCTATGTTGATTATTTCACAAAGTCTGAGAACTTGTTATCGTTTGCACTTTTGTCATGATTGTTTGGACCTGTTATGATGTGAATTAGCCGTAGTTCAGTGTTCATATTTTGTAGTGCATCTTGTGTAGATTACTGTCATGTGCTTTGTTGCCATGTTTGGGTGCAGTAGCTTAATTATTTGTTGCTTGCTAAGCAGCATCATGCAGTTTATGGCAGATCCGTGTCATTCTTGTATTGCTTGCCATTTGCAAACCGTGCATCCGATTCCGGTGTATTTTATATCGATTTCAACCGAAATCACCTCATCTATCCAATGACATGCTTGGTTTGCCAAGACTATGCCTTGTTCATCTATATCCTTCCGTAGCATGCACACGCATTGCATATCACCACTCGCATATCATTGCCATGTTTTGCATCATGTTGCTTGCGCATTGCATCGTGGTTGATATTGGTTCCTTTGCTTGTTCTCTTGTATTGGGTAGAGCCGGGAGACGAGTACGTGACCGAGGATTCCATTGAGAACGCTTACGAGGACCAAGCTTTCGACAACTCTGAGACTCTTGCAGGCAAGATGACCATACCCTCGAAATCACTTCTATCTTTGCTTGCTAGATTGCTCGCTCTTTTGCTATGCCTATGCTGCGATACCTACCACTTGCTTTATCATGCCTCCTATATTTCCATGTCAGCCCCTAACCATCCATGTCCTAGCAAACCGTTGTTTGGCTATGTTACTGCTTTGCTCAGCCCCTCTTATAGCGTTGCTAGTTGCAGGTGAGATGAAGTTTGTTCCTTGTTGGGACATGATCTTGTTGTTCCTTGTTGGAACATGCTTACTTGTTGGGATATCACAATACCGCTTATTTAATTAATGCATCTATATACTTGGTAAAGGGTGGAAGGCTCGGCCTTATGCCTGGTGTTTTGTTCCACTCTTGCCACCCTAGTTTCCGTCATACCGGTGTTATGTTCCCGGAGTTTGCGTTCCTTACACGGTTGGGTGATTTATGGGACCCCCTTGACAGTTCGCTTTGAGTAAGACTTTTCCAGCAAGTCCCAACATTGGTGTTACCATTTGCCACCTAATCCTTTTTTCCCTTGGGTTCTGCAGACTCCAGGGTCATCTTTATTTTAAACCCCCGGGCCAGTTCTCCTTCGATTGCTGGTCCAAACTAGAGCCCTTTGCAGCGCCACCTCGGGGCAACTCGAGGGCTGGTTTTAGGTGTACGGAGTGTTCATCCGGATGTGCCCTGAGACCGAGATATGTGCAGCTCCTATCAGGATTTGTCGGCACAATCGGGCGGCTTTGCTGGACTTGTTTTGTTGCTGTCGAAACGTCTTGTAGTCCGGGATTCCGAGATTGATCGGGTCTTCCCGGTAGAAGGAATATCCTTCGTTGACCGTGAGAGCTTATCATGGGCTAAGTTGGGACACCCCTGCAGGGTATTATCTTTCGAAAGCCGTGCTCGCGGTTATGAGGCAGATGGGAATTTGTTGATGTCCGGTTGTAGAAAACCCGAAGTTGACCTTAACTAAAACACATCAACCGCGTGTGTAACCGTGATGGTCTCTTCTCGGCGGGGTCCGGGAAGTGAACACGGTTGTTGGAGTTATGTCTGACGTAGGTCGTTTCAGGATCACTTCTTGATCACTACTAGTTTTACGAACGTGCTTTGCCTTCTCTTCTCGCTCCCTTTTGCGATGTAGCCACCATATGCTAGTCGCTTGCTGCAGCTCCACCTCACAAACCCCTTTCCCACCTTTAAGCTTAAATAGTCTTGATCTCGCGGGTGTGAGATTGCTGAGTCCCCGTGACTCACAGATATTATCACAACAGTTGCATGTACCAACGATGCCAGTGCAGATGACGCGTCCGAGCTCACTTGGGAGTTCGACGAGGAACGTGGCCGTTACTATGTTTCTTTTCCAGATGATCAGTAGTGGAGCCCAGTTGGGGTGATCCGGGGATCTGTTTAGCATTTGGGGTAGTCTTCTTTCATTTTGGTACCGTAGTTGGACCTTGAGTGTAATCTGTATGATGGATGTTATTATGTACTTGTGTGAAGTGGCGATTGCAAGCCAACTATGTATCTTCCCCTTTATTTATTACATGGATTGTGTGAAGATTACCTCACTTGCGACATTGCTTTCAATGCGGTTATGCCTCTAAGTCGTGCCTCGACACGTGGGAGATATAGCCGCATCGAGGGCGTTACAAACACCAAGCAAGCTGAAGAGCTGAAGGACATACGAGCCCAACTGGTGGATGCCTTGATAGAGAACAGAAAGCTGAAAGGTGGCATATTCATTATGCTTCTTAGCCTCACTTCCATACAGTCCCCTGATGGGAAGTTTAACAAGTTTGTTTCTGTAGGTGTGCTGACTGTGCGACCTGAAGGAGAGGTGTCTGGATTTCAAGGCGATCTGCTACAAGAGCTATCCAAAGTGCATGAGAGAGCCCATAAGGCAATGAGGAACGTTGCTAAGGCTTTATGGCCAGCCGATTCTCCTCCAGGAAGTATGGAGGAACTCGTGAATTTATTCAAGGGAGCTCGTCGCCGCTTTGGGCTATGGAAGATATCAGCATGCCGAGGAGGCACACGAGAGGCCTGGGCCATGGTGAAAACGCGGTACACCGGACTTGATCCGAATCATATGGCCCGGGTCAGACCTTGGGGACCAGATGGACAGTAAATTCCTGTTAGTTTGGTGTATGACCAAGTAAAGGTAGCCGCCAAGTTTTAACAACAAGATTATAAACAAGACAACCTATTAGATGGTCTAGAGGAGGAAGAAGTTTTCGAGTCCAAGTAGTAATGTACTTTTATCGACAAACGTATCTCCAGCCGAATTATAAAATGACTGTCATGGAAGACCTTCCACTTTAACCTCTGAAACCCAAGGTTTGGAGTGTTTCTGAATACTATACTGATGGTAAACACCGAAGTATTTTCAGAAACTAGGCAGTCCGGTCATAGTTGCTTGAACAGACAAGTTGTATTCGGGGAGTTATGTTATATTACATTTGATCATAAGAAACATCTTCCAGAGAGAATAGTTCCGTTAAGGGTTCCTCTCCATGGGCCAGCATGCATTGTTGTGCATGCCTAAGCTGTGATGCTAAAAATCACAATACACGTTATATTTTGGGGGCTCGTATCACAACGAGGGCAGCTCATCTTTTGTCCGCCGACCTATTATTCCCTTAATAACACTAGATTTCGGCTTCACCCGTCTGAGGTACACGTCCGGATAACCCGGTTGTAACAATCGCGGAGGTGCTCCCTTTATGCCCTAGCCGAACAAGCGGGAACGTAGGGCATAAGCACAAGAGCCAGGCAACCCAGCTTGGCAAAAACTTAAGTCATAGAGGTGCATATATGAGAAGACAACACATATATACGGTGATCGTGATGCTCAAAAAATAATAATAATAAGCTTCTACGAAAATAAGCCCCCAGGTATTGTGGGGTATGTACATTTAAGGATGTATACCCCTTAAGTGTGCGGTTTATCCGAACACGAGATGGAAGTCGTATAAAAAATGAGGAGAAGGCAAAAGGTGAAGAGTAAAGAAGAAGGAATAAGAAAAAAGGTATATGTGCGGGCTTAGGCGTAGAATCTTCAGAGCCGGGCGGCGTTCCATGGGTTTGGTTCCAAGCGATCATCCGAGGCATTGTGAAGGCGATAGGCTCCTCCTGTGAGAACTTCATCTATAATGAAGGGACCCTCCCATTTGGGCTTGAGCTTGTCCTTTTTCTTCTCTGGTAGGCATGGAACGAGTTCCCCGACATTGTAAGTCTTTGCCCGCACTTCTCTGCTTTGATACCGCCTAGCCTGGTGTTGGTAAAATGTGGAACGGGCCTTCGCGACGTCGCGCTCCTCCTCCAGGCCGTCCAGATCGTCCTGTCGCTCGAGCTCAGCTTCTCTCTCTTCGCACATGCGCACTCGAGGTGAGTCATGAATAATGTCGCAAGGCAAGACCGCCTCCACGCCGTACACCATGAAGAAAGGTGTATATTCGGTCATGCGATTGGGCGTGGTCTGCATCCCCCAGAGTACGAAATCGAGTTCCTCAAACCAGTGCTTGTCTGATTCTTGGAGGGATTGCACTAGTCTGGGTTTGATACCGCTCATTATCAAGCTGTTAGCCCGTTCGACCTAACTGTTAGTCTGAGGGTGATATACGGAGGTGTAATCGAGCTTGATGCCCAAATTGGCGCACCAAGTTTTCACATCATCGGCCGTAAAGTTAGAGCCATTGTCAGTAATAATGATGTGAAGGACACCTAACGGTGTACGAAGACGGATATAAAGTCTATCACTGGTCCGGCTTCAGCCGTTTTGACTGGTTTGGCTTCTATACACTTAGTGAACTTGTCGACCATAACCAGCAAATATTTCTTCTTATGGATTCCCCCTTTAAGGGGTCCGACCATGTCCAGCCCCCAGACCACAAAAGGCCAAGTAATGGGGATAGTTCGTAGGGCAGTGGGCGGCATATGCCTTTGATTGGCAAAAAGCTGACATCCAACACAGCACTGTACGAGGTCCTGTGCATCTGCTCTGGTGTCGTGGGCCAAAAGAAACCCGTGCGGAAGGCCTTGCTTACAAGGGCCCGAGCTGTAGCGTGACGGCCACCAAGACCAGCGTGTATTTCAGCCAAGAGCTGCCGTCCCTCGTCTTCGGAGATGCATCTTTGAAGGACTCCGGTAGTACTTTCTTGTGTAGTTTTCCTTCATGAACTTTGTACGCTTTCGACCGACGAACAATAGGACGGGCCTCAGTCTTATTGTTAGGGAGCTCCTTCCTGGTGAGGTAGGCAAGGAGAGGTTCAGTCCACGGGGCAATTACGACCATGATTTTTTGGGTCGATGGTGTTATTTCGGTGCCCGAGCCCTGCTACCTCGTGAGCACTGCATTGGTTTTCCCTTGAAGAGGAAAGGGTGATGCATCAAAGTAGCGTAAGTATTTCCCTCACTTTTTGAGAACCAAGGTATCAATCCAGTAGGAGGCCACACGCAAGTCCCTCGTACCTACACAATAAATAAGAACCTTCCAACGAACGCGATAAAGGGGTTGTTAATCCCTTCACGGCCACTTGCAAAAGTGAGATCTGATAGAGATGATAATTTTTTTGGTATTTTCATGATAAAGATTGAAAGTAAAGATTGCAAAGTAAAAATAGATTGGAAACTTATATGATGGAAAATAGACCCCGGGGCCATAGGTTTCACTAGTGGCTTCTCTCAAGATAGCATAAGTATTACGGTGGGTGAACAAATTACTGTCGAGCAGTTGATAGAAAAGTGCATAATTATGAGAATATCTAGGCATGATCATGTATATAGGCATCACTTCCGTGACAAGTATACCGACTCCTTCATGCATCTACTACTATTACTCCACACATCGACCGCTATCCAGCATGCATCTAGAGTTTTCAGTTCATAAGAACAGAGGAACACATTAGGTAAGATGACATGATGTAGAGGGATAAACTCATGCAATATGATATAAGCCCCATTTTTTATCCTTGATGGCAACAATAAAATCCATGTCGTTTCCCCTACTGTCACTGGGACCGAGCACCGCATGATTGAACCCAAAGCTAAGCACTTCTCCCATTGCAAGAAAGATCAATCTAGTAGGCCAAATGAAACTGATAATTCGAAGAGACTTGCAAAGATAACCAATCATACATAAAAGAATTCAGAGAAGATTCAAATATTGTTCATAGATAATCTTGATCATAAACCCACAATTCATCGGATCTCGACAAACACACCGCAAAAAGAGGTACATCGAATAGATCTCCAAGAAGATCGCGGAGAACTTTGTATTGAGATCCAAAGAGAGAGAAGAAGCCATCTAGCTAATAACTATGGACCCGAAGGTCTGTGGTAAACTACTCACACATCATCGAAGAGGCTATGGTATTGATGTAGAAGCCCTCCATGATCAATTCCCCCTTCGGAGAGCACCGGAAAAGGCCCCAAGATGGGATCTCACAGGTACAGAAGGTTGTGGCGGTGGAATTAGGTTTTCCTGGTGCCCCTCGATGGTTTCGGGGTACGTAGGTATATATAGGAGGAAGTAGGTCGGTGGAGCTACGAGGGGCCCATGAGGGTGGAGGGCTTGCCCAGGGGGTAGGCGCGCCCCCTGCCTCATGGCTCGTCATTGATTGCTTGACGTTCGCTCCAAGTCCCCTGGATCACGTTTGTTCCAAAAATCACGCTCCCGAAGGTTTCATTCCGTTTGGACTCCGTTTGATATTCCTTTTCTGCGAAACACTGAAATAGGCAAAAAAACAGCAATTTGCACTGGGCCCTGGGTTAATAGGTTAGTCCCAAAAATAAAATAAAAGTGTATAAATAAGCCCATTAAGCATCCAAAACCGAATATATAATAGCATGGAGCAATAAAAAATTATAGATACGTTGGAGACCTATCAAGCATCCCCAAACTTAATTCATGCTCGTCCTTGAGTAGGTAAATGATAAAAACAGAATTTTTGATGTGGAATGCTACTTAGCATGTTTCTCAATGTAATTTTCTTTCATGTGGCATGAATGTTCAGATCCAAAAGATTCAAGATAAAAGTTTAATATTGACATAAAAATAATAATAATTCAAGCATACTAACAAAGAAATTATGTCTTCTCAAAATAACATGGCCAAAGAAAACTCATCCCTACAAAATCATATAGTTTGGCCTTGTTTCATTTTCGTCACACAAGATTCTCTCATCTTGCACAATCCTGATGACAAGCCAAGCAATTGTTTCATACTTTAGTATTCTCAAACTTTTTCAACTTTCACGCAATACATGAGCATGAGCCATGGATATAGCACTATGGGTGGAATAGAGGATGATGATAGCGGTTGTGTGGAGAAGACAAAAAAGGAGAAAGTCTCACATTGACGCGGCTAATCAATGGGCTAGGGAGATGCCCATCAATTGATGTCAATGCAAGTTGTAGGGATTGCCATGCAACAGATGGACTAGAGCTATAAATGTATGAAAGCTCAACAAAATAAACTAAGTGGGTGTGCATCCAACTTGCTTGCTCACGAAGACCTAGGGCATTTGTGGAAGCCCATTGTTGGAATATACAAGCCAAGTTCTATAATGATAAATTCCCACTAGTATATGAAAGTGAAAAAACAAGAGACTCTCTATCATAAAGATCACGGTGCTACTTTGAAGCACAAGTGTGGAAAAAGGATAGTAGCATTGTCCCTTTTTATTTCTCTTTTTTTGGGGCCCATTTCTTTATTTGGCCTTTCTCTTTTTTTATTTGGGACAATGCCCTATTAATGATGATCATCACACTTATATTTATTTACAACTCAATTATTACAACTCGATACTTAGAACAAAATATGACTCTATATGAATGCCTCTGGCGGTGTACCGGGAAGGGAAATGAATCAAGAGTCACATGTATGAAATAATATGCATGGTGGCTTTGCCAAAAATACGATGTCAACTAGATGATCAGGCAAGGCAATATGACAATGATGAAGCGTGTCATAATAAACGGAACGGTGGAAAGTTGCATGGCAATATATCTCGGAATGGCTATGGGATGCCATAATAGGTAGGTATGGTGGCTGTTTTGAGGAAGATATAAGGAGGTTTATGTGTGATAGAGCGTATCATATCATGGGGTTTGGATGCACCGGCGAAGTTTGCACCAACTCTCAAGGTGAGAAAGGGCAATGCACGGTACCGAAGAGGCTAGCAACGATGGAAGGTTGAGAGTGCGTATAATCCATGGACCAACATTAGTCATAAAGAACTCACATACTTATTGCAAAATTCTACAAGTCATCAAAAACCAAGCACTACATGCATGCTCCTAGGGGATAGATTGGTAGGAAAAGACCATCGCTCGTCCCCGACCGCCACTCATAAGGATGACAATCAAAGAACACCTCATGTTTCAAATTTGTCACACAACGTTTACCATACGTGCATGCTACGGGACTTGCAAACTTCAACACAAGTATTTCTCAAATTGACAACTACTCAACTAGCACAACTTTAATATTACCACCTATATATCTCGAAACAACTATCAAGTATCAAACTTATCTTAGTATTCAATGCACTTAAATGTTTTTATCTTGGATGCCTATCATATTAGGACTAATTTTATAACCAAAGCAAATTACCATTCTATTCTAAAGGACTCTCAAAATAATATAAGTGAAGCATGAGAGAACAATAATTTCTATAAAATATAACCACCACCGTGCTCAAAGATATAATTGAAGCCCTATAGCAAAATTGTTTAACTCAAAAGATAAAAGTGAAGCACATAGAGTATTTTAATAAATTCTGAATAATGTGTGTCTCTCTCAAAAGGTGTGTACATAAAGGATGATTGCCGTGAACTAACAAGCAAAGAATCAAATCATACAAGACGCTCCAAGCAAAACACATATCATGTGGTGAATAAAAATATAGCTCCAAGTAAAGTTACCGATGGACGAAGTCAAAAGAGGGGATGCCTTCCGGGGCATCCCCAAGCTTAGGCTTTTTGTGTTGTCCTTAGATTTTACTTTGGGGTTCCTTGGGTATCCCAAAGCTTAGGCTATTGCCACTCCTTGTTCCATAATCCATCAAATGTTTACCCAAAATTTGAAAACTTCACAACACAAAACTTAACAGAAAATCCCGTGAGCTCCGTTAGAGAAAGAAAACAAAACACCACTTCAAGGTACTATAATGAACTCATTATTTATTTATATTGGTGTTAAACCTACTGTATTCCAAATTTTCTATGGTTCATAAACTACATTACTAGCCATAGATTCATCAAAATAAGCAAACAACACACGAAAAATAGAATCTGTCAAAAACAGAACAGTCTGTAGTAATATGTAACTAACGCAAACTTCTGGAACTCAAAAAATTATAAAATACATTTCTGGATGTTAGGAATTTATCTATTAATCATCTTGAAAATAATCAACTAAATAGCACTCTCCAGTAAAAAGTTGAAGATAATCTCATGAGCACTAAAGTTTCTGTTTTTACAGCAAGATCGCAAAGATTTTCCCCAAGTCTTCCCAAAGGTTCTACTTGACACAAACACTAATTAAAACACAAAACCACATCTAAACATAATCTATATGTATTATTTATTCTTAAACAAAACCAAAAACCAAAAAATAAAATAAAATTGGGTTGCCCCCCAACAAGCGCTATCGTTTAATGCCCCTAGCTAGGCATAAAGGCAAGGATAGATATAGGTGTTACCATCTTTGGGATGCAATCCATAAGTTGCTCTCATGATAGACTCATAAGGTAATTTTATTTTATTTCTTTCTAGGAAAGTGTTCCATGCCTTTCCTTAATAGAAACTGGAATATAATATTTCCTTCCTTCATATCAATAATTGCACCAATCGTTCTAAGGAAAGGTCTACCAAGAATAATAGGACATGAAGAATTGCAATCTATATCAAGAACAATGAAATATACGGGCACATAATTCCTATTTGCAACAATAAGAACATAATTAATTCTTCCCATAGGTTTCATAATGGTGGAATCCGCAAGGTGCAAGTTTAAAGAACAACCATCAAATTCACAGAAACCTAGGAAATCACACAAAGTTTTTGGAATCGTGGAAACAGTAGCACCCAAATCACACAAAGCATAACATTCATGATCTTTAATTTTAATTTAATAGTAGGTTCCCACTCATCATAAAATTTTCTAGGGATAGAAACTTCCAATTCAAGCTTTTCTTCATAAGGTTGCACTGAAGCATCAACGATATGTTTAGTAAAAGCCTTATTTTGACTATAAGCATGCGGATAATTTAGCACGGATTGCAACAAGGAAATACAATCTATTGAAGAAAAATTATCATAATTAAATTCCTTGAAATCCAATATAGTGGGTTCATTGCTATCTAAAGTTTTGACCTCTTCAATCCCACTTTAACCAAATTTTGCATCAAGATCTAAAAACTCCGAATCATTGGGACGCCTTTTAACCAAAGTTGACTCATCTCCAGTCCCATCATTATCAAGATTCATATTGAAAAACAAATTTTTAATAGGGGACACATCAATCACTTTTAGATCTTCATCCTTATTATCATGAAAACTAGAAGAACACGCTTTTACAAAGCAATCTTTCTTAGCACGCATCTTAGCGGTTCTTTCTTTGCACTCATCAATGGAAATTATCATGGCATTGAGAGACTCATTGATATTATGCTTAGGTGGAATAGATCTAAGTTTCAAAGAATCAACATCAAGAGAAGTTCTATCCACGTTCCTAGCCAATTCATCAATCTTAGGCAATTTTTCTTCAAGCAAACCATTGAATCATAAATTCTTTAACACTAGTCTCAAAATCAGAAGGCATCTTATTAAAATTCCCATAAGAATTGTTGAAGGAATTAGCATAATTATTATAGGAATTACTAGGATACGGTCTAGGATTAAAGTTTCCTCTATAAGCGTTGTTGCCAAAATTGTTCCTACCAACAAAATTCACATCCATAGATTCACTATTATTCTCAATCAAAGTAGACAAAGGCATATCATTGGGATCAGAAGATACACTCTTATTAGCAAACAATTTCATAAGTTCATCCATCTTTCTACTCAAAACATTAATTTCTTCAATTGCATGCACCTTTTACTAGTAGATCTTTCAGTGTGCCATTGAGAATAATTAACCATAATATTATCTAGGAGTTTAGTAGCTTCTCCTAAAGTGATTTCCACAAAAGTGCCTCTCGCGGCCGAATCTAAAAGATTTCTAGAAGCAAAATTCAATCTGGCATATAAATTTTGTATAATCATCCATAAATTCAAACCATGTGTAGGGCAATTATGTATCATTAATTTCATTCTCTCCCAAGCTTGTCCAACATGTTCATGATCAAGTTGCTTAAAGTTCATAATATCGTTTCTAAGAGAGATGTTCTTAGCGGGAGGAAAATACTTAGAGATAAAAGCATCTTTGCACTTATTCCAAGAATCAATACTATTTTTAGGCAAAGATGAAAACCAAGTTTTAGCACGATCTCTGAGCGAGAAAGGAAATAGCTTCAGTTTAACAATATCATTGTCCACATATTTTTTTCTTTTGCATATCACACAAATCAACAAAGCTATTTAGGTGGGTAGCGGCATCTTCACTAGGAAGGCCGGCGAATTGATCTTTCATGACAAGATTCAACAAAGCAGCATTAATTTCACAAGATTCAGCATCGGTAAGAGGAGAAATCGGAGTGCTAAGAAAATCATTGTTGCTGGTATAGGCAAAGTCACTCAATTTAGTATTATCTTGAGCTATCGTGACAAGCAAGCAATCCAACACACAAGAAAACAAGAAGCAAGCGAAAAAAGAGGCAAACGGAAAGAGAGGGCGAATAAAACGGCAAGGGTGAAGTGGGGGAGAGGAAAACGAGAGGCAAATGGCAAATAATGTAATGCGAGGGATAAGAGTTTGTGATGGGTACTTGGTATGTCTTGACTTGTGCATAGCCTCCCCGGCAACGGCGCCAGAAATCCTTCTTGCTACCTCTTGAGAACTGCATTGGTTTTCCCATGAAGAGGAAAGGGTGATGTAGCAAAGTAGCGTAAGTATTTCCCTCAGTTTTCGAGAACCAAGGTATCAATCCAGTAGGAGGCCACACGCAAGTCCCTCGTACCTACACAAAAAATAAGAACCTTTCAACCAACGCGATAAAGGGGTTGTCAATCCCTTCACGGCCACTTGCAAAAGTGAGATCTGATAGAGATGATAATATTTTTGGTATTTTTATGATAAAGATTGAAAGTAAAGATTGCAAAGTAGAAATAGATTAGAAACTTATATGATGGAAAATAGACCCGGGGGCCATAGGTTTCACCAGTGGCTTATCTCAAGATTGCATAAGTATTACGGTGGGTGAACAAATTACTGTCGAGCAATTCATAGAAAAGTGCATAATTATGAGAATATCTAGGCATGATCATGCATACAGGCATCACGACTGCGACAAGTAGACCAAGTCCTGCCTGCACCTACTACTATTACTCCACACATCGACCGCTATCCAGCATGCATATAGAGTATTAAGTTCATAAGAACAGAGTAACGCATTAGGTAAGATGACATGATGTAGATGGGTAAAATCATGCAATATGATATAAACCCCATATTTTTATCCTCGATGGCAACAATACAATACATGTCATTTCCCCTACTGTTACTGGGACTGAGCACTGATTGAACCCAAAGCTAAGTACTTCTCCCATTGCAAGAAAGATCAATCCAGTCGGCCAAACGAAACTGGTAATTCGAAGAGACTTGCAAAGATAACCAATCATACATAAAAGAATTCAGAGAAGATTCAAATATTGTTCATAGATAATCTTGATCATAAACCCACAATTCATTAGATCTCAACAAACACACCGCAAAAAGAGTTACATCGAATAGATCTCCAAGAAGATCGAGGAGAACTTTGTATTGAGATCCAAAGAGAGAGAAGAAGACATCTAGCTTATAACTATGGACCCGAAGGTCTGTGGCAAACTACTCACACATCATCGGAGTGGCTATGGTGTTTATGTAGAAGCCCTCCGTGATCGATTCCCCCTCCGGCAGAGTGCCAGAAAAGGCCCCAAGATGGGATCTCACGGGTACAGAAGGTTGTGGCGGTGGAATTAGGTTTTCGTGGTGCCCCTCGATGGTTTCGGGGTACGTAGGTATATATAGGAGGAAGAAGCAGGTCGGTGGAGCTACGAGGGGCCCACGAGGGTGGAGGGCGCGCCCGTGCCTCGTGGCCTCCTTGTTGATTGCTTGACGTCCGCTCCAAGTCCCCTGGATCACGTTTGTTCCAAAAATCATGCTCCCGAAGGTTTCATTCCGTTTGGACTCCGTTTGATATTCCTTTTCTGCGAAACACTGGAATAGGTAAAAAACAACAATTTGCTGGGCCTTGGGTTAATAGGTTAGTCCCAAAAATAATTTTAAATTGTATAAATAGTCCCATTAAAATCCAAAATAGAATATATAATAGCATGGAGCAATAAAAAATTATAGATACGTTGGAGACGTATCAAGCCCCCCGATGATATCGGAATTGTGTTCGGAATCGGGGGGTATGATCGGCTCCGGACTGGTGTTGCCGCTCTCGTCCTGCCATACCACAGATGGCTTGAAATGCCTCTCTACAAAGGTATTGGGTGGGACGCGGTCGCGCTTAGCACCCATGCGAGCAAGGATGTCCGCTGCTTGATTACTATCTCGAGCCACGTGATGAAACTCGGCCCCCTCAAACCGAGTTGATATTTTAAGTACAGCGTTGCGGTAAGCTGCCATCTTTGTTTCTTTGGCATCAAATTCTCCATTTATTTGGGATATTGCAAGGTTTGAATACCCATGCACCTTGAGGCGTTGTATGCTCATATAGACGGCCATCCAGAGACCATGCAATAGGGCCTCATATTCGGCTGCGTTATTAGAGTCTGTATACAGTATTTGGAGCACATAACGGACTATGTCTCATGTGGGGGATGTCAGGATGACAGAAGCCCCAAGTACGGCTAGCATTTTAGAGCCGTCGAAGTGCATCACCCAGTTGGAATATGTGCCGTACTCTTTAGGGAGTTTGACCTCTGTCCACTCGGCGACAAAGTCAGCCAACACCTGAGATTTAATGGCTTGGCGTAGCTTATATGTTATTTCAAACGGTAAGAGCTCAATGGCCCATTTGGCAAACCAGTCGGTGGCGTCCCGGTTGTTTATGATATCATTAAGTGGTACTTCGGATGACACCGTGATAGAACACTCTTGAAAGTAGTGCCGCAGCTTCCGGGATGCCATAAAGACCGCATATGCTATCTTTTGATAATGTGAGTATCGGGATTTGCATGGTGTGAGGACCGTCGATACATAGTATAATGGTTTTTGAAGTGGGAATTTATGTCCCTCTTCCTCTCGTTCGACAACGAGCACCGCACTCACCACCTGGTGTGTTGCAGATATGTATAGTAACATGGATTCGCCGACGTTTGGTGCGGCCAGGATTGGGTTGCTTGCTAACAAATCTTTTATTTCTTGCAGTTCGGCTGTTGTAGCTTCCGTCCACGAAAAGTGGTCGGTGCGTCGAAGCAGGCGATACAATGGCAATGCCTTTTCTCCTAATCTGGAGATAAAGCGACTGAAAGCTGCCACACACCCAACTAGTTTTTGGACCTGCTTGAGGTCTGTTGGTGTAGCCAACTGTGATAGGGCTCAAATTTTGGGTGGGCTTCGATTCCTTTATTGGAAACAATGAACCCGTTCCTGCCGGAGAACGCACTTTTCCGGACTAAGCCGTATGTCATATCTTCGGAGGTTGTCGAATGTAAGGCGTTAGTCGTCCACCAATGATTCGACATGTTTAGTTTTGATGACTACATCATCTACATATGCCTCAACTGTCTTGCCGATTTTCTTTTCCAAGGACATTTGAATCATGCGTTGGTACGTGGCGCCGGCGTTTTTTAGCCCGAAAGGCATGGTGTTGAAGCAGAAGGGCCCGTATGGGGTAATGAATGCCTTTGCGTCTTGGTCGGATTCTTTCATTTTGATTTATTGGTATTCGGAGTATGCGTCGAGGAATCACAGTGAGTCGTGTCCTGCGGTTGAATCAATAATCTGGTCGATGCGAGGTAGTGGGAAGGGATCCTTAGGGAAGGCTTTATTACTGAAGTCCTTGAAGTCGACACACAGGCGCCAGGCTATCCTTCTTCGGCACCATGACCAGGTTTGCTAGCCAGTCTGGATGTTTGACCTCTCTTATAAACCCGGCTTCGAGTAGCTTGGCTAGCTCCTCACCCAGAGCCTGTCATTTGGGTTCGGAAAATCGCCGCAACATTTGCTTGACTGGTTTGTATCCGTTCAGTATATTGAGGCTATGTTCGGCCAACACGCGTGGGATTCCTGGCATAACCGAAGGGTGCCAGGCGAAGATGTCCCAATTATCACGCAAGAACACCCGCAATGCAGCGTTGACCGTCGGATCCAGCTGTGCCCCAATGAAGGTTGTCTTCTTGGGGTCCATCGGGTGAACTCGAGATTTGACTATCTCGTCTGCTGGCTTGAAAGAAGTGGATTTAGGCCTTTTATCAAGAATTACATCGTCTCTATCCACTGTGGAACGTGGAGCGGTGAGCTCCTCGGCTGCCAGGGCTTTGGACAGTGCCTTGAGGGCCAGGGATGCGGGTTTGTTTTCAGCGCGGAGTGCTATGTCTGGATCACTGGCTATACTGATAGCACCATTGGGCCCGGGCATTTTGAGCTTCATGTACCCGTAATGAGGTATGGCTTGAAAGCGTGTGAATGCATCTCGCCCTAAGAGGGCATGATATCCGTCGTTGAAAGGTGCCACCTGGAAGATTAATTCTTCGGACCTGTAGTTCTCTCATGTGCCGAATACCACATCAAGTTTTATTTTTCCTGAACACCATGCTTCTCGGCTGGGGATGATACCTCGAAAGGTTGTACTGCTCTGCTCGATGCAGCTCTTGTCTATTTGCATTTTATCAAGAGTGTCCTCATAGATGAAGTTTAGTCCGCTGCAACCGTCCATGAGCACTTTAGTGAGCCGAAAGCCGTCCACAATTGGGTTTAGAACCAAAGTGGCTGGTGCTTGGACTGGTCGGGCCCTTGGCTCGTCTGTGGCGTTGAAGGTTATCGCCATATCGTTCCAAAGATTTATTGCGGCTACGTGATTGACTTCGGCGAGGTCGCGGAGCGCCCTTTTACGCTGATTGTTTGAAGAAAAGGTCTCGAAGACCGTAAATACATTGAGGTCGTTATCCCCGGGGGACTACCAAGCCGGGGTAGTGTTGGTGAGGATAGCCTCACCGCTTTTAGCCACCTGCCGGAGTTTCCAACATGCCCGAAGGCTATGAGTTGGTTCGGAATTTGGCATTTCGTGTATCTGACAGGGCTTGTCGAGCCATTCATGCATCAAGGACAGTTCTGTGTCCCGGTGGTGGTGGGAACGATAACTATGGGATCACTGGGACCCCTTCTAGGGTTGGCGGGCGCGGGGTTGTGCAAAGAGCGGGTCTAGCGGGAAGCACAAGGATCGTTTGCCCAGGTTCGGGCCGCGAGGATGCTTAAAACCCTAATCCTGCTTTTGTGTATGTATTCGAGTTTTCTTGAGTTCTTGAACCAGCTACAGTGTGTCTCTAGTACAAAAGATCCGAATCCTTCTCCTAGTCGCCTCAGACCTCCTTTTATAGGCAAAAAGGGGTTGCCACAGTGGCACATGGGAGGTGGAAAGGTCTACAGTCAATGAGTCTATCCTCTGGCACCGTCGGACAAACACATTTAATGCGCTGCCGACGTTCCCTCTTACTTTATCAGGGACGGCAAGGAAGCTCGTCCCAGCTGTCGCCGCCTTGCCTGGCTGCGACGCGCATCCGAGCTGATGAGGCGTTGTAGCGCCATGTTGGCTGGCTTCTGCGCTAGCGCGGTGGTGGAGCCTTCACAAAGACCTGCATGCCACCACGCAGGTGCTAGCTGAGTCAGTGTAGAGGCCGCTCGTCGCCACGCAGGTGCCTGCCCAGCTGGTTGAGCTAGCAGCTGCATGGGGACGGCGGTGGAGCCTTGGTAGACGCGGGCCCTGCTGATGCCCTGTAGGTGTCTCCGGCAAGGGCCTTGCCGGGGCCCCGGCAAGGGTCTTCCCGTGGCATTGTGGTCTTCCCCAGCAGGCGTCTTGCCAGGGGTCTCGTGAATTTCCTCGGCTAGGATCTCGCCGAGGATCGTCGTGGTCTGGTCCTCATATGATCTCATATGTTTATGATCCTGACGAACATCTACATGCCACCATAGAGGCGCCTCCCGAGCCTTGGTTCCAATGTGGTTGGTCTGTGGTGTTGGAACCCACGGGCTCAAGGGTGGCTCGCTCTGTTGGCGTTGGGCAAGTTGCCCCGACAAGGCTCTTACCCGGGCTGCGGAAGCTGCCCCGTCAAGGGTCTTGCCGGGGGAGTCCACCTCGCTCTCTTGCTCTTTTGTGTTTCTTGGTCTTGGCGTTGCTTTGGTCGCCTTGTGCCTTCGGCTTCCCTCCTCTTTGCTGCTTAGTGTGGCCGTGGGCGCGGCTCCGACTGCCCGTGCACAAGTAAAGGGGTAAAAAGGAGAGCCCCTACTTTTGTACACCGACAGGAGCCCTCGGGCCTGGGCCACACATAAGCGCGACACGGTGTTGGGCCAGGCCCAGAACGGTGTGCGGGCAGGCCGGGTGGATTTTAACCGCGGTAACTTTTTCGCTTGCTTGCGCTTCCCCATGACCCGCGTTGAATGCGCGTCGGGGAGGGTCGTGCGTGACATGGGGGGCATGCGTGGGACGGTTCCCGCAGGCATGCATCACATCACAGTAAATAGTAAAGAGGCGGCCCGCACCTTCCCCATAAAAAGGAATAACCGCAGGCGCGCTGCTCATTTACCCTCTGTGCCTTCTCCAATCTCGAAACCGCCGCCCCCTTCTTCCTCCTTCTCAATCTCTTGCCTTTTCTTGCCACCGCCGCATCTTCGTCGTCCTTCCCCCCTCCGCCTTTTGCAGCCGCCATGGCACCCAAAACCAGTAAAGGCAAGGGAGTGGCCAAGGATGTTGGGGCGAAGGAGTCGCCGGAAAGTATGTCAGCGGCGCGGCGGACGCAGTTTGCCTAATTCCCTATGACGGTCGACGCGTCGGGACTACTTCAAGCACCTGTGGGGGTGCAAGACGGGGGGGGGGGGAGACAACGGGGCATCCGGCCACATGCGTCATCCCTGCTGCTTTTGCCGAAGCTCGCCCGAATCGGTACCCATTCTTTGTCGACTACTTTTGTTGCGGCCTCTGCCCCCCTTCTCTAATTTCTTCAACGATATCATGCACACCTATGGCTTTCACCTTCTGGAATTTACCCCAAATGTCGTGGCATGCATGGCTCTTTTTGCACATCTCTGCGAGGGCTTCGCCAGAGTGTTCCCCAACACGGCGCTCTTTCGCCACTATTTTTATCCTGGAATCCAAAAGGGAGGCGCCATCTCTAGTTGTGTCACCTGGATCCCAAGGACCAAAGGGACATACCCGAAGGGCGCTCCGAAGGAGAGGTGGGAGGAGTGGCAGGGCCGGTGGTGCTGGATTGAGGAGGAGGACCCGCATGAATTCTGCGAGGTTCGCCAGGCGCCGCCGGTTTGAAGAAATGACTAGGGTGATGTTGATGCCGATGATGCGAAGCTCACGGTCGCCACCACCAGGATTCTCTGCCTCACCAAGGCCGGGCTCACCCTTGAGATGATCGGGGCAGATTTCATCCGCCGCCGAATCGCTCCGCTGCACAGCAAGGGGAGGTCGGCCTGGCTTTTCACGAATGTGGCCAACATCATGAGGCTTCGCCCCGGCCAGGACCACAACCTCACGGTGATGGGGCACGCCCACTTCTGCCAGTGGCTCTTCCAGATCGACGTGAACCGTGACGGCAAGGTCGAGCGGTCCGGCAAGGCCGCGAAGGCCGGCAAGGTCGCCAAGGGGCCCTTGTTTGGATTGCCGGCGGGGTGGTCCCGCTGAGCAATAACTCGCGCCGAAACAACATCATTGCCGTGATGCTGGAGTTCAACGTGCACGACCTCGTCCCAAATTGGGTCGAGCCGTCAGCGGATCAAGTGCAGGATTTCTTTGATACCTTGGTGGAGAAGTACGTTCGTGAAGAGCCGCTGCTCGTCCAGGACACCACCCAGGTGGAGCCGGACTACATCGTCGCCAGGGCGGCGGAGGCGGAGCTCGCCAGGGAGGCGGGCAGTGGCGGCGGCATGGAGGACGAGGCCGCGACGACCCAGGAGGAGAGGGAGCTTTCCTAGTGGGAGGAGTCCGCTGGGAAGTCCAGCAACGCCGGCACCGAGGCCCCTCTTATTGAAGATGTGGTCGACGAGTCGTCGTCGGAGGAGGTCGAGACTGTCGACCCTCCGGTCACAGGGAAAGGGCGAGTCCTGCGGCGGGCTAGCTCTGGCGAGCCGGTTTGGCCCGGCAGGGCCATGCAACTGCAGCAGGCCCAAGAGGCGTCCGTGCGCCAAACGAGGGCCACGGCGGCGAGGAGGCTAGTGAAGGCCGCGGTGGCGAAGAAGAAAGCAACTGCCTCTTGTTCCTCCAAGCGTCCTCGGACTCCATCTGCTTCCCCTCCTCCGGCAGATGTCGACGCGGAGGTCGTTTTCGATTTTGGGTCCCTCAGCCCAAGGAGGAAGAGAAAGGCAGTAGAAGAGGAGGTGGAGGATGAGTAAGTATCTTGCTCTCTTTTCTTTTTTGTCATCTTTGTCTCCTCGTACTGTGCCGCTTATCTTGATTTGTTTTCACTATCGCAGGTACGCGGAGACGCTGGTCCAGAGGGTGAAGAGGGCCAGGGCTTCGATGGGCGGCTAGCCCCCGGCGGGCACTTCGAGTACGCCGCTGGTGGTGTTGAACAGCCCGGACAGTAGCCCCCGGCGCAGCCCCCAGCGTAAGTTCATCACTCGCTCCCCCTCAACACGTGTTGGGGTACGATCCCTTGGTGCTGACCTTGCCATCCTTGCAGGTGGAGGACGACAGCAGGAGGGGCCACTAGGGGCCACCCCCAACACGTCGCCCCCATCAACTACACCGCCCGAGGGGCGTCCCCGATAAGGGAGCCAAGCGTTGAGCCTATGCACACGAAGGAGGAGGAGGAGGAGAACCCGGGTGCTGGTGGCTCCGTCCCAGCGCCAGGTGTTGGTAGGGAAGGGGCTACTTCTTCCCTGCCTGGCACGGGTAAGTGATTCGCCTTCTGCCCTTGTTCACTCCTGTTTTTTTTAATCTTGGTCTTGGCCTCGCCTCACTCCCCTTCTCGGCGTCTACGTCCTTCCATGGCAGACCCGAAGGACGTTGACACCATCATCGAGGAGGTCGCCAGGGATGCCACGACCGAGGCCGACAAGATCGCTACCGAGGAGGCCGCCAAGGGGTCTGCTGAGGAGACCGGCAAGGCTGCTACCAAGGAGGCCGACAAGGCCACTGCTGAGTAGGGGGCGGTTGACGACCAACCTTCCTCCGCCGCTGCCTTTGGCTCGGGCAGGTACCTGAGGGTGAGGGACGACATGTTCGTCCACCTCCCAGGGACGACAAGCACCGGGACGCCCGCCGAGGGGGAGGTGTTTGATGACGAAGTGCTCGCCGCCGCCGGGCTTGAGGTTATCGACGAGCCGAGTGCCGGTGGTGGCGGTTCCTAGGAAGAGCGTATCCTCTAGGCCATGAGCGCCAACTTCCAGAAGCTCCAGGCGCTTCACAGCGCCCGCCTGGACAAGGCCAAGTCCAGGATGGAAGTGGTGGACAAGGCGGAGGTGGACTTCGAGGAGCGCGTCGCTAAGGCGCGGGATTGCTTCTGCCAGGCCCACAAGGACTTGAAGGCCGCCCAGGACGCGCTGGTTGAGCACAACCTGGCGCTCGTCATGAAGCAGGCCGATATCGAGAAGGCCCAAGAACTGGCAGAGCAGCAGGCCGCCCAGGCCGAGGCTGCTTGGCACCAGAAGCAGGCCGCGCTAGACTCCCAGGAGGAGGACCTTGCCGCGCGTGAGGAGAAGCTCGCCGCAAGGAAAAAGAGGTGGAGAAGCTCGTCGTGCAGCGGACCCAGGAGCTGGAGCAGAGGCACAGGGAGGCACTCAATGCCCAGGCTCTGGTTCACGCCGGCAAGGTGAAGGAGCTGGAGGTGGAGCGGGACGGGCTGAAGGACCAGGTCCTGAAGCTGTCCAAGGAGAAGGACACGCTCAACAGCGCTCTAGCTGAGGCGCAGGGCGTAGTCCTCGGCAAGGCTGAGCAGCTTTCCGAGGCCAACAGCTCCATCAAAGACCTCAAGCTGAAGCTGGAGGGCCTCGAGGAAACGCTGTTGGAGGCCAAGGCCTGGGAGGAGGCCCTGACCAAGGATCTGGAGGCCGAGAAGCAGCTGTGTTGGAATGACGCTGCCACCCACAACGAATACGTGGAGGGTGAAAATCACTGGCTCAGCCGCCTCGCTGCCATTGCAGACAAGGCCACCATGCAGCTGGCTACTATGGGGATGTCGGATGTGAGGTACGCCCCAGAGCCGAACTTGAGCCGCAACTGCAACCTGACCCTATTCTTCGAGAGTGTTGTTGGTGCCCTGGAGCGGCTCCACTCTAACCGGGCGGCCTCTCTGGCCGATGAGGCCCGAAGGCTTTGCCGGGGTGCCATGACCAAGGTCCTCACCAAGGTGGTGCAATGGAATCCCAACCTCGACTTCGGCGCCGCGCTGGAGAGCTTGCCGGAGGATGCGGACCTCACCGTGCTCAGGGAGCGTATCGAGCCCATCATCAGCCGCATCGATGGAATCCAGAGGATAGAGAGCCAGCGCCGGGATTAGGCACCCTGGCAATGGGTAGGCCACCTTGTCGCCACTAGCGCGACCGCATGAACTGTCGAGCGTGATCGAGACAGAAGCAAGGGCGTTGCCCATAGTGGAAGGGTCCTATTGCGTGTAGGTTTCCCATACAAAGAATGAGATCTCTTGGGGAGGATAGCCTTATATAAATGAGAATAACCAAGATTTCGTGCGACTTATCTTTTTTGTCATGGCGTGGGCGTTCGACGCATCTGTAGGCGATGCTGCCCGCTTGGTCGTCTTCTTCCTTGGAGCCATGGCGATGAGGAACTTCCATGCTAACCGCTGGACCGGATTTTCACAACTACGTCCCGCTACCTGGCGCGCCAAAGATGTCGATGGGAATGACAGCTATGGGATCACTGGGACCCCTTCTGTGGTTGGCGGGCGTGGGGTTGTGGAAATAGCGGGTCTGGCGGGAAGCACAAGGATCGTTTACCTAGGTTCGGGCCGCAAGGATGCATAAAACCCTAATCCTGCTTTTGTGTATGTATTCGAGTGTTCTTGAGTTCTTGAACTAGCTACGGTGTGTCTCTTGTCCAAAATATCTGAATCCTTCTCCTGGTCGCCTCGGGTCTTCTTTTATAGGCAAAAAGGGGTTGCCACTTTGGCAAACAGGAGGTGGAAAGGTCTACAGTCGATGATTCTATCCTCTGGCACCATCGGACAAATGCATTTAATGCGCTGCCGACGTGCCCCTCTTGCTTTATTGGGGACGGCAAGGAAGCTCTTCCCAGCTGTCGCCGCCTTGCCTGGCTGCGACACGCATCTGAGCTAACGAGGCGTTGTAGCACCACGTTGGCTGGCTGCTGGGCTGGCGCGGTGGTGGAGCCTTCACGAAGACCTGCATGCCACCACACAGGTGCTAGCTGAGTCGGTGTAGAGGCCGCTCGTCGCCATGCAGGTGCCTGCCCAGCTGGTTGAGCTGGCAGCTGCATGGGGACGGCAGTGGAGCCTTGGCAGACGCAGGCCCTGCTACTGCCCCATAGGTGTCTCCGGAAAGGGCCTTTCCGGGGCCCCGGCAAGGGTCTTGTCGTGGCATTGTGGTCTTCCCCAGCAGGCGTCTTGCCGGGGGTCTCGTGGATTTCCCCGGCTAGGATCCCACCGAGGATCGTCGTGTTCTGTTCCTCATCTGATCTCGTATGTTTATGATCTTGACGAACATCTGCATGCCACCACAGAGGCGCCTCCCGAGCCTTGGTACCAATGTGGTTGGTTGGTGGTGTTGGAACCCGCGGGCTCAAGGGTGGCTCGCTCTGCTGGCGTCGGGTAAGTTGCCCTGGCAAGGCTCTTGCCCGGGCTGCGGAAGCTGCCCCGGCAAGGGTCTTGCCGGGGGAGTCCACCTCGCCTTCTTGCTCTTTTGTGTTTCTTGGTCTTGGCATTGCTTTGGTCGCCTTGTGCCTTCGGCTTCCCTCCTCTTCCCTACTTAGCGTGGCCATGGGCGCGGCTCCGACTGCCCGTGCACAAGTAAAGGGGTAAAAAGGAGAGCCCCTACTTTTGTACACCGACACCTGGTAAGGTCTTAATTTTCCTTTCCGTGAAGTAATGATCAGGTTCCCTGCTACCTCTTGAGCATGCATTGGTTTTCCCTTGAAGAGGAAAGGGTGATGCAGCAAAGTAGCGTAAGTATTTGCCTCAGTTTTTGAGAACCAAGGTATCAATCCAGTAGGAGACTACACGCAAGTCACCTAGTACCTGCACAAACAATCAAGAACCTTGAAACCAACGCGATAAAGGGGTTGTCAATCCCTTCATGGCCACTTGCAAAAGTGAGATCTGATAAAGATAATAAGATAAACATTTTTGGTATTTTTGTTGTATAGACTGGAAAGTAAAGATTGCAAAATAAACGGTAACAGAAATTGGCAAGTTGACGGGAAACTAATATGATGTAAAATAGACCCGGGGACCATAGGTTTCACTAGTGGCTTCTCTCATGATAGCATATATTAAGGTCGGTGAACAAATTATCTACCAAGCAATTGATAGAAAAGTGCACAGTTATGAGAATATCTAGGCATGATCATGAACATAGGCATCACGTCTGTGTCAAGTAGACCAAAATGATTCTGCATCTACTACTATAACTCCACACATCCACCGCTATCGAGCATGCATCTAGAGTATTAAGTTCATAAGAAGAGAGTAACACATTAGGCAATATGACATGATGTAGAGGGATAAACTCAAGCAATATGATATAAACCTCATCTTTTTATCCTCGATGGCAACAATAAAATACATGACTTGATGCCCCTACTGTCATTGGGAAAGGACATCGCAAGATCGAACCCAAAGCTAGGCACTTCTCCCATTGCAAGAAAGATCAATCTAGTAGGCCAAACTAAACCGATAATTCGAAGAAACTTGCAAAGATATCAAATCATGCATATAAGAGTTCAAAGAAGAACCAATTATTGTTCATAGATAACCTTGATCATAAACCCACAATTCATCGGATCTTGGCAAACACCGCGCAAAAAGTATTACATCGAATAGATCTCAAAGAACATCGAGGAGAACTTTGTTTTGAGAACCAAAGACAGAGGAGAAGCCATCTAGGTAATAACTATGGACCCGAAGGTCTGTGGTAAACTACTCACACATCATGGGAGAGGCTATGGTGTTGATGTAGAAGCCCTCCGTGATCGAATCCCCCTCCGACAGATCGCCGGAAAAGGCCCCAAGATGGGATCTCAAGGGTACAGAAGGTTGCGGCGGTGGAAAAGTGGTTTCGTGGCTCCCCTTGATGTTTTCAGGGTATAAGAGTATATATAGGCGAAAGAAGTACGTCGGTGGAGCTACGAGGGGCCCACGAGGGTGGGGGCGCGCCTACCCCCACTGGGCGCACCCTCCTGCCTCATGGCCACCTCGTTGCGTCTCTGACTTCCACTCCAAGTCTCCTGGATTGCGTTTGTTCCAAGAAAGATCCTCACGAAGGTTTCATTCCGTTTGATATTCCTTTTCTGCGAAACATTGAAATAGGCAAAAAATAGCAACTGGCACTGGGCCTTCGGTTAATAGGTTAGTCCCAAAAATAATATAAAAGAGCATATTAAAGCTCATTAAACATCCAAAACAGATAATATAATAGCATGGAACGATAAAAAATTATAGAAACGTTGGAGACGTATCATGCCCCGTAAGGATGCATCCTTTTTCCCCGGCCGGTGGGTGGCTTAAAGGCCAGTGGTTCCCACCGAGCTGTCTAGGCCTTCCAAGCGCTTTCCATTGCGCAATACTTCTGTACTATGTGTGCCAAATATGCAAAGTGCAGTATGCGGCGCCGATTGAGGGCATTGAGGATCCCCTCGTCCGTACAGTTGCGGCAAAAGACTGATACCACATCGTCATCGCAACAATCTTTGATCTTGTTTTTAACAAGTAGGAATCTAGCCCAAAAGTGGTGGACTGTTTCCTGAGGTTGTGCTCTTGAGCACTGTGTTGGTTTTCCCTTGAAGAGGAAAGGGTGATGCAGTAAAGTAGCGTAAGTATTTCCCTCAGTTTTTGAGAACCAAGGTATCAATCCAGTAGGAGACCACGCTCGAGTCCAACGCACCTACACAAACAAATAAGAACCTTGCAACCAACGCGATAAAGGGGTTGTCAATCCCTTCACGGTCACTTACGAGAGTGAGATCTGATAGAGATGATAAGATAATATTTTTGGTCTTTTTATGATAAACAGTAAAAGTAAGCATTGCAAGGTAAACGATAATAGAAATAGCTTGTTGATAGAAGACTAATATGATGGAAAATAGACCAGGGGGCCATAGGTTTCACTAGTGGCTTCTCTCAAGATAGCATAAGTATTACGGTTGGTAAACGAATTACTGTCGAGCAATTGATAGAATTGAGCATAGTTATGATAATATCTAGGTATGATCATGTATATAGGCATCACGTCCGTGACAACTAGACCGACTCCTGCCTGCATCTACTACTATTACTCCACACATCGACCGCTATCCAGCATGCATCTAGAGTATTAAGTTCGTAAGAACAGAGTAACTCTTTAAGCAAGATGACATGATGTAGAGGGATAAACTCATGCAATATGATATAAACCCCATCTTTTTATCCTCGATGGCAACAATACAATACGTTTCATTTCCTCTACTATCACTTGGATCGAGTGCAACAAGATTGAACCCAAAGCTAAGGACTTCTCCCATTGCAAGAAAGATCAATCTAGTAGGCCAAACCAAACTGATAATTCGAAGAGACTTGTAAAGATAACCAATCATACATAAAAGAATTTAGAGGAGATTCAAATATTGTTCATAGATAATTTTGATCACAAACCCACAATTCGTCGGATCTCGACAAACACTCCACAAAAGAAGAGTAACATCAAATAGATCTCCAAGAGAATCGAGGAGAACTTTGTATTGAGATCCAAAGAGAGAGAAGAAGCCATCTAGCTTATAACTATGGACCCGAAGGTCTGAGGTAAACTACTCACACATCATCGGAGAGGCTATGGTGTTGATGTAGAAGCCCTCCATGATCAATGCCCCCTCCGGCGGAGCGCCGGAAAAGGCCCCAAGATGGGATCTCACGGGTACAAAAGGTTACGGCAGTGGAAATAGGGTTTTGGCTCTGTCCCCGATGGTTTGGGGGTACGTAGGTATATATAGGAGGAAGAAGTAGGTCGGTGGAGCTACGAGGGGCCCACGAGGGTGGAGGGTGCGCCCAGGGGGGTAGGCGCACCCCCTGCCTTGTGGCTTCCTTGTCGGTTGCTTGGCGTCCACTCCAAGTCCTCTGGATCACGTTTGTTTTGAAAATCACGTTCCCGAAGGTTTCATTCCGTTTGGACTCCATTTGATATCCTTTTCCTTCAAAACACTGAAATAGGCAAAAAAACAGCAATTTGCGTTGGGCCTCCGGTTAATAGGTTAGTCCCAAAAAAAATATAAAAGTGTATAAATAAGCCCATTAAACATCCAAAACAGTATATATAATAGCATGGAACAATAAAAAATTATAGATATGTTGGTGACGTATCAAGCATCCCCAAGCTTAATTGCTGCTCGTGCTTGAGTAGGTAAATGATAAAAATAGAGTTTTGATGTGGAATGCTACATGGCTTAATTTTCAATGTAACTCTCTTATTTGTGGCATGAATATTCAGATCCGAAAGATTCAAGATAAAAGTTTAATATTGACATAAAAGTAATAATACTTCAAGCATACTAACTAAGCAATTATGTCTTCTCAAAATAACAGGGCCAAAGAAAGTTCATCCCTACAAAATCATATAGTTTGGTCATGCTCCATTTTCGTCACACAAGAATGATCTCATCATGCACAACCCCGATGACAAGCCAAGCAATTGTGTCATACTTTAGTAATCTCAAACTTTTTTCAACTTTCACGCAATATATGAGCGTGAGCCATGGATATAGCACTATGGGTAGAATAGAATATGATGATGGGGGCTATGTGGAGGAGACAAAAAGGGAGAAAGTCTCACATTGACACGGCTAATCAACGAGCTAGGGAGATGCCCATCGATTGATGTCAATGCAAGGAGTAGGGATTGCCATGCAACGGATGCACTAGAGCTATAAATGCATGAAAGCTCAACAAAAGAAACTAAGTGGGTGTGAATCCAACTTGCTTGCTCATGAAGACCTAGGGCATTTGAGGAAGCCCATTGTTGGAATATACAAGCCAAGTTCTATAATCAAAAATTCCCACTAGTATACGAAAGTGACAAAACAAGAGATGCTCTATCATAAAGATCATGGTGCTACTTTGAAGCACAAGTGTGGAAAAAAAGATAGTAGCATTGTCCCCTTTTTTATTGGGCCTTTCCTTTTTTATTTGGCCTTTCTCTCTCTTTTTTTATTTGGGACAATGCTCTATTAATGATGATCATCACACTTCTATTTATTTACAACTCAATGATTACAAATCGATACTAGAACAAAGCATGACTCTATATGAATGCCCATGGCGGTGTACCGGGATGGGCAACGAATCAAGAGTGATATGTATGAAATAATATGCATATGGTGGCTTTGCCAAAAATACGATGTCAACTACATGATCATGCAAGGTAACATGACAATGATGAAGCGTGTCATAATAAACGGAACGGTGGAAAGTTGCATGGAAATATATCTCGGAATGGCTATGGAAATGCCATAATAGGTAGGTATGGTGGCTGTTTTGAGGAAGATATAAGGAGGTTTATGTGTGATAGAGCGTATCGTATCACGAGGTTTGGATGCACCTGCGAAGTTTGCACCAACTCTCAAGGTGAGAAAGGGCAATGCACGGTACCGGAGAGGCTAGCAATGATAGAAAGGTGAGAGTGCGTATAATCCATGGACTCAACATTAGTCATAAAGAACTCACATACTTATTGCAAAAATCTACAAGTCATCAAAAACCAAGGACTACACGCATGCTCCTAGGGGGATAGATTGGTAGGAAAAGACCATCGCTCGTCCCCGACCGCCACTCATAAGGAGGACAATCAAAGAACACCTCATGTTTCAAATTTGTTACACAACGTTTACCATACGTGCATGCTACGGGACTTGCAAACTTCAACACAAGTATTTCTCAAATTCACAATTACTCAACTAGCACACCTTTAATATTACTACCTCCATATCTCAAAACAATTATCAAGCATCAAACTTTTCTTAGTATTCAACGCACTTATAAGAAAGTTTTTACTAATCTTGGATGTCTATCATATTAGGACTAATTTCACAATTTAAGCAAATTACCATGATGTTTTGTAGGACTCTCAAAATGATATAACTGAAGCATGAGAGAACAATAGTTTCTATAAAACAAAACCACCACCGTGCTCTAAGAGATATAAGTGAAGCACTAGAGCAAAAACTATATAGCTCAAAAGATATAAGTGAAGCACATAGAGTATTCTAATAAATTACAAATCATGTGTGTCTCTCTCAAAAGTGTGTTCAGCGAGGAAGATTGTGGTAAACTAAAAGCAAAGACTAAATTTATACAAGACACTCCAAGCAAAAGACATAACATGTGGTGAATAAAAATATAGCTCCAAGTAAAGTTACCGATGGACGAAGACGAAAGAGGGGATGCCTTCCGGGGCATCCCCAAGCTTTGTCTTTTTGGTGTCCTTGGATTTACCTCCCCAAGCTTAGGCTCTTACAACTCCTTGTTCCATAATCCATCAAATCCTTACCCAAAACTTGAAAACTTCACAACACAAAACTTAACAGAAAACCTCATGAGCTCCATTAGCGAAAGAAAACAAAACACCACTCCAAGGTACTATATTGAACTCATTCTTTATTTATATTGGTGTTAAACCTACAGTATTCCAACTTCCCTATGGTATATAAACTATTTTACTAACCATAGACTTATCAAAATGAGCAAACAACACACGAAAAACAGAATCTGTCAAAAACAGAACAGTCTGTAGTAATCTGTAACTAACAAAAACTCCTGGAACTCAAAACATTCTACCAAAATAGGATGACCTAAAGAATTTGTTTATTGATCTTCTTCAATTGGAATCAGTATTTTATCACGTTCTGGTGATTTTTAACAATTGTTTTCGTGAACAGAAAGTTTCTGGAATTTCCAGCAAGATCAAATAACTATTATCAAGAAGATCCTATAGGTTTCACTTGGCATAAACACTAATTAAAAAACAAAAAAATCTAACCAGAGGCTAGATCAAAGATTTATTTCTAAACAGGAGCTAAAAGAAAAAAAACTAAAATAAAATCGGGTTGCCTCCCAACAAGCGGTATCGTTTAACGCCCCTAGCTAGGCATAAAAACAAGGATATATCTAGGTATTGCCATAATAATGGTAAGGTAAATCATGAAAACTCCTTTCGTGTTCTCTACGTTCAGCAGCAAGTTTCCTTTGTGGCAAGCTAAAGTAATCAAAGGGGTTAAATTTAATAGGACAAAAGACCTCAATATCAAGCTCGGGAGGTACGGGCTCCTCCCTTGGCCCCTTATATTGCACAACCAATTCATCATTACAAGCGTTCTGTTGACAAAAAGTCACAAGTCTTTGCTCAAGAGAAAATCCTAACCCATTATCCTGCATAGCAAAGTCGTCATTAAGTTCAGAAATTCTATAAACTAAAACATCGGTAGGAACCTTTTTTTCTAAGGTTTTCATTATAGGAAACATGATCCAAAGATTGTAAACACGTTATGTCTTCTTGATTAAAAAGGATAGCTTCTATGGGAGGATGACCAGCATCCAACCTATAATGCGCAAAAATTTCTTTAGCCTCTTTCATTATAAATCTGAACTCAAAGGCCAAAAAGATAGTAGTGGCACGCTTAACAAAAGAGTACTCAATATTAGAAAATTCTAGGAAAATCCTTTGTATGCAAGGATGCATATGAAGAAATTGTCTTTCAAGTTCAACTACGAGCAAAGATATTGCATCCGCAAGGCTACTAGTTCTATGAAGAATAGAGCCACCCATGATGGGCAAAGCACCAGCACAAGTAAAGAAATCTTGAATAACTCCTTTCCCAATAATATTACCACTACCGACTCGAAACCTTTTAATATGCAAGATAGTAGGTTCCTCCAGAGGATAATCAAAGGCATCAAAGTTTCCCATTTATTATTATTGCCTTCATTAGCGATAACCTCCTCAGATTCAGACATGGCGAAAGAAAGGCGAGTGGAAAAGAAGCGAACGGAAAGAGAGGGCGAATAAAACGGCAAGGGTGAAGTGGGGGAGAGGAAAACGACAGGCAAATGGCAAATAATGTAATGCGAGGGATAAGAGTTTGTGATGGGTACTTGGTATGTCTTGACTTGTGCGTAGACTCCCCGGCAACGGCACCAAAAATCCTTCTTGCTACCTCTTGAGCACTGCGTTGGTTTTCCCTTGAAGAGGAAAGGGTGATGCAGTAAAGTAGCGTAAGTATTTCCCTCAGTTTTTCAGAACCAAGGTATCAATCCAGTAGGAGACCACGCTTGAGTCCCACGCACCTACACAAACAAATAAGAACCTCGCAACCAACGCAATAAAGGGCTTGTCAATCCCTTCACGGTCACTTACGAGAGTGAGATCTGATAGAGATGATATGATAATTTTTTTGGTATTTTTATGATAAAGAGTAAAAGTAAAGATTGAAAGGTAAACGGTAATAGAAATAGCTTGTTGATGGAAGATTAATATGATGGAAATAGACCCGGGAGCCATAGGTTTCACTAGTGGCTTCTCTCAAGATAGCATAAGTATTACGGTAGGTAAACGAATTACTGTCGAGCAATTGATAGAATTGAGCATAGTTATGAGAATATCTAGGTATGATAATGTATATAGGCATCACGTCCGTGACAAGTAGACTGAATCCTTCCTGCATCTACTACTATTACTCCACACATCGCCCGCTATCAAGCATGCATCTAGAGTATTAAGTTCATAAGAACAGAGTAACGCTTTAAGCAAGAGACATGATGTAGAGGGATAAATTCATGCAATATGATATAAACCCCATCTTTTTATCCTCGATGGCAACAACACAATACGTGTCCTTTCCCCTACTATCACTGGGATCAAGCACCGCAAGATTGAACCCAAAGCTAAGCACTTCTCATATTGCAAGAAAGATCAATCTAGTAGGCCAAACCAAACTGATAATTTGAAGAGACTTGCAAAGATAACCAATCATACATAAGAGAATTCAGAGGAGATTCAAATATTGATCATAGATAATTTTGATCATAAACCCACAATTCATTGGATCTCGACAAACACTCCGCAAGATAAGAGTTACATCAAATAGATCTCCAAGAGAATCGAGGAGAACTTTGTATTGAGATCCAAAGAGAGAGAAGAAGCCATCTAGCTAATAACTATGGACCCGAAGGTCTGAGGTAAACTACTCACACATCATCGGAGAGGCTATGGTGTTGATGTAGAAGCCCTCCGTGATCAATGCCCCCTTCGGCGGAGCACCGAAAAATGCCCCAAGATGGGATCTCATGGGTACAGAAGGTTGCGACAGTGGAAATAGGGTTTTGGCTCTGTCCCTGATGGTTTGGGGTACATAGGTATATATAGGAGGAAGAAGTAGGTCGGTGGAGCTATGAGGGGCTCACGAGGGTGGAGGGCGCGCCTAGGGGGGTAGGCGCGCCCCCTGCCTCGTGGCTTCCTCGTCGGTTGTTCGACGTCCACTCCAAGTCCTCGGGATCATGCTTGTTCCGAAAATCACGTTCCCGAAGGTTTCATTCCGTTTGGACTCTGTTTTATATCCTTTTCCTTCGAAACACTAAAATAGGCAAAAAAACTGCAGTTTGGGCTGGGCCTTCGGTTAATAGGTTAGTCCCAGAAATAATATAGAAGTGTATAAATAGGCCCATTAAACATCCAAAACAGAATATATAATAGCATGGAACAATAAAAAATTATAGATATGTTGGAGACGTATCAGGTTGTTGTTGTATGTACATTAAGTCACGTATGTCTGGGGGCCAGAATTTCGTGGAGAGTATTGATTGTGGTGGGTGGGTGGGCTTAAATCTGAGACCTAACCCGCCGCGGAATCCGGATTTTGAAAAATTTCTAAGGTCGTTGGCCCAGGATCCGGACTGTGCTGGGGGTTCTTAGGTTCGACGCCTGATTCCATGCTCGGAGGTCAGATGATCTTTTCTCGAAGATGAGTGTCCAGCTCGTGGGGTTTGGAGATCCGAACATAGCTTGTTTTTAACACAGCAGGAGCAGTATCCTCAACTTGCTCTTCCACGACAGTCACTAGATGGGTCACCGGTGGGGACCTGATTTCCCTCTGATCGGGTTTAAGCCCAATCAGATCGTAATCCGTTGTGACCCCCAGGGCAGCAATGCGATCTAGAAATTCGTTTA
Organism: Aegilops umbellulata; assembly: GCA_032464435.1. Taxonomy (NCBI): domain Eukaryota; kingdom Viridiplantae; phylum Streptophyta; class Magnoliopsida; order Poales; family Poaceae; genus Aegilops; species Aegilops umbellulata. The sequence continues at coordinate 414,965,733 of CP136055.1, forward strand.
AAGACGAGATATCTGCCAGATCCATCTTATCAACGCTTTCGGGGTTGATGCGGAGATGATTTTTGGCAATCCGGGGGACCGCCTTGGGCTTAATGTCCGGGCGGGCGCCTATGGTGAAATTGTCGATCTAGGGCATCTGCCCAGGAACTAGGGCCCTTCCAGAGGTGATTTTGTCGTTGACAACAAGGCGAGCCATCCATCCTTCTATCGATAACATGGAGGAACTCTCAATGAAAGCACCAATGTCAGTGTCAAAACCGGCGGATCTTGGGTAGGGGGTCCCGGGCTGTGCGTCTGATGATCGAAGGTAACAGGAGGCAGGGGACACGATGTTTACCCAGGTTCGGCGCTCTTAATGGAGGTAATACCCTACTTCCTGCTTGATTGACTTTGATGAGTATAGTGGGTACAAGAGGTGGTCTACCTCGAGATCATAACGGCTAAACCCTAGATGTCTAGCCTGTATGATTATGATTGCCTCTACAGACTAAACCCTCCGGTTTATATAGACACCGGAGGGGGCTAGGGTTGTACAGAGTCGGTTTATAGAGAAAGAATCTTCATATCTAAACGCCAAGCTTGCCTTCCACGTCAAGGAGAGTCCCATCCAGACTCGGGGGAAGCCTTCCATTCAGTATCTTCACGGCCCACCAGTCCGGCCGATATCACATAGCCCGGATGCCCAAGGACCCCATAATCCAGGACTCCCTCACCGGGCCGCTCTTCGCGACCCCAACTGGCTTGCCGCTATGCAGGAGGAGTTTGACACGTTGCAACACAACCACACTTGGCAGCTCGTCTCGCCTCCCCTCCATGCTAATATCATTAACGGTAAGTGGATGTTTCATCGCAAGACGTACCCCGATGGTATCCTCGAGCGGTACAAGGCTCGTTGGGTAGTACTTGGTTTTCCGCAATGTGCTGGAGTGGACTTCACCGACACCTTTGCCCCGGTCATAAAGCTGGGCACGTTTCGCACCGTCCTCCAGCCTGCGGTGTCTCGTGCCTTGCCGATTCATTAGTTGGATGTCTCCAATGCATTCCTCGACGACCATCTCGCCGAACAGGTGTACTGCCAGCAGCCTACTGGTTTCATCAATGACACACACCCTGATCTTGTGTGCCTGCTTTCTCGGTCTCTCTATGGACTGAAGCAGGCGCCGAGAGCATGGTACCAGCGCATCGCTGCCTTTCTTCAGCAGTTGGGCTTCCGAGCTACTCGCTCTGATGCCTCGTTGTTCATGTATCATCACGACCCGAGGACTGCCTATCTACTACTGTATATCGACGACATCATATTCACGACATCCTCGGCCAAGCTTCCTGGATAGTTCACAGCTCGTCGACATAGTTATCCAGGAAGCTTGGCCGAGGATGTCGTGAATATGATGTCGTCGACATACAGTAGTAGATAGGCAGTCCTCGGGCCATGATGATACACGAACATCGAGGCATCGGAGCGAGTAGCTCAGAAGCCCAACTGCTGAAGAAAGGCAGCGATGCGCTGGTACCATGCTCTCGGCGCCTGCTTCAGTCCATAGAGAGACCGAGAAAGCAGGCACACAAGATCAGGGTGTGTGTCATTGATGAAACCAGTAGGCTGCTGGCAGTACACCTGTTCGGCGAGATGGTCGTCGAGGAATGCATTGGAGACATCCAACTAATGAATCGGCAAGGCACGATACACCGCAGGCTAGAGGACGGTGCGAAACGTGCCCAGCTTTATGACCGGGGCAAAGGTGTCGGTGAAGTCCACTCCAGCACATTGCGGAAAACCACGTACTACCCAACGAGCCTTGTACCGCTCGAGGATACCATCGGGGTACATCTTGCGATGAAACATCCACTTACCGTTAATGATATTAGCATGGCGGGGAGGCGAGACGAGCTGCCAAGTGTGGTTGTGTTGCAACGTGTCGAACTCCTCCTGCATAGCGGCAAGCCTGTTGGGGTCGCGAAGAGCGGCCCGGTGAGGGAGTCCTGGATTATGGGGTCCTTGGGCATCCGGGATATGTGATATCGTCCGGAATGGTGGGCCGTGAAGATACTGAATGGAAGGCTTCCCCTGAGTCTGGATGGGACTCTCCTTGACGTGGAAGGCAAGCTTGGCATTCAGATATGAAGATTCTTTCTCTATAAACCGACTCTGTACAACCCTAGCCCCCTCCGGTGTCTATATAAACCGGAGGGTTTAGTCCGTAGAGGCAATCATAATCATACAGGCTAGACATCTAGGGTTTAGCCGTTACGATCTCGAGGAAGACCAACTCTTGTACCCACTATACTCATCAAAGTCAATCAAGCAGGAAGTAGGGTATTACCTCCATTAAAAGTACCCGAACCTGGGTAAACATCGTGTCCCCTACCTCCTGTTACCTTCGATCCTCAGACGCACAGCCCGGGACCCCCTACCCAAGATCCGCCGGTTTTGACACTGACATTGGTGCTTTCATTGAGAGTTCCTCCATGTTATCGATAGAAGGATGGATGGCTCGCCTTGTTGTCAACGACAAAATCACCTCTGGAAGGGCCCTAGTTCCTGGGCAGATGCCCTAGATCGACAATTTCACCATAGGCGCCCGCCCGGACATTAAGCCCAAGGCGGTCCCCCGGATTGCCAAAAATCATCTCCGCATCAACCCTGAAAGCGTTGATAAGATGGATCTGGCAGATATCTCGTCTTTAAACGAATTTCTAGATCGCATCGCTGCCCTGGGGGTCACAACGGATTACGATCTGATTGGGCTTAAACCCGATCAGAGGGAAATCAGGTCCCCACCGGTGACCCATCTAGTGACTGTCGTGGAAGAGCAAGTTGAGGATACTGCTCCTCCTGTGTTAAAAACAAGCTATGTTCGGATCTCCGAACCCCACGAGCTGGACACTCATCTTCGAGAAAAGATCATCTGACCTCCGAGCATGGAATCAGGCGTCGAACCTAAGAACCCCCAGCACAGTCCGGATCCTGGGCCAACGACCTTAGAAATTTTTCAAAATCCGGATTCCGCGGCGGGTTAGGTCTCAGATTTAAGCCCACCCACCCACCACAATCAACACTCTCCACGAAATTCTGGCCCCCAGACATACGTGACTTAATGTACATACAACAACAACCTGATACGTCTCCAACATATCTATAATTTTTTATTGTTCCATGCTATTATATATTCTGTTTTGGATGTTTAATGGGCCTATTTATACACTTCTATATTATTTCTGGGACTAACCTATTAACCGGAGGCCCAGACCAAACTGCAGTTTTTTGCCTATTTCAATGTTTCGAAGGAAAAGGATATCAAACAGAGTCCAAACGGAATGAAACCTTCGGGAACGTGATTTTCGGAACAAGCATGATCCCGAGGACTTGGAGTGGACGTCGAACAACCGACGAGGAAGCCACGAGGCAGGGGGCGCGCCTACCCCCCTAGGCGCGCCCTCCACCCTCGTGGGCCCCTCATAGCTCTACCGACCTACTTCTTCCTCCTATATATACCTATGTACCCCCAAACCATCAAGGACAGAGCCAAAACCCTATTTCCACTGTCGCAACCTTCTGTACCCATGAGATCCCATCTTGGGGCATTTTCCGGCGCTCCGCCGGAGGGGGCTTTGATCACGGATGGCTTCTACATCAACACCATAGCCTCTCCGATGATGTGTGAGTAGTTTACCTCAGACCTTCGGGTCCATAGTTATTAGCTAGATGGCTTCTTCTCTCTCTTTGGATCTCAATACAAAGTTCTCCTCGATTCTCTTGGAGATCTATTTGATGTAACTCTTATCTTGCGGAGTGTTTGTCGAGATCTGATGAATTGTGGGTTTATGATCAAAATTATCTATGATCAATATTTGAATCTCCTCTGAATTCTCTTATGTATGATTGGTTATCTTTGCAAGTCTCTTCAAATTATCAGTTTGGTTTGGCCTACTAGATTGATCTTTCTTGCAATATGAGAAGTGCTTAGCTTTGGGTTCAATCTTGCGGTGCTCGATCCCAGTGATAGTAGGGGAAACGACACGTATTGTGTTGTTGCCATCGAGGATAAAAAGATGGGGTTTATATCATATTGCATGAATTTATCCCTCTACATCATGTCTCTTGCTTAAAGCGTTACTCTGTTCTTATGAACTTAATACTCTAGATGCATGCTGGATAGCGGGCGATGTGTGGAGTAATAGTAGTAGATGCAGGCAGGATTCGGTCTACTTGTCACGGACGTGATGCCTATATACATGATCATACCTAGATATTCTCATAACTATGCTCAATTCTATCAATTGCTCGACAGTAATTCGTTTACCTACCATAATACTTATGCTATCTTGAGAGAAGCCAGTAGTGAAACCTATGGCTCTCATGTGTTCTTGCTCTCGAACCTACTGATTTTGATCTCTTTGCTCGAAGCTCTGTTTCCGAAACTGTTTCAGGGGATTGTTGCTTGGTATGTGACTCCACTATTTGTCCAATTAGATTTTGTTTTTGTAGTTTATATTTGGAATAATAAGCTACTCTTGGTGCTACTGTAGATGAGCTTGCATGTTGAATTCTTAGAGTTCTAAGTAGTTTGAATGCTTGCTATGCCATCTATGTATCATTATGGGTAGTTGCTATCAATTTAATAAAGTTTTGTTGATGAATTTTTGTCACTCAAATTTTTTCAGAAAATTGTATGCGGACATGATGAACCTATTTCGAAGGAGATCTTGGAGGAGGCGATCCTCGAGGGCATCTTGTAGTGAACCAAGTGAAAATTCAACATGAGATGCTGCCACCAAAACATGCTTATGGCCTTGCGATGAATATATGATGCGAGTTGGCATTTAAGAGGAATTATAGCATTATGTTCACAATGCCGGTCTCGATCCCTACATTTCAGATAAGTGAAAACAACGCCACCTCCTCACTGAATAGTTGTCAAAGGATTTAAATTCTACCCTCGTGAGTCTAGGGTGTCGTTTATGCTTTATGATAATCCATTTACCATCTCACTAGAGAATTTTGCTTACCATTGCAAGATTCCATTTTGGGGTACGCTTGATAAACCACCAAAGGCTGAGTTCGAAACATTCTTGACTAGTCTTTGTTATGGTGAAAGGTGGGGAGTGACACAAGGTAGAATAAAGAGCATTCATTTTCCCGCAATTCAGTACTTTACATTATTTAATGAGAAATGTATAGTAGGCAAGCAAGACTGTAGTACACTCTGCGCTCCAGACTTGAGCCTCATTAGCACTGCTCTCACTGGTGAAAGGAATTATAACCTTGGAGCAATTGTTGCACGCAAACTTCAGCACAACGCTAATAGTGGCTATTTCTATGGTGGAATATATGCCACGTGTTTAGCACGAGGGTTGGGTGTTTCACCCTTGCCCTTAGATCCTATCCTACCCATGTAGTATTTCGATTTTGGCACCTTAAAAGATCATAAGATTCACAAGGGAAAGGTTGATAACTTCACTTATAGTCTGTTGTAACCAAACATCTGTTGTGCACACATATTTGCATGTGCCTGCCCTTTTTGACTATCACAGCAAAGGAAGATATTTTGTTCTTGAGAGCGAGACCCGAGATCACAACGCAGTAGTAGAGGCGGCACGGCAGGCCGAGGCGTCCGCACCAAGAGCCTCCGTGAGCTACCACGCCGACTACTTTCCAAGTTAGGCCAAAGGCCTAAGCTTGGGGGAGTATGTGATTCTCACCGACATTATATTCATGTTCACGCATATCATTCCATTTGTCGGTGTTCACCCTTTTTCATTGTATCTTCCATGCTTAGATTTATTTTCTTGCTTTCTTATTGTGTGTTTGAAAAACTTTAGAAAAAAATATTTGTAGTAGTTTACTTTCTATGCATGCTTAGTAGTTATATTAAAAAGAATACCCAAAAAGATTTCCTGATTCTTCTTTTGCTTGTTGGGAGCTTTCCCGTGTAAGTAGCTTTTCTTGTTTTTTCATTTCCCTTTTGTTTCCTTGTTCAGGAAAACCAAAAACTCCAAAAATATTTCAGTGTTTTCTCTGAATTTCTTTTCTTTTTATTCAAGTTGTACCGAGGAGAAGACCACGATGAAAATGTTGAGTGGCTCTCATATGAATAATTGTTGAACTAATAAAGAGCACATTTTACCTTGTCTTCTCCTTTTGAATAAAATGTTTGTAGGTTCCAGCTTAGTCCACGCCACTCTTGCACTAATATTATTTTCGTATCGTTCGGTCATGCAAGTGAAAGGCAATAATGATGATATTCGATGAACTGGCCGTGGCGGAAATAAACTGGTATGAACTCGACTTGTTCTGTTTGTGTAAATATGTTTAGCCTAGTGTCCATGATTCAGCACATTATGATTAAACATATTTGCAATGACAATTAGAGATTATAGTTTCTCATGCCATGCATAAGTAGCTAGGAGTGGATAATGATTTATCTTGGATATCAACATTGCGTTAAAATGATTGTGATGTAGTATGGTGATATGGTATCCTCCTCTGAATGTTCGAGTGGCTTGACTTGGCACATGTTCATGCATGTAGTTGAATCAAAACCAACATAGCCTCTATGATATTTATGTTCATGGTGTTCATATCTTACTCATGCTAGTGTCCAATGTTACGTATGCATAATGCATGTTTATGACCGTTGTTGCTCTCTAGCTGGCCGCTTCTCAATCTAATTGCTAGCCTTCGCCTGTACTAAATGGGAATTCTGATCGTACCTCAAAAACCTTGAATCCAAAGTGATTCTAGATGAGTCCACCATACCTACCTATATACGGTATTACCCTGCAGTCCTGAGTAAATTTGCATGTGCCACCTTAAAAAACTTCTAAATAAATATCCGTTTTGTGTGCCTGGATCGTTCATGGAACGACGGGAGGTGGTCGGTATCTTCCATGCTATGCAGGTTATTCTCAGGTCGAGTGTTTATTCACTTGCCATCGCACGAGAAAAGGGTGGTAATAGGGATTCCCAGTCCCGAACTAAAAAATGCAAATAATTAAACAAAACTCCCCCAAGGCTGTTGCTGGTATGGACGACATCGGTTGTTTCGGACAAGCCGTGGAGTGTGATTGATTGTGGAGGGGGAGTAAACCTTTACTTTTATCGCTTGGGAACCGCCACTAGCATGCTTAGCATGGAAGATATTGATAACTGATGGTCGTGAAGTAAATGAGAAGGGTGCATGTCTCAAAATATGATTTATCTCTGTTTTAAAACTTGAGCTCTGGCACCTCTGCAAATCACTGCTTCCCTCTGCGAAGGGACTATCTATTTACTTTTATGTTGTGTCATCACCTTATAAAACAAGCGCCAGAACCTGAGAGCACAACTGTCATGACTTATGCGTTATGTGTAGCTAATGTTGGGTGCATCATGATTGGATCTTTTCTACCTTGAATTACAATATTTAGTCGCTGCTTGAACTTTGGGGGTGCTCTGCATTTATGTTTTGCGGTCTCAGAAAGGGCTAGTGAGATACCTTGTCATATTATATCATGGTTGTTTTGACAACGTGTTGTCGTTTGAGATATGAGTGAATAGATTTTTTAAGAGTTATTGTCGTTATGGTTAGTTATTACGTTGGATGAAAACCTGGGTGTTGTCTAAGCTTATTTATGCAAACAAGAGCAAACGAGTTCGTACAAGTTTTTCTTTTTCACTTTCAGTTTGTCAACTGAATTGCTTGAGGACAAGCAAAGGTTTAAGCTTGGGGGAGTTGATACGTCTCCAACGTATCTACTTTTCCTAACATTTTTCCCCTTGTTTTGGACTCTAATTTGCATGATTTGAATGAAACTAACCCCGGACTGATGATGTTTTCAGCAGAACTACCATGGTGTTGTTTTTGTGCAGAAATACAAGTGCTCGAAATGGAACGAAACATCGCGAGGAATTTTTATATGATAAATAAGAATTTCTGGAGCCAAGACCTGCCGGAGAGGGGCACCTGGGTGGGAACAACCCACCGGGGCACGCCCCCCTCTCCCGGCGCGCCTAGGAGGGTTGTACCCACCTGGTGGCCCCGCCGACCTTGAAACCGACGCTATAAAATCCTATTTTTCCAAAAAAAAATCAGGGAGAAAGAATTATCGCGATCCACGAGATGGAGCCGCCGTCACTTCATCTTCTTCATCGGGAGGCTAGATCTGGAGTCCGTTTGGGGCTCCGGAGAGGGGGATCTTTGTTCTTCATCATTACCAACCCTTCTCCATCGCCAATTCCATGATGCTCCCCACCGGGAGTGAGTAATTCCTTCGTAGGATCGCTGGGTGAGGAGTTGGATGAGATTCATCATGTAATAATCGAGTTAGTTTTGTTAGGGCTTGATCCCTAGTATCCACTATGTTCTAAGATTGATGTTTTTATGACTTTGCCATGCTTAATGCTTGTCACATAGGGCCCGGGTGCCATGAACTCACATCTGAACCGTTTATGTTATCATAATTATATCCATGTTCTAGATCCGATCTTTCAAGTTATAGTCACCTACTACGTGTTATGATCCGGTAATCCTGGAGTGGCAGAAACCTGGACTTTTCCGATGATGACCGGTGTGACGCCCCCGATTCGCCCGTACACTAATCATGCACGCAAATGTGTACGACCAAGATCAGGGACTCACGGGAAGATATCACAACACAACTCTAGACACAAATTAAAATAATACAAGCTTTATATTACAAGCCAGGGGCCTTGAGGGCTTGAATACAAGCTCAATACACAAGAGTCAGCGGAAGCAGCAATATCTGAGTACAGAGATAAGTTAAGCAAGTTGCCTTAAGAAGGCTAGCACAAACTGAGATACAGATCAAAAGAGGCACACGCTTCCTGCCTGGGATCCTCCTAAACTACTCCTGGTCGACGTCAGCGGCCTGCACGTAGTAGTAGGCACCTCCGGTGTAGTAGGAGTCGTCGTCGACGGTGGCGTCTGGATCCTGGGCTCCATCATCTGGTTGCGACAACCAGGTAGAAGGGATAGGAGGAAAAGAAGGAGAAAGCAACCGTGAGCACTCATCCAAAGTACTCGCAAGCAAGGAGCTACACTACATATGCATGGGTATATGTGTAAAGGGCAATATCGGTGGATTGAACTGCAGAATGCCAGAATAAGAGGGGGATAACTAATCCTGTCGAAGACTAAGCTTCTGGCAGCCTCCGTCTTGCAGAATGTAGAAGAGAGTAGACTGAAGGCCTCCAAGTAGCATTGCATAGCATAATCCTACCCGGAGATCCCCTCCTCGTTGCCCTTTTAGAGAGCGATCACCGGGTTGTATCTGACACTTGAAAGGGTGTGTTTTATTAAGTATCCAGTTCTAGTTGTCATAAGGTCAAGGTACAACTCCAAGTCGTCCTATTACCGAAGATCACGGCTATTCGAATAGATTAACTTCCCTACAGGGGTGCACCACATAACCCAACACGCTTGATCCCATTTGGCTGGACACACTTTCCTGGGTCATGCCCGGCCTCGGAAGATCAACATGTCGCAGCCCCACCTAGGCCAACAGAGAGGTCAGCACGCCGGTCTAAACCTAAGCGCACAGGGGTCTGGGCCCATCGCCCTTAGCACACCTGCACGTTGCGTACGCAGCCAGAAGCAGAACTAGCCCCCTTAATACAAGAGCAGGCTTAAATTCCAATCCGACGCGCGCCGCTCGGTCGCTAACGTCACGAAGGCTTCGGATGATAGCACGACGTCGAGTGCCCATATCTTTCCGGCATAGTTGGTTAGTGCATATAGGCCAGTAGCCAGACTCAGATCAAATACCAAGAACTCGTTAAGCGTGTTAAGTATTCGCGAACGCCGACCAGGGCCAGGCCCACATCTCTCCTTGGTGGTCTCAACCTGCCCTGTCGCTCCGCCACAAAGTAACAGTCGGGGGCCATCGGGAACCCAGGCCCACCACTACCTGGGTGGAACCACCTGCCCCTTCAGCCCCTATCTCCGAACAGTATCACAGGTAATGCAACAGTGTAAAGTATATAGTATATGCCCATGATCACCTCCCGAAGTGATCACTGCCCAGTAGTATAGCATGGCAGACGGACAGGAATGTAGGGCCACTGATGGAAAACTAGCATCCTATACTAGGCATGTAGGATTGCAGGTAAAGGTAACAACAGTAGTAGCAAGGACAGGCTATGCATCAGGATAGCATAAACTGAAAGCAGTAACAGGTTACACTACTCTAATGCAAGCAGTAGAGAGTAGAGTAGGCGATATCTGGTGATCAAGGGGGGGCTTGCCTGGTTGCTACGGCAAGAAGGAAGGGTCATCTTCAATGTAGTCGAACACTGACATCGGCAGTAGTCTCGGAGTCTACCGGAAAGAAGTAACGGAGGGGGAACATAATAAATAACAGAGCAATCAACGCAACACAAAGCATAACATGGTGATACGCGGTGCTAGGGGTGACATAACGCGGTAGGAGGTGATACCGGCGAAGGGGGAAAATATCCGGGAAAGTATCCCCGGTGTTTCGCGTTTTTGGACCGGTGAACCGGAGGGGGAAAGTTGCGTGTTTGCTATGCTAGGGATGTGTGGCGGATGAACGGGATGCGTATCCGGATTCGTCTCGTCGTTCTGAGCAACTTTCATGTACAAAGTTTTTTCATCCGAGCTACGGTTTATTTTATATGAATTTTCAAAGTTTTTAAAAGATTTTCTAATTTCTGGATTTAAGTTAATTCGAAGCTAAATTAGTATTTAAATGCTATGGGTACATAGGAAGTGTACCCATAAGTGTGTATGGGTATGTCAGGTGGGGACAGGGGGGGTCTGAGTCAGCAGCCCAGTCAGCAGTCAAAGTTTGACTTTGACCATTGACTGGTCAAACTGACCAGTGGCTCCCCACTGTTAGTGAGACAATTTGTTAACATGTTTTATTTATTTAAAATAGTCTAATTAGTTAGTGGGCCCAGTTTGTCAAAGACTTAGGTTAGGAATTGTGTTATTTTAATTAAGTAATTAACAATGGTGGGGGGGCCCACATGTCTGTGGCAGCGGGGTGTTAGTGGGTTCATTAACCTCCGGTGCTAATCCGGCGGCTCCGGTGATCGCCGGCAGGCCGACTCCGGCCACGAAAGCTCACATGGGTGGCGGCGTTGGAAAGCCCGTTCAACGGCGAATCTTGTGGTGATCATGGGGCGGTCGGAGGTGGAGCGTAGAGGCGGTGGCGTTGAATGGGGCGGCGGCGGCGCTTCTGCTGCGAGACGCGACGCACGGGACGGATGGGAGCAACGACGAGGGTCGTTGCGGGCCGGCGTAGGCGACTGCGGTGCGGTGCGGGGGGGCAGGAGTATAAGGAGCAGGGGGCGCGGGCGCGCGCATCGGGCGTGGCCAGAGCAGAGAGGGCGGGAGAGGGGAGGCAAGACCGGCGCGGCAGCTCACCGCGAAGGTGTAGGGTGATGGCAGTGGGGGTCGAGGAGGGGGACGGGGACGTCCGGTGGTGGCAACGCGGACGAGGGCGAGGCGGCCGAGGCGGAGGCAGACAGGGGCGATGATGCGTACGTCGACGTGGTGGCCTCTCGGCCTTGATCCAGCGGCGTAGACGAACTAGTGGTCGACGACGGTCCTCCCAGCAAGATCCCAGGCGACAGGGTGAGTGCGCGGGCGGGCGAGGTCGACGGCGACCATGGCGACGTGCGGCAGTGGAGTCGGGGCGGATCCCCCCGATCCAGATCGAGAGGAGGCAGAGGGAGTCCGGCGGAGAGGGCGGAGAGGTGGTTCCGTCGAGGGGGGCTCCTGGCAGCAGCGGTCGGCGGGTAGCGCGAGGGGCAAGCTCCTCCTGTACAGCGCACGTCGTGCGTTAGTGGGAGGGAGGCGGCGCCAGGAGGGGAGCGAGGGGAGAAATCGGTGGAGTGGGGATCGTGGGATTAGGGTTTCGGCCTCGGGGGGGAGGGGTTAGTAGGCAAGTGTGGTTGGGCCGGCCGACTGGGCTGAGGCCCACATGGGCAAGGGGGTTCCTCTATTCCTCTTTTTTGTTTTCTCTTGATTTGCTTTTCCTTCTCTATTTTTCTTTTATTTCTTTACTGTTTTCATTTAAAGTTTCTATTAATTTAGTTTTATAAAATACCAAGTTAGCACCTAAATTAGTATTACTAATTAGGCCTCTGCCATAATTATTTTGGCACACTACTAGTTTAGTTATATTATTATAACTTTATAAAAGGCATTAAATTAATTGTTTTGCCCCAAGCTTTGGTTATTTTAGTGAATTTAAATATTATAAGAAATGTTGATTTCTCCACCATTATTACTCATGAATTATTCGTCACATCTAGAACATTTTAGTTTTAATGTTTGAAAACTTTTGTTGTTTGCCTTTAATTCAAATTTGAATTGGAATCGGTTTGCACTAATGTGAGATTAACAACAGTAACTGCGATGACGTGGCATGAATAACAGGGAGTTACTGTAGCTTAAATATCCGGGTGTCACAACCGGAGTTTGAGTAGTTCATGTATTCACTATGTGTTAATGCTTTGTTCCAGTTCTCTATAAAAAGGAGGCCTTAATATCCCATAGTTTCGAATCTGGACCCCGCTGCCACGGGAGGGTAGGACAAAAGATGTCATGCAAGTTATTTCCATAAGCATGTATGCCTATTTACGGAATACATGTTGGGTAATGTAGTAATTTCAAAAAAAATCCTACGCACACGCAAGATCATGGTGATGCATAGCAACAAGAGGGGAGAGTGTTGTCTACGTACCCTCGTAGACCGCAAGCGGAAGCATTATATCAATGCGGTTGATGTAGTCGTACGTCTTCACGATCCGACCGATCCAAGTACCGAAATCATGACACCTCCGAGTTCTGCACACGTTCGGCTCGAAGACGTCCTCGCCTTCTTGATCCAGCCAAACGGGCGAAGTAGTAGATGAGTTTCGGTAGCACGACGGCGTGGTGACGGTGTTGGTGAAGAACAATCTCCGTAGGGCTTCGCCTAAGCACTACGAAAATTATGACAGAGGATAAACTAGATGGGACGGGGTTGCCGGCACACGGCTTGGTGTTTCTTGATGTGTCTTGGGTGCTCGCCCTGCCCCTCTATTTATATGTTGAGCCTTGGGGTCGAAACTTGGAGTAAAAGCCTCCATAAAGTCGGTTTCACCCGAAAGGCAAGATTCCTTCTCGGACTCCAGGACCAGACGCCAGGGTTCCCGGCGTCTGGCCCTGGACTCCGCAAAACTTACTTTTCCGCTTTCCAAAAACCTCGCAGGCTTTCCCCATTGGCCCATATAAAGTGTTCTCGTGCCCAAACATTTCGGGAAACATCCGGAACCCCTTCCGGAGATCAAACACTACTATCCACATATCAATCTTTACTTCCGGACCATTCCGGAGTTCCTCGTCATATCCGTGATCTCATCCGAAACTCCGAACAACATTCGGTCACCAACATACATAACTCATAGTACTATATCGTCAACGAACGTTTAAGCGTGCGGACCCTACGGGTTCGAGAACTATGTAGACATGACCGAGACACCTCTCTGGTGAATAACCAATAGCCGAACCTGGATGCCCATATTGGCTCCTACATATTCTACGAAGATCTTTATCGGTCAAACCGCATAAGAACATATGATACTCCCTTTGTCATCGGTATGTTACTTGCCCGAGATTCGATCGTCGGTATCTCAATACCTAGTTCAATCTGGTTACCGGCAAGTCTCTTTACTTGTTCCGTAATACATCATCCTGCAACTAACTCATTAGTTACAATGCTTGCAAGGCTTATAGTGATGTGCATTACGGAGTGGGCCTAGAGATACCTCTCCGACAATCGGAGTGACAAATCCTAATCCCGAAATACGCCAACCCAACAAGTACCTTCGGAGACACCCGTAGAGCACCTTTATAATCACCCAGTTACGCTGTGACATTTGGTAGCACACAAAGTGTTCCTCCAGTAAACGGGAGTTGCATAATCTCATAGTCATAGGAACATGTACAAGTCATGAAGAAAGCAATAGCAACATACTAAACGATCAAGTGCTAAGCTAACGGAATGGGTCAAATCAATCACATCATTCTCCCAATGATGTGATCCCGTTAATCAAATGACAACTCATGTCCATGGCTAGGAAACATAACCATCTTTGATCAACGATCTAGTCAAGTAGAGGCATACTAGTGACACTCTGTTTGTCTATGTATTCACATGTACCATGTTTCCGGTTGATAGAATTCTAGCATGAATAATAAAAATTTACCATGATATAAGGAAATAAATAATAACTTTATTATTGCCTTTAGGGCATATTTCCTTCAATACATGCCTACATTATATTGACGAACTGGAGCTAGTGCCGTATCGCCCTACGTTATAACTGTCTCATGATGAATATCATCCAATAAGTCACCATTCCAATGCCTAATAATTTATCTTATATTGTCTCTACTAAGTTACTACTGCTATCATCACTGTTACACTTGCTACAAACTTACTGCTATCATTGTTACCATTACTGTTGCTACTGTCACTACTATCAAAACTATCATATTACTTTTCTACTGATCACTTTGCTGCAGATAATTAATCTCCAGGTGTGGTTGAATTGACAACTCAGCTGCTAATACCTTCAAATATTCTTTGGCTCCCCTTGTGTCGAATCTATAAATTTGAGTTGAATACTCTAACCTCGAAAACTGTTGTGATCCCCTATACTTGTGGGTTATCAGTCACCTAGCGGTGCATCAAGGACATAATTCTTCTGTGCAGCAATGAGGATAATCGTCAGATCACGGACCCAGTCCGCATCATTGCTACTATCATCTTTCAACTTAGTTTTCTCTAGGAACATATCAAAAATAAAATAGCGGAGCTATACACGAGCTATTGATTTACAACATAATTTGCAAATACTATTAGGACTAAGTTCATGATAAATTAAAGTTCAATTAATCAAATTACTTGAACTCCCACTTAGATAGACATCCCTCGAGTCATCTAAATGATCATGTGATCCATATCAACTAAACCATGTCTGATCATCACGTGAGATGGAGTAGTTTTCAATGCTGAACATCTCTATGTTGATCATATCTACCATATGATTCACGTTCGACCTTTCGGTCTCCAGTGTTCCAAGGCCATGTCTGTACATGCTAGGCTCATCAAGTTTAACCTGAGTATTTCGCATGTGCAAAACTATCTTGCACCCGTTGTATGTGATCATAGATCCTATCACACCCGATCATCACGTGGTGTCTCAGCACGACGAGCTGTCGCAATAGTGCATACTCAGGGAGAACACTTATACCTTGAAATTTTAGTAAGGGATCATCTTATAATGCTATCGTTGTACTAAGCAAAATAAGATGCACAAAAGATAAACATCACATGCAATCAAAATATGTGACATGATATGGCCATCATCATCTTGTGCCTTTGATCTCCATCTCCAAAGCACTGTGATGATCTCCATCATCACCGGCTTGACACCTTGATCTCCATCGTAGTGTCGTGGTCGTCTCGCCAACTATTGCTTCTACAACTATCGCTAACGCATAGTGATAAAGTAAAGCAATTACATGGCATTTGCATTTCATACAATAAAGCGACAACCATAAGGCTCCTGCCAGTTGCCGATAACTTTTACAAAACATGATCATCTCATACAATAACATATATCACATCATGTCTTGACCATATCACATCACAACATGCCCTGCAAAAACAAGTTAGACGTCCTCTACTTTGTTGTTGCAGGTTTTATGTGGCTGCTACGGGCTTCTAGTAAGAACCATTCTTACCTACGCATCAAAACCACAACGATGATTTATCAAGTTTGTTGTTTTAACCTTCAACAAGGACCAGCCGCAGTCAAATTCGATTCAACTAAAGTAAGAGAAACAGACACCCGCCAGCCACCTTTATGCAAAACTAGTTGCATGTCTGTCGGTGGAACCGGTCTCATGAATGTGGTCATGTAAGGTTGGTCCGGGCCGCTTCATCCAACAATACCATCGAATCAAAATAAGACATTGGTGGTAAGCAGTATGACGATCACCGCCCACAACTCTTTGTGTTCTACTCGTGCATATCGCCTACACATAGACGTGGCTCAGATGCCACTGTTGGGAAACGTGGCATGCAATTTCAAAAAAATTCCTACGCTCATGCAAGATCTATCTAGGAGATGCATCGCAATGAGTGGGGGAGAGTGTGTCCATGTACCCTTGTCGACCGAAAGCGGAAGCGTTTGAAAATGTAGTCGAACTTCTTCTTGTTCCGACCGATCAAGCACTGAAAGTACGGCACCTCCGAGTTCTGCACACGTTCAACTCGATGACGTCCCTCGAACTCTGGATCCAGCAAAGTGTCGAGGGAGAGTTCCGTCAGCACGACGGCGTGGTGACGGTGATGGTGAAGTAATCTGCGCAGGGCTTCGCCTAAGCTCTACGTGAATATGACCGGAGGCATAAACTATGGAGGGGGCGCCGCACACGGCTAACAATTGTTGGTGTGTGTTCTAGCGGTGCCTTCCAACCTATATATATATATATATATATATATATATATATATATATATATATAGGTTGGAGGGGAGGAGAGGCAGCCAAGGGGGAGCCCCAAGTAGGAGGAATCCTACTTGGGCACCTCCCAATTCGGCCTCCCCTCTTTCATATTCCTATTCGGAGTAGGAAGGGAAGAGGGGGAAGGGGGAATCCTATTCCCTTTTTCCTTTCCTCCTTCCCCTTTCCTTCTCCAATTTGGCCAGCCCATATGGGGGGGCGCACCAGCCCCTTTGTGGCTGGTGTGTTTTCCCTCTTGGTCCATAAGGCCCATATCTTTTGTCAGAGGTGCCCGAACCCCTTCCGGTGACCCGATAAGTACCCGGTGCTTCCCAAAACACTTCCGGTGTCAGAATATGTCACGACCGGTTTTCCAACAAAACATTTATTGGAAAATCGACCATTTTATCAGACTAGTATAGAAGAATCCTCCTTACTGGTAGAAAAGTCCTTGATTAGGAAATCCAGAAGTACTAAATATTATACAAGGTTGAGCCGAGGCTGCTCAACAATTTATTACAAGCACGCCGATATAAAGGCGGATATGACACAAAGGGTATGGTGGCATAACTACTGACTCGTAATAAAAGTGGTGGTGGATATGTCACAATGAAGTGGGTGACATGACTCCACAATCTTACAGCTCATCAAGCGTTGGAGTGAGGCTCGATGATTTTATTTGGACAGCGGAAGCGTATATAATACAAGTGACCAACTCCAGGATCGCACATGACTGACTAGGACTCCTCTAGGCGTCAGACTCGCTATCGTACTCTTCATCCATAAGATCGCCTTCGTCAACATCTGGCCAAATCAACAAGCCAGGTGAGTACTTTGAATGTACTCGCAAGACAGTTCAGACATAAGATATAAGAAATGCAAACATGATGCACATGAGTAGGTTAGTAATACACACTTAGCTAATAAATTTGCACTGCACGATGAATGAAAGGAAGTCAGGCGGTAGTCCTCCCGAAATCCCAATAAAATAGCTGAAGACCGATCGGGTGTCTGAAGCAACGCCTCGAAAGGTAAAATAAAATAACATGCCGCAGTCAGGCATCGGGGCGACACCACATAAAGGGCTTATATTGAAATGTAAATGACAGTACGTGCCACAGTCGGACGTCTAAGCGACATCTCAAAAAGGGCTTATAATGAAAGTAAATAGCAAGGATGCCACAGTCGGACGTCTGAGCGACATCACATAAAGGTCTTATATCAAAGGTAAATAACAAGAACGCCACAGTCGGACGTCTGAGCGACATCACATAAACGGCTCATATCAAAGGTAAATAACGAGAATGCCATACTCAGACGTCTGAGCGACATCACATAAAGGGCTTATGTCCAAAAGTACACAACAGGAATGCCACAGTCTGACGTCTGAGCGACATCACGTAAAGGGCTTATATTTCTTCATTCGAATTCAAGTAGCTCATGAATTTAAATCATCCCAAGGAAATGCTCAGTACATAATAATAAACTGGTTAGTCCATCCACAGGAATAACATTCAGCCGGGTTTACCACTCTCAGTTTCATGTTTATTCTCCGGAGACTGTCACTCAAACTGACACTGATATGTTGATCAAAGTCCTTGACCATGGACATGGTTACTCAAATGGTTTTGACTCTGCAGAGTTTGTACTCTTTACCCACAGCCAACGGATTTCAGTAGTCACAAAGGACTAGTTCCGTTTACGGTATTTTAGAAGAAACACATCTAACCAGTACACACCCATTCCACATTCCGCTGCCAGGAATCACCCTAGGCAACGTTCAAGAAAAACTTTAAGACGGGGAGGCCACAACCTCGAATAGCATGGGATCAAATTTATATCGCGCGATCTAAGGGGTGCCTCCCTCTCGGTCCCAACCGGAAACACCCATGCCCCCTGACCGGATGACGGGCTTTAATCCAGGGCCATGGAACCCTCATCACGGCCCCTCTATTTGGTGTGTACAAGGAAAGAGGTTTGCAACTTACTAAACCGCATTCTTTGTAGAAAACATGTGGTAGCACGGAAGGGGACGAACGGGAACAAGACTTGATCCACATTAACAGTTGATAAAAAACTGGCATGCTTCAACAATACCAGCTTGCAACCTATCATGCCACAACATGAACAGGTTATATCACCATCATAAGAACGCATCAATATCGAAGCTCACTTGCAACTTACTTTGCATGAAATATAACCTACACAAATGCTCATGTAAACATGCCATGCGAAAGCCACTCAAGCAAACATGAAAACACTCATCATATCAAAGGTTCAAACATGCTTGCCTGGTTTGGAGTAGTCGGAGTCTAGCTCGGCGAAGTTTGCGGCTCCGTCACCTCCTTCGGTATCTATGTTATATAAAAAAATCGGGTACTAACGTAAATACCTTGCGTGCATAAAAGTTATTCCAAATATTTTTCAAATAAATGTGAGAAAAAACTAGATAGAAAAAATAAAGATGACAGAAGAAGAATCAACTCAAATCATCTTTTGTTTAAAAGTTATTAAGGTTTTAGTCCAGGGACTCATCTGTGATGAAACAGAAAAGTTCTAGGGGCTAGTTTATAAAAACAGAAAATGTTTCAGTTATAAATACGCCAACCCAAAGGGAACACGTATTTTGCCCGAAGGCGTTTTCAGAAAACGGTTCGAATAAGACACTACTAGGGAAAAGCTTATACACAGACGCTTACTAGCAGCGCAGGTTTATACCCCTCGCTACTGCTACTTACTAGTAGTGCGGGTTTTTAACCCTCGCTACTACTAAGTTGATAGCAGTAGCGCTGGTTTTTAACCCTCGCTACTACTAAGCGGTCTCTACCGTGCCCCCTGGGACATTCCATAGTAGTAGCGCGGGTTTTTAACCCTCGCTACTACTAAGTTGATAGCAGTAGCGCTGGTTTTTAACCCTTGCTACTACTAAGCGGTCTCTACCGTGCCCCTGGGCCATGCGATAGTAGTAGCGAGGGTTATAAACCCGCGCTACTACTAAGTTTTTACCCCTCGCTACTACTAAGAGGTCTCTATTGTGCCCCTCCGGGACATGCCATAGTAGTAGCGAGGGGTAAAAACCCTCGCTACTACTAAAGGTCCCATTTCGAAATTCTACCCCCCCCCCCCCCCGTGGATCGCCTTTTCGGTTTTGTAAAAATCAAAAGAAAATGATAAAAACTTCAAAAATTAAAATCCTTCGAGATGTAGTTATGTTACTACATCTACTAGTTAGGGAAATTTAAAAACTTAAATTTGGACGTGTTTTGCAAATTTTTAGAATCCTCAAATTCTAAAAGGAAAAAAAGTTATGCTCAAATTTCAGTTTTTTAAATTTTGGTCAAATCTGGTCAAACTGTGGTAAAACTACTTATTCAAGAAGTATTAGTGTTACTAAATAATTATTCAAGAATATTAGTGTTACTAAATAATTATTTTAGTTTTTTGGAATTTTGGTCAAATCTGGTCAAACTATGGTCAAACTACTTATTCAAGAAATATTAGTGTTACTAAATAATTATTGTTTTTTAGAACAATAGTTTTAAACTCAAAAAGTGAAATGTGTGACTTCATGCTCAAGCTAAACTCCCGAGGGTTAATAGGATTGACATCTTACTATGTTCAGGAAAACAACAAGTGCAGACTTGGAAGCGATGGAGAATATAATAGAACCCGGAAGTTAAGCGTGCTCAGGCTGGAGTAGTGAGAGGATGGTTGACCGTCCGGGAAGTTAGATGATTTGGAATGATGAGGGGTGATTAGAGATTAAATTGAGCAGCGATGAGGGGTGATTAGAGATTAGAGGTTAAAATAATTCGGAAATTTGAAAATTCAGGCAAAAAAATCAAAAAAAAATTCAATTTTTTTCAAAGCACGGGTTAGTAGTAGCGCGGGTTTTTACCCACACTACTACTAACGGACGTAGTAGTAGCGCGGGTGGCACCCGCCCTACTGCTATACGTTAGCTGTAGCACCTTATTAGTAGCGCCGGCCCCCGCGCTACTAATAGGCCCAAAACCCGCGCTGCTGCTAGGCTTTTCCCTAGTAGTGAGAGAGGAGAGGCTGACGAGGGGGTCCCACCCGTCAGGTTTGAATTTCAAAACAGAGTCCACCGGCGCCCGAGGCTTGCGGTGGTCGCCGGCGTCGATCCACGGCGAGGTAGGGGGAGTGGATGGTACCTACGGACTCACAGAGCTCTCCCGCGTCTGTGGGTTGTGGAGTTGGTCGTCGGTGAGCACCACGTCGATGGCGGCCTCCACTCCGGCGGACGGTGGTTCGGGCGGTGATGGATCCCACCGAGGAGGGCTGCAAATGTTAAATTGGGGCTCGGGTTAGACGAGGTAGTGGACTAGGAGGTTGCTGACAAGGTTTGGGAGGCGGGGGTGCTCTCACCAGAGAGAATCTTGCCGGATCCCGACGCGGATCGGGACGGCCGGAGTCGGGGAAGAAGGCTCTCCCGAGGCCTTCTGATGAGTGTGGCGAGGTTCTAAGGCAACGAGGGGAGGTGCTGGGTCGAGAACGAGCTTGGGGCCTCCATTTCTAGCCGGCCCGAGGCGGTTGCCGAGAACGGGATTACTCCGGCGAGCGATTACGGCGGGGCAGTGGTCGGGCTGGAGGTTTAGGTGACTGGGCATCTTCGGATTGGTCCACTGGCTCCATCCCATGCCTAATCTTGGTACAACTTGGGCGATAGTCCAGGCCTTCGATGGAACGGCCTCACGGGCTCGTCAGCGGCAGAGAGCGCGCTCTGTGCCTCTCAGGCCACGGTGACTGTTCTGTAGTGCGTCCAGAGAAGAGGACGGCCACGCGGAGGCTCAGGGTGGTGTGGGCGGTGCTAGACGGCGCTGTATGGCAGGGCTGGCCTCTGCTGACCGCCACGGGCGGTTCTGCCACCGCGGAAGACGCCGGCGTTGGCGAGACATGTCGCCACCGACGCTTGCTCCCGTCCAAACGACCGTACGGCGCACTGGATAAGAAGGAAGAGCAGGGAGCAAGGCGCCAACACGTGCACTAGCGAGATTGACGCCGCGGTTCTGAAGAAAGCGACACTGTCGACTGAACTAAACACTAAACTCTGGATTTGAACAGAAATAGTGCATGCCGGCTGTTCGACGAAATGATTCGAGCATGTGGAAAATTTTTCTTGAGCTAGGAATTGGTGAGGTGATCTCTTGATGCATCTAGAGGCTAGCTGATTTATCTCAGATTTTTAGGAACAGAAAAAGAATGAATTTCACCAAAAATGGCAAATCTGGTCCAAACTTGCAGCAAGCAAATTTTGAAAAAATTGAACTGTGGACTAGAAGATCTTGATGGATCTAGATTGAGGGTACTAAGGACTAGCCAGAGGAGTTTATTAGGAACCAAGACTCAAAGGAAATCTGGTAGTTCCTTTGTAAACCACCATAGTCCAAATAAATGGCAGAAAATGATTTTGAGGTCAAAATAAATAGAAATAAAATTTAAAAGAGGTTGAGACTTGCTGGAATAGGATTCTTGGCTTGATCTAAAGTGGGCTGGTGGGTTTTGGAAGAAAATTTTCTACATAGGCCATGGCAAGAGGGTACTTTTTTTTGAATGGGAAAGAAATATAATGTTTAGGAATTCTTTTTAATAAAAAGAATTGTAAAAACCTTCCAAAATTATTTGTGTTGAGCCAACACAAGATGTAAAACCCTTAAGACCAAAGATCATGATTTGAAAGAACCCATAAAAAAAACTTGTCACAAATGAAAATTTTGAGAAGGAGAGTTTAAAAAAAATTAAATGACCTCCTTCCAATTAAATAAAGAATTTAATAAAACCAAATTAAAAAAATTTGGAGTGTTACAGAATACCATGGTCCTATATATCAATCAATCTTTACCTCTCGACCATTTTGAGACTCCTCATCATGTCCGTGATCTCATCCGGGACTCCGAACAACATTCGGTCACCAAATCACATAACTCATATAATAACAAATCATCATCGAACGTTAAGCGTGCGGACCCTACGAGTTCGAGAACTATGTAGACATGACTGAGACACCTCTCCGGTCAATAACCAATAGCGGAACCTGGATGCTCATATTGGCTCCTACATATTCTACGAAGATCTTTATCGGTCGAACCGTTATGACACCATACGTTATCCCCTTTGTCATATGTATGTTACTCGCCCGAGATTCGATCGTCGGTATCTTCATACCTAGTTCAATCTCGTTACCGGAAAGTCTCTTTACTCATTCTGTAATGCATCATCCCGCAACTAACTCATTAGTCACATTGCTTGCAAGGCTTATTATGATGTGCATTACCGAGAGGGCCCAGAGATACCTCTCCGATATTCAGAGTGACAAATCCTAATCTTGATCTATTCCAACCCAACAAACACCTTTGGAGATACCTGTAGAGCATCTTTATAATCACCCAATTACGTTGTGATGTTTGATAGCACACAAGGTATTCCGCCGGTATCCAGGAGTTGCATAATCTCATAGTCGAAGGAATATGTATTTGACATGAAGAAAGCATTAGCAATAAAATTGAACGATCAACATGTTAAGCTAATGGATGGGTCTTTTCCATAACATCATTCTCCTAATGATGTGATCTCGTTCATCAAATAACAAGCATGTCTATGGTTAGGAAACTTAACCATCTTTGATTAACGAGCTAGTCTAGTAGAGGCTTACTAGGGACACGTGTTTTGTTTATGTATCCACACATGTATCAAGTTTCCGGTTAATACAATTCTAGCATGAATAATAAATATTTATCATGATATAAGGAAATATAAAATAACAACTTTATTATTGCCTCTAGGGCATATTTCCTTCAGTCTCCCACTTGCACTAGAGTCTAGCTCACAGTGCCATGTGATTTAACACCAATAGTTCACATCACCATGTGATTAACACCCATAGTTCACGTCGCCATGTGACCAACACCCAAAGGGTTTACTAGAGTCAATAATCTGGTTCACATCGCCATGTGATTAACACCCAAAGAGTACTAAGGTGTGATGATGTTTTGCTTGTCAGAGAAGTTTAGTAATGGGTCTGCCACATTCAGATCCGTATGTATTTTGCAAATTTTTATGTCTACAATGCTATGCATGGAGATACTCTAGCTAATTGCTCCCACTTTCAATATGTATCCAGATAGAGACTCAGAGTTATCCAGATCGGTGCTAAAGCTTGCATCGATGTAACTCTTTACGATGAACTATTTATCGCCTCCATAAACAAGAAAGATTTCCTTAGTCATCTAAGAATAATTTTGACCGCTGTCTAGTGATCTACTCCTGGATAACTATTGTGCCCCCTTGCCAAATTCATAGCAAGATACACAACAGGTTTGTTACACAGCATGGCATACTTTATAGAACCTGTGGTTGAGGCATAGGGAATGACTTTCATCAACGGATTTGTGCAAATAAGTCTAGTACAACAGTAGTTCAAATTCAACGAGATTTATAACCGGATGTTTGTAATATCCCAAAATTCTAAATTTTGGAATGTTATAATAAATAGATAGATTTGATTGTTTGTTTGATTGTTGTGTGATTGATTGACTGAAAGTGAGTGAAATTCGAACTTTTGAAAGTTAAATGAGAGGGAATAAAAGGACTTTCCCAAACTTTCATTTTTTCTTTATGATCTCCGTGAATTCAAATTCTTTTCACCACAAAACCCTCGAGAGAAGATGACATGACTTCTTTCATTTATTTACATGACAAGGGGTGTTGAAAATATTTGAATTTCATTTGAAAACATTTCCAACTCTGAAACTTTATGCAACTCAATGATTTTCACGAGAGAAGATAAAATGACTTCTTCAAAACATATGAAATATGAGTTGGGAGTTTCAAAGGATCAAATTCAAAGTCCTTTTCTAAATTATTTTTCAATTTGGAGTTATTTGGATTTTATTAAAATTATTTTACTCCAAAAATAAAATATACGGAAAATAGTGTAACATGATTCCCTACATCAGAAAATTGGAGAGAAATAAATTTGAATTAATTTTGATATTTTTAAAATGATTTTTACTGGATTTTACTAGAGCAGAAGCACTCTTTGCTTTATTTGAATTTGTGTGTATTTTCTTTGACTCTAGAAAAATGTACAGCTTGCAGGAAATCTCTTTCTGAAAATTTTGATATATAAAATGCCTATATAAATTTTTGTTTTATTTTCTTTATTCGATTTCCCTTCTGTTTCTATTTAAAAAAAGTAATAATAATTGTACATGCGGCCCATAGTTATTTACCGCCCACACGAGTAGCATAGTGGCAGCGGGCACCTCAATTTTTTTCTCTCTCCTAAATGGGCCAGGCCCATCCAGCCTTTTTATTTTTATTTTACTTAGGCCGATTTTTGTTTAAAAAAACTGCAGCCGCAGCGTACGCGCGCGGCCGGCCGAAGGCCTTTAGGCCCGTGCAAGGCGTTAGCCTTTTTATTCTCTGTTTCGTATATTCGTCTATCTTTAGTCCCACATTGCCTAGCTTTTGACCCCTAAGCCTCTTTTTCATCAATAAATATAGACCCATAGAGCTTCCAAAAATCATCCGATTCGGGTTAAATCAATATTTTGGTTTGACTAGATTCATTTAAGAAAAATATTTTTCTCCTCTCCGGCGCGACTTCTGAAAATTGTCTTCTCTCCCCGAAGTCGTCTTTTCTCTGCCTTATAAAGGTATCTTTTTCAAAAAAAAATTATTTTTACCCCTGTAGTTTATTATTTTCTAGACTAGTATGATAGAATAATTAGATTATCAATTAGTCTACGTATTTATACGTTAGACCTTAGCCGTAGCTATTTTTCTTTCGTAAAACAGCTTGGCCTTGATTTTTCAAATAGCCATAACTTTTTACTCGTTCATCCAAATTAGACAAAACCAACGCCCACTTCTTCGTTATGATCTCATCTTTTTAGTAATCCAACTTAAACATGTTTTTGAAAATTTAAAATTTGAATTCAAACAGATTTGTATTCAAACTTCTTTTGTTCATAACTTGAGTTTTATAGCTCCGTTTGAGTTGATTCTTTTTGCAAATTAAAGCTCTTGACCTAAACTTTCTGATGAGGCCAAAATCATATAATTTTGGTACTATTAGAAATTGTTTTATGTTGCTAGAGTTATTTGCTTGGTTTTGATGTTTTCCGAATCGTCTTCTCCGTTCTTCCCTATCTTCTGAGTGATTGCTTATGTGTGGTTACTATTGATTGCTTACGATAGATTGAACGGAGTGTGACGAGTAGAACTATCAAGAGTTTTGAGTGCGCATCATCTTCATCAACATTGCAGGCAAGTTTACACTTTGATCATATCCCTTTCATACCCAGTTTTTTTATGCATTAGTTTCAACCCTCAAACATTGCATGATTAGGATGTCATTAACATGTGGGTATTGGGAAGTAGTTGATGAGGTAGGAACCTATTGCCCTGTTATATCAAACCCTTGGGAGTTACTTCTACGCATTGCTTATATTGCCATGCTATGCTCGTAGACGTGGATTGGGTTTTGAGAGTATCCATGACAGATGTGAGATTGTTAATTAATGGTTTATTTAAGGTGGCAACTTAAACACACATCTAGGTGGATTGAGGTACCTGGATATTCCAGGATTGCCTGTCTAGGTACCTGGGTACTCCAGGATTGCCTGTTTTTTTATGGACCGCCACCCAGGCTCAAAGGGATCATGAGATTATTCATACTAGAAACTTCCGTGTGCAGCCACAAGCCATTATGGGCTCAGACATAGATGATTAAGTCGTGCGAACTCTTACAGTGGTAGACTAGCAGATGTAGGGGATGTGGGTTGGTACGGTCTATCACATCGTAAGGTGCTAGCGCTTCTGAAAGACTATGTCTCGGTCATCCGTTTCTCAAACACCATGCAGTGCGAGAAATCCAACGGAGGCGATCGAGTCTTGTGGGGAAAAGTGCGCAAACCTCTGCAGAGTGTCCAAACTAATCATGGTTAGTCGTGTCCCCGGTTATGGACCTCTTGAGTATCTAGTTCTTGGATTATCATGTTGATCTCATCATGTTACTTTAATTAACTTTGTTGGGTTTTTAATGATGATACTTAATTGGGATTGAGAATGATGTCAACCATTCTCAATGTTTAACAACCACCATGATAGTTAAATAAACTTTATTCCTTTGCAGTAGGGAAAAATTGGCTTTTCGCAAAAACCTTAACCATAGAGCTTTTCCACCAGCCATATATGCATGTAGTGATAGACATTGTTCATTATTCTCTATGGTGTGAATTTGCCAGTACATTCAATGTACTGACCCGTTTCGGGCTGCAACGTCTCATGTTGTAGGTTTCTTATGACGAGTAAGTGATACGTTAGGGTTACGATTCCTATACTCAACTTTGTCGTTGGTGTCGATGGGAATCCACAACCTTGTTGCTTCCGCTATATGGATTGAGGTAATAGTATTTACGTTATTTATACATGTGATTTACCTCTGTTATAAATCCTCGAGTACTGTGTGTGTCAGCATACCGATCTAGGGATGAAACTTAAGCACAGAGACTTGATCCATTCGGATCGGGTCGCTACAAGATGGTATCAGAGCACATGTTGACTGTAGGACGTGACCCTAGAAACTGGCAAGCCTATAGGAAAGATTTTCTCTACAACTTTCTTTTTCAAAACGATCTTTTACCTCTCTTCTCTTCTGAGCTTATTCAAAAATTCATTTTAGTGAGACTATACCGCTTCCCCCTTTTTGACCATGAAGATTAGATTGATGAGACCACTCCAAGGACTCAAGATGTCGAACAACTAATACCATTGGGAATGAAGAGGATTTTACCATGCATTACAATAATGGAAACTACAACAGATAAAGAATCTGATACTAGGAGAATTTGAAGGCTCTGAAGAATTTCTGGATTTAGTATGACCTAGTAAGGCTACCCTTATGGAACTTTACAGACTAAGGAAGCTGTCATACCCGAAATCAAGGTGTGTTGGAGAAAGACCGAGCATGGAGAGTTAAAAACTCAAGGTTCTGTCAAGGAAAACCCTAAGGTAGGAGATATCAACTATGGAGAGATACCTCACGGAAATGACAAGAGCAGAAACACGGCTATCAATGATGTTATTGCCCGCTTATGCTATTGTCACCGTGCTGAGTTAAGCATGCATATGCATGGAAGGATTGGATGGTAGAAGGCTGATGGAGCATCTATCAGCAAGATGAAGTTTTAACCTTAGCTGGTGTGTCGCCAGGATCTGGAGTGTTACATCAAGAAGTTAAGATGGACCTGCAGGAAGCAGTATTTGATAAGGAAGCGTTTCATGAAGAACTCAGGACTCAGAAGCTGAGAGTAGCCAAGCTAGAGGAGCAAAACCTTGAGACATCAAAGTTTTTGACAGGAACTGAAGGACAGTAGGACCGTGGTTCATACCAAGAATGTTGAAACCCAGAAGTTTGTAACGTAACTCCAGAAATATTGAAGGACGCCACGAGAGATGTTGTGTCAATAGAGATGATCTGGCAGAAGAATTTGAGAAGGACAAGCATGATGGGAAGAAGTCATTGGAGGCATGAACAAGACTTGAAGAGTTTGATGACTTTGAAGATTTATTGACCTTTAGAAGACCAAACCCCTGATATACCCACGTTAGATGCGACGATTGTGAGCTGTCATTTGTTTGATGTTTTTCCGACAGCCACAATAAAATCTGTCTTTTCAAAACTTTTGTTTGTATTGTGTGCATCCCTCTCTATCTCTCTTATCTCACCCCAAAGCCATGGACCCAATAGAGGATGAATGAAGATGATCTTATATTTTCTGGACCGATGAGTCAATTGGAGACAGACCGATGGATTCAGAACATGGAGGAGCACATGAAAAATAACCCCATAGTCGGAAAGGATATGGCCTAGCATGCTCTTAAGTGTTTTGAAAGAGATGCTGCTAATTGGTGGAGGATGTACCAAACCATCAATGGATGGCAAGGAGTAACCACTTGGGAAGAATTTAAGTTGACTCTGCAAAAATCTCGTTTTGTGTCCCAAAAATTGAAGCCTTCAGGAAAGGATATGAAGAAACCCTGTGCATGCAGGCTTTGTGGAGAAATAGGACACAACCAAAAAGAAAACAAGGACGAATACCCTCATAAGCAGAGGATTACCAAAGGAGTTAGCCGAGGATCTCAGGGAACTTCGGTTGGAGATTGTTCCAAAAGGTTTTGTTGCAGCAATGGAAGTTTAGTATACATTGTTGGGAAAGATCCGTGAAGCTCAGAAGGATGACAAAGAGATTGCCGAGGTAAAAGAGAGGGTGAGCAAAGTAAAGACCAAAGGTTTTCGTAAGGATGAGCATGACACCTTATGGTTCGAGGACCGTGTACATGTGCCCAATAATGCAAAGATCAGGAAGTTAATACTTCAGGAGGCTCATGACCCACCATACTCGATTCGCCCTGGAAACACCAAGATGTATTTGGATTTGAAGGAGTGTTTCTGGTGGACTTGTAAGAAGAAGGATATTGCGGAGTATGTAGTCGTAAGTGATGTATGCCAGAGAAAGTAAAGGCAGAGCATCAAAAGCCAGCAGGATTACTACAGCCTATGTCGATACCCGAATGGAAGTGGGATAAGTTTGGCATGGATTTCATTAGCGGATTTCCCAGAACCCGAACGGGACATGATTCTATCTGGGTAGTAGTTGATTCGCTTGACCAAAGTGGCTCACTTTATCCCAGTGAAAACCACCTATACAAGTGCGAAGTTGGCCAAGATATATATGACCAGGATCGTATGTCTGCATGGAGTTCCGAGGACCATCATATCAGATAGAGTAACACAATTTACCTAAAAGTTTTGGAATCAGCTGCACCAGACTTTGTGTACTAGGCTAGAGTTCAGTACAGCCTTTCATCCGTAGACAGATGGATAGACCGAGAGAGTCAATCAGACATGTTGAGAGCGTGTGCGCTATATTATGCACTACTAGGAAAAGGCCTACTAATGGCGCACCAGTTTACTAATGGCGCACCACCAAGTGCGCCATTAGTATAGAACACCATGCGCCATTAGTATGCCTCCTAGGGGGCCATTTTTAACCATGTGCTTTGGCATACTAATGGCGCACTGCGGGTGGATGCCGACAAGCTCGCGGCCCAATCTTTGAGATTATCTGGTAGCAGAAGGTGATGATGGTCCCTTACGATCGCCCGCATGTGATGGAGGGCGTAGTAGGCATCCTTCTGACCGCCAGGCGGCTGCTTGATGCAGCAGAACTTCGTATTGTTTGAGAACATGTGCTTGCCGTACTTACGAACTGCCCTGGTGAAGGTGCCTCCAGATTTGGCGTAGCCGGGGAGAACATCATCAAGAACTTTCTTGACATTTGTGTAGTCTATCTTGGAGTTACAGTTCGGGTCTAAATACGTGGCCATGGAATATTTCAGGCTTAAGAGGATGAGTGTGCAATGTGTGTCACTGCACAGAACACGGAATTTAGAAAAAAAAAAGAACGATTGAAATCTAAGAAATCATATGTTACGGGGCGGTTAAGGGATGACTTACTCGGGAAAGTAAGCCACAAGGAAGTTATCCTTATCTGGGTTTGCTAGAATGACGCCTTCGAGGTGTGAACTCGCGACTTGGCAGTCCCCAACGCTGCTCAAGAGTTTGGCACGCATGTAGAAGGGGTCGACGATCACGATGTCTGGGGTCTTGTCTCTAATGATCCACATCTCCATACTCAGCGAAAACATCCGAACGAAGGTGTAGTGCAGCGGATGAATGTTAAACATAGCAAAGATGTCATCAAACCGCAGGACGATCGTACCCCCGATGTCGCCATCCACAAAGCCCTTGCCCTCTGGCACCTTGGCCACGAAAACCGGGTATGCCACATCATTCTCTCTTAGACGCCGCTTCTCCAAAGAAAGAACACTGTCGTGCAGACTCCGCATAGCACCGGTTGCAGCATTGAGCATATTTGGCGGTAGCATCGCCCTACCCGCCACATGCACCTTCCTCGAGATATCCTTAGGTGAAGGTGGCCCATCCTGAGCAAGGATCGAACTCGATGCCGGCTGGCTCGCACCAGCGCCCTTGTTAGTCTTTCGTTTCCGTCCCTTCTTCTTGATCTCCTGTAATGGGACCGAGCTCTTCTCACAGAACGCCTTCTTGAGCGTGTTGGGGCTGATAATATTTCGCACCTCGGCTATCTGAGGCTCGGTGAAGGCGGGAGCTGGAGGCGTCTCCTGAGAACTGAACGCCAGACGACGCCTGTTGCAATTGGATTTCTCCGCCGTACCAGCTAGATCGCGGTCGTCTTGGTTGGGTTCTTGAGAAAGAGGCCCACAGAATTCGTCAGCATACCCATGTTCGGCAAAGTACTTATCAACTTTGGTAAATGTACCGTCGTCATCCAGATCCTGTGCCATAGGGCTGTCCGGATCCTATGCCATAGGGATGTCCGGCATAGGGATGTCCGGCAGGTCTGGTAGCATTGCGGCGTTCTTGCCATGGCTTGGCGCCGGCACGACTGGCGGTCTTGTCTGTGGGGTGGTGTCCCCCGCCCCCAAACGAATCTGGCTCTTCGGCCAAAGCAGGGGCCAGTTTACGCAGGCGCTGAGGGTCATCTCATCTTCTTCGTCGGCCCCAGCGGGTCGAATCGGAGGTAACAACTCGTCACAGCCTGGCAGCACTCGAACCACTTCAACCCTATACATCCCTATACATTGTGGGTGGCATCGGATTACTGTGGAACACGGGGTTGCCCGGTTCAACGATTTTGCCCTTGGCGACATCGACCAACTCGGCGCCCATGAAGTGCAGGAGAGTGCAAGGAACGTCGGCGGCGCCCTACGAAAACATGTAGGGCGTCAGGGATGCCCAGTCAAAGGCAAGGAGATGAAGTCATCGGCCGAGAGGGTTAGTTACCATGATGCCGTCGAGCTCGGCTAATGTCGAGGCACCGCCAACGGCGGGCGTGCAACTGACGGAGGGGCAGCTTGCTGGCGAGGTGCCGGCCGGCGTACACCCAGGTGCATAAAGCTCCAATGTCCGTGCCGGCGCTGGAGGCCGGAATACCGCCTCCCCCGGAGACATCAATGGCGCCACCGGAGACACCAATGGCGCCGCCGGAGACACCAATGGCGCCGCCTGCGCACTGTGCGAGTTGCTGGCCATGAAGCTAGGAACCGGGGGAGGCCCCTGTTGGCCACCCGCAATCCACGTCGTCAGCCCATGAATCAACATAGGCACCATGGCGTTGAGCGTCGTTCCAAGTTATTGTTGCACTTGCTCTTGGACAAGCTCCGGAATCCGCGCCACTTGTGCCTTGAGTGCTTCAACCTCGCGCGACTAGCTTTCCGAGCTGGTCTTTTTCTCCTTTCGCCCACCAGCGGTATAGTATGACGACCATTTTGTGGACAAGCCTTTGCCGGCCACACGACCAGCTGACGTCGGCTTATTGAGCTTATCCCTGTTTTTCATTACATTAAGCGCCCTATTCAAAGGGGTGTCGAAAGGGGAGCTCTGAGACGACCTCGCGCTACTGCTTTCTTTGTCCTGCGGAAGGAACGTGAACCATTTAGAAATATTGGGGATTAATTAGAATGCAACCATATGGAGCTAATTACGCGGGGGTGTATTCCTTACCAGAACTTGCTCGAGCGCCCTGATATTCGGATCCGTGGTAAGCTCCTTTGTTACCGGATCCTCCTTGTACCGGGCCCTGAGAAAGTTCCTGGTCTGCTTGTCACGGAATTTCTTGAAGCGGGGCGGTAGGCCTTGCTCGGCACGCTCCGCGTCCTCCTTGTCCCTTATAGGCTCCGCCACTCTGTAACCGCCAGGACCGAGTTGGTGGACCCCTAAGTTCAACTTCCGCATTTCTTTCCCCCACTGACTTGATTCGGAGGTTGCGCTGCTATCGCACTTGATCTTGAACTCCTTGTACTTATCTTCGCTCATCAAAGGATATATCGCCTTGATCTTGTCATAACTACCACCTTTGTCAATCATTGCCTTCACCGTGCTTCTCCAAGTAGACAGGGCCGTGCTCATCCTCGTGAGGGCGGTACTGTTCCCTTTATTCCCTGAGAGGCGTGTGTTTGCAAACTCAGCGGGGAACTTGTATCGTTCGTGCAGCTTCGTGAAGAGGAGGCTGCGCAAATTCCCGTGGTCCTTATGCCTTAGGTTCTCGGTGTTGATCGAGACGGTGCTCCGGAGAATTCACCCGAGCTGAACCGAGTACCCCTTGACTACTTGTTTGGGCGCCGTCGGATTCCCGTCGGATTCCACTTTAGTAAATTCCTCCCTAATGGTGCCGAGCATGCTCAGGCGCCGGTCCTTCCGTTGCCTCTTCGGTTGGCTGCCATCTGTGTGTGCGCCGCCATCATCAGTGGTGGCATCCTCGGCGGCACCATCAGTGGTGTCATCCCCGACGCCACTAGGGGTTGTGTAGTCAGGATCGGTGTCTTCCGCAGCGTTCTCATAGCGGTGAGGTTCTTGCTCCAACTCCTGGGACAGCTCCCAGAATTGCTTACCGCCCGAACCGCCGGCCTCATCGTTGTGGGCCATGTTTCACTCTAAATAGGAAAAAAGTTTGGTCAAAAAGTTGGTTGTTGTCAAGGAACAAGATCATGGTCTCATCATTTAGGGTTTGTTGACACCGAGGCATCCTAAAAGCGAATTCTAGGGTTTATCATCATGTTGGGTTTATCATCTAGGGTTTATCGATGCTAAGGAGAATTCTAAGTTGGGCCTAGTCACTTGGCTCTGTTGCCACCTCTGATTTAATGCAGCAAGAATGGCGGGGCAGTTGATCCTACTTAACTAAGTACTAAGATACCCCGGCCCATGCATTAGTCGCAAGTACCCCATATGTCCTATTTTTAGCAAAGTCATGCTAAAATTCACGGAAAATTTCAGCATGACCTTTGCTGAAAATAGGACATATGGAGTACCCGAATTTGCCGGAACGGAAGTTAATCAACATTCCGGCAAACTCAAGGGCCTCTCGGGGTACCTGCAAATTCATCACGACACAATGGTCGGAGACAAAACCCAGCCACAGACCATATGGTCCTCTGCATTCATATGGACAAAAATCAGCTCAACTTATCTGAGCTTCCATTCCAGATATAATATGTCACCCAACAAAAAATCATCAATAGTTTAGCAAGTCTGTACAAGCACAAATAGAATGACAAATGTACAAACACAGAAATAATGGCAAATTTCTTTTCTTTTTGCAACATGGCAAATTTCTTTTGCACCGGGCCATGGCAAATATAGTCTATGCATCATGAAAATTATAGTGTATGGATCATGTCATTTTTTATTCTACATTTTTATTCTATGGATCATGCCAGCAAATTATAGTCTATGCATTTTTTAATCTCTGGATCATGATCCAACAAAATTGCCATCTCCCATGGCAAATATAGCCTATGCATCATGGAATTTATACTGTATGGATCATGGCATTTTTTTGTCCATGGATCATGATCTATAGAACATTTTAGTCCATGTCATTTTCTGAAACATATTTTTGCCATGGCAATTTTGAATCAATAGACATACTTCTCAAAAGAGGCATGATCAAATTCTGGTGCCCTTGACTTACTAGTATTTATCTCTTATGACTGGGACACTTGAAGCACAAAACAACTAATGCAGAGCTAGGTCTACTTTGGTTCTGACAGATCACATCCTGGTGCATATGTGGGGGTTTTTTACTTAGAAAATACAAACTTCTATTATTGTTTTTATTTTTAACCAGAGCCTAACGACCTCTACAGTTTACAAACTAATTCAGATATATGGAAGTGGTCATTTTTATGGTGCATCAGCACAATGATCATAAACAAAACATAGCCATGACAGAGCAGGGAGTGGTCATTTTTATCCTCTAACAGTATGATCTAGCAATATATGGAAGTATGAAACTGGAAAAATAAACAGAGCACATGCCCTGCAGATCTGAAGCAGATGGCTTTCTAGAACAACAAAAGGCTAAAATGCAATATAAGTAGGGAATGGGCAACTAGAATGACATTGTAGGGCACACGCCCTGAAGATCTGAAGCAGCAGGCTTTTTATACCAACAAAAGTTCTATCATGCAAGGGAAATAGCCATGGCACATGTCACACTTTTTCAAGTATGAAACCCAAATACCACAATACATCACATAACTCGTTACAGGAGTGAATGATAAAAAAGACCTTCAGGTACATTTATCCAGAGGTTTGTAAGAGCACACAATATATAAAAATTATAACCCGTACACACAAAGTACTACAGACTCGAGGAGATGCTGGCAGAACAGGATGACAATAACAATGCATATATCCAGTGACTGAATTTTTGAAACTATACGTGAACCTCTTCAGCAAACGCAAAACAGTTAACTAGTGCTAGCTAACTAGGATGTTGTGATCTCCGCTATTGCACTAGAATTTGCGTTGTGATCTCCGCTTGTACTCAGTGTAAGGATTAAATGCAACTAACTAGGATGTTGTTACAAGGGAGCAAGAAGCCTGCCGCCATGGCCCTAGGGTTTGCAGGGGAGGGGGTGGAGGAGAAGGGAGGAATCACCTAGGGGAGAGGATGGAGGAATGGAGGAAGACGTCGAGGGCGCGGGCGCGGGCGGAGGGGCTTGGACGGGAGGACGTCGAGGGCGCGGGCGCGGGCGGAGGGGCTTGGACGGGAGGACGTCGAGGGCGCAGGCGCGGGCGGAGGGGGGATGGCGTGGGAGGCGGCGCTCGGCTCGGCGTCGCGTGGCCTGGCTGAGCTGAGGTAGAGGCGGTCGTCCTCTCCTCCTCCTCCTCCTCGTCCTCCTCCTTGTCCTCCTCCTCCGGCTCGGGGCGCGGGGGCGGCGGCGTGGGGGAGATGCAGTGGTGGGGGCGCGGGGGCGCGGGGGCGACGGCGCGGGGGAGCTACGATGGTGGGGGCGCGGGGGCGGCGAGGCGGGGGAGCGACGACGGTGGGGGCGCGGGGGCGGCGGGGGTGGAGTCTGACGGGGGTCGGGGCGGCGGCGTCGGGGTAGCGCGCGGGTGGATCTGGCGTGGGAGAGGGACGAAGGGGATCTGGCGAGAGGGAGAGGGAGGAATTAGCTAGGGGGGAAGCTTACTAATGGCGCACCCGCGGTCGGTGCGCCATTAGTAATCTTTTTTTACATAGCAATGGCGCACCAGACAGAGGTGCGCCATTAGTAATCTTTTTTTTATATATAGCAATGGCGCACCAGCCAGAGGTGCGCCATAAGTAATTTTTATTTTATTTTTTGTTGCATCTAATAATTTTTTAGAAAATGAATATGAATATGAAACAGTAATAATTTTTAATACAAACAATAATATATTTTTAAAAATATCATCAAATTTTTTATTTGAAAGTATCATCAAATTTGTTATTTGAAAATATAATCAATTTTTTTTGCAATTTTAGTTGCATTCATTTGTGACGGTGGAGCGGGTCGGGGAGGGTGCGGGGGTCATCGGCGGCAGTGGAGCGAGGGAGGTGTGCGGTGGGTCATCGGCGGCGGTGGAGCGGGGGAGGTGCGGGGGGTCGGCGGCGGCCGGTGGAGCGGGGGAGAGGGTGCGGGGGGTCATCGACGGCGATGGAGTGGGGGGGTGCGGGGGTCGGCGGCGGCGGTGGAGCGGGAGAGGGTGCGGGGGTCGGCAGCGAGGGACACCGGATCTGGCGAGGTGGGATAGCGATCGAGATGGAGGGGATCGAGATCGAGTGTCCATGAAATTTAAAAATATTCATGATATCAAAAAGTGCCCATGAAATACAATCGAGAAATGAAGGCTACGATTTAAATACAATCGATCTTAGCTAGCTATCTGTTCACAATCTTCTTGCCCTTCTTTTTCGCAAATGGAGTTCTTCTGTGGAATGGACGTCCTTTAGGTAGGGTGGTCCTGCTTCTTCTTGTGGTGTATGCTGCTACTTCATCGTCGTCGTCATGTTCGATCTTCGGGTCGCCGTACTTGTCGGAGTCTTGCTCATTTGCTACTCCATCCATTCCGATGATCTTCCTTTTGCCTCTCCTCACGACAACACGACTGGGCTTTGACGGGTCGGTAATGAAGAAGCATTGGTCCACTTGGGAAGCCAGTACCCATGGCTCATTTTTTGCGGTGACGTTTGCGCCCGCGGTCTTGGATTTGGCTTCGGGTATAACCATATTGGTGAAATGCCGGTCTTCTTTTAGGACGCTCTTGGCCCATCTGACACGGAACATCGGGACCTTCTCTCCAGCGTAGCTCAGCTCCCAGATCTCCTTGATCCTTCCGTAGTATCTGTCCTTGTCGTTACCGGTGTAGGATTCCATCGTTACCCCGGAGTTCTGATAACCATCGCTCTTCATGTCCTTGTCCTCGGTGTAGAATGTGTAGCCGTTGATATTGTGCGCCTCATAGGTCATGAGGTTGTGCTCGGCGCCCTGTGACAAGGCGAATATGAGTTGTTCTTCCGCGGAAGAATCCTCGTGTAAAGGGTACGACAGAAGCTTCTGCTTGAACCAACGCGTGAAACATGAGTTGTGCTCTTTGATTATATCTCCGTCCGTCCTCTGTTGGCCTCGGTCATTGTACGTCTTCTCAATAAAGGTTTTGTGCTCTACCACCCAAGGATCGACCACGTCTATGTGTTGTAGCGCGACTAGGTTTGCTCTTTCAAAGTTGGTGAGTCGACCCTCGAAGTCGACATGCATTTCGCGGCGACCCTCACGGTGACCCCATCCAGCGAGCCTGCCGAGGTGCTGTTGATGGGTAGACCAATGGGGTTCTCGATGCCTAGATAATTCGTGCAGTAGGAGATGCACTCTTCGGTCAGAAAGCCCCTGGCTATACTTCCCTCTGGACGTGACATGTTGCGAACGTATCCTTTGATGACACCATTCATCCTTTCGAACGGCATCATGCTGTGCAGGAACGTCGGCCCGAGTTGGATGATATCCTCCACGATATGGACCAGGAGATGCACCATAACGTCGAAGAATGTGGGCGGGAAGTACATCTCAAGCTCGCATAGTATCACCACGATCTCTTCATGTAGCCTTCTGAGTTGCCTCACGCCAACCGACTTCCGAGAGATGACGTCGAAAAAGTTGCATAGGCCAAATAGCGTTTCACGGACGTGCGCGTCCATGATCCCATGGATTGCAACTGGAAGTATCTGCGTCATCAGCACGTGACAGTCGTGAGACTTCATCCCGCTGAACTTCTGCTTCGCTGGGTCTAGGTATCTGCTTATGTTCCCCGTGTAACCGTAAGGAAGTCTTACTCCTACGAGGCAGGTGAAAAACTGCTCGATCTCCTCCTGACTTAGAGTGAAGCACGCGTGAGGGTAGTCATTTCCGGTCTTCTTGGCCTTCTTGCCTTTGCGACGACTTTCTGTGTCCTGCTTCGCCTCATCATCATCATCATCATCATCATCATCATTAGCGTGAAGCTCCTGCCTGATGCCCATTGATTTCAAGTCTGCCCTTGCTTTTCGGCCCATCTTTGGTCCTCTTTGACATGTTGAGCAGGGTACCAAGCAGACTCTCGCACACGTTCTTCGTGATATGCATGGTATCAAGGCTGTGAGGCACACGGTGGATCTTCCAGTACGGCAAGTCCCAGAAAACAGACCTCGTTTTCCATACCTTCAGCAGCGGCTCTGGCGCCTTTCGCTTCTTTCCCGGCTCTGGCGCCTTTTGCTTCTTTCTCGGCAGTGGGCAATCTATCCAATTTTTCAATAGCTCGTCTATTTCCTCGCCGCTCCTCGTACGCGAGCGTTTTCGGGGTTCGGTTTCACCATCGAACAAATCCTTGTGTTTCCTCCACGGGTCATCGTCGCGAAGCCACCTTCGATGTCCCATGAACACGGTTTTCGAAGACCCGGGATCTCTATCTAGCTGGCGATACATTGTGTCATCCATGCACCTTACGCATCTAGAAAATCCGTGGACTACCTGCCCCGCGAGATATCCGTAACCGAGATAGTCGTGCACCGTCGTGAGCAGTGCGGCTCTCATAGGGAAATATTCTTTCTCTGCGGCGTCCCACGTATTGGCTGGCGTTTTCCACAGCGTGTCTAGCTCCTCTTTCGGCAGCCCCAGATACAGATTGATGTCGTTCCCTGGTTGTTTCGGCCCTTCAATTAGCATACTCATGTGAATGTACTTCCTCTTCATGCACAACCAGGGGGGGAGGTTGTACATCCACACAAACACAGGCCAGGTGCTATGTGTGCTTCTCTGGCTGCCAAACGGATTGACTCCATCAGTGCTCGCGCCCAGTACGATGTTTCTTGGATCCTTCCCAAA
Source organism: Aegilops umbellulata (assembly GCA_032464435.1). Classification (NCBI taxonomy): domain Eukaryota; kingdom Viridiplantae; phylum Streptophyta; class Magnoliopsida; order Poales; family Poaceae; genus Aegilops; species Aegilops umbellulata. Next base: position 415,004,555 of record CP136055.1, read on the forward strand.
TTCTGGGTATTCAAAGTTCAACGCTTGCCACTGGCTCGCATCCTTAGGGTGACTCAGCATCTTGTCTTTTTTATTTATCTCCGGATCATTTATGTCATCTTCCCGCTTCTTCTCCTCCCTATCCGCGTGCCAACGCAGGAGCTTTGCTACCTTAGGGTCCGCGAAATACCGCTGCAGAGGAGGAGTGATCGGAAAGTACCACACCGATTTCCGAGGAGCTTTCTTCCTCTTCTTGTATCGAGTGACGCCGCACACCGGACATATGGTAGACTCCGCGTGCTCGTCCCGATAAATGATGCAATTGTTCATGCACACATGGTATTTCACGTGCGGTAAATCCAGAGGACACACGATTTTCTTCGCCTCCTCGAAACTGGTCGGGCACTTGTTCCCCTTGGGAAGACGTTCGTGCCAGAATGACATGTTCTCGTCGAAGCATGCGTCGGTCATTTTGTGGTTTACCTTCATCTCCAGAGCCATGAGCGTTACTTTCAGGCGGGTATCCTCGGGCCTGCATCCTTCATACAATGGAGTAACCACGTCTATCTCTAGTTGCATCTTCGACACGGACATCTTATCTCCGTCTCATTGTTTTGAAGCATCTCGGCCTTCACGGGGCTCAAAAACCTATTCACGATGCCTTCGGTCATCATGCGGACCATGGTCGCCTGCGGGGTAGAGCAAAACTATATTTTAGAACCAAGAAAAAAATTGGCATGACCTTCCCTAAAAATAGGACCAAAAAGAATGCATAGTGCCAAAAATCTCGCCGAAACGGAAATGAATCAACATTCTGGCAAAATATTGGCAACTATCGCATTTCAAATATCGGTACCTGCAAACACAAACATATATGCAACACCACAAACACATGCAACACCACAAACATACATAGATCTAGCTAGGCCACAAAAAGTGCATGTGCACGTTGTTGGAGCGAGCTAGGGAGAAAAAAGTAGATCTACATCATGAAGATAGCTTTCCCCTTACTTATCTATCAAAAAAAGGTAATTTCACCACTTAGTTTTGATGAATCTATGGTGGAAATGAGGTGAGGAGGAGGCAGCCGAAAGCTTGGAGAAGGAGGTGGAGGGAATGAAGTGGGGAAAGTGAGTGGGTAGGTGTGGCTGTCCAAAATATCTTGTTGGGTCCCAGGTTACTAATGGCGCACCACCTGCAAATGCGCCATTAGTAACCATGGTTACTAATGGCGCACCTGCAGGTGGTGCGCCATTAGTAGTTTTGCAGAAAAGTAAAAAAATATATATATACTAATGGCACACTATTAAAGGGTGCGCCATTAGTAGTTTAAACTAGTAATGGCGCACTATAAGACGGTGCGCCATTAGTAGTTTTGCAAAAAAAAGAATAAAAAAATTCAGTACTGGCGCACTCCCTGTCTAGTGCGCCATTACTAGTTAGAACTAGTAATGGCGCACTTCGGTAGGATGCGCCATTAGTATGTATGTAAAAATGAAAAAAAAATATCACTAGTGGCGCACCTATTTTCTGGTGCGCCATTAGTGTCTTCCACACTAATGGCGCATCACCAACTGGTGCGCCATTAGTGTATAGTAGTGGCGCACTACTTCCCTGGTGCGCCATTAGTGTCAATCCTATCTATAGCCCTTTTCCTAGTAGTGATGGATCTAGTAGGGATGATAATCTACCTTGCGCGGAGTTCTGATACAACAACAGTTACCAAGCCAGTTTGAAGATGACCCCTTTTGAAATTTTGTATGGGACAAGGAGCCACACACCGTTGATTCGAGATAGCCTGAAGGAAGCTCAGTCCAGGCAGAAGAGTTATGTAGACTCAAAAACGCAAGGAGGTAGTCTACGAAATTGGAGACAGAGCATGTCTTCGTGTGACCCCTCTGCGAGGAGTTAAACGGTTTGGAGTTAAGGGAAAGTTAGCCCTGAGATTTGTAGGACCATACCGAGTTTTGGAGCGTACGGGAGAAGTGGCCAACAAGTTGGAGTCACCCGAAGGACAGTCAGGAGTTCATGATGTGTTTCACGTTTCCCGGTTGAAGAAGTGCTATGTAGGAGATTATAGTAATTTGAGGACCAATAAAGTTAGCATCCTTAGTACTGATTGGATCTTATGAGTTGTTACTCTATGAAGGAAGATTTTGACCGGTTTTCAAGGATATGAGAAATATGGTCTATGGATGAGTTTGTGTCATTTTAAGGGTGGTAGTACCCTATGAGGACACTTGACCCATGGAAAGGAGAATGATATACCACGAAGTGGATTTTTGACAAAATAAGAATGAGTCTTGTCTCGGTATGTGGGATGTTCCACGAGGATGAAGAGATGAATTACTATTGGATATAAAGGAGGTATGATGTTGGAAATATGGATCAATGGAAATTCCATGATGAGTCTGAGTAATCATGTCCTAGTATGGTGCCAATAGAAGGAAGGAAGACAATACAATTGGATGGATTTAAGAATAATAGGAAGTTGGAAGTTGGAATAATGATCAGTTGCCCGATGATAAGTTCAAGGACTACAAGTGATGAGATGGGCCATAACCCACAGGCCCCAGGACCTACCAAGAAGCAAGCACACTCTTGCTGAAGGAAAAACCTTGGAAGAAGTTACGATTTTATCGACAAACGATTTTATAGGAGTTTACGCAAAATCTGAGAGTTGTGAAGGAACGATAGTTGTTTGTTTGGCTTGCAGAATACATGGATTTATCCGAACTTGGTTCGTTGACAAGAGAAATTCTGCAATGCTTGTGAGGATGACCGAGTGTTAGAATGCGAGATTCGCTAAACCATATACAAGGTAATGATCTGGGTGCGGGATGGATTGATCACCATACCGACTTAATCTTATTATTCTCTTTGCTATATGGGATGGTAAATCTGAGTGACATACCTATAGTAGAGTGACGATGATCAAAATCTTGTTTAAACCTTAGAATGGTATAAGAATTTTTCCCCTTGTACAAGGGAGTTTTTGCCAACCGTAGATTATACGGTGAGGATTATACGATGAGGATCAACCGGACCCATCTTGTCGGATTACGGGTTCCGGCAAACCCTTAAGGTTCGAACTCTGGGGTGCACGCGGAGATCGTGCCCTCTACCTCTCCGTCTCGTAAGGGTCTAAACTACTGCAAGAACAACACATGAGACACAGGGTTTATACTGGTTCGGGCCACCATTGTGGTGTAATACCCTACTCCAGTGTGGTGGGTGGATTGCCTCTTGGGCTGATAAGGGAGAACAGTACAAGGGGGAACGGCCTCGCGAGGGCCTGTTCTTGTCTAGGGGATGAACTGCTAGGGGGAGTTCGATCGCCGTTCTCTCTCTCTCTCTAGATGCTAGATTCTAGATCAGGTTCTCGATGCCTCTACCCTAGGGGCGGCTAGCCCTATTTATAGGCAAGGGCCCTGGGCCTCTTCCCAAATATTGAGCGGGAAGGGCGCCAACAATTGGCCAATTTGAAGGGGAACATCTGGTACACTTATCCTGACTAAAGTTGGTTTTCGCCTGCCAAATGCTCTGGTGATGACGCCGGCTTGGGCTCCACAGTGACTTCCTACTTGTCGCGGAGCTGGTCTTGGTCTCGTTGCACCGAAATGGGTGCCTTTGCTTGATCCCCTCGCCTGCGCTTGCCCCCTTTGCACCAAAGAGGAAAGGGGAACGCTGCGCGGGCTGGCGCCCGCCTGGCACCCTTGGTCGTCATGGCTTGCATCATGGGCACCTCGTGAGGTACCCCACCTTGATCTCTCCGTGAGCCAGCCTAAGGAGGTTGTGCTTGAGGATGCTCCATGTCGTCCGCTGCGAGGCTTGGCCCCTCGCGAGGGTCTTGAACCTTGTGCTAATGAAGATGGGCCATGTTGGGCCCCCACTCGAGCCACGCCGCAGGCCGCAGGCAGGCAAGTCTGGGGACCCCCGTTCCCAGAACGCCGACAGTAGCCCCCGGGCCCAAGGCGCGCACGGACTTGTCCGTGCCGAGAGGCGAAAGGACAAGGGCGAAGCGCCGCGGGCCCTAACAGCCTGCGGCCTCGGGCGTCGCGTGGCGGTTGATTAGACGTGGGTGCTTTTGCAACTGCGCAGGATACTAAAGGTGTGGCATCTACTCGGGTTTTGTTCCTCTCCTTCTTCATCCGCTGCTCAGATCCCCTTTCTTGCGCTTCTTCTCCTTTCCTCCAAGCTTCCAGATCTGCTCCACCCGCTTGACCCAGGTAGCCATGGCGCCTCGCCGGACCCCGGCCGAAGCTTGGTTCTCGCCTGCTTTGGATTCGCCCAACGTGTCGAAGGCGAGCCTCGCCCTATTGCACCGGATGGCTGGAGCGCAGGGCATTGACGGGGCGCAGATGTTCAAGGTCGGCTCCGATGCCCCCGAAGGCCAAGGGAGCACCTTCTATCCTTTCTTCGTGATCTCCATTGCAGCGGGCCTGGTGCCTCCTTTCTCTCAGTTCTTCCTTGCCGTCTCCGCCATTACAACTTGCAAGCTTTGCATCTCCACCCCAACTCTGTCCTTCTCCTGGCGATCTTCGCCTACTACTGTGAGGCGCATGTGGGGGTGCAGCCTTCAGTGGCCTTGCTGCGCCACTACTTCTACCTCCGGACCTCCAAAGGTTCTCCTTCTGCGTGCGCGGGCTTCGTCGCGTGCGGCAGCTCCATGGCCATCCCAAATCCAGGGAAGAGGATCGAGGGCTTCCGGAGCAAGTGGGTGTTGGTTGACGCCGGGTGCGTCGACCCTCGTTTGGCCCTTCCCACGGAGCCGGTCGTGAGCTCAGAAGACTGGTGCCGGGCGGAGCTCACAGACCCCCACGCGAAGTCGATGCTGGCGAAGATGGACGCCGATCTGAAGCCGGCCACCTTGGCGACGGCTAAGCTGACCGGGGCGTCGTTGCTGAGGGAGTTCCTGGAGCACCAGCTGGCTCTGCTTCGGCGGTACTCTTCCCCGATGTGGATGCCTCACCCGAGCCCCGCAGCCGTGGGTGAAGGGGACGTGACTGCGGTTCTCCAGTCCCTGGTCGGGGGCGAGGCAGCAATGCCGAAGGGTGCGCCTTCGCCCTTGTTCCTCCGTGACGATTGGGAGCAAGTGGTGGAGTCCATGCCCGTCTACAACGGGGACGGGCTCGTGCCCGCGGTGGCTCCCGAGGATCTGGTGAATGTGTCTTCCGGCGACTCCAGCGGAGATGGGGGCAAGGAGGAGCAGGAGGCAGGCCCCGACTCCGAGGCCACTGACGGAGAGTCCAGGACTCCCTCGCTCCAGCGCAAGCCCCGTGCTCTCCGCCTTTCGCTGAGTGATGATGATGACGACGACGACGTGCTGGGCAGCGGGAGCTCACCTCCGGTCCCGAAGAAGGGCAGGACCGAGTTGATTCCCCGCGGGTCCGCCCTAACTCCGGGGCGAACCGCTGATGCGCCTTCTGCTTCTGAGGTCGACCCCTCCAGCCGGCTCTCCGGCTTCAAGTTTGGCAGGAGACCGCTGGAGCTTTCTGGCGACGACCTGTAAGTGCTTGATCCTTGATTCCTGGTTTCTTTTTCCGCTGACGAGGCTTGACGATTACTTCTCATGAGCAGGCTAGCGCCCACGGCGAAGAAGCTGAAGGGAGCTCCTGAGGCCCCGGCTGCGACGACACCTCCACCTGCAGGGGAGGGCGACCGCGACGCATAGGCTCCTCCTGCCCACTCGCCCTTGCGGGGCTTGGCTGATCTGGCTGGGGCCGCAGCCCCCATGGCTCGGTCGACCCCAGAGGTGCCCTTGCCTGGTGCTGCTGCTACGGCTAGGGAGGCGCAGCAGACTCTGCCTCGGGATGCTGCAGCCTCGCCGCCGCTACCTTCTCCTCCCGTTCCGCCGGCTGCTGGTTCCGTGACTCCTCCTGCTGCCTTGAAGCGCACTGATGCTTCTCCGCCTTCTTCTTCCATCCTGGAGCAAGCTGTTGCTGGACTGGACCGGCTGCGGCAGGATCTTCTAGGCGCCGACCCTCGCCTGGTGGCGGGGCGCCTGGAGCTGGCCTCGGGGTGGATTCGCTCTGACGCCTCGATCCGGGCAGCGCTGGTTCAAGCCTCGACGGCCTGTGACGAGGAGAAGGAAGCTACCCTCGAGGCGAAGGCTGCCCGTGACGCGGCCCTGGGGAAGGCGGTTGGCATCCGTGGCCGCTGCAAGGAGCTGGAGGACGAGTTGCAAGGCCTGCATGGTCAGCTTGCAGAGGAGACCCGCCTTCGCCAAGAGCAGGAGAAGGGGGTAAAGGCTCACGAGGCGGCGCTCGAGGACCGGGAGGCGAAGCTCAAGAAGCACCGCAGCCACCTAGGTGCGTTGAAGAAGGAGCTGGAGACGATGAAGGCCGAGCTGGACGCCAAGGCCCGGGTCCTTGCCGAGGATCGCGTGGCCTTCGCGGACATGGAGAAGGACGCCCGCGCTTCACTGAAAACGCTTTATGAGAGTGGACTGGATTGCCCGCTGGCTGGCGACGGGGACGGCCCCGCCAAACTGCTTCCCTTCTTGGTGAAGGCTGTTGGAGATGTCGCCCTCGGACTCGTCCCCACGGTCGAAGCCGAGGCGCGTGTCCTGTCTTCCGCCGCGCTGACGCGGGTCTTCGCCCATGTCCACCTTCGCGACCCCAGCGTCGACCTTGACAGCATGCTGGAGCCGGTGAGCGGCGAGGGCGCCGCTGCTGCTGTCGAGGTCGTGAAGGGGCGCGCGAAGGCGCTGCTGGGGAAGTTCCGGTCCTTCAGCACCAAGCCGAAGCGAGGCGCTGCCGGCTCTACTACCTCACAAGGTGAAGCCACTCCACGCAACTCCGCTGCCGACAAGTGACTCCGCTATCGTTCCTGTTCTTCTTTCGATTCCTGCACATGCACGACGCCTCGAGGAGGCATTTAAATTTGCGTTTGGTACCAAGGCGACATTATGGGTTGTAATATTCACTTCTAATTTCCTTGAATTTTATGTTCCTCTTCCCTACTTGCTTATGTTCTACGCCGGCAGAGCCCGGCCACGCGCATGCCTCACCTAGCATAAGCCCCGACCGGAAACTAGGACGGGACCAAAGGAATGAGGGGCCACGTGACAAGTTAGGCTCCTGAGGCGCGATGCTTAGGAGTCCCCCTTGGCGCACGAACAACAAGTAGGGAAGCGTGATGTAGGTGCGTTTCTGTTCTACGTCTGCAGAGCCCGACCCCGCGCGTACCTCACCCAGCATAGCCTTTCGGAACTAAGGAGTGAGGGGCTACGGAGCCAGTTAGGCTCCTGAGTCGCAATGCTCAGGAGTCCCCCTTGACGCGCGAACAGCAGGTGACGAGATGAAATGCAGGCGGGGCTACAGTTCTACGTCTGCAGAGCCCGACCCCGCACGTACCTCACCCGGCATAGCCTTTCGGAACTAAGGAGTGAGGGGCTACGGAGCCAGTTAGGCTCTTGAGTCGCGATGCTCAGGAGTCCCCCTTGACGAGCAAACGGCCTTCATACCTTGGCTCCGCTCGGGGAGAGACGCGCGATGAACCAGGCCCGAGGGGCCTGGCTGGGGCGTACGGCTGTGCGTGACCCAGTCGTAGCCCCCGTGCCCAGCCCCCTCGCGCGGCGCTCCCGGGGGGAGGCGTTGCGATGAGGCCGGCCACTGAGCGCGGGGCTCCCTGAGGTTAACGCGGCCCGGAGGCCACCCTCAGTTGTTTATCACCAGCGCGGAGCATAGCACTTCCGTATGTGTACGGGCATAGCCGCTCCTCGGAAGTGTCGTCAGCCAGCGCGGAGCATGGTGCTTCCACTGGTACGTGGGAGGGGGCTCCCCACCGGGAGGAGCCCCCGGGGCGTGTACAGCCCCGCCCTGACACGTGGCTGGCACGGTAGAGCTAGGTGAGGTGTATCTGGGCACCCGTGAGCCAGCGCGGGACTCACGAGGCCCTACCTCTAGGCGGGTTGCGCCTGGCACTGGGCCGTATCTTGAGATGTGTTCCTGCAAAATCTGGTTAGATGCCGGCACTCTACGTCCTCGGGTCCCGGCCCTCGAGCTTGTCTCAGCCGTCGCTGGTATGTCAGGTCGCGATGCCGTGGACAAGGCCAGAGGGTGAGGGCTGGAGAGCCAGTAAGAGCCCTGAGTCGCGATGCTCAGGCACCCCCCCTTTAACGTGCAAGTGGTCGACATGAAGAAGAAGAGGTGCCGCGGACGGCATCGAGTAATCAACCATGATGCATAATTGGAAATAAACGCGGAAGGGATACACGCCGCTGGGTCTAACCCGACCGGCCTGGGGATGATGCAGCCCGAGGGGCGCCCCCAGCAAATCAAGCTAATGACTGAGAAGATAAAAGGGGATACATGCCGCAGGGGCGGACCCACGCGGCCTGGGAATGACGCAACCCTGGGAGGGCGTTCCCAGGTGAGAATGAAACTTGAAAGATGTCACCTGAAGATGTCGTCGGGGCAGTGGCATTGGTGCAGCAGACTCGGTGGGCTGCGGAAGCCGATCCTCACGAGCCCCCAGGCCCAGGGGCCTCGGGAGGCTCCGGAGGCACTGGCGGCTCCTCGTGAGCAGCCTCCATCTTCGCCAGGGCTGCGGAACGCCTGTCTTCTTGCGCCTCCAAGATGCTCCTCATGATGCGCTGGTATGCCGCAGCCACGCTCGGCAAGCCATAAGGCATGCGAACATAGCTGTGGGGTGGTCCTCCGCAGCGCCCCACTTGTGAGGGCCAGAGGCGCTCCGTCGTGGCGATCTGATTGAGCCCTGGTACGTCGACGCAGACGCGCAACCCACCATCCTCGCCTGGATGGGGAGCCACAGCTGGTGGGTGACGGCAACCTCTCATGATCCTTGACTCTTGTAGCTCTTGAATGGCCTTGCTAACAAACTCCTGCTGGTCTGACATTCCTTCCCTGGCTTCCTTCTGAGGGAAGCGTGCTTTGAAACACGCCTCCACATGGTGCCCCAGCGCCTCCCTCGTGACCTTGGCGAGGTCGGTGGCCCTCCAGGTGAGAGCCCCCGAGCCCTGCCTGAGGAGGGCGCCGGGCGCGCTTTCCTATGCGATTGAAGGAGGGTCCCCCTGGGCAAACGTGGGCCTTGAAGGGCCTGCCTCATGAGGGGCTAAGCCTGACGTTGTCTTCTTCTTCTTGGGGGTGGTCTCAGGAAGCCTCCTACTTCCGCGATCTGGGTCTTCTAGTGACGCGGCCTGGAAGGCTCGCTCCAGGGCACACACTGCATCCTTCTCTTGACATGGCACCGTGATCACGCCGCCGCTTCCTGGCATCTTGAGGACATTGTAGCCATGGTGAGTCGTGGCCATGAACTTAGCCAGCGCCGGGTACCCGGGGATGGCGTTGTACGGCAGGCGGATGTGGGCGACATCAAAGTCGATGAGCTCGATGCGGTAGGTGTCCTAGGTGCCGAAGGTGACTGGGAGGCGGACCTGCCCGATCGGGACTGTGGAACCATCGGTGACTCCGGAGAAGGGCTTGGTTGGCTGAAGCTGGTCATAGGGCACTTGGAGGCTGTTGAACGTTTTCACGCACAAGACATTGAGCCCTGCCCCTCCGTCGATGAGGGTCCTGGTGACCAGAACGTTGCTGATGACTGGGGAACAAAGCATTGGGAGGACTCCGGCTGTGGCCGCGCACTTGAGCTGGTCTGCTAAGCTGAACGTGATGGTGCAGGCCGACCACCTGAGGGGACGAGTTGCTTCAAGCTTGGGAAGAACTGCATTCACTTCGCGAGCAAACTGCTTGAAGATACGTTGGGAGGCTGGGGCTTGAGCTCCACCTAGGATTCAGGCGATGGCGCGAGGCTCCTGGAAGCCCCCAGCCCCCTCGTCTTGGTGGCGGTCTTCATTCCTTCTTGGTTGAGGCAGCAACGGCGGCAGGCCTGGGTTGCCATGAGGGCGATCCTCACGAGGCTGGTCCCTCCAGTCCCCCTCGCGAGGCGGGTCACGCTAGCGGTCCTCGCGAGGTTGGACACGCCAGCGGTCCTCGCGAGGTTGGTCACGCCAGCCTGGACGTGGGCCACGGTCTTCCCAGCGTCCCGGGTTCCTTCCTCCTCCTCGGCCGTAGCCCCGGTCAGCACAGTCAGGGCGTCGGCCGACTCTTCCCTCTCGCACGGCGCGGAGTTCTTGGCATTCATTGGTGTTGTGGGTGTGGAGGTCGTGGTACACACAGTACCTGCTGCCCCTGGAGCATTCAGACAGATCCTTGCCCCGCTTGGTGTCTGGCTCTGCCGCGAGCACGGCAGCCCCCTTGCGCTTCACGTCCTTGGCCTTGGGCTTCTTCTTTTCTGGGTCTGCGGCAGGCAGCTCGAGGAGGGAGAGGCGTCCCTCCTCAGCTCTGGCGCACTTGGTCGCCAGGTTGAACAGCTCCAGGGAGGTGCAGAGGTCTTCGTGCATCGCCAGTTCCTCCTTCATCTTGACGTCGCGCACGCCGTCGGAGAAGGCCGAAATGATGGCTTCTTCAGACACCCTGGGGATCTTGAGGCGCGCACTGTTGAAGCGCTGGATGTACTTCTGCAGGGTCTCTCCAGGTTGTTGCTTGATGCGGCGCATGTCGCTCACGGCGGGAGGCCGGTCGCTGGTACCTTGGAAGTTGGCGATGAAGCGAGTACGCATCTGGTCCCAGGAGGAGATCGTGCCTGGGGCCAGGTTCAGGAGCCAAGTGCGAGCACCTTCCTTCAGCGCCATGGGGAACCAGTTTGCCATGACCCTCTCGTCCCCGCTGGCAGCTTCGATTCCCAGCTCGTAGAGCTGGAGGAACTCCGTGGGATCAGTTGTGCCGTCGTAGCGAGGAGGCAGGTCCGGCTTGAACTTGCCGGGCCACGCGACGCCACGCAGCTCGGGGGTGTAGGCGCGGCAGCCAGCGGTGGTCGCGGGAGGCTTCGGTTGAGGGAGAGCTTGGCCTTGTGGGTCCCCTTGCACTGCAGCTGGGAGCAGCGCGGGGTCTTGACGTGCCGGAGCTGGAGCGGGGTCTCGGCGAGCCGGGGCTGGGAGCGCCCGGGTGGCCTCTTGCGGTCGCGGGACTTCTTGGCAGCTCCGTTCCTGCTGGGCCGACGCATGACGGAGCGGGTTCCGCCCAGGAGCTGCGCGCCTTGGGGCCATGGCATCTTCTTGGAAAGGTGGCGGCTGGAACGCCACCGGGGCTTCATTGCCCGCGCGGGGCGGAGTGCGGCGCAGTGGTGCGGAAGGCGCGGGAGAGCCCCCTGCGGTGCGGACGAGCTCGGCGACGCGGTCGAGCCACTCCTCGTAGACGTCGTCGACGGGGCGGTAGCGCAGGAGCTTGTTCGCCGCGAGGAGCGTAGCCCGAGCCTCCAAGGGCGCGCGAAGCGCGTGCGACGAAGAACCGGCTGGGGTGAGCGACGGAGTGGCGGTGCGGCCATCCCGCCGCACGGACGGGTGCTGAGAGGATGCTTGCTGCTCGTTCCCCGTCGGGCCGGTGGCGGCGTTGACGGCGGGCGACGGGGAACAATGAGGACGCTCACCGACGGGGGCCGTCTGGATGGTGCGGGAAGCGATGGCGGCCTGGCACTCGGCGCGGGCCCGACGAGCGTTAGACATGGATGCGACGGTCGGAGGAGAGCGGAGCGGTGGAAGACTGATTCCTGCGCACCCCTACCTGGCGCGCCAAATGTCGGATTACGGGTTCCGGCAGACCCTTAAGGTTCGAACTCTGGGGTGCGCGCGGAGATCGTGCCCTCTACCTCTTCGTCTCGTAAGGGTCTAAACTACTGCAAGAACAACACATGAGACACAGGGTTTATACTGTTTCGGGCCACCATTATGGTGTAATACCCTACTCCAGTGTGGTGGGTGGATTGCTTCTTGGGCTGATAAGGGAGAACAGTACAAGGGGGAACGGCCTCGCGAGGGCATGTTCTTGGCTAGGGGATGAACTGCTAGGGGGAGTTCGATCGCCCTTCTCTCTCTCTCTAGATGTTGGATTCTAGATCAGGTTCTCGATGCCTCTACCCTAGGGGCGGCTAGCCCTATTTATAGGCAAGGGCCCTGGGCCTCTTCCCAACTATTGAGCGGGAAGGGCGCCAACAATTGGCCAATTTGAAGGGGAACATCTGGTACACTTATCCTGACTAAAGTTGGTCTTCGCCTGCCAAAGGCTCTGGTGATGACGCCGGCTTGGGCTCCACGTTGACTTCCTCCTTGTCGTGGAGATGGTCTTGGTCTCGTTGCACCGAAATGGGTGTCTTTGCTTGATCCCCTCGCCTGCGCTTGCCCCCTTTGCACCAAAGAGGAAAGGGGAACGCTGCGCGGGCTAGCGCCCGCCTGGCACCCTTGGTCGTCATGGCTTGCGTCATGGGCACCTCGTGAGGTACCCCACCTTGATCTCTCCGCCTCCTCGCGAGCCAGCCTAAGAAGGCCGTGCTTGAGGATGCGCCATGTCGTCCGCCTCGCGAGGCTTGGCCCCTCGCGAGGGTCTTGAACCTTGTGCTGATGAAGATGGGCCACGTTGGGCCCCCACTCGAGCCACGCCGCAGGCCGCAGGCAGGCAAGTCTGGGGACCCCCGTTCCCAGAACGCCGACACATCTCTTGCAGGAGAAACCATAAATTGTTGACCACCATGAGATATCGATAGTTAGTTAGGATTGGCGCCAGACCCGCCAGCTAAGAAGACCCAGTCCCGGAATAAACTTACCAAGATGAAAGGACAAAAGAATTGGGGAAAAGGTTATGCCATTACCGGAAGAGCCCAGAGAAAGGAATTATCCTTACGATCTGAGAAGACCGACACTGTCAAGAATAATGATGGAGTATATGAGTTTTGATGGAACCGTAACAATGATTCTAAGGGTGGTAACACCCCAGACCCCGGAGCTGATCGATGGATTTTCAGAAGACCCCCAAAACCTAACCTATTTCTTTCCAGCCTCTCCGAATCTCGAGGGCAAGATACATTTTAAGGGTGGTAGGTTTGTAACATCCCAAAATTCTAAATTTTGGAATGTTATAATAAATATATAGATTTCATTGTTTGTTTGATTGTTGTGTGATTGATTGACTGAAAGTGAGTGAAATTCGAACTTTTGAAAGTTAAATGAGAGGGAATAAAAGGACTTTCCCAAACTTTCATTTTTGCTTTATGATCTCCGTGAATTCAAATTCTTTTCACCACAAAACCCTGGAGAGAAGATGACATGACTTCTTCCATTTATTTAAATGACAAGGGGTGTTGAAAATATTTGAATTTCATTTGAAAATATTTCCAACTCTGAAACTTTATGCAACTCAATGATTTTCACGAGAGAAGATAAAATGACTTCTTCAAAACATATGAAATATGAGTTGTGAGTTTCAAAGGATCAAATTCAAAGTCCTTTTCGAAATTATTTTTTAATTTGGAGTTATTTGGATTTTATTCAAATTATTTTTCTCCAAAAATAAAATATACGGAAAATAGTGTAACATGATTCCCTGCATCAGAAAATTGGAGAGAAATAAATTTGAATTAATTTTGGTATTTTTAAAATGATTTTTACTGGATTTTACTAGAGCAGAAGCACTATTTGCTTTATTTGAATTTGTGTGTATTTTATTTGACTCTAGGAAAATGTACAACTTGTAGGAAATCTTTTTCTGAAAATTTTGATATACAATATGCCTATATAATTTTTGTTTTATTTTCTTTATTCGATTTCCCTTCTGTTTTTATTTAAGAAAAAGTAAGAATAACTGCACATGCGGCCCATAGTTATTTACCACCCACACGAGTAGCATAGTGGGAGCGGGCGCCTCATTTTTTTTTCTCACTCCTAAATGGGCCAGGCCCAGCCAGCCTTTTTATTTTTATTTTACTTAGGCCGATTTTTGTTTAAAAAAAACTGCAGCCGCAGCGTACGCGCGCGGCCTTTAGGCCCGTGCAAGGCGTTAGCCTTTTTATTCTCTGTTTCGTATATTTTCGTCTATCTTTAGTCCCACATTACGTAGCCTTTGACCCCTAAGCCTCTTTTCCATCAATAAATATACAACCATAGAGCTTCCAAAAATCATCCGATTCGGGTTAAATCAATATTTTGGTTTGATTAGATTCATTTAAGAAAAATATTTTTCTCCTCTCCGGCGCGAGTTCTGGAAATTGTCTTCTCTCCCCGAAGTCGTCTTTTCTCTGCCTTATGAAGGTATCTTTTTATTTTTTTTATTTTTACCTCTGTAGTTTATTATTTTCTAGACTAGTATGATAGAATAATTAGATTATCCATTAGTCTACGTATTTATACGTTAGACCTTAGCCGTAGCTATTTTTTTTCTGTAAAACAGCTTGGCCTTGATTCTTCAAGTAGCCATAACTTTTTACTTGTTCATCCAAATTAGACAAAACCAACGCCCACTTATTCGTTATGATCTCATCTTTCCAGTAATCCAACTTAAATATGTTTTTGAAAATTTAAAATTTGAATTCAAACATATTTGTATTCAAACTTCTTTTGTTCATAACTTAAGTTTTATAGCTCCGTTTGAGTTGATTCTTTTTGCAAATTATAGCTTATTGACCTAAAATTTCTGATAAGGCCAAACTCATATAATTTTGGTACTGTTAGAAATTGTTTTATGTTGCAAGAGTTATTTGCTTGGTTTTAATGTTTTCCGAATCGTCTTCTCCGTTCTTCCCTATCTTCTGAGTGATTGCTTATGTATGGTTACTATTAATTGCTTACGATAGGTTGACCGGAGTGTGACGAGTAGAACTATCAAGAGCTTTGAGTGCGCATCATCTTCATCAACATTGCAGGCAAGTTCACACTTCGATCATATCCCTTTCATACCCAGTTTTTTATGCATTAGTTTCAACCCTCAACCATTGCATGATTAGGATGTCATTAACATGTGGGTATTGGGAAGTAGTTGATGAGGTAGGAACCTATTGCCCTGTTATATCAAACCGTTGGGAGCTACTTCTTCGCGTTGCTTATATTGCCATGCTATGCTCGTAAACGTGGATTGGGTTTTGAGAGTATCCATGACAGATGTGAGATTGTTAATTAATGGTTTATTTAAGGTGGCAACTTAAACACACATCTGGGTGGATTGAGGTACCTGGGTATTCCAGGATTGCCTGTCTAGGTACCTGGGTACTCCAGGATTGCCTGTTTTTTTTATGGACCGCCACCCAGGCTCAAAGGGATCATGAGATTGTTCATACTAGAAACTTCCGTGTGCAGCCACAAGCCATTATGGGCTCTGGCATAGCTGATTAAGTCGTGCGAACTCTTACAGTGGTAGACTAGCAGATGTAGGTTGGTACGGTCTATCACATCGTAAGGTGCTAGCTCTTCTGAAAGACTATGTCTCGGTCATCCGTTTCTTAAACACCATGCAGTGCGAGAAATCCAACGGAGGCGATCGAGTCTTGTGGGGAAAAGTGCGCAAACCTCTGCAAAGTGTCCAAACTAATCATGGTTAGCCGTATCCCCAGTTATGGACATCTTGAGTATCTAGTTCTTGGATTATCATGTTGATCTCATCATATTACTTTAATTAACTTTGTTGGGTTTTTAATGATGATACTTAATTAGGATTGAGAATGCTGTCAACCATTCTCAATGTTTAACAACCATCATGATAGTTTAATAAACTTTATTCCTTTGCAGTAGGGAAAAATTGGCTTTTTGCAAAAACCTTAACCATAGAGCTTTTCCACCAGCCATATATGCATGTAGTGATAGCCATTGTTCATGATTCTCTATGGTGTGAATTTGCCAGTACATTCAATGTACTGACCCGTTTCGGCTGCAACGTCTCATGTTGCAGGTTTCTTATGACGAGTAAGTGATACGTTAGGGTTACGATTTCTACACTCAACTTTGCCGTTGGTGTTGATGGGAATCCACAACCTTGTTGCTTTCGCTATGTGGATTGAGGTAATAGTATTTACGTTATTTATACATGTGATTTACCTCTGTTATAAATCCTTGAGTACTGTGTGTGTCAGCATACCGATCCAGGGATGACACTTAAGCACAGAGACTTGATCCATTCGGGTCGGGTCGCTACAATGTTCAACTAGCTTTTCATCAACGGATCCTGTCATCCCCACACATACTGCCACTTCAGCTCATCAACAGTGTATGTACGTAAAAAACCGTCCCTCTATCCTGTGATACATGACGGCAGCGCGTACAAGCTACATAATATGCAGAGCATCATTGAGTGAATGAATGATTTAATCGACACGTTGAGTAAGAAAAAACAAAACTTAAGATCTCCTCCTCTATTGTGCGCAATGCATGGCCACCTTGCCACCAACGGATCAACCGCGTCACAAAATTTTGTGGCGGAGGTATGGATGGCGTACCATCGATACGCCAACGACCTCATATTGCATTGTTAGATGGTATGCATGTCATAGGGTGTAATTTGCTTTCGCGAGTGAACTGAATCATGCATGTGCTTCCATAAGGGAACTCTGCTCTAGCGCAGGTAGGGCCAGCCACGCATCGCCCAACAACTCATCCTCCATGAATGAGTACCCCACCATCATTCGTACTCTAAAAAATGACATGGCATTTGAAAATAAGCTCAATGGCATTTACCAAACACCTGCCTGGTGTGGTGACCGCCATGGAATTCGACAGGTGGACGGAGTGTACCTGCCTACGGACGGTTCCTGGGTGGAGGACATCATCGCAAAAGGCGAGCGGACACGTCGGTGCTGGTTGCGGAGGTCCGGCAATGGCTGTGTGCCAACCGGAGAGGAACATCAGCGGCTGCGGAGGAGGATAGTGGGGATGGAGAGCAAGGGGGAGAAGGGGCGAATTGGAAGAAAATGGGATCGGGAGGGGTTTTGGATGGTCCGGGACGGTCAGACATAGACGTGGCAGCGTTCTGGACTCCTGCAAAGCCCCCTAATTTACTTCATTTTGTGAAAAATATACGTCTGAACCGCTTGGTGAACCGATACAGACCTACGACAATGGCTGTGTGCCGACCGGAGAGGAAAATCAGCGGCGGCGGAGGAGGACGGTGGGGATGGAGAGCAAGGGGAGAAGGGGCGAATTGGAAGAAAATAGGATTGGGAGGGGTTTTGGATGGGCTAGAACGGTTAGACACAGACGTGGCAGCGGTCTGGACTCCTGCAAAGCCCACTAATTTATCTCCGTTTTGTGAAAAATATACGTCCGAACCGCTCGACGAATCGATACTGACCTATGTTAGATGACACAACACGTCTGAACATCTGAACGTATGCGGGCGATTTGAGGTCTGCGTTGGAGATACTCTTACATCGTTGTGGGTAGCCTGTATCAATTGTTGGACGTTACCATGCATGTCTAAGGTCAATGCCTCGCGCCTTGAGTGTTGTGTGAAGTCAAGTCCATGTGTTCACACATGCATGTGTAAAAGTCAAGAGGCCAACTTATACCACGACGCAATGTTCGGTAGGCAAGGCTGCCCCATGATCCCATATTTGTGCACATGTATGTCTACTCTATTATTATGCTGTTAACATCTTAGAGCATCTACAACCGGGCACCTCAAATCCTCCTCAAATGTCCGGACAGGCCGCCTGGTCATTGCCCAATCACGATTTTTCTACCTAGACGGACGCCTCAAACGGGGCTTAAACGTCCGGGCTGACCTGCACTCTTAGTATCAGGTCCAAATATGGGGCACATATGGGGCGCTCGGGCGCGTCCGGGCAGGCACGCCATATCGGATTGATGAAGGGGCCGCAGCCAGAAACGCCCTGAAACCCGGCAGTCTGAAGCTCGTCTCCTCCGTCGGACCAGTGGTGCCGTGTGGTGTAGTTCCAACGGGCCGCGTAGTGCCTAGGCTGGCTATTAAGTCGACCGGCGACACCGAAACCCTACCATCCATCCATATTTGTCTACTCCTATTCGGCGCAGCCGTCAGTTTCCACTCTATCCGTTTGCCTAGTAGCCATGCCCGCACACCGTCTGGTGAAGAGCGAGCCATTTCTGACGTCGGAGCACCGACTCAAGCTCCTTGAGCAGATCCGGGCTAGGTGCGAAGCCCGGATCGTCGCGGGGCTACCTCCGGATGTAGTGGATCTGGAGGAGGAGGTGGAGGAGGGGAGGAGGAGGAGGTTGAGGAGGAGGAGGATGAGCCGAAGGAGGAGGATGTGGGGAACGCTGGCAAAGCGAATCTGCAGGCAGAGCAGAAAGCCATCCTTGATCCCCTCCGGTCGGAGTCGGCTGCGGAGGCCAGACACTGTCGGCTGCAGGAGATGGAGGCGCAGCAGGCCGCGGAGGAGGCGGAGATGCTCGCCTACATGGATGAGGTCAAGCAGGAGGAGGATGAGCCGGAGCCCTCCTACCCAGCCGTCCAGCAAGCGCCCGGCACCGTAGTTGTGAACATCTCCGACAACGAAGAGTAGCTAGGGTAATACGTAGAATTTCTTTTGCATGCTTTGTATGGATCTAGGGGATGAAATATGAGAGAGATGGATTCAAAGTCGATAATTTGAGGCATGACCGGTCACTGTACGGACGCGTCAGCGGGTGTTTGAGGGCCAGATTTGCAAAGTCCGGCGTTAGATGCTTTTAGATTTTAGAGAGAAAAATACCTTCATGAGTGTAATTTCAGAAGTTTGAGTCATTTGGTCCCTCTAATCACTCATTCTTGGCTCTGCCACTGGCAATGTTGCCAGGTGAAGCGTGTTGAAACAACCAACACTGAAGAAGTAGAGAGTTTGTTTTGACTTATGCATTTCACTCAACAAAAGAGACCTTTTACGATACATCATATAATTTTAGACCATTTATTTTTGGGATCCAACGGCATAGATATGCCAATACTACCACGAAATCCTTGTAGTATATATATTCAAGAGTCAGGGGCAGTTTGGGTTGTTCATTATTGTAGATCATGCGGCCGGAGAGGGAGAGAGGTCGTCGGAGCTGCCATTCAGACTACTGCCGGTGAGGGAGAGAGGTCGCCGGAGCTGCCGTTCAGGCAGCTGCCGGAGTTGGGCATGGTGATGGGGGCCCACCACAGGCTGGGTTGGAATGTTGTGGGGGCGTCGGCGGGAGCATGGGTCTGGTTGACGAGGAGAGAAGAACACACAACTCTGCTTGGTTCGCGCCGCCCTTCAAGACACTGTTCCTTCGCAGAGTCCGACGTTCATGTATATACCACTAGTGCAGAACCGAGCAATAGCACCGGTTCGTAAGGCCCTTTAGTGTCGGTTCCATAAACGGCACTAAAGTTTGGGCACTAAAGGCCCCCCCCCCCTTTAGCACCGGTCCAGCATGAACCAGTGCTAAAGGGCAACCACGTGGCACGAGCCAGCTACGGGGGTCGGGAGCCCTTTAGTACCGGTTGGTAACACCAACCGGTACTAAAGTATTTGGGGGGTTTTTGGTTTTATGATTTCTTTTTCATTTAATTTTGTGTTTTCCATTTTAATTCTTTTTCGTTTGCTGGTATTTTACGATAGTACACATTGTACACGTTATGCATATATATGGTAGCTAGTAGAACCAATCATATATATATATAGATCATCAATGTCTCACACAAACCACACCATATTAATTCACACATACACACATGCATGTATATAGCTATATACAATTTCTCGTACATATGCATCTTGCCTTCGGAGCCAGTTCGCATTAGCCTAATTGGTGCCTTCGGAGCACGATGGCAAATTGGAAGTGGTTCATGACTTAATTGGTCGATGGGGGCGGTAGCGGGTAATAGTATTCTCCCTTAGGATTTATGACCTGGTCGAGCAAAAATCCCGCTATTTCCTCTTGAAGTGCTTCTACGCGCTCCGTATCTAGGAGCTTGTCCCGCACCTCTCTGAACTGTTAAGAAGGAGATCAATATGCATGTGTATTAGTTGTGTGACTAGATATCGATAATGGTACACAAATTGTGAATAGTGTTCTGACAAGCGTACCCATTCCTGTCTTTGAGATCTGCTCCTTTCGGACGTCATCATGCGAATGTTCTCGCAAACGCAGTATGCACACAGATCAGTCCCCTGCGCCTGCTTTATGGCCTTTATGAGAATGGAATTTAATTTGATCAGATAATAATTAATCAAGCATGATAATATTAAAAAGATGGCAGCTAGCTACCACACTACTTAATTACTTACCCTGGGTCGAAGCCATCTCAGCTGTCCTTTCCATTCGCCTTCCGTGACGCTGATGAACCTTGCCCAAGCGCTGTCCGCTGACAAAGAAAATGAATAAAGGGGTTATTAAATAGTTCATATCATGAAATGACGAACTAAATAGGCCGAGATATATACTTAATAATGATTGAAATTACCTGTTGACTATCCCAAACAAGATGTTATAGTCTTTATTTTCTGAGAGTAGTGAGTCCAGTATTTCAATTGTTCCTTCGTCAACTTTAATGATACACAAGATCCAGTGAAATCTGCATGCACACACGTTTGCATGTCTTAATTAAGCGGGCATATATATGTAAGCAAAAACATGTAGCTAGCTAGCTAGTAGGCAAAAACAGAGAATTTGTAGTACAAGAAAGTGTGACTCACTTGAAGTTGTAAGGAAGTAGTATATCTTCATTGTATTTGAGGTCCTTCAAGAACTCGAACATGTTGTCCTCTACCTGCTTTTTATAATAGTCGCTTATATTCCATGTGAATTCATTAACGGTGTTTGGGTCAATGAACCCAATGCCATAGCGTCCACCTTTTTTCATTTCATACATCTACATCCTGCATAGTACCACAGAAAAGAATATAGTGAGGATAATTACAGGTAATGATTGATCAAAAGGATCAATACAACTAGCTTCAGACTTAAATTACAGAAAGAAATCACTTACAGACAATAGCAACTGACGATAGATTTGTCGAGTGCGTCTTGATTGTATAACTGAAACAGTTCAGAATACTCAACGGTCCCAGGTTTGTCATGGTAGAAATGTTCCTTGTTGATTTGCACCATGAGGGACTGTCGATTGGATCTCTTGGTAATGTCCATGTACCATTGATGCAATTCATACATTCTCGTTGGGAGCTTCTTGACATCTTCTGGCTTGACCAAAGGTTGGCCCCAGACATATTTCCGTTTTATTTCCTCTTCTGTAAGCACAGGCATGTCCTCGATCTCGAGGAGTTGTCCAACAATGATCTTGAGTTCTTCAGCCTGCTTTATATGCTCCTGGGTTATTACCAGATCGCCCACCTGGGGAATGTAAATTGTTTGCCCACAATAATATTGGCCGCGCGTACTGTCACGTGTTGTTGGCGGCACAACAAGCGGGGGATCGGTTGCGCCCACTGTTCTCCCAGCTGGGCAACGGTTCTCCCGCATTTTTTGACAGCTGCTTGTTGTTTGCTCGAGCTCGAGCTCGCCTCCTTCTGTAGACGTTGTCGATTTAACTTCCTGATGTGGCGCTCATAGTCTGAGTCAACAGGCTTAGGAGCTGGTGGTTCAGCCATATGAATGAAGTGGTCAATAACTTCCACAGGCACTTTCTCCCTTGGCGGCGGTGGCGGTTTCGGTCCAAAATGGGCGTCGACTTCTGCCCGCACTATGGCATTGGTTTGCTCCTTGGTCCTGTCGTAAGCCCTCTCAGGAAGAGGAGTATCGAGGTTTGGACCATATTTATATCGCTTGCCTCCGCCTGTACTTCCTGTACTATGACCTTGATTGGTACCGCTACGCACCATATGTGCGGGGTGTCTCTTCTGCGATTGCTGAGGCGGCGGAGACGGCTGACGGGGCTGAGTTGGACGAGGAGGAGTGGCCTGAAGCTGTGCCGGACTTGGAGGAGGAGTGGCCTGACACTTTGCCGGACTTGGAGGAGGAGTGGACGTCTGACGCTGTGTCGGACTTGGAGGAGGAGTGGCCTGACACTTTGCCGGACTTGGAGGAGGAGGAGTGGCCTCACGCGTTGGTGGACTTGAAGGAGCGGGAGTCTGCTGAATCGGTGGCGGACTTCGACGAGGAGTCGGGTGACGCGGTGTCGGTGGCCTTCGAAAGATGATGCAATCCTTTCTCCATAGGATGACATGATGTATGGCCTCTCCTAATGTGTGCTCGTCGTCACCTCCAGGAATGTCAAGCTGAAGCTCCGAATATGGGTCCACCACCTCATCAACCAAGACACGAGCATAGCCCGCTGGAATCGGGTTGCAATGGAAGGTTGCCTCGGGGGAATTTGGAAAAGCAACGGCGTCCGCCACCTTCATGGATATGTTCTTCATATTGAAGTGTAGCTCACAGTTACTATTCTCCGTGATGTCATCCACGGGGTATCTATCCAGCAATGCGTCGCCCGGGGCGGAACCCACGCTGCTTCTCGGCATGGATGGGGCGGTGCTATCCAATGCCGGATCATCCGCTAGCTGCTGCAGCTGCTGAGGCCCCCTTTGCTGGCTAAGTGAGTCGATCTGCTCCTGCTGCCGCTGGAATTTAACTGCCAATTCCGCTTGACTTGCTTCAAGGCCTTGAAGGCGTTCATAGTCCCGCTTCCTCTGCTCCTCCTCCATCTTCCTCTTCTTCTCCTCCGCAATCTTCTTTGTCGCACGGGTTCTGTAGTCGGCGTTCCAGTCCGAAAACCCCTCATACCACGGAATAGCGCCCTTGCCTCGTGTTCTTCCCGGGTGTTCAGGATTTCCCAGGGCACGCGTAAGCTCGTCGTTCTCTCTGTTGGGCTGGAACACCCCTGATCGAGCCTCTTCTATTGCAACAAGTATCGCATCGTCGGCTCCGTTCAGACATGCCTTCGTCGAAACATTGCCTGTCTTCGGGTCCAACTCCCCCCCATGCGCATAGAACCAAGTCCTGCACCTGGGGGGCCAGCTCTTAGTAACCGGAGTGACACCTGCATCCTCCATCTCTTTCTCAGACTTATCCCACTTAGGCATTGCCACCGCGTAGCCACCTGGCCCCAGCTTATGGAACTTATCCTTTTTTTCGGCATTCTTCTTGTTTATTCTCGACCGTTCCTTAGCTAATTCTGAATCCTTGAATTTCACGAAATCGTCCCAATGAGCACTTTGATTCTCTAGTATCCCCTCGAATACTGGAGCCTTCCTTCCATCCTTGACGTACTTCTCCCACGTCGTTCTCTTGTAGTTCTTGAATGCAACCGCCATCTTCCTCAAAGCAGCGTCCTTGACTTTCTGCACATCTGCTTTTGTGAAATGATCTGGTAGGGTGAAATGTTCCATGAGAGTATCCCAAAGCAGGTTTTTTTTATTCTCGTCGACAAAAGTAACATCTGGACGTGGCTTTGCTGGCTTTCTCCATTCTTGAAGGGATATCGGGAGTAGGTCCTTCACAAGAACTCCGCACTGACGAACGAACTTGTCCGCAATCTTCTTAGGCGCTAATGGTTCGTCATTAGGTCTGAATGCCTCGATATTGTACTTTACGCCCTCCTTCAACTTTTTGTTCGGGCCTCGTTTCGTCCTTTTGCCTGAAGATTTGCTCGATCCGGATGGCTGAAAGAAGAAAGATCGATTCGTTAATATATCTTCAACTCATTTATTAAAACATGTGATGATCACCAGATTCCTGCTTATATAAGTATATATACCTCGCCGGTGTTTGTTGTTTCAGGATCAACATGTTCTTCGTCATCGTCATAATCGTAGTTCATGACTTCATCAATTCGGTCATCGCGATCGAATATCATATCACCCTCTCTGGTGTTGTTTAGAAATTCGGAGCCGTCAAAATCTTCTTCTTTCCGATCATCATCTGGCCCGCGTATCATATCGAACATGGTCTGTTCTCTCTCTCTCTGTCGGTATTGTCCGCCATAGCTTTTATTTAACTATGCCAAAAGAAATATAAAACAATTTAGTATAATCTCGAATAATAGATATAATCTCGAATACATCGTCTCGAATAACAGATATAATCTCGAATACATCATCTCGAATAATATATAATCTCGAATACATCGTCTCGAATATATAATCTCGAATACATCACTGGCTAGGTACCTAATAAAGATCGAATACTACAGAAGAATCTAGGACACTCGTGGTTCCTGCGGCGTGGGCGGTAGACACCCAAAGAGAAGGAACCCTCACAGGATCATAGCTGAAGTGAGATCCCTGAAGAAACTGCCAGTTATTGGAGAACCTGCCGCCCTCTAACGCAACCATGTAGCGATGGACGTGCTCGTCCTCCTCCCTGACACGACGACGTACCACCTCCGGCGGGGCCGGCTCCCTCCGCACCAAAACTGGCCCACGCGAACGCCACCAAACGAGCTCAGGGTCGACGACGGGACCCGGGGCCGGGTTCCTCATCAAGTGGCGCGCCCCTCCAGGCAGCACGTCCCAGTGCCAGCCCGGCGGAGCCCAGTCCCGGACATGGGTCAGCTGGACGTCGTCGCGGACGTGTCGACGGCGAGGATGCGGGCCGGGCATCGTCGACAACAAATAGTAGCTATATGCATGCCCGCAAAAAGTAACATTTTTTTAATGATTGGATTTTGATAACTAAAATTTCTAACATTTATATAACATTTCTAACAATGCTATATATAACTAACATTTCTATAACATTTCTAATATTTCTATAACTAAAAAGCAGAAAAAGTTCTAACAATTCTAACTTTTTTATAACTATTTCTATAACTAAAATTAATTCTAAAATTTCCTCATTATATAACTAACATTTCTATAACAATTCTAATATTTATATAACTACAAAACAGAAAAATTGCTAAAATGTGTGTGTGTGTGTAGTGTGTGTGTGTGTGTGTGTGTGCGTGTGTGTGTGTAGTGTGTGTGTGTGTGGAACTACTGGACATGGCGGCCGGGGTGAGCTCACCGGCGAGGCGACGACGGGGCGGCGACGGGACGTGGCGGCGATGACGGGGCGAAGGGACGGGGCGGCGACGACGGGGCGACGGGGCGGGGCGGCGACGACGGGGAGGGGCGGCGATGTACGACGGGGCGGCCGGGGCGCGGCGACCGGGACGACGGGGACGGCGGGGACGACGGGGCAGGGACGGCGGGGGCGGCGACGAGGGGCGGGTGCGCGCACGGCCGGGGTCGGCGACGAGGGGCGGTGGCGGCGGCGTCGACATCGATCGGGGCAGGCACGACGGAGGGAGGAAACAGAGGCAAGAAACAGAGGGAAACTGAAATTTTTCCAAGTGTTGTATATATAGGATGGACCTTTAGTACCGGTTGGAGCCACCAACCGGTACTAAAGGTCTGTTTTGGCTAGCCCAAGCGGCGGGAAGCGACCCCCTTTAGTACCGGCTGGTGGCTCCAACCGGTACTAAAGGCCCCCCTTTAGTACCGGTTGGTGCCACGAACCGGTACTAAAGGGGGGTCCGCTGCCAGGCGAGGGGCACAAAAGTTTAGTCCCACCTCGCTAGCCGAGGGGCACTCGCACCTGCTTATAAGCCCCGCCGTCGCTGTTGTCTCGAGCTCCTCTCTTAAGCAGGCCTTCTGGGCCTACCTGTTCTGCGATGCCATGTTGGGCCTACTGGGCTAGCGGGCCTGCATCCTGGCCCAACTTGAATTTGGGTTTCTAGTCGTATGCAGGCCGCTGTGGCCCAGTAGGTGGGCTTTTTTTTCTTATTTTTTTGTTTTATTTATTTTTGTGAATAACTTAACTTTGAAAATAGATTTTTTAGTGATTCTTTTCTCTTATGTTTAATATTAGTGTGTTTTATCATTATATTCAATTTGGTAATGCTTAGGTTATTTAAAAAATGAAATGCCTTTGTAACGGATGAGTTTTTGTCCGAAACCCTGATACTTCAAAACAGATTGTACATTTTGTACACGAAGTGCATCCAGTTTTTGCGGTAACCCTCTCTACTTTTTTGCACATGCTATGTGGGTGAAATTATGATACCATGCCAACTTTCAACCTTTTCTGAGTTCATTTGAAATGCTTTTCAATTTCAGGGTCATTTATCTGAAAAAGTCAGTAAATGCATGAAATAATTTGCTTGCACATAAAAGGTTGAAAGTTTCTGCGCGTTTCAAATGCCAAAACACATAACTAGCTACCCTAACTATTACAGAGATCCCTCCTGGGTGTGAAACACAGAAGAAAGTGATGATATATAGTTAAGCCGATCACATCCCAGATCTTTGGGTGTGAAACTTTTTCTTCGCGTGTGTCCCTTTGCGTCGTAGCCATGGAAAATCTTCATAATTTAACGGGATGCTCGGGTCAATATTCACTATGAATGGAGCAATTTCATCAAACTTTTCATAATCTTCTGACTTGTCTGTCTTGTCATCCACTCCCACGATGTTTCTCTTCCCAGAAAGAACTATGTGCCGCTTTGGCTCATCGTACGATGCATTCGCTTCCTTATCTTTTCTTTTTCTTGGCTTGGTAGACATGTCCTTCACATAGAAAACCTGTGCCACATCATTGGCTAGGACGAATGGTTCGTCTGCATACGCAAGATTGTTGAGATCCACTGTTGTCATTCCGTACTGCGGGTCTTCCGTTACCCCGCCTCGTGTCATATTGACCCATTTGCACCGAAACAAAGGGACCTTCAAACCACGTCGATAGTCAAGTTCCCATATGTCCTGTATATAACCATAATATGTTTCCTTTCCCGTCTTGGTTTC
Source organism: Aegilops umbellulata (assembly GCA_032464435.1). Classification (NCBI taxonomy): domain Eukaryota; kingdom Viridiplantae; phylum Streptophyta; class Magnoliopsida; order Poales; family Poaceae; genus Aegilops; species Aegilops umbellulata. The sequence goes on from CP136055.1 coordinate 415,031,036, forward strand.
TGCATCAAAGCGGACACCACTGTTTTGGTTGGTGCTCTTCTTATCTTGGGCAATCGTGTAAAATGTATTACCATTTATCTGGTACCCTTTGAAAGTCATTATATTCGAAGATGGTAACTGGGACAGCAAGTACAGGTCATCTTCAATAGAGGTGTCATGCATGGTACGTGCTTGCAACCAGCTGGCGAAACTCCTGGTTTGTTCACGTGTAATCCAGTCATCAGACCGCTCCGGGTGTTTGGAGCGTAGCAAATTCTTGTGTTCATCCATATACGGAGCCACCAAGGCGGAATTCTGTAGAACTGTGTAGTGTGCTTCAGTGAGAGAATGTCCGTCCATACATATTATTTGTTCCCCTCCTAGCGTGCCTTTTCCATCCAGTCTGCCCTTATGCCGCGATTCAGGAACACCAATCGGCTTAAGGTCAGGAATAAAGTCAATACAAAACTCAATGACCTCCTCATTTTGACGGCCCTTGGAGATGCTTCCTTCTGGCCTATCATGGTTATGAACATATTTCTTTAAGACTCCCATGAACCTCTCAAAGGGGAACATATTGTGTAGAAATACAGGACCCAAAACGTTAATCTCTTCGCATAGGTGAACTAGGACGTGCGTCATGATGTTGAAGAAGGATGGTGGGAACACCAACTCGAAACTGACAAGACATTGCACCAAATCATTCTGTAACCTTGGTATGATTTCTGGATCGATTACCTTCTGAGAGATTGCATTGAGAAATGCACATAGCTTCACAATGGCTAATCGAACGTTTTCCGATAGAAGCCCCCTCAATGCAACCGGAAGCAGTTGCGTCATAATCACGTGGCAGTCATGAGACTTTAGGTTCTGGAACTTTTTCTCTGCCATGTTTATTATTCCCTTTATATTCGACGAGAAGCCAGACGGTACCTTAATACTGAGCAGGCATTCAAAGAAGATTTCCTTCTCTTCTTTGGTAAGAGCGTAACTTGCATGACCCTGATGTATGCCGTCTTTTCCGTGCATACGTTGCTGGTCCTCCCGTGCCTTAGGTGTATCTTTTGTCTTCCCATACACGCCCAAAAAGTCAAGCAGGGTCACACAAAGATTCTTCGTCACGTGCATCACGTCGATTGCGGAGCGGACCTCGAGGTCTTTCCAATAGGGCAGGTCCCAAAATATAGATTTCTTCTTCCACATGGGTGCGCGTCCGTTAGTGTCATTCGGAACAGGTTGTCCACCAGGACCCTTTCCAAAGACCACCTTCAAATCCTTGACCATATCATGTACATCAGCACCAGTACGGTGGCGAGGCTTCGTCTGGTGATCCGCCTTACCTTTGAAATGCTTGCCTTTCTTTCTTATGGGATGCCTGCTCGGAAGAAATCGACGATGTCCCAGGTACACATTCTTATTAGCCAAATATATGTTGTCGGTATCGTCCAAACAGTGCGTGCATGCGCGGTATGCCTTGTTTGTCTGTCCTGAAAGGTCACTGAGAGCAGGCCAATCATTGATGGTCACGAACAGCAACGCCTTTAGGTCAAATTCTTCCCCCATGTGCTCATCCCACGCACGTACACCTGTTCCATTCCACAGTTGTAAGAGTTCTTCAACTAATGGTCTTAGGTACACATCAATGTCGTTGCCGGGTTGCTTAGGGCCTTGGATGAGCACTGGCATCATAATGAACTTCCGCTTCATGCACAACCAAGGAGGAAGGTTATACAAACATAGAGTCACAGGCCAGGTGCTATGGTTGCTGCTCTGCTCCCCAAAAGGATTAATGCCATCTGCGCTTAGACCAAACCATACGCTCCTTGGGTCATCTGCAAACTCCTTCCCGTACTTTCTTACGATTTTTCTCCACTGCGACCCGTCAGCGGGTACTCTCAACTTTCCGTCTTTCTTACGGTCTTCTTTGTGCCATCGCATCGCCTTGGCATGCTCTTTGTTTTGGAACAAACGTTTCAACCATGGTATTATAGGAGCATACCACATCACCTTGGCAGGAATCTTCTTCTTGGGGCGCTCGCCCTCGACATCACCAGGGTCATCGCGGCTGATCTTATAGCGTAATGCCCCACATACCGGGCAAGCGTTCAAATCCTCGTACTCACCGTGGTAGAGGATGCAATCATTAGGGCATGCATGTATCTTCTGCACCTCTAACCCTATAGGGCAGACAGCCTTCTTTGCTTCGTACGTACTCTCGGGCAATTCGTTGTCCTTTGGAAGCATATCCTTTATCATTACCAGCAACTTTCCAAATCCCTTGTCAGATACACCATTCTCTGCCTTCCATTGCAGCAATTCCAGTGTGGTGCCCGGCTTTTTCTTGTCACCTACGCAATTCGGGTACAACAATTTTTTGTGATCCTCTAACATGCGCTGCAACTTCTTCTTCTCCAAATCACTTGCGCAGTTTCTCTTTGCATCGGCAATGGCCTGACCTAGATCATCAACGGGCTCATCTGATGCCTCTTCTTCAGCTTCTTCCCGCATTGACGGCTCAGCTTCTTCCCGCATTACCGGCTCAGCTTCTTCCCCCATTGTTGTATCATCGTATTCAGGGAACCCATGGCTAGGATAGCTGTCGTCGTCCTCTTCTTCTTCATTGTCTTCCATCATAACCCCTCTTTCTCCGTGCTTGGTCCAAACATTATAGTGGGGCATGAAACCGGACTTAAACAGGTGGAAGTGAATGGTTCTTGACTTAGAGTAATTTTGACCATTCTTACAGAAAGCACATGGACAAGGCATAAAACCATCCGCCCGCTTGTTTGCCTCAACCGCAAGCAGAAAAGTTTGCATGCCATTAATGAACTCGGGAGAGCATCGGTCATCGTACATCCATTGCTGGCTCATCTTCATTACACAACACCGAATAGACCAAATTAATACAAGTTCATACATAAAGTTCATACAACACTTAAATGCAACAAACAAATAACTCTCTAGCTAAAGCATTTAAATGCAACAACAAATGCGATCAAGATCGCAACTAAGGTAACAATGGATCCAACAGCATAATGATACCAAGCCTCACTATCGATGGCATATTTTCTAATCTTTCTAATCTTCAAGCGCATTTTCTCCATCTTGATCTTGTGATCATCGACGATATCGGCAACATGCAACTCCAATTGCATCTTCTCCCCCTCAATTCTTTTCAATTTTTCTTTCAAAATTCTCGTTTTGTCTTTCAACTAAATTTAACCCCTCGACAATAGGGTCGGTTGGAATTTCCGGTTCACATACCTCCTAGAAAAAATTCCTATGTCAACTTGATGGGCATAATTTGTCATAAACATGAAATGCAACTAGTTTTAAAAGAGAATATATATACCACATCCGAATCATAACAAGGACGAGGGCCGACGGGGACGGATATCAAAACCATGGCACTATATGTATAACAAAGAACGTACGGGTAAGATAATTATACGAGTAACTAGCTATATATCCAAATCACACAAACATCAATTTTTATATAAAATTTCATGAACAAAGAGGCTCACCACAAGGTGGTGCCGGCGACGGGACGGTGCGGGCGATCGACGGTGGTTACGACGGAGATTTAGAAGGCACTAAATAAACCACACCTACATATGCAAACTAAGTGTTATTTTTGACCTCAAATTGCATATAAATCAAATACTAGCACATATATATATATTTCCTCCCAAATTAGTAAACTCACAAATTAATCACTATATAAAGCATTGCAAGAGCTAATCTAGCAATGAGAGATGAAAGGACAAAGTTGCTAACCTTTGTGATCATTTGAATGGATGGGGGCCTCCAAATCTTGACAAATTTTGGGCAAAATGTGTGATGAGCTCGAGAGGAGAGGGGAAGAACAGAGAGGAGAGGGGAAAGGGGAAGAACAGAGCGAGCTCGGGTGGACGAAGGGTTTATGTAGGGTGACCTTTAGTACCGGTTCGTGGCACGAACCGGTACTAAAGGGGCTGAAGGGTACCCATTCTGACAACATCCTGCCACCACACTCATTAGTACCGGTTCGTGGCACGAACCGGTGCTAAAGGTTCTCCACGAACCGGTACTAATGAGAGCGGCCCGGCTAGCCGTTGGAACCGGCACTAATGTATACATTAGTGCCGGCTCAAATACAAACCGGCACTAAAGTGCTTCACGTTTGACCCTTTTTCTACTAGTGTACTCCCTACGTTTTAAAATATAGTGCTTCCTCTATTCCAGTGCTTCAACTTTGATCATAAATTTAACCAATGAGACCGACTGCGGCGGGAGCAAAAGTTATATGAGTGTATTTGTATTCAAAAGAAGTTTTCAATTATATATTTTTTTTCTCCCGCCGTAGTCGGTCTCCTTGGCTAAATTTATGGTCAAAGTTGGACCTCTAAAAACATGAACGCACTATATTTTGAAATGAAGGGAGTTCATAAGTAGCTTGTGCCCTCTTCCATTTCCTATCACCACTTCACAATTGATACGACGCTAACTCTTTGAGACCTGGATTTGAAATTGACTCTCAAGCATGACAGCAGAAAATATTGGCATTCAGGTGAGGTTGGCTGGGCAATCAGTATTCTGCTGTACAAGTGTGAGACTATCACAGTGGGAGTAATATAGATGATAACATCACACATCTCTAGGCAAAATAGATGATGTGACGAGTAATTAATGAGAAAATAGGGGCATGTGATGACATAGCTAGTTATTAGACTAGTCACAATGTGAAGTAACTTGGACTGGTAACATCACATTTTACTAGGCTATGTTACTACCTCCACAGTGGGTAGTTATGTGTGTTGTCATGTTATGGTTCATTTATTGGCTTATAGACTCATATTGTCTTGGTATGTGTGATGTTACAGTAACTAGCTAATTAAGTTACCACTATCACCTCTCTCGTCATTAAATATGTGCCACATAAGCAAAATTATTTTGAAAAGTGTGATGTTACTAGTGATGTTACTCCCACTGTGGGCAGTCTTATTGTAACATCACGCATATCAAGACAAGATGAGTCTATAACCTAATAAACAAAGTGTTGTATAACACCACACATATGTTACTCCCCGCTATAGAGATAGTTACATATACATGTTACTAGTCTAAGTTACTGCCCGTTGTGACTAGTATAAGGGTGATCGTGGTTGATGTTCCGTACTGTTAAAGTTTTGCCTGGATTCTAAGTTTTTTCATTGTTTGCGTTGAAAATGGAGACGAGCAGTGGTTGGCGGCGTCATCCTCCTCGTCGTCCCGCCACGCAGCAGCGCGTCACAGGATTGGTCGTGGACTAGCCACGCAGGACGCCCTCGTCCTCCTCATCCTGCTCGCCGTCCCGCCATGCAGCTGGCGGCAGCGGCGCATCAAGGCGTGAGGGAGTGTTGCGGCTCTCATCACCGGCGAGAGCGCAAATTGGAGATTGGAACCAGTCGCGAGGTGGAGCAAGGCTGGTCGTGTGCGCGGTGGCGATCGATTATCTTTCTCTTTCCCTCGATTGGTCATAGGCATTCAATTTGGGCCTCGTGCCTTAACTAGCCAAGCCAGAACATTGTTATGGTCGAAATTATGAAGCTATCCTCAAACCAAATCTAAAATAAATAATATCAACCGTCGGATCAACTTAACACTACTTATTAAATCCAGTAGTATGATATACCGTAAAAAATCTTCAAAAGAAAACCTCAGAGATTTGAATGCATTTTTTCAATTATGCAAGGAGGTTTTTGTAAGGACATTTGACAGCACTTAGTTTACAAGTTGTGACCTTTTCGTGCCAACAAAGAAACGTCTACACACTAGTGCATATATTTACCCAAGTCAAGAACTTATAGTCTCTTATGATACTATTTGCTAGATGTAATCAACGGTCGTTGCGGTATTCCAGGTCTATCTCCAGTTTTTGCTGCACCCACGAAGCACTCATCAGCTTGTGTATTCCCTGGCCATGCACATGGCCACACATGCTAATATTTGGTCTGACATGGTCGAACAAGTGTTGCCCGTCCTCAGATTCTGTTCTCGCCTCTGCTGTTGTACACCTACGGAACTTGTTCCCAGAGAAAGCAGAACTAGCGACAACTTATCGAGGTGGCAAACCAATCACTGGCGATAAGATAATGAACCGATTCCGGTGGTTGGTGGCTCGCCGGGCGCGGCCACGTCTTCCCTGCCGCAAACTCACCCTGGCGAGACGACACGCCGCGCGCCCACCCCACGTGAGCGCCACATGCCGCCGCCGGGCGGCGCAAAAATTCTCCGGCTACATCCGTGGCCGCACCAACCCGACCAGATCGGATCAGTGCGTGCCGTGCTTACTACTCTGTGAGGCCACGACCCTGTCGTCTGCTGAAGTTGCTTTCCACGGCTTGTTTCTTCCCCCGGACGTACCCACCGGAGGACGCACGAGCAAGAGCAAGCTGAGATGGATCCATCGAGGACCCGGCGCTTTGGTACAGCTGATTCGACGGGCATCGACTAGTCCGCCAAGGAGCCAGCGCCATTTGTGGTACGTCATGGCTAGCTTTCATCCATTATCGCCCTTGAGTCACACGTCGCTCTCACGCGCACCATGTGGATCTCAGTTACCCTAACCAACAACCAAAGCTTGGCCGGCGCGGTAAATATCGGCGGTGCCGTACGTACTGCTTGTATCGGCAGCGGCCCGAGGCAGATGGGCGCAACTCCGTAGGCAGGACTAGGTAAAATACTGATCGGTGGTGACAGATGACAGGGACATGGCGTAGCTTCGCTGTTGCCTTTAAATAAGCTTCGGTCGAAGCGGGGCTAGACTAGACCAGAACCAGACTCCAGAGCCCTCGTGAAAACGAAGAGGCGTCGCCTTTCTAGAGCTACCTTGAGGAAATGGCCGCGGCGACGGCAATGGTCATCATGCTGGCGACGCTGGCGATCCTCGCGCCGTCGGCGCGAGGGCTCGACCGCGCCGAGTTCCCGCCTGGCTTCCTCTTTGGCGCCGCCACGTCTTCTTACCAGGTTAGTGAGTGGTGGAGCTTGGCCGGCTTCACCGCCGTCGTCGTGCTTCTCTCTGCCATCCGTTCCCGACGCCCAGTCCAAGAACAGTTAATTACAACGTGCTGTGATTTGTGCCTCCAGATCGAGGGCGCGTACCTGGAGGACGGCAAGGGCCTCAGCAACTGGGATGTCTTCACCCACACGCAGTGTAAGCGACCATTCCCAAAACCTAATAGTTTTCTTCTTGGTTATCTTTCTCTGATCCATGCATGTTGCCTCTAAATGATGATCCATGATGCTTAGCTTATGATAAGGTTAAATTGAAGAGTTGTTAGCTTCCTGCTTCGCTGAGACATATAGATAGTGATAGTTCATGAGGCCGCCGTACATAGCAATTCGGCGGTTAATTTACCATGTTTTTTTTAAAAAAGATGACCCCGGGCCTCATCTGGAAGATGCGGCCACTTTATTGATTATTCTCGAGGACCTTACAAAGTATTACAACAATATACCCGAATCCATCCTCTTGGCTACATATGCCGCTACTCCTATCCATATGTTGAAGGGGTGCTAGCTGGGCCAAATACCCAAACCACTCACCTAAGCCTATCATCAAAAGCCAGAAGCCCCAGCGGAGCCACATACCGGGTCTGGGGCTTAAACTGGTCTGACGCACTCACAAGTGTCGCCGCCGCCATCCTCCACAGGTCCGTCTTCAGAGCAGATATTGAGGCTTCTACCTTGTCAGGCCACTCTGTCATCGACGCCATCATGAGGCCAGACAACTACCTCCTACTCGCGAGTCCATCACCTCGCATCGAGCGCCGAGTCTCCACTGCGCCACTCCACCGAGATCCGCCGTCATCAATGTGTAGGATGAAGCACCGCTCCACCAAAAAAGCCGCCCACTGGTCCCTCGATCCCGTGTACGCCTTCAAGAATAACGCCCCCAAGGAAGAAACGACACCAACGCGCCGCCATCATCCGATCTACTGATCTAGGGTTTCCCCCGAAGGTAGCAGATAGTGGTCAGGAGCTTCTCCGCGGCGATGCCTTCAAGGAGGTAATGACACAGAAGAGTGCCGCCAGCGCCGGTCTTGGCATCAAGTCGAGAACAAGGTTTTCACCTGGATCCGCTCGAAGAACCTCCATCAAGCATCGTGCGCACAGGTCGCCGCCGATCTAAGCCGCCGCACATCGAGTAAGCCGCACCGGGCAGACCAGATCTGTCCGGAGGGCAAACCACGCATGGCGCCGACCCAACCACCAGGCCCTCCATTGCCGCCACCGCAGATCCGAGGTCAGATGTCCGTCGCTGCAGACCCGGCGCCGCCGCCGAACGCAGCCAAGGCCGCTGCCCGACGCAGGGCCGGCCTCCGCACCCGCCACCACCACCGCCCTAGGACGAGGCCGCCGCCGCGCCGCAGTCGGTCAAGGCAGGCCCGCCACGCCACGAAGGCCAGATCGGCCGTGCCACCACACGCCGCGGGGCTCCGCACCGCCTCCATGGCGCGGGAGAGAGGGAAGGCCCCCGCCACCGCTGTCAGCCCCCAGGCTATAGGCCGGCGGCGTCCTTCGGCGGCGGCGGAGGAAGGGATGGAAGGACGGGGAGCCCCCGGCGGCTAGGGTTGGGATCCCGCCCAAGTTGCCCGAGCGGGGGCGACGCGGGGGAGGGGGGGAGAGAACGTGGATAGCCGTAAATTACCATGTATGTTAGTACTAATCATGAGGCCGTAAATTATCAGCAAGACAGAGACATAAGCCAGCCATGTCCTAGTACTGCTAGGGTCCAAAAACGTTAACCTTGAAAGATTCAGGTTTGAGTAGTGAGATCCCTAGGCCGGACATCGGAAAGATACGGAGGCCAGCACCCATTTCAGTGTCACCGATGCTGGTGTGGCAAACACATCGCCTTTACCTGAGTTTATATAACTTAGAAAGAAACGGCGTCGCTCTTGCAAGTGGGATTTGAATATTTTACTTATTCAGTAGGCGTGTATTCTTATGCGACAGCGATGCAACAACTGCAGCAACAGTCTGCGGATAAGTGGCCATAGAACCGGGTTAGCGATTTAGCTTTTGCGCTTTATGTATCCGTGTTCTATATGGCCATTGCTGTCGTGCGGATCAACCAACACCACAACAATTGCCCGCATATGTATATTCTGAAAGAAAATCGGCTAACGCATGTTTCTTTAGAAAAGGAGGATGACTCCCTGCCTCTGCATCTGGGCAATGCATACAACCACTTTATTAATTATTTTCATAAAACCTTATAAAGTCATACAACAGTAAGACTGAAGCCGCCATCTAAGCAACAAACTGTCGCTACACCTATCCAGTTGATGAAGGGGCACAGATAGCCTGGGCCTAATATCAAACAGACATCGCAGCCAAGCCTAACATCTAAGACCTGAGACCCCAACCTAGCCACTTGCCGGGTCTGGGGCACACATTGGTCTAGCGTGCTCTCAGAGGCCGCCGCCGCCAACTGCCACCGTTCCATCTTCAGGACTGTACTGATGCATCAACCTTGCTCGGTCTAGCTATCGTCGACTCCACCACGGCGCCCAACGGCACCTCCTCCCTGCGCGCAAACAACTGAGCACGTCGCGGTCGCCACTGATACACCTCAGCGCCATGCTGCCAAGTACCACCAGCCGACACAGCTTGAAGAGCTTGGAAAATCTGTCGTGCGTAGCACCTGCCGACCAGGCATGACAAAGCGTAGCACATGTCGGTCAGGCATGACTTGACATCTACACCGAAGCTCCGTGCAAGACGAAGCCGCTCCACCTCCTACCTCTGACTTCCAGCGCTGCATCACAAACGATGTTCCCAAGAGAGAAACGACACAGCAGTGCCGCCATCATCGGATCTGGACCACCAGATCCTAGGGTTTCCACCGGAGCAGCACGAGTGGGTCGACAGTAGTTACACGACGATACCTCCATCAAGGTAACGGCGAGAAACGCCGCCATCGCCTGTCGTCGGCTTGGTTTTAACCGGCACTCATGTCTCCCCTACTCGCAGGCGGGACTAGATGATGGATCTAGAGATCCGATCACCAAGCCTCTGGCCGGCCATCTCTGGAAGAAGATGACCACAACGTCCACCAGCGTCACCACGCCGGGCACGATTCGCCGCCGGCACCCCCATGGTGCCTAGAGGCCGACAAGCCCCGACGAACACCACGCCTCGCCAGCCGCCATGGCCCAGACCCAAGCACCACCAGCTCCAGATCGGATCGGGGTCAAGGGCCCCAAGCCACAGCCGCCGCGGAGGCAGCACCACTGGACGGTGCCCTGCCCTCCACCCCGCCGTAGGATCGAGTCATCGCCGGAGCTCCGCCGCGCCACGCCGCCAAACCGCCGCCAGAAGAACTCGCGCCGCCGCCAGGGGAGAGAGAGAGAGAGAGGCGCGCCAAGGAGAGGCCCCGCCACTGCCAGCACTGCCTGGGCTTTGCCCGGTTGTGTCCCTCGGCGGCGGCGAGGAGGGAGGGAGGGTGGAGGAGGGCCGGCGGCGGAGGGAGCGAGGGTTCCCCCGAGTCGCCTCAGAGAAGGGCGCGGGGGACGAGGGGCTGGAGATGTGTTCGCATCATCAGCTAACGCATGTGATCGTGTATTTTAAAAGTTAGGCAAATTAAGCTTCTTTGGTCTGAAAATGTTTTGGTTTGCTACAGCTAGGGAAATCAATGATGGACGGAACGGGGACGTGGCGGATGACCACTACCACCGTTACATGGTACAGAGTTGATTAGCCCAACATACAATCTCAAGTAGTACTTGTCATGTGACTATGGGAGGCGTGATTATGGCATTATGCATCTCTTAATTTACTGTGCTTGCCCATGTGACCCTTGACTCTACCTTGTTGAGCAGGAAGACGTGGAGATCATGCATGATCTGGGCGTCAACTCTTACAGGTTCTCGATCTCATGGGCGAGAGTCCTACCAAGTATGCATGAAAAGATGAATCAGTACACAATTAGCACTAACAAAATTTTGCTTATAACTAATTAACTGTCGTTGAATCATCGTAGGAGGCCGGCTCGGTGGCGTTAACACGGCTGCAATAGCTTTCTACGACCGCCTGATTGACGCGCTCCTTCAGAAAGGTACGTAGTCTCAGTGTCTCACACGCCACGCCACACATCTGAGTTCTGAACGAGCAGATTCAACTCTAGCCAATCTTCAACGAATAGCAATCCTAACGTACTGCTGCCAAAAATGCCAAGCAGGGATAGAGCCGTTCGTGACGCTGCATCACTTCGATCTGCCGCACGAGCTGGAGACCGGGCACGGCGGTTGGCTGGGCGCCGTAATCAGGTACGTGCATGCGACTCCTACTGGTTGCACATGCCCTGCTCCCTCCCTGTGACTTGACTTTAGCCACGCTCCCTCCCTGTGTCTACTAGTCCTGGCTAAATCAGGAATGTGCATGCATGCGACTCCTACTGGCGCACATGCATGCTCTAATTAAACTTTTGTTCCTAGGGAGGAATTTGATTACTACGCGGACGTGTGCTTCAAGGCGTTCGGCGACCGGGTCAAGTTCTGGACCACGCTCAACGAGCCCAACCTCTTCACCAAGTTCGCCTACATGCTGGGCATGTACCCGCCCAAGCACTGCTCGCCTCCGTTCGGGAACTGCAACAGCGGCAACTCTCACCGGGAGCCGTACCTCGCCGCCCATAACATGATCCTGTCCCACGCCGCCGCTGTCGACAACTACAAGCGGAACTATCAGGTGAACCCAACAGACACACTTGCTCTGTCGTGCTGGGTGCAATCTCAGCGATCTCAAAAGCAGAGGCGCCCTTGTCTTGGTCGTTCTGATGATCGAATGTGTACGTGCTAGGCCACCCAAGGCGGATCGGTCGGGATCGTGATCGCGATGAAATGGTATGAACCGCTGACCAACTCCACGGAGGATATCCTGGCTGCGAGACGGGCGTTGTCCTTTGAGGTGGACTGGTACGTCCTTCCTTCTTTCACCTTCTATATATGCAACAAGAAGCATGACATTTTTAATGCTCACATTAGCTTTACACCAAACAGAAAATGTTAGTACCATGACATTCTTAATGTTCCTTTTTCTTCTACAGGTTTCTGGATCCGTTATTCTTTGGTGACTATCCCAGAGAAATGCGAGAGATGCTGTCATCAAACTTACCAACGTTCACCTCCGAGGAGAAGAGGTTACTGAAGAGCAAGGCAGACTTTATAGGTGTAAACCATTACACGGCGATCTACGCCAAGGATTGCATCTCTTCTCCATGCGACCTTAAGAGTTACGAGGGAAATGCGCTGGTCCAAGCTGTGGGTGAAAGAGACGGCGTGGCAATTGGAGGACCAGTAAGAACTGTTCCATCTGTCACCATCCTATACACTCTCTTCTTCTCTGTGTGACATGTCCGTGTATATGGTGATCAACCTTGCAGACTGCATTCCATGGTTACTATGATGTTCCGGAAGGTATGGAGCTGATCGTCAAGTATGTCAATCAGAGATATGAGAACACGCCTGTCTACATTACTGAAAATGGTGAGTGGCAAGAGGGTCTTCAGGAATTCACAGTGCATTCAGTAAACTCCCTAGGGATTGAGAAGTTTCTAGTGTCTCCTAATTTGCTTCCATAGGTTTTCAATGACCATGTGTTCTCGTACGCTTTATCTCAGGCTACTCGCAGCTTAGCGATAACAGTATGGAGGACTTGATCAATGACGTTGGAAGAGTGAACTACCTGCAGGGTTATCTCACATGTATCTCTTCAGCAGTCAGGTAACGTGCCACCATTTGTGAGAGAGGCGTGATTCTGGACCATGGTTCAGCCGAACCTATGGTCGACGCCGTACGATTCAACATCCTGTTACACGTGGATCCGCGTCATGCATTGTTTAACATGCAAACAGCTCGCATCATGCATTTTTTAATCAATCATGCACGGATCCTTATGAAAAGTGTCCAGAGATCAATGGTGTCGAGCGTAGGTTCGGCTGAACCATGGTTCCGTATAACATTTTCGCATTTGTGATCATCATGCACATTACACTATTTACCTATGGAATCTTTAATAAACCATAAACCTTCCTCAAAATAGTATACATTGAGTATATTGCTAGATGTTACCCCGATAAACTCATATTGAAGCAAGCACGTTGAAATAGTATGCCCAGAAAGAATGTTAATTCTTTTCATTTGTTACGTGCACTAGTAAAAATGAAAATTGAAGAAATAAGAATCAGTGCCTGCAACTCTGCATTTCGAATGTGTCTACTGACCTGGATGTAAATTTAACTCTAGTGTTCTTTGTACTACCTTGATAGTTGTTAAATAGATCGAACGTTTTCTTGCAAAAAAAAAAACTCTTTTTTTCCGCAAATGTGCTAACTCAACGTATACCGGACACGTGGCATGCTTACAGGAAAGGAGCAAACTTGCATGGCTACTTCGTGTGGAGCCTAATGGACAACTTCGAGTGGGGTTTCGGTTTCACCGTGAGGTTCGGGATTTATCACGTGGATTTTGAAACACAAGAGAGGACTCCAAAGATGTCAGGAAAGTGGTATCGAGACTTCCTCACGGGCTCTAGGTCGGTGGACCAAGCGCAGACGCTAAGAGCAGATTCATGATACTTGCAACCATTATATTGTCAGATCCAGTTACCCCTGAAATGAGAATATAGATACTGTTTTTAATAGGGAAAAACATAGATACTGCTAGTTTGCTAAACATCGTTCCAACACTTCCCTAATAGCGTCTTTGCCTAGTAGAAATGTAAATCTAGGGTGCTGTAAAGGTATATACCACCGACTCTGGAGGTTTTCATCACTTTGGGTAATGGAGGGTGTCGTGGAATTAACACGGCAGATGTCCTATCGAAAGGACTTAGATGTGGAGCCATCGCGACTTGGTTAGTTTAAAGGGGTTAATCGGGATAAAGGACATAGAGAGTGTAACTGGTTCGGCCCCTTGTAGCGAGGTAAAGGCTTACTCCAGTTGGGGGTTGTATTGCTTGGGTTTCGATTACCAGGGAGCGAATCCGCTTGACCTAGTTCTCGACTTGTTGTTTCTTGAGGTAACCCACGGCCGGGTCACCCCTTTATATACACAGGTTGATGCCCGGTGATGTCTACTACACAACCTTCTTCCTGTGGACGTTGTTGGGCCTCCAAGTGTAGAGGTTTGTAGTACAGTAGCAAATTTCCGTCAAGTGGATGACCTAAGATTTATCAATCCGTGGGAGGAGTAGGATGAAGATGGTCTCTCTCAAACAACCCTGCAACTAAATAACAAAGGGTCTCTTGTGTCCCCAACACACCCAATACAATGATAAATCGTATAGGTGCACTAGTTCGGCGAAGAGATGGTGATACAAGTGCAATATGGATAGTAGATATAGGTTTTTGTAATCTGAAAATATAAAAACAGCAAGGTAACTAATAATAAAAATGAGCGTAAACGGTATTGCAATGCTAGGAAATAAGGCCTAGAGTTCATACTTTCACTAGTGCAAATTCTCTCAACAATAATAACATAATTAGATCATATAACTATCCCTCAACATGCAACAAAGAGTCACTCCAAAGCCACTAATAGCGGAGAACAAACGAAGAGACTATGGTAGGGTACGAAACCACCTCAAATTTATTCTTTCGGATCGATCTATCATAGAGTTCGTCCTAGAATGACACCTTAAGATACAAATCAACCAAAACCCTAATATCACCTAGATACTCCAATGTCACCTCAAGTATTCGTGGGTATGATTATACGATATGCATCTCACAATCTCATATTCATCTATTCAAACCAACACAAAGTACTTCAAAGAGTGCCCCAAAGTTTCTACCGGAAAGTCAAGACGAAAACGTGTGCCAACCCCTATGCATAGGTTCATGCGCGGAACCTGCAAGTTGATCACCAAAACATACATCAAGTGAATCACGTGATATCCCATTGTCACCACAGATACGCACGACAATACATACATCAAGTGTTCTCAAATCATTAAAGACTCAATCCGATAAGATTACTTCAAAGGGAAAACTCAATCCATTACAAGAGAGTAGAGGGGGAGAAGCAACATAAGATCCAACTATAATAGCAAAGCTCACGATACATCAAGATCGAATCACCTTAAGAACACGAGAGAGAGAAATATCAAACACATAGCTACTGGTACATACCCTCAGCCCCGAGGGTGAACTACTCCCTCCTCGTCATGGAGAGCGCCGGGATGATGAAGATGGCCACTGGTGAGGGTTCCCCCCTTCGGCAGGGTGCCGGAAAAGGGTCCCAATTGGTTTTTGGTGGCTACAGAGGCTTGCGGCGGCGGAACTCCCGATCTGTTCTGTTCCCCAAAGGTTCTAGGGTATTTGGGAATATATAGGCGTAATAAGTCGGTAAGGGGAGCCACGAGGGGCCCACGAGGGTGGAGGGCGCGCCCAGGGGGGTGGGCGTGCCCCCCTGCCTCGTGCTCTCCTCGTTGATCCCCTGACGTGCACTCCAAGTCTCTCGTATTGCTTTCTTTCCAAAAATAATTTTTCCGAAGGTTTCGTTCCGTTTGGACTCCGTTTGATATTCCTTTTCTGCGAAACACTGAAACAAGGGAAAAAACAGAAACTGGCACTGGGCTCTAGGTCAATAGGTTAGTCCCAAAAATAATATAAAAGTTTTTAATAAAGCCCATAAACATCCAAAACAGATAATATAATAGCATGAATACTTCATAAATTATAGATACGTTGGATACGTATCAGCATGCCCAAGCTTAATTCCTTCTTGTCCTCGAGTAGGTAAATGATAAAAGAAAGAATTTATGAAGTGTGAATGCTTGCAGGTGCACAAGTTTGATCAATGATAATTTCAATCACCTTTTCTAGAATCATTATTTGACATAACAGTAGCTCAACTCATAGAACTTCTTATGATCAAGTAACAAGCTATTCACATGTTAAAGTATAGATCATAAACTTTCTTGAAAACTAACAAACCGTGTTATTAGTCATCAAACAATTACAATTCATCTTATTTTCAGGAAGAGTCTATGTCAGAGCTTTGATTTAGCAAACTCCACATACTCAACTATCATTTAGTCTTCAATGATTGCTACCACTCAAAGCATATTTTTAGAACAAATAGTATTCATCGAACACAGAGAAAGATAGGGGCTTAATGTTTCGCCTCCCAACCCTTTACCTCAAGGGTAATGTCAACAATAATAATTCATGCTCAAATATATTTGAATGGCCATATATGCTTAGATCTTTCCATCACATGATGCTTTCAAACTAAAGAGTAGGTTGGAATGAGAAGGAATACTACTGACTCTTGCATAAAAGATAGGCCCTTCGCAGAGGGAAGCAAGGATTTGCAGAGGTGCCAGAGCTCGAAGCAAAATAGAGATGAAAATAGTTTTGAGAGGTATGCTTTCATTGTCAACATAACGACCAAGAGTTCCCAATATCTTCCATACTACATACATTATAGGCGGTTCCCAAACAGAAAGGTAAAGATTTTACTCCCCCTCCACCAAAAATCATCAATCCATGGCTTGCCCGAAACAACGGGTGCCTCCAACTAACATCAATCCTGGGGGAGTTTTGTTTGCAATTATTTTTTATTTGATTTCGATCTTTTGATCATGGGACTGGGCATCCCAGTTACCAGCCATTTTTCTCGTGAATGATGAGCGGAATCCACTCATCTTGAGAATAACCCACCTGGTATGGAAGATACTGACAGCCCCTAGTCGCTATATGAGCGATTTGGGCATACAAAACAGTTATTATTTGAAGGTTTAGAGTTTGGCACATGCAAATTTACTTGGAACGGCAGGTAAATACCGCATATAGGTAGGTATGGTGGACACTCATGGAAGAAACTTGGTTCAAGGGATTTGGATGCACAAGCAGTATTCCCGCTTAGTACAAATATTTTGGCTAGCAAAGGATTCTAAATAGCAAGCACCACATGTTAGAGGATCCATAACAATATAACTTGTATACAAATATACCCAAGCAAAACTCATTAAGTTGTCTTCCTTGTCCAACTTCAACTAATTTGCTCAGGTTTGAAAATAAATAATGGGGATCACAATCATAGAAGATGTCTAGGATAGTATATTTATATGTGAAATCTCTCTTCCTTTAATATTCTTTCATGAATTGTTCAAGTGACCAATACAATGTTCGCTAACCTTCAATAAATTACCACCTCTACTTCTCATATGTAAAGTCATTACTCCCCATGGGATAAGCATATGAAACATATATAATTTCAGATTTATGACATCCAAATCATTCAACATTTACTCATAGGATATAAGTGAAGCACATGAGTAAATGACAAACCACTCCAAAAAGATATAAGTGAAGATCAATGAGTAGTTAAATAATTATGTAGCTATGTGAAGACTCTCTCTCATTTAAGAATTTCATATCTTGGTATTTTATTCAAACATCAAGCAAAGCTAAAGAAAATAAAATGACGCTCCAAGCAAAACACATATCATGTGGTGAATAAAAATATAGCTCCAAGTAAAGTTACCGATGAATGAAGGCGAAAGAGAGGATGCCTTCCGGGGCATCCCCAAGATTAGACGCTTGGTTGTCCTTGAATATTACCTTGGGGTGCCTTGAGCATCCCCAAGCTTAGGCTATTGCCACTCCTTATTCCATAGTCCATCAAATCTTTATCCAAAACTTGAAAACTTCACAACACAAAACTTAACAGAAAACTCGTAAGCTCCTTAGTATAAGAAAATAAATCACCACTTAGGTACTGTAATGAACTCATTCTTTATTTATATTGGTGTTAAACCTACTGTATTCCAACTTCTCTATTGTTTAAGAACTATTTTACTAGCCATAGGTTCATCAAAATAAGCAAACAACACATAGAAAACAGAATCTGTCAAAAACAGAACAGTCTGTAGTAATCTGTATCAAACGTATACTTATGAACTCCAAAAATTCTAAAATAAATTGGTGGACCTGAGGAATTTGTCTTGTAATCATCTTCAAAATGAATCAACTAAATAACACTCTCCAGTAAAAAGTTTTAGCTAATCTCGTGAGCGCTAAAGTTTCTGTTTTTTATAGGATGATCAAAAAGACTTCACCCAAGTCTTCCCAAAGGTTCTACTTGGCAAAAACACTAACTAAAACACAAAACCACATCTAAACATAAGCTAGATGGATTATTTATTCCTAAACAGAACCAAAAAGCAAGAAACTAAAATAAAATTAGGTTGCCTCCCAACAAGCGTTATCGTTTAATGCCCCTAGCTAGGCATGATGATTTCAATGATGCTCACATAAAAGATAAGAACTGAAACATAATGAGAGCATCATGAAGAATATGACTAGTACATTTAATCCTAACCAACTTCCTATGCATAGGGATTTTGTGAGTAAACAACTTATGGGAACAATAATCAACTAGCATAGGAAGGCAAAACAAGCATAACTTCAAGATTTTAAGCACATAGAGAGGAAACTTGATATTATTGCTATTCCTACAAGAATATACTCCTCCCTCATAATAATTTTCAGTAGCATCATGAATGAATTAAACAATATAACCAGCACCAAAATCATTCTTTTCATGATCTACAAGCATAGAAATTTTATTACTCTCCACATAAGCAAATTTATTCTCATTCGGAATAGTGGGAGTATCATAAGAGACTTGAATACTATAAATTGTTTCCACATTAAAAGAGTAATGTTCAGAAAAAGGGTAATCATAATCATGACAAGTTTTATAAATATAATCATCACTACTTTTTATAGCATAAGTTTCATCACAATAATCATCATAAGTAGAAACTTTGTTCTCATCATAATCGATTGAAACCTCTTCCAAGATAGTGGATACATCACTAAATAAAGTCACGACCTCTCCAAATCCACTTTCATAATTATCATAATAAGATTGAACATCCTCCAAAATAGTGGGATCATTACTTCCTAAAGTTGACACTCTTCCAAACCCACTTTCATCAATATAATCATCATAAGTAGGAGGCATGCTATCATCACTGTACATTTGCATATCAAAACTTGGGAGACTAAAAATATCATCTTCATTAAACGTAGCATCCCCAAGCTTGGGACTTTTCATATCATAAGCATCATTAATAGTATGGATAGCACCAATAGTATAGCAAACATTATTATCATATTCTTCCAAGCAAGCGTCAAAAAGGTTTTCAAGATCAAAAGAAGTATCATTACCTTCCCAATCATAATCATCACAACAAGCAATAGGCATAACGAGATCATCATCAAGTGCATCATCTTCCACAATTATTTTTGATTCATTTCATGAGGCACAACAATAATAGGAGCAACATTATTGTGGAGAGATATCCTTTTACCTCTCTTCCTTTTTCTTTTCTTCTTCTTTACCATATCATGCGTGGGTTCAATCCTCTTTTTGGAGCTCCTTATTAAGGAGATTGGTTGAATAGAAAGCTCCTCCTCCTTACCTGATTCATCATAAGAAATAATAGGAGAATATTGCGAAGTATCTTCCCCTTCGTTAGTATTATCTTCATCTTCTATTTGTTTTATTTTCTTTATGTAATTGGCAATATAAGGATTTTCAATGCAATTCACCGCACAATACATAAAAAATTCTTCTAGATCAAAATCAAGAAATCTACCAAGATTAAATTTTGGAATACCCTCAGTTATACGTTTCATTTCTTCATACGCCAAAACAAGACTAAGCCCTTTATGATGCGCAAGGGTAATCAAGTTATCACAATTTTTGGACACGATTTGATCATGAAACAAATAGCATTGGAGCTTTAAATGACCATGTTCATTGCAAAGTTCACAAGGATGGCGATAAATATTGAATCTTTCAGCACAATCATCTAGCCTTCATTGCAACCATTTAGTTTCCAAATGCTTATGCCTCTTGCAATATCTATCTTCCCTATTTGGTGTGTACTTGCAAACCCAATGCACTCCACAAAAATTGACATGTTTATAGGAGACATTTTCATCGTAACTAGTGCAATCATCATTAGTACTATGGATATTCAAAGAGTTCATACTAACAATATTGCAATCATGCTCATCATTCAAAGATTTAGTGCCAAACATTTTAATGCATTCTTCTTCAGCACTTGAGCACAATTATCGGAATCCTTATTTTCATGGAAGGCATTACAGAGATGAAGCATATGAGGTACCCTCAATTCCATTTTTTGTAGTTTTATTATATAAACTAAACAAGTGATAAAACAAGAAACAAAAAGATTCGATTGCAAGATCTAAAGATATACCTTCAAGCACTCACCTCCCCGGCAACGGTGCCAGAAAAGAGCTTAGTTGACGGGGTGTGAGTGCCGCTTACCTAGCCTCCCCGGCAACAGCACCAGAAAAGAGCTTGGTGTCTACTACACAACCTTCTTCTTGTAGACGTTGTTGGGCCTCCAAGTGCAGAGGTTTGTAGGACAGTAGCAAATTTCCCTCAAGTGGATGACCTAAGGTTTATCAATCCATGGGAGGCGTAGGATGAAGATGGTCTCTCTCAAACAACCCTGCAACCAAATAACAAAGAGTCTCTTGTGTCCCCAACAGACCCAATACAATGGTAAATTGTATAGGTGCACTAGTTCGGCGAAGAGATGGTGATACAAGTGCAATATGGATAATAGATATAGGTTTTTGTAATCTGAAAATATAAAACCAGCAAGGTAACTATTGATAAAAGTGAGCGTAAATGGTATTGCAATGCTAGGAAACAAGGCCTAGGGTTCATACTTTAACACGTGCAAGTTCTCTCAACAATAATAACATAATTGGATCATATAACTATCCCTCAACATGCAACAAAGAGTCACTCCAAAGCCACTAATAGCAAAGAACAAACGAAGAGATTATGGTAGGGTACTAAACCACCTCAAAGTTATTATTTCGGATCGATCTATCATAGAGTTCGTACTAGAATAACACCTTAAGATACAAATCAACCAAAACCCTAATGTCACCTAGATACTCCAATGTCACCTCAAGTATCCGTGGGTATGATTATACGATATGCATCACACAATCTCAGATTCATCTATTCAAACCAACACAAAGTACTTCAAAGAGTGCACCACCGTTTCTACCGGAGAGTCAAGACGAAAACGTGTGCCAACCCCTATGCATAGGTTCATGGGCGGAACCCGCAAGTTGATCACCAAAACATACATCAAGTAAATCACGTGATATCCCATTGTCACCACAGATACGCACGGCAAGACATACATCAAGTGTTCTCAAAACATTAAAGACTCAACTCGGTAAGATTACTTCAAAGGAAAAACTCAATCCATTACAAGAGAGTAGAGGGGAAGAAGCAACATAAGATCCAACCATAATAGCAAAGCTCGCGATACATCAAGATCGAATCACCTCAAGAACACGAGAGAGAGAGAGAGAGATCAAACACATAACTACTGGTACATACCCTCAGCCCCGAGGGTGAACTACTCCCTACTCGTCATGGAGAGCGCCGGGATGATGAAGATGGCCACCGGTGAGGGTTCCTCCCTCCGGCAGGGTGCCGGAACAGGGTCCCGATTGGGTTTTGGTGGCTACAGAGGCTTGTGGCGGCGGAACTCCCGATCTATTCTGTTCCCCGAAGGTTTTAGGGTATATGGGAATATATAGGCGAAAGAAGTCGGTAAGGGGAGCCACGAGGGGCCCACGAGGGTGGAGAGCGCGCCCAGGGGGGTGGGCGCACCCCCTGCCTCGTGCTCTGCTCGTTGATCCCCTGACGTGCACTCCAGTCTCCCGTATTGCTTTCTTTCCAAAAATAACTTTTTCGAAGGTTTCATTCCGTTTGGACTCCGTTTGATATTCCTTTTCTGCGGAACACAGAAACAAGGGAAAAAACAGAAACTGACACTGGGCTATGGGTTAATAGGTTAGTCCCAAAAAATAATATAAAAGTGTTTAATAAAGCCCATAAACATCCAAAACAGATAATATAATAGCATCAATACTTCATAAATTATAGATACGTTGGAGACGTATCACCCGGCGGCTTACAAAGTCCCGGCTGGCTCATACACAACGTGTCCGGCTCGGTGACTAACTTAGCTTGCCTTACAATACAAGTTACACATATGGCGGTTCATCCTCTTGGGCCTCAAGTCACCTTTGGGTCTTGGGCCTTCAATAGGCTTCCTTCATGACCCGCCATCTTCATCTTTAAGTCGTTAGTGGTATGACCCGACCCCTCCTGGGCGGGTTATACCCAATAGTTATATCCCCAACATTAGGCCCCAGGTTGGTTTGAACTTGTTCACATCAATCTTTAGTGCATGACTTGTCAAAATCTTGCATCGTCTATTTTATGAACTTGTTGTAACCCGCCATTTCTTCAGCTCACAGAATCATATTAACCCGCCATGACGTCATCTCGCATTAATTTCACACAAGGCCCAGAGTACCTTAATAGATCCTTATCTTTAATGAACGTCCCGAAAATCGAGGCATCCACATAGCCACATGATGATTTCGGCCTCCTCGATTCCCGCGCATGCCTTGTATCCATCCTCTTATAAATAGGGATGAGGGTCCTTTTCATTTCCCCCCTTGTCTCCTCGTCTTCGTCTTCCTCTCACGACTCCTCTGCAGATCTGAGCTCCGTCGCCGCCGACCTCCGTCCGCTGCACCAACTCAGGCCGCTGCACCAACCTGACTGGACGAGAGAACGCCGGCGCGACACCGTTGTCCGTCAACATCCGTAAGTACTCATCTTCCCGTGCCTCAGATTTGCACTAGGGTTTGTTTAGTTCATCGGTGTTCTTCGCTGTTCTTCACCTTTCCTCCGTAGCGCACTCATTTCAATCTGAAAATAGTGTTGGGGGCATGCGGAAGTTGTTTAACACCCCCTCTCAATCATATTAATCATCTTTCTTATACAGAGAATCCTCAAGCAAACAAGTTCCTCTGTTGTCCCAACCTTCAGGTTTAGAATTTATTTTCCTTTTCTGAACTGCGGCAGATCCAAAATTATAGAATCAATCTGCAGAATCTTGTTTGTCCAGCACTTAACCAAATATTTGCTGATAGATCAGAAGTATCATAATTGTCATGGTGGCTTATACCCTAAACTATGACTCGCCATATAACATTAGGCCCCGTTTAAGCCGCCATCACATGCTCCATAACCTGTATAACCTGGTAATATCCTCCGGTTTAGAAATTCCTTCATTTTCTGAACTGTAGATCCATAGCCATTAGCCCTTTACAGTGGTTTAAACAATAATTTGTAACCCGCCAGGTGCCTGCCGGTTTAATCACGTCTTAAATTGTCTTGTTTAGGTACTGCACCCCAATCATGACTATGACAGTTACGTCATGCGACTGGGTCCCGTCTATCGTCATAGAAGAAATGCTTCAGGAATATGTCAAGATTGGATTCTTGCCAGCGAAAAATGTCGTTCACTGGCGTTCTCCAAACCCAGATGAAGTCAGGCCTCAGCCGCAAGATAACGAGATTATTGTTTTTACAGATCACATGAACCGGGGTTTCTCACGCCCATGTCAAAATTCTTCCGGGATGTTCGGCATTTCTTTCAACTTCACCCTCAAGACATCAGACCCAATTCCGTCTAAAATATCTGCAATTTCCAAGTCTTCTACGAAGTATACCTTCAAGAGGAGCCCAGAGTTGAACTCTTCAGAGAATACTTCTAGCTGAACCGCCAGAACAAGTTCACCGATGGACCTAGCTTAGAGCATGGTGGAGTCTCAATTCAGCGGTGGAGAGACGCCATATTTCCTTATGCTTAGCTTCCAAGTCACCCCAAGGATTGGAATTAGATTTGGTTCTATTGCCAAGATACTTCTCCTGCTGACGAGAACCCGTTGCCGGGTTTTCGTGACCAGCGGCTCAGCCCGAGGCACCCTCTCCCCAAACGGCTCACCACTGCTGAACGAGCCAAACTTATGCCTACCTTTTCAAAGGTTAGAGCGTTGTTGGCCAATGTTCATTGCTGGGTGGCTTGGAGGATCATATGTTTGAGCTGCCGGCCCGAGTTAATGTGCACGTATACTGGTGATACCAAAGATGCACTGCACCACTGCCCAACACGTTTGTCTGATAAAGCAATTAATGATATGACCAAAACTCTTCTCAGCGAAAGCTTGGAGAGCTGCAGCAAAGTAGGGTTGAATCCCTTCTGCACACTCAACCCGCCACTAGATGTAAGTCTCTTCGGTTCATTTATTTCACTTTATTGTTCATATACCCTGCAAATCTCCAACCTTATTGTAATTTGTGCAGGCTGGATCCGCTTTTTGGAAAAAGAAGCATGATGAGAAAGCCGTCAAGAAAGCCATGGCTAAGACTAAAGCCCTGAAGAAGAATAAGAAGAAATCAACCGCCTCTGATATGTTGAACCTGGATGAGGATGTTGAGTCGGAGGTAGACCTTGATTCCCTTGGCTCTTTTTTCAACTATCTTATTGACACTGATTGCTATCAGGATGACGTGGAAACCAGCCAGGCGGGTGATGAAGAGGTAACTATTATTTCCTCCGACTCAGAGCCTTTGCGAAGATAGAAAATTCGACAAGTGACCTGGAAAGTAAGGTTTTCTCACCCTTTATCTTACTTGGATCCTAACTTTATTTTGGAGCAACAACAGCATGAGAGCCGGTGAAGAACTCGGACCAGTGGAGGCGGAGAGCTTTCCTCCGGTTTACCTAGCACACAAGCCCCACGCAAACGCCGGAATGAGGTGCTTCAGAATTCTAACTCTTTTTATCCCAAGGCAGGTCTTATTCGCCAACCACTTAATCCTACCAACTCAGATTACCAGGGGACTTCTCACTCTTCTTCTGGCGATTCATCTCAGACCCAGCTTCCGTCTTTCAAGACTGCCCCGGGGTAATGACTTTATCCTTATCTCTTTTCCGAAGTGGGATGGCAAGGCCTAGCAAGAAGGCAAAAAATAATAAACCGATCGAAGACCCAAAAGCTCGTGAGCTGGAGAAGCAAGCACTAGTATCTGAGGCTTATGTGCAACACCCGGAGGCAAGTGCTGATGACCTACCACCAGAAAATCCTGGCGCTTCCACGGATCATACAATTATCCACCCTTTGAGTGTTGAACCGCCAAGCCCAATCAAGCCTTCAGAACCAAATACTGAAGAGGTTCTGATCATCGGCACTGGTTTCCGTGAACCGGGGAATCCCACTGCCCTGGTGAAACACTCTGCCAAAGAAGAATTGATTGAGAAACGCAAAGCCAAGTTTGACATGGCCAATTATTCTCCTCTGAGCATCAGTGAAGTACTCTCCGACTATCTCAATCAAGTGCACACTAGCCGCAATCTAGAGATTGACTTGGTCAAACATATGCACCAAAAATATGAGGTATCAACTTCTGCCTTGTCTGTTACATATGTTCCTTCATCCCCCAAGTCTACTGAATATGATAGAATCGAATATGTTGTAGACTTTTATATGGCATTAGATATGTATCAAAGTCAAAAATAGTAGCCCCCAAGGGCCGGCTTAAACCTATAAAGTTAAGTCGTGGCTTCATATAGTAGTGGTCAACTTTGTGCCTGTAGCCCCCAAGTGCCGGTTTAATCAACATGAATAAGCTGGGACTTATCATTGTTACTGAATAAAATCTCACCTTATCGCCCTCACAGGCCGAGTTATCTTGAAAAAAGATGAACCAGATTTGTCTGTCACTGCTTCATAAAAGAAACTTTATGCACCCATTAGCCCCCAAGTGCCAAGTGCTATTGCTTGCAAAGGGCTTGGGACTTTTGCTGAATTTATACTGTGACATAACTGTTGATAATTATTCAACCTTTTTATTTACAGGAAGCCTCAACTAGATTTCAATTTCAATTGGCTGATGTAAAAAACCGACTTGAACTTCAAGAAGCTAAGACCCGAAAGGCTGACTCCAAGTTCAAATTTAGCTTGGATGAAGCAGAGAAGCTTAAAACCGGGTTTAACACTGAAAAAACCGCCTGGGCTGAAGAAAAAACTGCCCTGATACAGAGAGCTGAAAAAGTTGAAGCCTATTTGCAAGAGGTCACCACAGAACTTACCGGTTTAAAGCGTCATATCACACAGATGACCTCTGCCATTTTTGGTAAGTAAGACTTAAATATTGTAATGAATTTCCACACTCCACTTTGTAAGCCTCCTGGTGACTTAATCATAGTACGTTATGCAGGCTTCATGGGCAGCAATCTTGGTCAAGAAGTGCTGATAAAACTCAAGGTGGATTACACGCTGGTGGAACAATTGTATACTGGTGCTCAGCATACAATAGCCACCATATCACCAACCAATCAAGCACCATCCCTTCTCAGTGATGTTCTAAGAAAACTTTTTGTCCTGCCCGCAAGGATTGAAGAAATCAATCGGTCAGCTGCGAGAGCTGGTGCCATTACGGCTTTAAGAAGGGCGAAGGCATGGCAGGAAGAATTAGACCCGGCCGAGCTAGCTACTGGCTTCCCCAGCTTCAAAGAGGACGGGTCTCCCTTTGATAAGAAGGATTTTTATGCTTGTGTGAAAGAGATGCGTCCATTGGCGAGCCTTATTGCTGAAGAAACAAATCTGTCAAGGTATCAGGCGGCTTATACAGTGGACAATCAGAAAATGCTAACACGGGCTTACAAAATTGTGGACCTCATCCCTCCAATCCATAAGCATACTTTCGCCCCTGAAATCGATCCATCTGAGCTTATCGATGACGAAGCTGACTTTCAAGCCTTGACTGGCATCAATTGGTCTTTGCCTAACTTCCAGACGATGGAGGAAGAAGAAGAACCCGTGTAGGATGACCCGGAAACCTCAAGCTGCCAAGACCAGGAAAATTGATCCGCTGGACGGCTCATACTCCACGTCATCAGATGTTGCCTGAAAAACACTTAAATCATTTGGGCTCACGGAGCCATGTAATAGACTAGTGAAACAATGTTATGTCGTGCCATCATGCACGTTTTATCCTTTGGAAAACTGATGGTACTTATCATTTTGAATGGAAAGATTATGGAAAGTAGATCATGTGATCTCATAATGCATCTGCATAGTGAAGAAAAAAACCCTGGCGGTTATCGCCAGGGCGGGTCATAACAACCAACATCATATGTCCTGGCGACTTAAAGTCTAAAACCAGGGCGGTTTGAAAAGACCAAATACTTATTCAAATATGATATCATAACTGTAGACCAATAGCATATCAGTGCTTTAAATATGTAAGTTTGCAAGCCTCAGGCTTGACATAAATCCAGAAGAGTGCAGCTCAATTCTGTTTTTCAAAAAAAATCGTTTTTATCCCATATGCGGCTCTCACGTGACATAAATCCATTGTTTTAACACTGACAATTTCAGGGTCTTATTAAAAAGAGTAACAGTCAAGAGTACAAATGGGCACACAGTGGAGAGACTGCGAAAACAGGTGAGTTTGTCCTAGCTCTCTATATGCCGGCTCTCATGTGACAGAGCCCCGAATTCTCAGGGGTGCCAGCTTTATTAAACTGAATCATAATATATACATCAGTCTAAATATGTACACCACAAGAGCCGGTGGCTCAGGTGTAATAAGGTCAAAGATGAGCAATATTCCATGGCCGGCGGGTCTCCTCCTCCAACGTGAGTGAGTCCTTGTGGTCTCGAACATCGATAAGGTAGTATATGACCTGTTGTTCAGGTTTTTGCTGACCGTTAAGCACCCTTCCCAAGGTGGGGATATTTGTGCATGTCAGTTTGATCCTGGATGAGCCGGAGCACCAAATCTCCTTCTTGAAAGCTCTTGGTTTTAACCCGACGGCTATGGTACCGACATAGATCTTGCTGGTAAATCGCCGAATGAGCCGCCGCAAGGTCACGCTCCTCATCCAATATGTCAATAGCATCCTGACGTGCTTTTTCATTATCAGCTTCAACATAAACCGCCACCCGATGCGAGTCATGACGAATGTCACTAGGGAGAACCGCCTCTGCTCCGTAAACCATGAAGAAAGGCGTGTATCCCATAGATCTGTTGGGGGTAGTATTGATACTCCATAGCACTGAAGACAACTCCTCCACCCAACAAACCGGTGTCCTCTGCAAAGGGACCATAAGCTGGGGCTTTATGCCTCTCAAAATTTCTTGATTGGCTCTTTCAGCTTGGCCATTGGACTGGGGTGAGCCACTGATGACACATCAAGACGAATATGCTCTCGTTGACAGAATTCTTTCATAGCACCTTTAGACAGATTAGTGCCATTATCAGTACTAATGCTGTGAGGGTAGCCAAAACGGAAAATCACCTTTTTGATGAATTGAACGGCCGTCGCCGCATCACACTTACTGGTCGGCTTTGCTTCAACCTACTTTGCGAAATTTTCAACTGCCACCAAAAGGTGGGTCTTTTTATCCTTGGATCTTTTAAAAGGTCCAACCATGTATGTCGTGGAATTGCCACGGCAGATGTCCTAGTGAAAGGACTTAATCATGGACCATCGCAACTTAAGAAGCTTAAAGGGGTTAAAACGGGACAAAGGACACGAGGGTTTATACTAGTTCGGCACCTTGCGGTGAAGGTAAAGGCCTAATCTAGTTTGAGCTGGTATTGCTTATGTTTCGATTACTAGGGAGCGAATCCGCTTGACCTAGCTTCGATCTGATCTTACCTGTCCTGAGCCGCCGCCGGGTCGTCCCTTTATATACAGAGGTCGACGCCCAGCGGCTCATAGAGTCCCGGTTGGCTCATAAACAGTGTCCGGCTCGGTCTCTAACTATCTCTATCTTACAATACAAGTTATGTAATTATGGCGGTTTATCTCTACGGGCCTTGAGTCGCCTTTGGGCCTTGGGCCCTTAACTGAACCGCCATCTTCCAAAGCTGTCTTGGGCTTCATGAATCACCATAGGTATAACCCGGCCCCTCTGGGCGGGTCATACCTAATAGTTATATCCCCAACATTAGGCCCCACATTCATTTGAACTAGTTCATGTCAATCTTTAACAGTTACAAAAAATCTTCTGTTCTTCATTGTGTGAGAATTTGTAACCTGCCATGACGTCATCTTCTGGATTTGCGATAACCAGCCATGACGTCATCTGTGATTACTTCACACTTTATCCAACATACCTTAGCGGATCCTTATCTTAATGACCATCCCAAGAATCGAGGCGCCTTGGTAGCTGAATAACCATATTTTCGGCCTCCTCGTTTTTCGCGCCCACTTAAGAGCATTTCCTTATAAATAGGCACGACCAGTCTTCCCTCATTCTCCCCCTTTCCAGCGTCTTCTCCCTCTTGCAACTCTTCTGCCGCTCGAGCTTCTCCGCCGCCGCAGAGCACCTCGTCTTCCTCAACCTTGGCTGCTGCATCAACCTGAGTTGATCTAGAGAACGGCAGCGACCCTCTGCAGTAGATCTGCAGCTGTAAGTTTCTGCCTTCCCATACCTCATATCCACATTAGGGTTTGCGAGTTTCTCTGTGTTCTTCGTAGTTCACCGTAGTTCATCTTCCATGCTTGCACCGCGAGCTTCTTTGATCTGAAAACGGTGTACAACCAATGCGGTAGTTGTTTTATTTCCACTTTTGATATCAGTAGATCCCCTTTCCTAGAAGTAAAGATCTTGTGAAAGCTCATGAACTCATCTATACTAGTTTTTAGGTCTAGATTTATTTTTCTTTACCTGAACAGTCGTTGATCCAAAATAATAGCTGACCTGTGAAACTTGTTTATGTAACACTTAGGCAAAAACTGCATTTGTTAGATCCATCTAGCCATGGCGACTCAAATTGCCAACTTAAATTGAAATGCTCAATAGACATCATCCAACTTATCATGGCGGCTTAAATAACTTGCACTTCTCATGGCGGTTTACGTAACCTGACATAATTTAGTCATATACCATTAGGCCCCTTTGTAAGGCGCCATCCTGAATATGCACTGTAATATTTTTCCTCTCCGGCTTAAGTTTGAACTGGCAATTTCACTCTTTGTTAGGCTTCCGTCTTCATAATGCCGCCCGAAACACCCACTTCATGCAATTGGGTTAAGTCCATCGTCACAGATAGTACACTTGACGACTTTGTGAAGACTGGCTATCTGCCAAAGAAGGAAATCATGTCCTACCGCGCACCTGATCCAGCCGAGGAAAAGCCTCAGCCCAAAGAGGGGAAAGTCATCGTCTTCAATGACCACATGAACGGGGGCTTTTCCTCCCCGGCTCAAAGTTTTTTAGAGACGTCCTACACTTTTTTGACCTCCGTCCTCAAGACATCGGACCCAACTCCGTGTCTAATACTTGTAACTTTCAAGTGTTTTGTGAGGTGTATCTTGGAGAAGAGCCCAGCTTGCTACTCTTCAGAGATTTATTTTATTTGAACCGCCATAATGAATGTGCTAACGGGCCTAGCTTGGAGCTTGGTGGTGTCTCAATCCAACGACGGAGAGACGCCATTTTCCCTTATGCAAATCGACCAAGTCACCCCAAAGACTGGAACCAGACATGGTTCTATTGCCAAGACACTTCTCCGGCTGATGAGAACCCTCTGCCCGGCTTTCGCGCCCTGCGCCTCGAGTCTAATCATCCTCTACAAGACAAGTTGTCCGCTGCTGATCGCCAGAAACTCGCCCCCACCATGGCTAAAATCAAGGCTCTTTTGGGGAATGGTTTAAGTGGTATTGACTTGGTCCGGGTTTGGCTTGCCTGTCAGATCATTCCATTGAGCCTCCATTCTAGTTTGATGTGCACCTACACAGGCGAGAAGAATGATCCTCTACGGCACAACCCTGACAATTTACCTGATGACGTCATTGATGATATGACAAAATCGCTCTTGAACGAAAGCCTAGCAGACGGTGGCAAGGTGGGCTTAGTCCCTTTCTGCAAGGCTAACCCGGCTCCAGCAGTAAGCCGCCAAATTGAGCATTTTTACCTTCATCCTTGATGCTTTGTCTTTACTCAAACCTTTGCTGATTTTCACAGGCTAATGACAAATTTTACAAGACAAAGTATGACCATGAAGCTGCAAAGAGAGCCGGGAAGGCCAAGTGACCCGCCTGGAAAACCGCCGCCAAGAAGAAAGGAAACAAGACCAGTGCCTCAGACTTGCTTCGACCAGAAGATACCTGTGAGTCGGAGGTAGCTCTTGACTCTCTAGGTTCCTTTTTTAACCACCTTATTGACACTGATTATCATCAGGAGGACACGGGAACGAGTCACGGAGTGGATGAAGAGGTAATTATTATTTCCTCCGACTCCGAGCCTTTGCCAAGACAGAAAACTCGAAGAGTAACCCGAAAAGTAAGATTTTCACATCCTTTAGCTTATCAAGATCCTCAATTTCTTTTGAAGCGACAGATTCATGAGAGCCGGAGGCAGACCCGGACCAGCAAGCATGCAGAGCTCTCCTCCGGCTTACCAAATATACCAAGGAAGCGCCGGAATGAGTCACCTCCGACTTAACTCCTTTTTATCCTTTGGCGGATCTCACTCGTCAACCACTCAACTCTTCTGACTCGAATTATTAGGAAACTTCACCTACCTCCGGCGAATCACTCCAGTCCAACATGCCGGCTTTTAAGACCGCTCCAGGGTAATGATAATTTATATTTGTACTGATATTTTGATCTTTATGCAGCGAAAAAGCAAAGCCCAGCAAGAAGGTGAAGAAGAGCAAGCCGGCCGAAGAGCCCTCCATCAACGAGCCAGAACTCCAGAAAGCCGCACCGGAAGCCTTTGTTCCTGAGCCGCCGCTTGAACCGGCTCATGACATGCCAATGCCAACCGCTGACCCGCCTGCTGATCGAGCCGCCGACGGCTCTGTAACCCTTGAAGCTTCCAGTCCGTCCAAGACAGACGACCCACGAGATGCTGATGTTGAAATTACCAGGACCGGCTACACTGAGCCGGGGAGACTTACTGTGCTAGCCAAGTGTTCTGCCAAGGAAGAGCACCTGGAACGCCATAAGGTTAGATTTGACATTGTTGATTATACTCACATGAGCATTGGGGAAGTTTTTCTGGATATCTTAGCCAAGTGCACAGCAGTCATGACCTTAAAGTTGATATGGTGAAGCAAATGCACCAAAAATTTGAGGTATAAACTCTTTCCCTTCACTGAATTATCCTTACTATGCCATCCCCCAAGTCTATTGCTTATGATGAATAGGTTGTAGACTTAGAACAGACATATAAGCATTAGTAATATCCTTTGGTCAAACCTGTAAAAAATCCGGCTTGCTCTGTAGTCCCCAAGGGCCGGTTTAATCAACATGAATGAGTTGGTCCTTCACATGCTTGTGTGGAATATAGTCCTTATGTAAATTTAACAGCGACATGCATTAGCCCCCAAGTGCCAAGTACTCTTGCTTGCAAAGTGCTTGGGACTTACTCTCATGAATCGCCACTTAAATAAAACCTTCGTTAGACATTAGCCCCCAAGTGCCAAGTATTGTTGCTTGCAAAAGGCTTGGGACTTAATATTGTATGCTAATATTCATGATTTTTGACCCGGTATTTGTACAGGCCACCACTACTCAACTTCAATCAGAACTGTCTGAATTGAAGAAGCGCCTGGAGGCTCAGGAGACTGAAACTCAAAAGGCCAATTCCAAATTTGAATTTAGTGTGGTTGAACAAGAGAAACTGAAATCCGAGTTTGAGGTTGAGAAGAAGGCCTGGGCTGAAGAAAAGATTGCCTTAACCCAACGAGCTAAAACAACAGAAACGACTCTTGAAGAGGCGGACTACTGAATTGTCCGGCTTAAAACGCCATGTATCTCAGATGGTCTTAGCAATCTTTGGTAAGTCGCCCTGCAAGCATCAAATATTGAATCTTTCTAGTGATCATATGAATTTTCATTTAACTCACCTGATATTGCTATGCAGGCCCCAGGAGCTCCAACCTCAAACAGGACATGCTGGTAAAGCTGAATGCGGTTTACACGCTCGTGGAACAACTTTATACTGGATCTCAGCGTGCCTTGGCCACAGTTACCCTGTCAAACGAAGTCCCCAAACTCCTGGAGGATGTTCTAAAGAGGCTTTCTATGCTACCCCTGCGGTTCAATGAACTAAAGCGGTCATCTGCAAGAGCCGGAGCCGTGGCTGCTTTACGTCGGGCCAAGGCGTGGCTACTGGGGTTAGACCCGGCCGACATCACCATTGGATATCCAAGCTTTAAGGATGATGGCACATCATTTGAACAGGAGGACTACGTCGCTTGTGTGAAGGAAATACGCCCTATGGCCACCCTGATTGCTGATGAAGCGGATCTCACCAGGTATCAGCCGGGTTATGACACGGAGAATCGAAGTATTCCAATGCCGCATTATAAAGTGACCAGCCTGATCCCTCCAATCCGTAAGCATACCTTCGCCCCTGAAGTTGACCCGGCCAGATTAATTGTTGATAAAGCTAAATTTGAAGCTTTCAATGGCATTGACTGGTCATCATCAACCTTCCAGGACAGGGAACAAGACGGAGGAGCGGAATGGGTTGATCCGGAAGCTTCGGGCCAACAAGAGAATTAACCCGCCTGGCGGCTCATATTTGTACCTTTCTAAAAAAACAATTTAATCATTTGGACTTGGTGAGTCATGTAATAGGGTAGAAATGACTTTGCTTTGTCGTGCCATCGTGCACGTTTTGGTGCTCAACACTGTTAAGCCGTCGCCTTATACTCTCCCCTTTTTAAACTTATCATCCGTTTTCTTTATGCATAAGAAAGTCTTTGAACTATCCTGCACCCAGAAATAAATCACAAGAACCCTTGGCAGCTTACCGCAGGGCGGGTCATAACATCTTTACATACATAATATTGAAAGAAGAGACACAGATAAGCTTGTTATGAATTATAGCTTTGAAACACAACTATAATATCATACATGTGATTTTGAATTTGCAATCCCGGTTCATGTGACCTGAACAGTAAGGGTGATAACCCAATCCTTTAGAAGCCTACACTTCCACATGTATGATGATTGTCATACGCTGGCAACTGATCGTCCAAAACCAAGCCGGGTTAAATTCAAACCATACTTATACTTTAGATCTGGACAAAAAGCCTCAAGACAAAAACAACGATTGTTTTCAAAAAACTTAAACCAAATAGAAAGAAAATTTTGAGGCTTTTGATTCAAATACGATCAGTAAACTGGACCAAAGGGGTTAAGCTAGGATTCGAATACGATCATGTAGCCCCCAGTGGCTTTGGCGTTACGCCGATCAAGAGGGTACCGACAACTATGTTCTCTTTGGTTCGAATACGACCTATGTTTGAATAGGAAGCCTCCAAATGACCATGAGAGTTCTTTTTAACGACTTTGATTCGAATACAATCAAAGTCGGACCCAAAAGGGGTTAAGCTATGATTCGAATACGATCAAGAAGCCCCCTAGTGAGTTTGGCATTTTGCTGATCAAGAGGGTACCGACAGCTGTGTTCTCTTTGGTTCGAAATACGACCTATGTTTGAACAGGAAGCCCCCTAGTGATCATGAGGTTCAACGGCTAGATTCGAATACGATCATGATCTGGACCAAAGGGTTAAGCTGGATTCAAGTACGATCAGCCCTCAATTAGTCGTTTGAAATTATGATGATGAAGACATATGATCATTGAGGATGAAAAGGACAAAGGTCCTGTTTTATTACTTATCATAATATATACATCGTCAAAATATGTACATCATGAGAGCCGGTGGCTCAAGTATAGTAAGGCCGAAGATGAGCGATATTCCACGGCCAGCGGGTCTCTTCCTCCGACCTACGTGAGTCTTTGTGCTCTCGAACATCGATGAGGTAGTATGACCCGTTTTGCAAGTTCTTGCTGACCACAAAGGGTCCTTCCCAAGGTGGGGATAACTTGTGTGTATCAGTTTGACCCTGGATGAGCCGGACCACCAAATCACCTTCTTGAAAGGCTCTGGACTTAGCCCGACAGCTGTGATAACGGTGCAAGTCCTGTTGGTAAATCGCCGAGCGGGCTGCTGCCAAGTCATGCTTCTCATCTAACAGGTCAAGTGCATCCTGACGTGCTTGTTCATTACCAGTCTCAACATAAGCTGCCACGCGGGGCGAGTCATGACGGATGTCACTAGGGAGAACCGCTTCGGCTCCGTAAACCATGAAGAAAGGCGTGTAACCCGTAGAACTGTTAGGGGTGGTATTGATGCTCCATATCACAGAGGGTAACTCCTCCACCCATCAACCCGGTGTCCGTTGTAAAGGAACCATAAGCCGGGGTTTGATACCTTTCAAGATTTTCTAATTGGCTCTTTCAGCTTGACCATTGGATTGGGGGTGAGCTACTGATGAAACATCAAGCCGGATATGCTCACGTTGACAGAACTCCTCCATGGCGCCCTTGGACAGATTAGTACCGTTGTCAGTTATAATGCTGTGCGGAAAACCAAAACGAAAGACCACCTTTTTCATGAATTGAACCGCCGTGGCTGCATCACAGTTACTAACCGGCTCTGCCTCAACCCACTTTGTGAATTTGTCAACCGCCACCAGAAGGTGAGTCTCTTTATCTTTGGACCTTTTGAAAGGCCCAACCATGTCGAGCCCGCAGACTGCAAACGGGCAAGTAATTGGAATCATCCTCAATTCTTGAGCCGGCACGTGAGCCCGTCGTGAGAATTTCTGGCAACCATCACATTTACTGACCAGATCCTCCGCATCAGTGTGAGCCGTCAGCCAATAAAATCCATGACAGAAAGCTTTGGCCACAAGGGACTTTGAACTGTCATGATGGCCACAATCTCCTTCATGGATCTCACGAAGAATTTCTTGACCTTCCTCAGGAGAGACACATCGTTGAAACGTCCCCGTGACACTGTGATGATGCAACTCACCATTGGCAATTGTCATTGACTTAGACCGCCGGGTTGTCTGTCTAGCCAAGTTTCATCCTCAGGCAACTCGCCCCGGGTCATATAAGCCAAATATAGCACTGTCCAATCTGGGATGATGTGAAGAGCCGCCACCAATTGTGCTTCTGGGTCTGGAACAGCCAAGTCTTCCTCCGTAGGCAACTTGACAGAAGGGTTATGCATAATATCTAAGAAAGTGCTAGGTGTCATCGGCTTACACTGAGACCCCAGCCGGCTTAAAGCATCAGCCGCTTCATACTTTCTGCAATCAATGTGCTCCACTTGGTAACCCTTGAAGTGTCCAGAAATGGCATCAACTTCACGGTGATAAGCCGCCATGAGAGGATCCTTGGAATCACACTTGCCTGATACTTGTTGAGCCACCAAATATGAGTCACCAAAGCACCTTACTCGGCTTAAGCTCATCTCCTTAGCCATCCGAAGACCATGGAGCAAGGCCTCATACTCAGCTGCATTGTTAGTACAGGGAAACATTAACCGTAGCACATAACAAAACTTGTCACCTCGAGGGGAAGCTAAAACAACTCCAGCCCCCGAGCCCTCCAATTGCCTCGACCCATCAAAATGAATAGTCCAATATGTGTTGTCTGGCTTCTCTTCAGGCAACTTCAGCTCTGTCCAATCGTTGATGGAGTCCACCAGTGCTTGAGACTTGATAGTAGTGCGTGGCACATACTTTAAACCATGAGGCCCAAGTTCATGGCCCACTTGGCGACTCGTCATGTGGCTTCTCTATTTTGAATGATATCTCCTACAGGAGCAGAACTAACCACAGTGATGGGATGACCCTGGAAATATTGCTTAAGCTTCTGGCTTGCCATCAACACCCCATAAATGAGCTTCCGCCAGTGTGGATATCTTTTCGTGGACTCAATAAGCACCTCACCGATGTAGTAAACTAGCCATTGAACCGGATATTCCTTTCCAGCCTCCTTGCTCTCTACGACAATGGCCACACTGACAGCACGTATGTTAGCAGCCACATATAACAATAATGGCTCTTTATCAATGGGAGCAGGAAGGACCGGCGGCTCAGCGAGCCGTCTCTTCAAATCTTCAAAGGCAGTTAGCGGCATCACTCCAGACAAAGTCGTCTGTCTTCTTCATCATCTGATACAGCGGTATGGCCTTCTCACCTAACCGGCTTATGAACCGGCTTAAAGCAGCAATATGACCTGCCAAACGCAGCCAAAGAAGTGATTGCCTTGGTCTTTTCCGGGTTAGCCTCGATGCCTCTGTTAGAAACCAGAAAACCCAAAAGCTTGCCCATTGGCACTCCAAAAAACACACTTGGCCGGGTTATGCATCATCTTGTAGACCCGGAGGTTAGCAAAGGTTTCCTTCAGATCATCTATCAAGGTCTCCTTCTCTCTGGACTTCACCACAATGTTGTCCACATAAGCATGAACATTGCGCCCAATCTGACTGTGAAGACAGTTCTGCATGCATCGCTGATAAGTCGCCTGGGTACTCTTAAGCCCAAAAGGCATAGACACGTAGCAGAAGGCTCCAAACGGAGTAATAAAAGCCGTCCTCTCCTGGTCCTTAACTACCATCTTGATCTGATGATAACCAGAATAAGCATCCAAAAAGCTCAAACACTCACAACCCACCGTAGCATCAATGATTTGATGAATACGAGGGAGCACGAAAGGATCAGCCGGACAAGCCTTGTTTAAGTCCATGTAGTCCACACACATACGCCAGGTGTCGTTCTTTTTAAGCACGAGCACCGGGTTAGCCAACCACTCTGGATGGAAAACTTTAATAATGAACCCAGCCGCCAAGAGCCGGGCCACTTCCTCACCAATGGCCTTACACCTCTCCTCATTGAACCGCCGGAGAAACTACTTGACTGGCTTAAACTTTGGATCAATATTGAGAGTGTGCTCAGCAAGTTCTCTCGGTACACCCGACATGTCAGAAGGTTTCCGTGCAAGGATGTCCCGGTTCTCACAGATGAACTTGATGATCGCGCTTTCCTATTTGGGATCCAGATTAGCACTGATACTGAACTACATAGATGAGTCGCCTGGAACAAAATCGACAAGCTTGGTGTCATCAGCCGACTTAAACTTCAGCACCGGCTCATGTTCTGTGGTTTGCTTCGTCAAAGACGTCATATCTGTCGGGTCAACATTGTCCTTGTAGAACTTCAACTCCTCTATTGCACAAACAGATTCAGCGTAAGCAACATCACCTTCCTCACATTCCAAGGCTATCTTCCGACTCCCATGCACTGTGACGGTGCCCTTATGACTCGGCATCTTGAGCTGCAGATAAACATAACACGGCCGTGCCATGAACTTGGCATAAGCCGACCGTCCAAACAGTGCGTGATACGGACTCTTGATTTTGACCACCTCAAAAGCTAACTTCTCAACACTAGAATCAGGCTCATCTCCAAAGGCTACTTCTAGTTCAATCTTACCCACTGGGTACGCTGACTTACCAGGCACCACTCCATGGAAAATAGTGTTGGACGTCTTAAGATTTTTATCAGTCAACCCCATGCGACGGAAAGTCTCATAATAGAGGATGTTGATGCTACTGCCTCCGTCCATGAGCACCATAGTGAATTTATATTCACCAACCTGAGGTGCCACCACCAAGGCCAAGTGACCCGGATTGTCAACCCGGGGAGGGTGATCTACCCTACTCCGTAGAATAGGCTGCTTAGACCATCTCAAATAACGAGGAACTGCCGGCTCAACAGCGTTCACAGCCCTCTTATGAAGCTTTTGGTCCCGTTTCACTACAAAAAAAAGACACATCCTGACATTTTGGGCCGAACGAATTTTTTTCCTGTCATACATATGACACTTCTATGACGATAATTGTGACAGAACCCGGTATCATCATAGATGTGGTGGGCTCCTACTTCTATGACAAAAAATCATGACAGAAAATGGGCTTTTTGTCCTGGGCGGGCCGGAGACGCAGCTGCATGACATTCTTTGGGCCGTCCATGACGGGAAAAACCGTGGTAGAAGCGAGGGCGAGAAAAATTTCGGGGAGTTCCCGGTTACGGTGGGAGGTCGGGGGCCGAGCGATGCGCGTTTCTCTCGTACACGTACGCGCGTGTGTGCGAGGCGTTGGCTCTAACTGAACCCGAGTGAGGTGTTGGGCTCTAACTGAACCCGAGCGATTGCACTGTAGGCTACGTGTTACTGAACCCGAGCGATCGATCGATGGCTGTTAACTGAACCCGATCGAGCGATTCCTTCGCTACTGCTGCTAACTGAAGCCGATCGATACTGCCTCTGGATGAACAGTGAGCGTTGCGGGAGGGGGGGTGGATGAACAGTTCTCGGTGGGGGTGGATGAATAGGCCCCCGTGGTGTTTCCTCTGGATGAACAGGACCCTGATCGATCGAGCCGGTTGGGGCTGGATGAACAGGACCCCGTGGAGGGTTGGATGAACAGGACCACCCCGTGGAGTGCAGGATGAACAGTAGATGGTGGAGGGCTAGATGAACAGTAGCCCGTGGAGGGGTGGTTGAACAGGAGCCCGTGAAGAGGGCTGGTTGAGAAGTAGCCGGTGGAGGCTGGATGAACAGGAGCCCGTGGATGAACGGTCGCAGGTGGAGGCTGGAGGAGGTCGACGGTGGATGAAGAGTAGCCCGTGGAGGCTGGAGGGGGTCGACGGTGGAGATGAACAGTATCCCGTGGAGTCCCGTTTTGCGGTACGCCACACCCCTCCCGATGAACAGGACCCCCGTTTCGACCGTAGCGCTCCAGCACAAGTCCGTTTCCTCCGTTTTGCGGTACGCCACACCCCTCCCGATCAACAAGACCCTCATTACGACCGTAGGAGGTCTGTTTTGTCCGTTTTGTGGTACGCCACACCCCTCCCGATC
Source organism: Aegilops umbellulata (assembly GCA_032464435.1). Classification (NCBI taxonomy): domain Eukaryota; kingdom Viridiplantae; phylum Streptophyta; class Magnoliopsida; order Poales; family Poaceae; genus Aegilops; species Aegilops umbellulata. The sequence continues at coordinate 415,070,741 of CP136055.1, forward strand.
AACAGGACCCCCGTTTCGACCGTAGGAGGTCCGTTTCCTCCGTTTTGCGGTACGCCAGACCCCTCCCGATCAACACGACCCCGTTTCGAACGTAGGAGGTCCGTTTCCTCCGTTGTGCGGTACGCCAGGCCTCGTTTCTATCGCCTGTTCCGTCCAAGCCCTCCCGATGAACACGACCATGCATTCTGTTCGGACCCAGCCAGTTGGCTCCCACGCATTCCGTTGCCTCCCGATGAACACGGCGCATTCCGTTGCCTCTCGATGAACATGGCGCATTCCGTTGCCTCCCCATGAACGCGACGCGTTCCGTTGCCTCCCCATGAACACGACGACGACGCTGTTTCTCCGTTCTGACCCAGCCATGTACACAAGCCCTGGCCGTACGTACGCGCGAGTAGGCGTTCGAAATCCTACCCGTATGTACGTACATGGCCGTATTTTCTTTCTTGTACCTTGGCCGTTGTACGTACGTGTACATGCTACGTGCACGCCTCTACTACGACACATACGCGCCTCTACTACGACACGTACGCGCCTCTACTACGACACATGCGCGCCTGTACATCGACCAGTATATATGTACGCACACGTTCACGACCAGAATGACAACGCTACGTACGCTTTGACCAGGTGGGTCCCGACTGTCAGGCACTTCTTTGCCTGTAAAGATGTAGCTGGTGGGTCCCAGCAGCCAGGGGGGGCGAATCGTTTTGGTTTTTTTTTCAGACGCACTTCCTTGCGTGCGAAGATGTAGTTGGTGGGTCCCAGCAGTCAGGGGGAGAATCGTTTTTTTACCCGGACGCACTTCCTTGTGTGCGAAGGTGTAGCTGGTGGGTCCCAGCAGTCAGGGGGAAATGTTTTTTTCACGAAATATGGTGGCCCGTTCGGTGGGTCCCTGCTGTCAGGTGGAGGAATCATTATTCTCCGCGTAATAAGGAGGCACTTCCTTGCTGCCGCCGTGGACCCAGCTGTCAGCCTCTCCGCGTACAGTCCACGTCCGATGGAAGTCGTTCCTTGACCACGTTGACCATGCCGCGCCGAGAGCACCAGGGCGGTGGACGACGGCGATGCCTAGGAAGGGGATGACGCAGAGCTGGTGAAGACGCGGCAGTGGATGCCCACGCGGAGAGGAGTATGAGGTTTCACTCGTTCGGCTACGGTGTGAGGCTGCCGTCGCCACAGGGCCTGGCCAGCGGTGGGAATAGTAGGGGGCGGTGAGGCCTCCGCTGCAGCACAGCCGGCCACAGGAGGCAGGAGCAGGCGGCACGACCGGCGCTGCTTTGGGCGGATGGAGCAAGAAGACCAGAGGTTGAAGAAGCATTACGGCCGTTGGATGGACATCGTACGGTCACTGCAGCTAGAATCGTTTATATTGACTAAGTTGACAAAGCCCTTGGTACGTCAACTTAGTAGGCCCACAGGTCAGCTTCCGAAACGGTGCACCCCAGATGTCAGGGAGAGGAATCATTTTTTGGGCGGGTGAAGCTAGAATATTCGAGATTGAAGAAGAAGCACGACATTCGTTGGATGGACATCGAACGGCCACTGCTGCTAGAACCGTGTGTTGACTATAAGTTGACAAAGCCTTGCATACGCGTAAACTCTGTTTTTTAGGGGACGCGTCAACTTAGTAAGGCCAGAAGTGTGTGGCAGAGAACTTATAGCCCATTTGAGATTTGTAAGAATGTGTGGCCCATTTTTGAATTCTAATGGAATTTACTACTGCCCATTTACAGTTTGTTAAAAGTACATCCCATTTCAACCAACCGTTCAAAACAGAATTCAATAAAATTTTCCACATTTTGATGGGATCCGAAATATTTTTATCCCGAAATTTCTAGTCAGATTAAATACAATTTAATATAAATTTATATTATGTAAAAATCCAACGAAACATTGCGCTCGCAACAATTAATGAAATTAAAATTTTCAATATCCAAAAATAATATTTTATAAAGTAATCGCGTGTTTGGTGCATTTTTTATAGTTACTGCCCAGTTTTTATAATTACATCCCATTTATTATTTCTTAAAGCCCATTTTCTTGTTAAGCCTAATGCATCCCTCCTAGGAAAGATTTACAGCCCAGCGGGGCGGAGAATAACAACTTGACCTTGCCTGGGTATTCCTAAAAAAAAGTATAGCTGGGCTAGCCATTTTCAGCTTGAAAAAAATTAATAACTGGGCTGGATATCTGGTCTGGGCTAGACGGGCCACAGCCCGCCCAGTTAATACCTGCAGCAATGATTTCGTTGTTGTTCAGAGGAGAAAAATTAATATCTGGGCTAAACATCAAAAAACTCTGCAGTGCTCACACCTCAAAAACACAAATACTGCTCGAGCTGCTTGGTCCCAGCTGTCGTCCGCTTCTTGTGCAATTCTCTCGTTTATTGACTTCTACATTGGTTGACAATGGTGTGGGACCGTGATGTCAGGAAACCAGGAGGAAGCAAAATAAATTACTTCAGCAAGCGCTTCCACCTCTGCCTCGTTGTCTCCCGTGGAAACCCCTTTCCTCCTTTTTTTTGCTCGGGCAAGGACCAATGCATGCAGCACGTCCATGCGGCTATTAGGCAAGAAATTAAAGCGCTTTGCATGCTATGAATTACGATGGCCTGCATGGGTAGCTAATAAGGCATCCTCTTAACTGTTGTGATTAAATGTTGTGTTTAGAAGAGAGAAATATTCTTATTTTCCACCAATTTGCTTGCACCTAGGTCGTGATGCACCTTCTAATACGACTTATTCACCTAGACGGAGGGAGTATAGTTTTATACATATATATATATATAATAAGGAGGCACTTGCGTACGTGGGGCTATGGACCTGGTGGGTCCCCATTGTCATCCTCTCCAAGTAAAGTCATCTCCTCGCCCGCGCGCGCTTTCCGCCTGAAACAGTCAGCGCCGCCCGCCCCGCTTCCCGGTGCAGGCGATTGCTCCGCCTTCGAACGACACAAGTGTCGTCCGTCCGTCCATCTGCCGCCCACATTAATGATACACGGTTGCTGAGGCGGCTACTCCGGCGCCACACGTCCGTCCCTCCGCCCGCCCACCATTGCTATATAAACTGCTGTGCCGGCCATAGCCATAGTCATCTGCATCCGTTCCCTTTCCCCTGTCCAGACCACTACTGCCCACCATGGATTCCTCGTGCTCTAGCGCTCTTCGGGACGGGCGGACGATGGACCACAAGGAGATGGCAGCCATTGCTGTCGACCGGCTGGCCGGCAGGCAGCCGGAGGACGACGACGTCCCAATGAAGAACATGGTAGTCAACGATCCGACGCCAACCTCCTCCTCCACGCCATCCTTGCCGGTGCATTGCACCATGACCATCGGCGAGGCCCATGCCCAATATATGGATAGTGTCAGGCAGATGCGTCAGGAGCAGTTCCGGGAGGTGCAGGCCGACGCCGCCTACAACGACCATCTCCTCCAGGAGCACCTGCAGGCGGAGGAGCTGATCGCCGCGGAACGGGCGGAGCAGGAGGCACTGCTCGACTCGTACCGCTCCGCCCGCAAGGGCCGCCTCGAGCGCTGGCGGTACCGCATGCGGGTGGCGGAGGCTGCGGCCGCCTACAAAGAGGCTAGCAAAGAGGGCGACGAAGCGGGCGAGGCACTATTTGGCGAGACCGAGGACGAGGCATAGGACAATGCCGGCTCCGACGAGTCCCCGCTCCGCTGGCGTCGACGAGGCCCTGCTCCGCCGAGGCCCCGCGGCGCCAACAACGAGGCAGAGGACAATGCCAGCTCCGACGAGTCCCCGCTCCACTGGCGTCGACGAGGCCCTGCTCCGCCGAGGCCCCGCGGCACCAACAACGAGGCAGAGGACACAGCCGGCTCCGCCAAGGCCCCACCCCGCCAACACCGAGGCAGAGGACATCGCCGGCTCAGCCGTGGCCGCACCCTGCCGGCAACATGGGGGAAGATTTCCACCGCTCCGCTGAGGCGCTACTTGCCGGCAACGAGACAGAGGACATCGCCGGCTCCGCCGAGGATCCGCCCCGCTGCCAACGAGGCTGCACCACACAGGAAACGAGGAAGAGTAGAACACGGTAGGTCGCCGCCGCTCGGGTCCAAGTAAGGCCACCGCTGCTACCCTCCGGTTGAAGCCAAGCTAGGAGGGTTAACCATTGACAGCTGGTTAGCTTCTTGGCGGCGACATGGAGTCGGAGAGCTGCGCTTGAGAAGGACACTGCTTCTACTTAACTGCTGGTGCAGTTGGCTGACTGACACGTGGGCCCAACAGGCCACATGTCAGTTACGCAACTGCACCTGCAGTTTAGTCACTGAAGCTTCTGTTCGGCTCAGCGGGACACAGGTGGCTAGCTTCGGTTAATTAATTATACCTCCAGCGCACCCCTTTTTAGTTGAAGAATGTACGAAATGTAATGAAATCCGGCATGTTTATATGAAATCTGACCGTGTATGAATGAATTTATTTCGATTAGTTCGAATTCCTGTATCACTGGCATTGGATGAACATGCAAACTAATACGTGCTAGCATTATTCCCAGGGTGATCACCTCGTTTGCAGCAGTTTCACATGTACTCCCTCCGGTCCTTTCTAGTCTGCATACAAGTTTTGTCTGCAGTCAAAGTATCTCTACTTTCACCAATCTTATACAAAAAAGTATGCACTTTCACAATGTGCGAAGTAAAAAGGAACAGAAGGAGTACAAAGAGTTTGAGCAGCTTTTTAGCGTTTCTGTACATTGCCATCAAACACAGAGGCCTGGCAATTCATAGAGAACATTCAAAACAATCGATGATTATGCATCTCAGCGACTCACATGTCAGAGGCAATATTTACTTCACAACTAAAGAATAAAGAAAAAATTGATCGACGCTGCTGACAGCAAAGGGCGCCCCATTCGAAAATATCAAACGCATGTCTTGTTAAAATCAATGAGCAAAATTTGACAAGGTTGTCCCATTCCAAAATATCAAATGCCTACGATTGTGGAATGGGCAAGGTTTGCCATCATCTCGGACATTGACATGGCACCTCGTGCTAAATAAACCAGATGTTCTTCTTGTGCAGTTCCACCAAAATCAACCAAATTCACGCGTAGCTTGTGTGATTTCTCCCTTATATGTTGCAACGCCTTGAACTTATCGGCACCTCCTTTCTTGTGGTGGAAATGAATCATTCGATGTATTCATGAACATTTTGTGCAGTTCCCATTGAAATCAAGCTGAGCACCCCTGTTTGCACAAATACAAAAAAGTGATTAGTATAAAGCAAACTATACTATGAATTGACAGTTTCAACAGGCACATACATGGTCCATGTAGAGCAGACTTTTAGAAAAATGGAACTCACCAGAAAGAATCCTAGAACAACATTGTACTCGCGCATCACATCAAAAAAATTGAGATTTTGTCAGTCCTTCTGAGATGAAGTTATTTTGGTCTTGTGGGAAGTAATGTAACCATCCTTCAACTGCTCCTTCTGATGATAAGATAGACAGGGATTCTTCATCCTGGCATAATCGGAACTAGTCACTTCACGTACTCCATATTCTTCTTCAGAGGAAGATGATCCTGTTGTGCAAAGACAAGAGGACTACTAAATGCTAGCATCACTGTTTTCTCGAAAAAAAGGAAAGGAAATATTTAAAACAGCACAGATGAAGCACTTCTCAAGGACAATACCATTTTTTCATGACAGTATCTAAACAGTAGCACAACACCAATAGAGATGACAAAGCTCATTCATATGGATGAAATTAGTGGGCAAGTACCAACCTTTGTGAGGAGGCTTATTGTGTAGAGCATACAGATGAAGCAATTCTCCGGAACCATCTGTTGCTATCTACGGTGGTGGCCATGCTTACTATATACTCCTCGATTAGTTAAATGTTTCCAACATCTTCTTGTGCAGTTCCACTAAAATATATGGTATCTTCAAAGAAGATCCCTGTTTGCACAAGTAGAGATAATTACATATTACATTAAGAGCGGCATCAAATCAGTGGCAAAACAATTGCTCGTTCCAGCCATAGCAATAAATTAAGATGCAAAACTATACCATTACTTGTGTCATCACAGTTCCAGTGCTTCATTACAGCACCGGGAGTTGATTTTTGTTTTTCTTCCGCTTGTTCTTCCCCTTCATCACTTGGTTCAATAACGGACAAGCTTCGCCTTCAATGTAAGATTTGGCATGTCAATTAGGGAGCACAAGTATAGTACTAAACTTAATTTTCTGATGGAAGTGGCAAAATACAGGCCAGCAGTTGTGAAATATCCTTATCTTACCTCAATGGGATATTACGGTGCACATACAAATTGGAAATCTTGTCTCCATTTGTGCAGTTCACTAAAATCAAGCAACATTATCATACAAGTAGCACAACATATGAATGCACACTGCAGAATCATGTGAAATAAGGCTAGTACTGACCTCTCATGATGCGGAATTCAAACAACTCACAAGAAGAAGATCTGAACCAAATTCGCCTTAATGGATAGGAAGTAAGATCTCCTCTTATGCAGTTCCACTAAGATCAAGCAATCAAGCAACGTTGTCGGTGTGACATTTTGGTTGAACTACACAAAACACTCTTAAAACAAAAGTGTTTTGTGCAGTGCAACAAAAGGTCACAATGGCAACGAGGTGAAGCAGATAACCCTGTTTACACAGAGGTGCAAAGGAAACAATTAGTGGTCAATAACGGTGGATGACATAGAAGCCAACAAAAAGAAGCATCTACCTTATCTAAATGAGAAAGAAAGCAAGACAGTACCATTTCTCAAACGGTGGCATTGATTAATATTAACATAGAGATTATATTAACAATAAAATTCGTTAAACATGTAATTTGCTTTTAACTGTGCCATTGCATCAATTTTCCAGCGGCATTATTAGAGGGTGTTTGTTTACAGGGACATTTTGGTGTAGGGACTAAAAAAACTCCGTGTCAGTCCCATCTAAACCAAACATGAGGGACTTTTAGGGACTAAAAGTGGGCATTTGGGACTAAAGAAAGAAGACCCCGAGGGAGTCTTTTGGGACTTTTTCCAACAGTTGCCCCTGCCACGCATCGCACCTTGTCTCTATTAGTTCATTACTAGGGGTAACATGGTATTTTAGCATGTCATTTAATAACCTCTAGTCCATGTTTAGTCCCTGGAACCCAGCAGGTAGGGACTAGGGAGTTTTTAACCAAACAGGGCCTTAGATTAACAACAGCTAATGAGTTGCACGGGACAGTGGACGAACCAGCACCATGTGCATCTACCGATGTACTGTGTTCATGCATAGTCTGTTGCAAAAAAGAACAAACAACCAAGGAGCATATTTGTCCTTTCAAAAAAAACCAAGGAGCATATTTGTATTGGTCCCAGTTTTATTATCTTTAGACACCTTTCCCTATGTGAGCGCAGCAAATCTAGTCCTGCTCAAACTCTACAGCCTTGTCCCTTCCTTTCCTTTTTGAACTAGTACTTTCGCCCCTTCCTTTCTTCTTTGAACCACGTCCTAGATTTATGCGATACAACTTTCCCCACTACTTTCCCCCATTCCTTTCCTCTTTTGAACCACGTCCTAGATTAATGCTATACAACTTTCCCCCTTCATTTCCTCTTTGAACCACGTCCTAGATTCATGCTATATACAACTTTTCCCACTACTTTCCCCCACTCCTTTCCTCTTTGAACCACGTCCTAGATTCATGGTATACATGCAGCTAGAGCAATGCATGTGGAGTAAGTAAATTATACCTTAAGGTTCTTAGGGTGTGGTTCGGTGGGCGACTGGACGGCGGCGAAGAAGAAGGGGTCGGAGGCCCTCCCGCGCCGCCGCCGGGTGGAAAGTGAATAGCTGCGCCGGTAGTCCCTCGCCGACGGCGATAGCGTTAAGCCTCATTTCCTTCCCGGTGGACGGATCCTGCCGGCTCTTTGAGCAGCAGTGAGGGGAGAGAGAGGCCAACAAAGTCTTGTTTAGATCTGGAGAGGGCGAGAGAGTGTGAAGAGAGGAACTAGAAGCGCTGAGGCTCCAGCGTATATATATATAGTGGAGAGAGAGTGTGAAGCGTGCAAACCCTAGAAAACATTTTGACCAGTCAAAGAATCCTCCTGGCACAAATTATGTGCAAGTGTAGTTATCGAACCCGAGACCTCAAGTTTGATGAGCGAACAGGCTAACCAGCTAGACAACCCTCCCGTTATGTTCAACGAGAGGGAAATAACCTTTTATACATTCCTGCATTCGTGTGACAAGCATGACGTGTTTTTTTGTGTGTGTGGGAGTCATTGGGATTTCAATCATAATCGTGTCATGTGGCTTTGGTGGTAAGACTATCCACAGTGGTGTAGAAATAATGCAGCCTTAGTCACCTTACCTATCTCCACGTAGTACGTTGGGTCCCACCAGTCATAGGGTGAAACAAACAAATTAATAAGAAAAATTAAAAGCGCTAGCGGTGTATCTTACCTCACACATCTCGCTACTGCTCGGGAACACTGCCCAATTGATCCCTCTGTTCGCTCACGTAATATTTTAAGCGAATCCTTATTATAACATGCACACAAATTTTGGGCACTTGTATTCGACTTAAGTCAGTGTGCCACCGTATCTCGTATACTTACTACTCCCTCCGTTTAGGTGTAATAAGTCACGTTAGAAGTTGCAACGGGACCAAGGTGCGTGCGTGTGCATGTGTGTGTGTGTGTGTGTGTGTGTGTGTGTGTGTGTTAGAGAGAGCGACAGATCGACCTACTCCTACAGAGAGATGTTGTGTAGTGTACGATTTTAGGCGCGAGAGTCGGTGCATCCTCTCGTTTCCGGGCGTGTCCGGTAGGGACATGCGGACAGCTGCCACGCCCGCTCCTGACCAGCCTGGCCCACCCAAAGCCCCTCCATCGCCATCGCGCGCTTCCCGCCCGAAACGGCGAGCGCCGCTCCAAAGAATCGGTGCCGCATTCATGCCCGGGCAGAGCGGACGCGACCTCTCACTGGCGCAAGAGTGATGGTTGCTTCGTCCGTCCAACTTACTGCTGGGTCTATGTGATTTGATGGCTCATTGGTCTTTATTACTGAGGAGGTAGGACTGTTGGATGTCCCACGCTTTCGGCAAAAGGAGGTAGGAATATACTACTACTAGATTACAATTTTCTCCATTCTTACAGCGGAGGCGTGCAAGAGCAGTGAAAACATGCAGGATCAGTGATTACATGGCCCACCTCACACTATCACCGTGCGACACCTAACTCTTTACATTGTACTCCCTCCATTCCTAAATATTACTAGATGAGTCCCCGCGCGTTGGCGCGGAACAGCGGTATATCTCTCTTCGCAAAATTATCGATTTCATAGAACTAAAAAAAACTCTATAACCACATGACAAATGTGGTAGACAAACTAAATAAACTCCCATCATCATTTAGATCATCCCATGTAAGGAAAAAAGATTAGGCAACTCCTACTGCATAATGGGATTATATTTTTCTTTTTGACATGTTAATGGGACTTAAAAGCTCACTTACATGCATGCTACCGGTGCATGCTTGCATGCAGACATGTTGATGTGATTTAAAACCCACTCACATGCATGTGCCACAGTATTTCTGCATGCTTGCATGTGACTTAGTGAGGAGCCTCTCTACGTCTAGATCAGACGGGTATTATGGACTGATTTACTTCATCTAACGGATACATCAATTTTGATGACGTGGCTCAAGGAGAGGATAGAGAATTCCTAGTAGTGGGGGCTAGCTATTACTAGTAGATAAGTCTTTGTAGAGATTCCACTACATACGGAACAAAATGAATGAATCTACACATAAAATGCATCTATATACATCCGCATGTGGTTCATGGTGAAATCTCTACAAAGACTTATATTTAGGAACGGAGGAAGTACTAGTATAGTACGTACTGTAATTTATCAGCGAGATAAATTTGTACAATGCTATGAAGCTTCCAGCTTCTATTACATGTCTTGCGTCCAAGGTTGCCCGTTGCAACATTTCATCAAATACAAAGGAGACTAACATGCATGCTGTTGCATCTTAATGATTGACAGATCATAGCAAATATGTACTCCCTCCGTTCCAAAATAAGTGTCTCAACTTTGTGCAAACTTTACTACAAAGTTGTACTACTACTAAAGTTGACACTTATTTTGGAACAGAGGCAGCTAAAGAAAAAAACGATCCATGCAGTCCCTAGCCCTTGAACCGTGAACCCTGACCAGGCTTCAATTTGTTGGCAACGTTCGAGCTTCCTAATAAATGAAGTTTGCAACCTTTTGACCATCAGATCATTTTGTGCAGTTTCACCAAAATTAAGATGAGCATCCATGTGGCAAAGAAATTGAACAAGCGTGATTAGAATAAGATTACTGGGACTAGTTGATGAGACATAAACTCATCCCAAATACAGTACGTAGAAGCCAGTAGAGGTATGTGCGGGGCAAAGAAGTAGAGAAATATCCATAGGGAGTGATGTGGGCAGCTGGAGCAGTGGTGCAAGCCGGCTGTAAAGGGAGTTGTACCTGAGGGACGTAGCTCAACCTTGAGGAGAGCGGGGGGAGGCGGCAACTGCCCACGTCGCGGCAGTGAGCAAGGGACGAAGGCAACCTCACCGGCTTTGTGAGAGAGAACGGCGGGGACCCCTGATCGGGACGTGCCGATAGTGGGTTTTCACCGTCGGCGACGGCCACCGCATCTACACTAAGCATCCACCCCTTCCCCAAGCGGACGTGATCCGCCGGGATGTTAGAGATGTGGCCACAGTTGTTTCATGCGAGAGAGTGTGAAGAGAGCAACCCCATCAAGCAATCATGTAGGCTGGCCCGTCCTGACTATGTATGTAGTGGAGCGGTTTCCTTTTCTTTCCATATGAACCTATCATATTGCGTACGTGCCACTGAAGAAAAAAAACTTTATTTATAAATGACGCGGCACCTACTACTCGTTCTCCTATAACCTTGTGCTTGGCATCTCCAAAATATTAACCTTGCGATTGGCTCTTCGCCTCTTCGGGAAGTCGAGCAATAATGGTAGTGCAGTATATATCGTTCTAGCTATATGAGACCGAATGAATTGCTGCAGGTCCACCATGTGGGCGAGGGTCGAGGGAGAGTGCTACATACGGAGCAAAATGAGTGAATCTACACTCTAAAATATGTCTATATACATCAGTGTTTGGAGTATGTACTAGTAGTTCATATTGAAATCTACTAAAGGACATATATATTCGAAACAATATGATATAATCTCTATAACCAAGGTAGTAGGGACGAGGAGTAAACGGAGGGAGTAGTAAATTTTTCTCCTCGTCCTGCGAGCCATCGCGCGCATGGGCGAGGGAGCGGGCGTAAGGCGTAGTAAGCAAGCTTCACCTCATCCTGCGAGCCACCGCGCCCATGGGCGGGGGAGACGGCGTAATAAGCAAGCTTCTCCTCGTTCTGCGAGTTGACGGGACACATCAAAAGTACTACAGTGTATAGAGCCTTGCCTCTAAGGTAGGCCCCACATGGTTTGCCTCTTTTTTAACATAACACGTCAAGTCGCAATTTGTTTGTTCACCCGTGATAGACGATCCTCCCTCCACCAAGTGGACAACCAATACATGTGCCAAATTACCACGTGGGCTGCCTTTTTCGTATAGAAATGAGCTCCACCGTGTACCCACGCGGGTGTGGTTGGGAAAGAGACGAGAGTACGTGCGCCGTGCATGCACCTCTTCTCTTTGTGCACGTCCCCCACCTACGTGGGTGTGTGAGAGAGATACAAACCGCGTTCGTGAGTGTTTTTTGTTTTGGGGTGGGGGTGGGGTGGGGTGTTGATTTCGTGAATTATTTGTGGGAATATGTGTCGATGACATCTCAAACAAAATTTTGCATGCAATGTGTGTGAAATGGAGGCCTATCCATATCATACATAGAGGGTCGGGCAATCCACGAGAAGAGAGGGAGGGGTCATAGCTATCAATAGATTCGAAGAGAGGATCAAGTGGGTGGGTGCGAGATCGATGAAGAGAGCAATCGAAATTGTGTGTGTGTACAAGTCAAAGATATAGGGCGACTGGCCTACCAGAACTTTAGAGGGCACATGTCAAGTTTGTGTGTAGCAGGGAGACATGACTAGAGCGCTCGATGTATCGGTGTGTGTGGGGGGGAGGGGTGGGGGAGGGGTAGGCAGAGGCCTAACTATAGAGGTAGAACGCCTCGTATATGTGTTGAGAAGGAGAGACCCAGCTACGTCTTGAGGGAGATCGGTCGACATCCATACATAACTGAAGGACGGGAAATATGATGGGATAGAGAGAGAGGAGAGAGAGAGGGAGGGAGAGGGGTAGAGTGCTGGATGGGTGATGGAGTTGCTTCTCGAACATGGTGGGAGAGGACTACTAGACAAACTGAGGGTGGAACTGCAATGTTATCAATAAGAGTGGGGATGCGTTTCTGTGTGTGCTTGTGCGTGATAGATCTGTCGAGACGCATCCATGGATGATGAAGGGGAACCATGTGTTTGGTAAGCAAACCTAACTAGATCGGTAGATCAATTGTTGTTTGTCGGAGGAAGGGAGAGACACAACTAATGAGGTAGGTCGATTGACGTGTGGGTAAAAACGAGTTATAAGGACCTAGCTAGCTATATGTATAGGGAGAGATCGGTCGGTGTACGTCCATTTATTAGAGGCAAATAAGGCCCAGCGAGATGGATAGACAGAGAGAATGGAGCTAGGAGGTGGTGCGAGAGGCCCAACTAATAGCTAGATAGGGGGAGGAGTGTGCGGTTGTGAGATCGATGAAAAGAGGGGCGAGAGTTTACACGTGTGTCTGACCATATGAGAGACACGAGGCAAGGACACATAAAGGAGGAGATTGAAGGTGTGTGTGTATGTTGTAGGCAGGCATCGCTAGAGAGGTTTATTGATCGATGTGTGTCGGAAAGGAGTTGTGGAGACGCTGGGAGAACGACCTAAAGAAAAAAATGAATGTGCCCGGTGGATAGAATGCCGAGGGAGGGGGAGGGCGTGTGCATGCACGAGAGAAAGTTAGTGGTAGCTACAAAGGTTAGAGGATTGTGTGGGTGTAAGAGACTAACAAAGATCGTAATTTGATATGGAAGCGGATTCATATATTTGAATAGGAGATCATAGTGTTTTAAACATTGCATGCATGAATATAGCGGTGATACACGTGATGTGCACATGTTATACCATAATGTGATAATGCATGGCGTTTGCAAATCACAGCTAAATGCCGAACAATCTAAACCATACTATACATCAAACAATCTCACATTTTATTCGAATTTGTGATAATTTGTGGCGTTTGCAGCTTACAACTAAATATCGAACAATCTAAACAATACTATATATCGAACATTCTCACATTTTATTTGAATTTATGGTAATGTGTGGTGTTTGCAACTCACATCTAAATACTTGTAGGCGTAAGGGGCGGGGCACCATACATAATGTGATAAACACATTATACATATGAGACATGGTTTAGATTATGAAGATCTAGCTAGAGCTAGAAATGTAATGTGATTTGAAATCAAAATAAAGTGGATTTAAAAAATCTAGTTCGAGTTCATATAGTACACATAGTTCATATGTAACTCGAGAGTAATCATGTGGTGTGCTATGAAGATAATACACAAACGATGGTTTAACTTAACAATAATGATGATTGTAGATCTTATTAAAACAGAGAAATGAATTCAAATGCTTTGACTTCACAGCAATCATTACTGTAGATCTTATTCAAATAGAGAAACGAATTCAAATTTATTTCATATTGAAGCGGTAGTATATCCGTTTGGAATGCACTAAAACGTTCATTTGAGTACTAGGTTGCATGCATTATACACGTAGCGAAATATTTTAATCTATACCTACTAATAAAGCAAGGTGCGTTTCGCCAATTTTTTCATCCGTTCACTGCCGAAAATATTTTTTTATCCGAGGTGGTACTAAATTTTTGTGGTCTAGCTGCTAGAAAAGAAAACAAAAGAGTTCGTACATGGGCCGCACGTGCTAAGCCCAAGAAAAGCCCCACATTTATATCCTGCGCACGCTGCTGGGAAACCTTATTTGTCGCACAGAGCCACATATAGTTGGAGCTTTCCATCTGTCGCCCAATGTTGGGCCGGCCCATTTCCGTTTTTCTGTGTTTTTCTCTGTTTTTCAATTTTCCCTTCCAAGATATAATCATAAATTTATTTTTTTAATTTTCCCAAATTTCATTTCTTGTAATAATTTTCGTTAAATCTTAGAATTTCAGATTTTGTTCCCATTTCCAAAATTATTTGAAACTTCAAATTTATATTTTCGTTCACTTTTTTTTATCAAAATCAAAAATTGTTCGCATTTTAAAAAATCAAATTTTTCTCGAGACTTACAAAATAAATTTCATTTTAAAAATAATAGTAATTCGAAAAATATTATTTTTTTGGAAATGTTCACAAATTCAAAATAATGTTCGTTATAAAAAACAGAATTTTCAAAATGGTTTTGAAAGTTGAAAACAAGTTCCCATTGAAAAAATGTTTCACAAATTCAAAAAATGTCCATTTCTCGGCCTTAAAAATGTTCTTGTTTTCAGAAAATGTTTGTGATTTTTTAAAAAAATCTTCCTATTTCAATTTTTTTGCCTTTTCCAGAAGTTAATGCTTTTTCCTAAAAAAATGCTCATATGTTTTTAAAAAAATCAGGAGGTCACCACAACCTCGATAAGGAGGTGGACCTGAAGGAAAAAAAAGGCACGAGTTGGGTAGTGGCCGTCACTCGGACCAATCCCACTACTATAAACATCTCGCGGACCAAACATGACCCACGAGAACACCACAACTCTCCGCTCTGTCATGCCACTGTTGTCGTGAGCGTTTTGATAGACACATCAATTATCTCTCCCGATGCTTCTCGCAAAAAAACTCTCCCGTTGCAACGCACGGGCATATGTGCTAGTTGAACATAACATGAATTCAAAGTTTTGAATCACATTTGTAGTGCGCATTGATTTGGTACAATACACGTTAGGCTTGTCCAGAAATTTCAACCCGCGCCTTGTTAGCCCGAAATATTTAAGATATATCTTTGTCTCGTTGTGCTTCGACAACTCCCTCCATCTCAACCCACGCCTTGCTATTCCGAAATTACAACGCGCGCGAAAACTCCCACCTCCTGTGAAATCCCGACGCGCGAAATGCCCGTGGTACCTCTAAACCGAAAGAACCGCCTAAAATCGGTGGTGGTACTTTCGTAACTTACCCCACATTTCGGACAAGCGCGTCTCTAAGCCATGGTTCCTCACTGCCATCCCATCCGCCCACCCATTCGCACATCGAGGCCGCGAAAACCCGCGACGAAACCCCACACCCTGCTCCGTCCGCCACCCAGCCGGAGCCTCTTCCCCGACGACGACGTCCACAGCAACACCTCGACGTCCCTCATCCACCGTACCGGGTGAGGATCCGTCGTCGATCTCACCGTCCTGCTGGTTCAGCCACCCCGTCCTCCACCTCCAAGGAGCTGCCCCGACGTTCCCCTCATCTTTCGCGCCACCTCCATTCCCACACCGCCGTCTTCACCTGCACCACCGGAAGAGCATCATCATCACCGTTTCCTTGGATGAAGTTGCGGCCTAATCGGCGCCACCAAAGAGGTTGTACACTAATCACCATATTTTCTTCTTGATTCGATCTCACGGTGCTGCCGGCGCTCGGTCCCGAGCCGACACGGCGCGGCTCCATCCACGGCGGCGTCGCCGGCCACTTCCTCCACGGCGTCGCTCCCTCGGTGGTGACGTCCACATCAGTAGGAGCTTCTGTTGCTTTAGCTCCCGCTCGCGCTGCTGCTCTGCTCTTGCTCTCGATCCCCTGCCTGGTCTGCTCTTGCTATTGCTCTTGCTCGCGCTGCTGCTCTCGCTCTTGCTCTTGCTTGCGATGCTGCTCCGATTTAGCTACACTTCAGTCGACTGAATCGACTTTTGGGTTAGTCTATTTTCAGGGGGTGGGGGGGGCTCACCGGAGAGGTATCCCACTATCTATCTTAGGGTTCAGGATGGGGCGATGGTCGCCGGCGGTGGCGGGGCGTTGGCGGGGCGGTGGCGTGGGGATCGCCGGAGAAAAAGCTCAGCACGGGGGGCCTAGAGGGATGGCTGGGGCAGCGGCGGACCGGCGGTGGGGAGTGTTTTTGGGGTGGGCGGGGCGGCGCACCGCCGGCCGCGGGCAGCGGGGGCCTGCTGTTTGGCCGGCTCAGGGGGGTGGAGGTTGAAGATGAACCGCGGGCCCTTGATTTCGTATCCAACGGCTGCAAAATCGACTGAACAGAGATGAAAAAGTCAATCGACCGACGTGTAGCCTCACCTTGCTAGTGCGTTCAGTTTCGACAGCAAAATTCAGTTTCGACAGCAAAATTCAGTTTCGACAGCAAAATTTAGTTTCGACAGTTAAGTTCAGTTTCAACAGTTAAATTCAGTTTCGACAGTTAAGTTTAGAGATGAGCGGCTGATGTATTTTACATCTAGCACTTTGTGGTTATGTATTTTACGTCATGTATTGGAGATGCTATTAGAATTCCACTCAGGTTAACGTTGTTCATTGTCTCTCTTGTCCTGCTTCAGCCTCGGCGTCGTACAACTCACCGGAGCTGCTCCAACGACGAAACCCTCCATCACAGCGGAGCAGTACCTCGGGCTCCATCTCCAGACGCCTAAGATCTTCTTCCCCTCCTCCGACAGCAAAGTCAGCCGGAGCATCCTCACTGGCCAACCCAATCACGTTGAGATCGACATGGCTTCGCCAAAGAGGTTGTACACTTGTTGCATCTCTTTTTTACTCTACATGTTATATATATTGTCCACTGAGCATACGGATTTGTTCCTTTAGTGTCTCCTTGAAATAAAAAATATAGGAATTTTAATTTTCACTTGTCCTCCTTTTCAAATTCCTATTCATGAAGCACAAGGCTAAGAGATAGTAGCATAATAGCATTAAAACCGTACATTTTCTTGTGGTTTGACTTAATCTCACCATGCTTCTTTGCATCCTGTGATCTTCCAATTGTTGTGAATCAAACACCCAGATTGGCAGAAATCATGTGTTTTTAAACTCTGTTTTACACATGCATTCCTATCCTATTCCTGTCTATTTCATATCCCTACATTGTTGGAACCCTCCAACTCAAATGAGCCCTTACAGAATTACTTCTCTTACAGATAGTTGTCAAAGAAAACCTTGCGTGGTTTGTCCCGCTCCTGCTGCGCCGTCGTCCACCCCAGCTCAGCTGCTCCAACGACAGAAGGGTCCAGCACATCAGGGATCCGGCCTCCAGACTGTCTTTTGCCGCCTCGGATCTTCTTCCCCACCGCTGGCAGCCATGAAAACTGCATTACCATCATCAACCGAGCAGATGACCTCGAGAACTACACGGGTCCGCAAGAGAGGTCGCACTCTTTTGTGTCTGCTTACGTTATGCATCGCTTAATATTACATGCTACTTTATCATCCTGTTGACCGATTAGCCTCTGAGTCAGCTCCAAACTAATGGTCAAACTTGAGTTTTTAAATGGTTGTGGGGTACATATCGGGGCCGCTATCAATAGTATTTATCTACTATCTGGTTAATCTCCGGTGTCTACTATGAGTTTCATGTTGGGTGGGAAACAAACAGTAAAGAAGCCATTATCTGTATTTTTTAACTGAAGCCATTATCTGCCTGCTATTATTGGTTTTGGGTCTATCCACAGGTTGCTACCATCACTCTGGATTATTGCATGCACTCCTTACATAATCTCACTATGTTTTATTCCTATGCATGACAGTTATTGTAAACAATGGAACTAAACATGTAGAGCAAAAGAGGCGAGCCTTGCGTGGCAATAAAATTTCATGCGGACGTCGCTCCATGGTAGGCGCAAAGGCAGCCCCCCTGCACGCATTTCGGATTGTAATCGAGAGGAAGATATCTATTCTGAGGGGGATTCAGAAGGAGAAGACAACTTCTATTTACCCCCTGAGGTCTTCGCTCTAACTTGGCATGCTGATGTTGGTTATATCGTGCATATGGTGTCTTGCATTGCTTACTTTATACATCAAATATGTCATCTGCTTAGTTTAGACATCCTTTGCGCGAATGTCGTCTGTTTAGTTTATTCATCATTTATGTGAATTATGCAACGCCATCTTGTTTAGCCAGGCATCATATATGTGAATTTTGCAATGCCATCCTGCTTAGCCAGTCATCTTATATGTAAATTATACCAGGCCATCCTTTTTTTTTGTTACATATTATATTTGTCAACAATGTTATTACATTCAACTGCTCTTCATGTGCATCAGCCATTTGACACGGTGATGGCAAATTCTGGAATGAAAACAAGGTCTTCAGAGCAAACTATGCTATCTGACGAAGCGCATATCTCACTGGTTACGGTTAGCTCCTCAGAGGAGGATCCAGAAACAGATGACCAGTCCTATTCCCCCCCCCCCCGAGGTGTATTCTCTAACTTGGCAGGGTTATGTTGCTCATATCGTGCGTATGGTGTCTCGCATTGCTATATCATTTGATTAGTTTAGACATGCTTTGTGTGAATGCCACCTGTTTAGTGTCTAATTACCATATATGTGAATTATGCATTGCCATCTTGTTGCAAGACATTATATATGTGAATTATACAATGCTATATCTTGTTGCAAAGGCATTATATATGTGAATTATGCAATGCCATGCTGTTTAGCCAATCATCATGTATGTGAATTATATCATCCTATCATTTTTTTGTATTGCGTGTTCCATTTGTCGACAACGTTTGTATATTCAACTACTCTTCCTGTGCATCAGCCATTTGAAGCGGTGATGGAAGTATCTGGAGTGAAAACAAAGTATTCAGAGCATACAATGCTACCTGCTGAAGCAGACATCTTGCTAGTTACATAGAGCTCCTCAGAGGAGGATTCAGAGACTGATGACCAGTCCTATTTTTCCCCTGAGGTCTGTGCTCAAACTTGGCAGGGTTATATTACCCATGTCGTGCATGTTGTCTTGCATTGCTTAGTTTTTACATCATATATGGATTGTCATCTGCTTGCTTACTATATAAATCATATATCTGAATTATATCATGCCATCATGTTTACATAGTACATACACATCATCTATCTGAAATATGGCATGGCAACCCATTTAATAAAGACATCATATAGTTATATCATCTCATCCTGTTTAGTGTTTACAGTCATCATATTTTGAATTATGGCACTCTATCCGTGAATGTATGTGAATTATTGCATGCCAACCTATTTAATAAACACATTATATATTTATATCATGTCATCCTGTTTACATAGTCTCACATTTTGAACTATGTCTTTCCATCTTTTTTAGTTAGCCATCATAATGTGAAATTGTGTCATGCTATCCTATTTAGTTAGCCATCATATATGTGAAATTATGTCATGCTCTCCTGTTTAGTTAGACAACATAAATATGAATTATTTCATACCCTCTTTTATTCCCCACTATCCATTGCACCTGTCTATCATAAAGTGTCTATACTTTCAATTACTTTTCTTGTTTATCAGTCATTTGAATTGGAGAGCATGATGGCAGTATCTAAGGGAGTAACAACACGGTCTTCAGAAAAGATAGTGCTACCAGTTGATGCAGATAGAACCACGGTTGTACTTGCCCAAGGACCAGATCCACCACACATAACCCAGACTCTCGCAGATTGTACCCCTACCCAGTTGGACAGAGAACCAGCTACAACCCTTCTAACCCCAACCCGGCAGATAGTAACCCAGTTCCAGTTGACACAACACCGTCTCCACTACAGAGCGCCCAAACACGAGCATTTAGTGAGGGAACTGCAGTGCCCAAAGCACGAGGACCACCACTCAGAATCCCAACTCAACGCTTAAAGGAGAAGAAGATTTGTTCTCAGGTCAGGTTCTGTAGCTATGGTTCATACTCCTTTGCTCTTGCATGACTGTATTTACTCGTACCAACTATTTTCAAATTTGAAGGATGGAATTGAAACTCCAATGGCGCAACAGGTATGTTTTAAACCTGTTTCTTTAACTGGTTTGCTGTTGTAACCTGCTCTATGCTGATTTCAGTTTCAATTGAATAAACAGTTATGTTCTCATGTCATGCACATTACAAGTGTTGTTATTGCTCTATAGTTACCCACACTTATATTCTGTCTATTCTGCTTTGTCTTGAACAAATATTATTTGAACTGTGTCTCTATCTTGATTTGGCAACAAAAACTAGAATGATATAGACCATAAAGTGACCATGGTACATAGATATATGTTTGTTTCATGTTGTTATCCTGTCCACTTTACTACTGAACTCATTTACCAAAATGAGTTTCATATACAACATGGTAGACATGTGATGTGTCTGCTTGTTTCTCTTTTAGAATGCGGACAAAATATTGGAGAACAGTACCGCGTTATCCAATGGTAAAGGAAGTAATGCAAATAAGGTTCAAGTTAGTGAGACATCCCTATTGGTCTCCAAGAAAGCTGATAAAAACTATCTTGACGACACAGAGGGAACCCAAAAGTCCTGTCTTGATGTAGTGTTCGAGTTACTGGCCACTACTGCTGGCACAAGCTCTTCGAACTCGCTGCCTGAATCAGTTCGTCTTCTTGAGTCTCAACTTCAAGTTGAAAGACATCGATCAGATGTGCTGCGACAGGAAACTGAAGGACTGAGGAAGTCCCTCCAGAATTCAGAAGCATATTTTCTGGTGCAACAACAAGTGCTGGAGGATTTAAGCGCCAAACAAGAGAAAGTTAATAAGCTTGCTAAGCATCTTGCCAGCATTATGGGTACCCAGGATATTGTTTCTTGAGATCTTCTGAAGTGGTTTCAGTTCTAGATTTGTTTTGTTGCGGCGTTTATTTGCGCTGGTCGCCAACTTTGACAACTAGTGTATATGATATGATGCTTTGTTCCCTATATTTGCACTGGTGGCGAACTTTGATGCCCAGTGGATGTAATATGTGTAATAGCCGTGATAGCCTAACGTTAGTTGCTTGCTTATTTATTTCCTTGTTGTCTTGTTTATTTGTTTGCTTGTAGTCATTGCAGTTCTTTTTCCGCGGTTAGCTAGTGGCTGCAATAACCTATTTTTTAAAACTAGGCCACAATAACCATGGGCTAATATTTACTGGAGTGACACTGGGCCTCCTACGGGCCGTAGAAACAGTGGGCCTTCTACGGGCCGTAGAAACAATGGGCCTTCTACGGGCCGTAGAAACAATGGGCCTTCTACGGGCCGTAGAAACAATGGGCCTTATACGAGCCGTACGATCGATTGGCCAAACATGGGCCAAATAGACCGCATTATGGTCGTAAACGGGCTAGAGTTGGAATCGTCGGTTCATGGGCCGACCATAACGGGCCATCGTTAATAGGCCGTATTTGATGATGCTATGAAAACGGCCCAACGTATTAACGAACCACAAACGGGCCGACTGTAACCACGGGCTGAATTTGGCCCACAAGCAGAAAATGACAGTAACGGGCCGTAAGTAAACGAATGCTGGAAATGAGCCCAAGAATAAATGGGCTCTCAGAAGGCCGAAAGATAACATGGGCTGGAAACGGCCCAACGGAATAATGGGCCGTTAATGGGTAAAAGTGATACACTGTTCATTACGGGTCAGTTTCACCACGGGCCGTTAATGGGTGTAAAGTGATACACTGTTCATTACGGGCCAGTTTCACCACGGGCCGTTAGTAGGCCAAGAGTTACATAGGGCCTCATATGGGCCGAAAGACGTCATGGGCCATAAATGGGCCAGAAGTGAAAACGGGCTAGAATCATATTGGATGGCCCAGATGACGCTACTGGGCCTAATTCGAATAGGGCATAACGGGCCTTGGGTTAGCGGGTCGTAAATGGGCTATATGCGAACATGCCATTAACAGGCTTTCCATGGGCCGGCCCGCCACCTTTTGACCAAGTCAAACGGGCCGGCCTTTTCATAGGAATGGGCCTCTGTTCGGCCGTGCCACGTGTCGACGTATCATAGGCGCCTATCTGACCCACTGACGAGCTGACACATGTTTCGTCTGGCCAATAAGAATTTTACACGTGGCAATTTCCCATTGGTCGTGGCTGTTAACGGGTTATCGGATCCAAAACCCGACCCGATAGCTTAACGGCGTTCCGTTACGGTGGATGCCACGTGTCGGTCACCCTTGACGAAAGCACTTCTGTGACGCGCGATTTATCGTCATGGAAGTGGACACTTCCGTGATGATAATTTTGGCAATGCCATGGAACACTTCTACGACAGCACAGGTATGACTATCTTGATTCTGTCATAAATTTGTCATGGATGTACATGCATGACAGAAAACGCGACCTACTGCGACAAACACGTATCATCACGGAAGTGTATTTTTTTGTAGTGTTTGCACAAACTGGTGGTGAACACATGATACAGTCCACTATTCAGCTGCTTTGGATTGCTCAGATATCCAGACTGATGCTGCTGCTGACCTCCTTGGCCAGATTGCTGATTATAGCCACCTTGATTTCCTTGAGAGCCTTGAAAGTTGGAATTTGAACCGCCGCCCGGGCCATGAAAACAACCGCCGCCCGGCCCATGATTGTCGTCGAACATGTTAGAGTTCTTGAAAGCCTTCATGATCGTACAGTCCTTCCATAGATGAGTGGTCGGCTTCTACTGAGTACCGTGCCTTGGACATGGCTCATTTATCAACTGCTCAAGAGTGGGACCTGACCCACTGGACCGAGGAGGTGGTCTCCCCTTACGTCGTTGATTGTTGCCCTGCGCATTGGTGTTAGCCACAAACTCCGAGCTACCGTCAACCTTACGTTTATTATTGCCTCCTTGATTCACAGGGTTATGCTGATGACCCTTGGCATTGCCGTTCTTATTTCCCTTACCTGTCTTCTCATCGTCAGACTCGGGATCGTTGGTACTATCAGAACCAGCGTACTTGACTAGAGCCGTCATTAGCTGGCCCATGTCATTACAATCGCTCTTGAGCCGCCCAGCTTCTATTTCAGAGGCGTAAAACGACATTTTTTCTTCAACATTAAGATTGCAGAGCCAGCATCCATCTTATTAGATGAATGTATT
Organism: Aegilops umbellulata; assembly: GCA_032464435.1. NCBI lineage: Eukaryota > Viridiplantae > Streptophyta > Magnoliopsida > Poales > Poaceae > Aegilops > Aegilops umbellulata. Next base: position 415,093,839 of record CP136055.1, read on the forward strand.
ATGGCTTTGACCCGGCGCACCCAATGGGTTGTGGACTCACCCTCCTCTTGGTTGCAATTAGTTAAATCCACAATTGACATGGGCTGCATGCATGTGTCTTTGAAGTTATGAATAAGCCGGGCCTTTAACTCTGCCCATAAACCAATGGAATTAGGTGGCAGCCCCTTTAACCAAGTGCGGGTCGTCCCATCCAACATCATGTGAAGTACTTGGCCATAGCAGCATCACTGACCTCCAGTAGTTCCATGGCCATCTCATAACTTTCAATCCATGCCCCGGGCTGTAAATCAGCCGTGTAATTAGGCACCTTTCGAGGCCCCTTGAAATCCTTGGGCAACCGCTCGTTACGCAGAGCCGGCACCAAGCAAGGGACACCTCCAGTCCTCGTGGTCACGCCTGCCTCAATAGAGGTCATCGGATAAACCGGAAAAGACTGGTAAGCTACCTGCTGAGCCGCCCGCTCAGCCTCTTGGCGTATCTTGTCCTGGTCAACCAAGTTAGGAGCTCCATCACGCGCCGGGTCATGCCCGCACGGCTGGTCACAACGCCGGGCGTTGCATGAAAAGGCTGCTGAATCTATGTGCCTGCTATAACTCGGGCTCCGGCTTGGGCGAGGGGTCGAATGAATCCTGTCTCGACTATAAGAATATGCCTCCTGCTGCGCCTGAGCCGTTTGAAGAAGTTCTCTGACCCTTCGTGTTTCAATCGCCGTCGGAGAGTCGCCCTCCACCGGGGGAGCCACCAATCGTGTTCTCCAAAGGGTTAGAATAATGACCAGGTGGTGTTGGTACATAATGAGGTGGGTCGGTATTCATACGAGGGGGTTCCATCACCCGTGGTTGAACCGCGTCCCAGCCCCGGGCATTGCAACCCGATTTACCTCCGGAGGGTTACTGGGGCCTGCGCCGGGTGTGCGGAAGAGGTTTCTAGGATCATAAGTCGGAGGCAGATGGGATTGAGCCTTCTGGTGCCTTCTCCTCATAACCTCATTTGACGCGTTCAGATCCATTGTAAGTTGTAAAGCCTCTGATTGAATCTGCTGCGTTCGAGCATCCAAAGCCACCCGCTCTGTGGCCATCCCAACGTCCTCCGCCGCTAGGTTTTCCTTGGCTTGTGCTACCTCCTCACGTAACCATGCCACTTCTGCATCATGTTGAGCCTGATCCGCCGGATTAACCATGGTGGTTAACATGGATGTCATCCTATCCATGAGATCCATCAGCACCTGAGCCGGCGGGCGTGCAGGGCCTCCTGCCCCGGCTACCGCTGACCTGGAGGTTATCGCTGTCGTAGCCATAGAGTTTTGAACGGGTTGCGTGCTAGCCATGAAGATCCCTACTCTGCTCGGTGGCTCAAAAGGGGTCTGGAATACTGCTGCCATCAGAACAGCACCCAAGCCCACCGTCTTGCAGTTGATACAACGAATCCGTCTCACCCGTGGACGACTCACCATTAGAGTACATGACCGTCTCACCGCCAGACACAGATCCTTCAGAAAATTCCCCTCCATGGATGCATCCCACGAAGGCACGCTTCATGGCGGGCTGAGCCCGGGCAGGTTTCGCACGCTGAGCCGTCTCGATGATGTCGGTGTAGATGTCCGGCTCAAGGCCCGGCTCGCCGATCTGGCCAATGAAAACGTGGATTCCGCCGAAGGGGACACGATACCCGTACTCAATTGAGCCGGCGTCGGGGCCCCAGCCTGCGTTGTCGATGTAGAGCTTGCCGTGACGACTCTTGGTCATCCGGCCCACAACGTATCCCTTGAGCCCTTCGAAGCTGCCCTTCAAGAACTCAAATCCATCGTGCGCAAGCCCCACGGTGGGCGCCAACTGTCGTGGAATTGTCACGGCAGATTTCTTAGTGAAAGGACTTAATCGTGGAGCCATCGCAACTAGGAAGCTTAAAGGGGTTAAAACAGGACAAAGGACACGAGGGTTTATACTGGTTCGGCCCCTTGCGGTGAAGGTAAAGGCCTAATCCAGTTTGAGGTTGTATTGCTTATGTTTCGATTACTAGGGAGCGAATCCGCTTGACCTAGCTTTCGATCTGATCTTACCTATCCTAAACCGCCGTCGGGTCGTCCCTTTATATACAGAGGTCGATGCCCAGCGGCTCATAGAGTCCCGGCCGGCTCATAAATAGTGTCCGAATCGGTCTCTAACTATCTTTGTCTTACAATACAAGTTGTGTACTTATGGCAGTTTATCTCTATGGGCCTTGAGTCGCCTTTGGGCCTTGGGCCCTTAACTGAACCGCCATCTTCCAAAGCTGTCTTGGGTTTCATGAATCGCCATAGGTATAACCCGGCCCCTCCTGGGAGGTCATACCTAATAGTTATATCCCCAACAATATCCAGCGCCCAGACTGCAAACATCCAAGTAATTGAAATCATCCTCAATTTTTTAGCCGACACATGAGCTCGTCTTGAAAATTTCTGACAACCATCACATTTACAGACCAAATCCTCTGCATCAGCATGAGCCGTCAGCCAATAAAACCCATGACGAAAAGCCTTGGCCACGAGAGACTTAGAGCCGACATGATGACCACAATCTCCTTCATGAATGTCTCGTAGAATCTCATGGCCTTCCTCACGAGAAATACAATGTTGAAACACCCATGTGACACTAAATCGGTGCAACTCTCCATTGACAATAGTCATTGACTTAGACCGCTGGGTTATCTGTCTGGCTGAAGTTTCATCTTCAGGTAACTAGCCCCGGGTCATATAAGCCAAATATGGAACTGTCCAATCAGGAATAGCATGAAGAGCCGCCACCAACTGCGCCTCCGGGTCAGGAACATCAAGATCTTCGTCTGAAGGTAATTTGACTGAAGGGTTATGCAGAATATCAAGGAAAACATTAGGTGGTATCGGCTTATGCTGAGACCCTAGCCGGCTTAAAGCATCAGCCGCCTCATTTTTCCTGCGATTAATATGTCCCACTTGATAACCTTTGAAATTACCAGCAATATCATCAACCTCTCGGCAGTAAGCCGCCATGAGTGGGTCTTCAAAATCCCAAGTGCCTGAAACTTGTTGAGCCACCAAATCTGAGTCGCCAAAACACCTCACCCGGCTTAGATTCATCTCTTTATCCATCCGAAGACCATGGAGCAAGGCTTCATACTCAGTTGCATTGTTAGTACAAGGGAACATCAACCTTAAAACATAACAAAATTTATCACCTCGTGGGGAAGTCAAAATAACTCCAGCCCCCGAGCCTTCCAACTGCGTGGATCCATCAAAATGAATAGTCCAATATGTGCTATCCGGCTTCTCCTCAGGCATCTACAGCTCGGTCCAGTCATTGATAAAATCCACAAGTGCTTGAGACTTGATAGTTGTCCGAGGCATATACTTCAAACCATGGGGCCCAAGATCAATGGCCCACTTGGCTACCCGACCTGTGGCTTCTCTGTTTTGAATAATATCCCCCAGGGGAGCAGAACTGACCACATTGATGGGATAACCAAAGAAATACTGCTTCAGCATACGACTAGCCATGAACACTCCATACATCAGTTTCTGCCAATGTGGATACCTCTTCTTGGATTCAATGAGGACCTCACTGATATAATAAACTGGCCGCTGAACCGGATATTCCTTGCCTGCCTCTTTCTGTTCCACCACAATTGCTACACTTACGGCTCGACTATTAGCAGCCACATAGAACAATAAGGGCTCCTTATCAATAAGAGCTGCAAGAATCAGCGGCTCAACTAACTGTTTTTTCAATGCTTCAAACGCGTGATCAGCAACATCACTCCAGACAAAAGTGATTTGTTTTCTTCATCATCTGGTAGAGAGGGATAGCCTTCTCGCCCAGCCGGCTAATGAATCGGCTTAAGGCTGCAATGCGACCCGCCAAGCGTTGGACATCATTTATACACGCCGGCTTAGCCAAAGAAGTGATAACCTTAATTTTCTCCGGGTTAGCTTCAACGCCCCTTTCAGAAACCAAAAAACCCAAAAGCTTGCCTGCTGGCACATTGAAAACACACTTGGCCGGGTTAAGCATCATCTTGTAGAACCGGAGATTGTCAAAGGTCTCTTTCAAATCATCTATCGAAGTCTCTTTCTTCCTGGATTTCACAACAATATCATCCACATAAGCATGAACATTGCGCCCAATCTGGTCATGCATGGAGGCAATTCTGAACACATCGTTGATAAGTCGCCTAGGCACTCTTGAGACCAAAAGGCATAGACACATAGCAGAAGGCTCCAAAGGAAGTGATGAAAGTTGTATTCTCCTGGTCCTTAACTGCCATCTTGATCTGATGATAACCAGAGTAAGCATCCAAAAAACTCAAAAGCTCACAACCCGCCGTAGCATCAATAATCTGATCAATACGGGGGAAAGCAATAGGGTCAGCCGGACATGCCTTGTTAAAGTCTGTGTAATCCACACACATCCGCCAAGCACCGTTCTTCTTGAATACCAGCACCGGGTTAGCCAACCACTCAGGATGAAAAACTTCCACGAAAAACCCAGCCGCCAAGAGCCGGGCCAGGTCTTCACCAATGGCCTTGCGCCTTTCTTCATTAAAACGACGAAGGAATTGCTTGACTGGATTAAACTTTGGATCTATATTGAGAGTGTGCTCAGCGAGTTCCCTCGGTACACCTGGCATGTCAGAAGGTTTCCATGCAAAGATGTCCCGATTCTCATGGATGAACTTGATGAACGCGCTTTCCTATTTCTGATCCATATTAGCACTAATACTGAATTGCTTGAATGAGTCGTCAGGAACAAAATCAACCGGCCTAGTGTCATCTGCCGACTTAAACTTCAACGGAGGGTCATGCTCCGTGGTTGGCTTCTTTAGAGGTGTCATATCTGCCGGGTCAACATTATCTTTGTAAAACTTCAACTCATCTGTTGCACACATAGACTCAGCATAAGTAGCATCACCTTATTCACATTCTAAGGCTATCTTCCTGTTCCCATGCATTGTGATGGTACCCTTATAACCCGGCATCTTAAGCTGCAAATAAACATAACAAGGTCTTGCCATAAACTTAGTATAAGTCAGCCGCCCAAAAAAGTGTGATAAGGGCTCTGGATCTTGACCACCTCAAAAGTCAATGTCCCAGCTCTATAATCATGATCATCACCAAAAGCCACTTCCAAAGCTATCTTACCCACTGGATACGCCGACTTACCAGGCAACACACCATGAAAAACAGTATTAGATGGCTTAAGATCTTTATCAGTTAAATTCATACGACGAAAAGTGTCATAGTAAAGGATATTGATGATGCTGCCTCCATACATGAGCACCTTAGTAAACTTGTACCCCCAACCTGAGGCGCAACCACCAAAGCCAACTGACCCGGATTGTCAACCCGGGGCGGGTGATCCTCACGGCTCCAAAGAATAGGATTTTCAGACCATAACGAGGAATCGCTGGCTCAGCTGCGTTCACCGCCCTTTTATGGATCTTATGGTATCGTTTGCATAAATTCGTGGTGAACACATGATATTGTCCACTATTCAACTGTTTTGGGTTGCTCTGGAACCCTGACTGCTGCTGTTGATTACCCTGGTTGGACTGCTGGTTAAAGCCCCCTGACCACCTTGTCCTTGAAAACCGGAACTTGAATCGCCGCCTCCAAAGCCATGTCCGTGAGAGCCAGAGCCTGCCCCGCCATGCGGGGCATTACCATTATTGTGGTTCTGGTTGAGGTTGTAATTCCTGTACTCCCTCATGATGCTACAATCTTTCCATATGTGCGTTGACGGTCTATCAGGCCGGCTATGCCTTGGGCAAGGCTCGTTCAACATCGCCTCTAGATTAGATCTTGACCCTGTAGATTGGGGCTTGAACCTTCCCTTGCGGCGGCGATCATTGTTCTGCATATTAGTGTTAGCCACAAAATCTGAGCCACCGTCTCTGTGCTTGCGCTTACCATTGTTACCTTGACCCGTCGTATTCTGTTGCTGCCCCTTGCCATTTTTCTTCCCCTTTCCAGCCTTCTCCTCATCAGATTCTGGATCCTTGGTACTATCTGAGTCGGCGTACTTGGCGAGAGCCGCCATGAGCTCCCACATATCATTAAAGTGGCGCTTAAGCCGCCCCAGCTTCTGCTTGAGGGGAAGGAAATAGCAGTTTTTCTTTAACATGAGGACAGTTGAGCCGACATTAATATTGTTTGAGGAGTGAATAATCATTGAGATCCGGCGCACCCAATGGGTCGTTGACTCTCCTTCACCCTGGACACAAGTGTCTAAATCAAGAATCGACATGGATTGCTTGCATGTATCCTTGAAATTCTAAATGAAACAAGACTTTAATTCAGCCCATGAACCAATGGAGTTAGCAGGCAACCCTTTCAACCAGTTACGAGCCAGCCCGTCCAACATCATGGTGAAATACTTAGCACATGCGACATCACTAACATCCAACATCTCCATAGCCATCTCATAGCTCTCAATCCAAGCCTCTGGGGGCTGATCTGCTATGTAATTAGGCACTTTACGAGGGCCCTTGAAATCCTTAGGCAAGCGCTCGTTGCGTAGAGCCAACAATAAACATGGCACACCCAATGTTCTAGAGGTCACTCTTGCCCCCACAGACATTGACGGATAAACCAGAGATTGTTGTTGAGCTGCTAGCTGAGCCGCCAGTTCGGCCTCACGCTGCGCCCTGCCCTGGTCCACCAAAGCCTGCACATCATTGCCAGCACGCGGCGTGTCATGCCTACGAGGCTGATTACGGCGCTGTTCACTGCTCGAAACTGCTGGCGAGTCAATATGCCTGCTATAACTCCAGCTTTGACGAGGGTTTGAGTGAATCCGTTCACAGCTATACGAATAAGCCACTTGTTGAGCCACTGTTGTCTGAAGAAGCTCCCTGGCGCTCCACGTCTCTATCATCGCCGGAGACTCGCCTTCAACTGGGAGAGCCGCCAATCGTGTCGCCACAGCAATCATATTATCCAGAGGGTTAGAATAATGACCCGGCGGTGTCGGAACATGCTGAGACAGAGTCATATCCAAATGAGGCGGGTCCGCCGTACGTGGCTGAACCGACGCTCCGGTCACGGGCGCCTCAACCGCCCGGTTCACCACAAGCGGGTCACTGATCCCTACCCCCGGTGTGTTGAAAAGGTTTCTCGCATCGTACTCCGTAGGTAAGCAACTATAGTGCCTCCTTATGATGGCATTTGAAGCATTTTGATCCAAGGTAAGACGAAAAGACTATGCATGAATCCGTTGTGCATGTACACCCAAAGCAGCTCGCTCTGTGGCCATCCTAGTGTTTTCAGCTGCCAGCTCTTCCTTGGCTTGAGCTATCTCATCTCGTAGCCTCGCAACATCCACCTTATGTTGTTCTTGAGTGTACGGGGTCACCTCCACCCCCATCTAAGCTGCCAAAGCATCCAGCAATTTGGTCAGAACCTGAGCCAGCGGGAGCGCAGAGCCGCTAGCCGCAGCCGTCGCTGCAGCCGTTGAGCTGGAGGTCATTGCCGCGACGGTTGTCGAACCAAGTACTGGTTGTGTACTGGCCATGAAGATTGCCACCCTGTTTGGCGGCTCTAGGGGTTTGGAATACTGTCACCATCGGAATAGCCCCCAAGCCGGTCGTCCTGCAGTTGATACATTGGATCGGTCTCACCAGCTGACGACTCACCATCAAAGTAGATGGCCGTCTCACTACCAGATACAGATCGTTCCTCATGTTCCGCCCCATAGATGAAACCCATGAAGGCGTGCTTCACAACGTTTTGATCTGTGGCGGGTCATGCACGCTGAGCCGTCTTGACGAGTCGGTGCAAGTGTCCGGCTCAGGACCTGATTTGCTGATCTTGGCGATGAAAACGTGGATTCCACCGAAGGGAACCCGTTACCCGTACTCGATTGAGCCGGCGTCGGGGCCCAAGCCTGCGTCGTCGATGTAGAGCTTGTCGCGACGACTCTGGGTCATTCGGCCCATAACGTATCCCTTGATCCCAGCAAAGATGCCCTTTAAGAACTCGAAACCACCGTGCGCTGGCCCCACGGTGGGTGCCAACTGTCATGGACTTAACACGACAGATGTCCTAGCGAAAGGACTTAGATGTGGAGCTATCGTGACTAGGTTAGCTTAAAGGGGTTAATCGGGACAAAGGACACAATGAGTTTATACTGGTTCGGCCCCTCATAGTGAGGTAAAGGCTTACTCCAGTTGGGGTTGTATTGCTTGGGTTTCGATTACCAGGAAGCGAATCCGCTTGACCTAGTTCTCGACTTGTTGTTTCTTGAGTTAACCCGCCGTCGGGTCACCCCTTTATATACACAGGTTGATGCCCTGCGGCTTACAGAGTCCCGACCGACTCATACACAACGTGCCCGGCTCAGTGACTAACTAAGCTTGCCTTACAATACAAGTTACACATATGGCGGTTCATGCTCTCGGGCGTCAAGTCACCTCTGAGTCTTTGGCCTTCAACAGGCTTCCTTCATGACCCGCCATCTTCATCTTTAAGTCGTCAGTGGTATGACCCGACCCCTCCTGGGCGGGTTATACCCAATAGTTATATCCCCAATAAAGGGGTTAGTGGTGCATTAGAGCAATGCCTGCTCCATGCGGTGGACCAGGTGTGTGGATTCCATCGCATGAGTAATCTATCTTCAAATCATAGGCACTGTTGACGGTTATATAAGGCGGGTTAGGGCCGGAGGTAGAGGGGCTTATTTGCTTTCCATGAACCCCATCCTTGGCCGCCAAGGAAGGGAGATTATGATATCCAAGAAAGATCTTGCTGGTGATTCTGTACATCTCCAGCGACCACCATAATACAAACGATAACTAGGCAGGAGTAGGGCCTTACCTCTCCTCTAGAAGACCAAAATGTAGGTAACCTGCCACGTCTCTGCCTTAACATTCCGATCCTCCGTGCGCTCACCCTTGCAGTACAGATTGTTGTACATGGACGACATTGTCAGAACGAAACTCCGATAGGCCTTTTGCCGGACGATGGAGGTGATGCCGGGGCGGGGGGGAGGTTGCGAGGATGCGGGAGATGGCTGGGGATGGGGACGCCTTGCCGCCATGCTTTCATAGCCACAAATGAAGCCGCGTGGCCATCCAAACAGCCTCTTGGGGAATCGAGGGGAGTGGTGGACGCCATCAATAGGCACGGTGGCGCGTGTAGCCATGCACGCACATCGTGCAACTTCAAATCCGGTTGTGACACAAGGAGGAAGAAGCTTAAACTACCAACCTCCCAAGTCTTGAAATATGGAGGCTACATGTATGTTCATGACGTGAGCTCCATGAATTATGACGATCGGGAGCCATATGACAACTCTGCTAAGTTGTCATTTTGATATAAAAAATCATCAATTTAGCACTTATTATGGTGATGGGGTCACATGGCGACTCTTCTAGAGTTGCTCTTACCGCTACTAGGGTAAACCTTATAGGTAGAGACTTAGCAACAACGTTGCTCTATAACACGCGCTACTGCTAACTTACAACACCGCCGGGAGGAAAAGCACACTACAGGTAAGCCTGAAGCAGTAGTGCGGAGCCGAACCGCGCTGCTGCTAAGTGGTCCCCATAATACCCATCAGGCTACCTATAGTAGCAGCACGGCCCACTAAACCGCTACTACTGCTAAACCGATAGCAGTAGCGCGTGTTATAGACCCACCGCTGCAACTATTGTGAGAACGAAGGGAGGAGCGACCATCACCGATGGTCGAATATATCAAATAGGGAGTGCCCATCATATACACCACACGAGATGAGAGTTTTCAAGGAAGACTTGGCAGACCAAAAGTCAACTCGTGTTGAATAGTGATATGTGTGCTGAGTTCCTGGTAATTAACGTCGATTTATAATCTTTTAATTATGAACACAGGAAATGTCTAGCGATGATAGGATCCCTGAGTGTGATTACTGCAGCGACGACCGGGGTATATGCAACAGGCATCACCTGGAAAACGGTAGCTTCTTCACCATCAAGCTAGATGAGACCTTTGATGTTTTTACGGTATGTAATTAACGACTACAAGTATTTTTCCGTAATTAAGCATGACTTGTGCTTCTTTGCTTCAATGTGTAATTTCCATTTTTTTACTATTCAACTAATGCATCCTCTGCCATGCAAGACTGTATGTCTTGGAGAAGCTCGGTTTCCAAGATACGGACAATACGGAGACGAAGATATCTCACCATAAGACTCAACATGGTTACACTTTTCGGGATAGGCTCTACTATACTTTAATCTCTCACATTTTGGTTGCTCAGATGGAAGAGCTCTATGCAAGGCCTATGTATTTCAGGAGGATATGCCAATAACCTTCGATATTCATCATGAAGATGATATTGAAGCTAATATCAATATTTGAGTGGATGTGGATATGCTTCCAGTTATACCTCTATGTGAGTTTGTCAAATAATTTTTTAATTTATATTGTTTATTTAAAAATAGTTAACAGCTTATTTTCATTCTTCAAGAAATGTACGAAAGGTAGTAGACAAAACCTACTACAGTTATGGCTCTGAGCTAACTTGCGAGGAGAAAATTCATCTTGTCTCATTTATTAATGATGTTGAGACTTTCAAGAACAATTATGAAATTAACTCAAATTATGCTTAATACGTGCCACTAGTCTATGTGTTGAACTACGGTAACATCCATGGAAATAGCATGGTAAGATTTTTACTATTATGGCACCAGTGCATCGTTTGCATACATTAATTCTTCTTAAGCTAAACTACATTGCTACTCTCTCTATAACGAAATGCTCTTATATTTCTTTACGGAGGGAATGTGTTATTATTATGTTCTTCAACAGAAACTCCCGAAGGATTGTGTGCCTCATATGATGTACATGAAAGGTGACATGAATATTATTAGCTTACGGCCAAGTCTGCCTACGGTTCACCATAGTGCATACTCGATTTATCGAAGAGATGAAGACCTAATCAAAGGATGGAGAAAAGTTATGAATGATTGCAGGGAACTACTTCGAGGCAACATGGTGCGCAACCCACAAATTAGAGAGAAGTGGATCTCTATTCTCCATAATGGAGATTCAGGAGCTATCCTGTTTTATGCTATTTTACCTGAGAAAGAGTAGCAGGTCCTAGCTAGTACTCATCATGTGCTAAGAACAATTAGCTAGTGTTGGTTATGACTATGATGGCGATGGGGAGTTGTTATTATTATGATGATGATGAGCTATGTGCTAGAATGTGCTAGAATGATGACTTGTTACATATATATGACTATGAGGAGGAGGAGGACTTGTTATTATGATGATGATGAAGATGATGATATAATAACTCATCATGATATAAGAATCTCTTAATTGCTACTGTGTCAAAACTTGTATAATGGTGTATAAATATAGTATAAACAAAAGAAATGAAATACGAATGAATAATAGTAGCGCAGGGGTAAAGACACACGTTGCTAGTACTTAGCAGTAGCACCGGTCTAACCCCACGCTACTGATAACTGACTTAGCAGTAGCGTGTGTCAGACCAATGCTACTGCTAGGCAAAAATCCCGTGCTACTACTAGGGTTTTCCCTAGTAACTTGGACGATTTAGTTATAAATGAGTTGCGATGGGTTTGGTCAAATTTGTACTATGGTTCACTTACGCAGGCCTATGCGGGACGCCATGCTGCTTCCCTGATCGAGGGGCTTGGCACTTTGATTCATATCTTAGGGGAATGTTCATCGTCTAGCCCGCCAAGCAAGTGCCATTTGTGGTAGCTTATGATTAGTTTTGTTCCAGGACACCAATCCCTGGTCAACGGTCACCAGGGTGGGATGGCCATCGGGAACCGGGGGGTTGATGCCCTGGGTATTGCAGCACGAACTAGATTCATCTTAGCAATAGAAAGAACAAAATATTAGAGAAAAATTGGAAGAGTAGACGCATTTGATAGTTTGAAAGGAAAAATTACAAAGTCTTGGTAGTGGGGCATGTGTGATAAATAGGTTGCAGAGTAGATTGCGGATGAGCCTCTGTTTTCGAGTCGCTCGACTAGTCGCGACTACTCGACGAGTCGCCATAGCAGGAGCGACTCAGGCTCTCGACTCGACTCCTGGCATGAATCGAGTGACTCGAGCGACTAGTCTCGACTAGTCACTGTGTATGAGTCGAACGACTCACTTATTTTCTTGGCCCATCAGCTAGTCAGGCCCCCAACACTTATGTGCCTTTTAACAATATTTGCTTGGCCCATCAGCCCATCCCACCCCTGGAAACCCTATAGGGGATCCATTTCCCCTCACCATGACCTAACCCTCTCCCTGGCGGTTGCCTTCCCTCCTCCCCTAGTTGCTGGTGGTGGTGTGCCCCTCCCCTCCTCTGGCTGTTGCTGCTGCTGTGCTGCTTCCCTCCCTCCTCTGGTTGCTGCTGCTGTTGTGCTCCTCCACTCCTCCCCTGGTTGATGCTGCTACTGTTGTGCTCCTCCACTCCTCCCCTGGTTGTTGTTGCTGCTGTGTGCTCCTCTCCTGGTAACTTGGTAAGTACTATCATGTATACTCTTTCCTCTCTTTTCTTTTTGCTCTGATCTAGATGCTGCTGCTGCGAGGACCTCTAGTGTTTCTGCTAGGTAGCTTAGGGCTTGATTTGGTGGAAAAAAACAACTAAGTGGAGTTATCTTTCCTTCTATCACAGATTCACAGCAAGCACCATGTCCTCCCAGCCAGGGATAGCCCAAGTTGTTCGATCAGCTCAAGCTGCAGAAGAAGCTGATGAGCACTATGATCCATTCAAAGATACTAAGAGGAGGCCAATAAGGAGCAATGTTCCAGCATGGAAATATGCATTTTGGCCAGATCTTAACAAGAGGTTGTTGCTGCAATGTAATTTGTGCGGCAAGCAAATTACCTCTAGACCTTGTAGGATGAAGAAACACCTTGCTGGGGGGTTTTACAATTGTGAGTATGTGCACCAAAACAACCCCTGCAATTTGAAAGGAGATGCACGACTACTTGAAGACTCACTCATTCCGTTTCAAAAATCTTGAAGGAGATGAAGGTGGTGAATAAGGTGTTGAAAACAGGATTGTGCAGGAAGTTCAAGAGCTTCCAGCTCCAACTCCAATGCCTCCACGAAAAGGAAATCAGAGGGGAGTACTCATTTGGCAGCAACGGTGGCAAAGAAGCAAGCAAAGTCCATTGCAGATCAGATTCGGAAGACACCGGAAGAGGTGGTTGCGGAGAGACATATGTCAAAGGGCACTCAAAAGACCATGAAGGATTACAACAAGAAGACAAAGGAGCAAAAAGATGATGCAATTGGCCCTGAGTTGGTAGTCCAAGTAGTTAGCGATAATGGGTCTAACTACAATGCAACCGGTAGACTTCTAATGGAAAAGTATCCTACAATGTATTGGACACCTTGTGTTGCCCACTGTTTGGATCTTATGCTAGAGGACATCGGGAAGATCAAAGAGTTCAGCCGCTGCATTGCTAAAGCAAAGAGAACAACCAGATTTATTTATTCCCATGGAAGGGTTCTTCATTTAATGAGAAGCTTGAATGGTAAGCAAGAAATTGTGAGGCCTGGAGCAAATCGTTTTGCTACGTCATTCCTTACTTTGGCATGCATGTGTAAGCAAAGGCAAACATTGAAAACTCTCTTTGTTAGCCCACAATGGTATGCAAACAGATTGAATGACAGCAAAGGAGGGAAGGCGGCTGAAGCAACTGTGATCTCCGTGTCATTTCGGCAATCAGTGGAGCATTGCATGAGAGCTTCACAACCACTTCCTAGAGCTTTGAGGATCGTTGATGGTGATGAGACTCCGGCTATGGCAGAAATGTGGACAACCATGGATTTTGCAAAGACACACATAAAGGAAGCTTTGACACATAAGCCAAACCTCCTAGGTCAAGTGGTAGCTATTGTTGATAAGAGGTGGGATAATCAGATGGAACAAAAGCTACATGGGGCTGCTTTGTTCTTGAACCCAAATAAATTCTTTACCATTAAGGAGTCCAACAAAAGACAAGCTTCCCGTCTACGTTCAATGTTCAATGATGTGCTATGGAAGATGGTGCCCGATGATGAGCAGAAAACAACTATAAGTAGGGAAGCGAAGGACTATGAGCTGGGGAGTGAATGTTTCTCGAAACCATTATCAATTAAAGACCGTGACAAAAAAGCCCTCGTAAGTATAAATTTTATGGCAGCTTGTGTCTTCTTGTTCAACTCAATTACTCCACTAATTGCTGGTTATTGTGGCCTTCTCTTTAATGTGGGACTTCTTGGTTCTGTAGTTCTTTGGTGGAATGCTTATGGTGGCCTTGCTTTTGACCTCCAAACTCTTGCAAAGCGAATCATCAGTCTATGTTGTTCAGCATCCAGCTGCGAGCGCAATTGGAGTGTATTTGCTCATGTAAGTAGCCATTAGTTGGCTAGTTTGATAGGCTAATTGTAGCAGCTTCTCACGTATTTGTGTGCTTGCAGATCCACACCGAAGGGAGAAACCGTCTAGAGTACAAGAGATTGAACAAGCTATCATATGTCTCGTACAACCAGAAAATGGAAGCTATGTTTCAGAATCTGCGTGAGCAAGGATCTAAAGCAAAGAAATCTAGTGCACTTGTCCTAGAAGAATTCTAATGGGATAATGAATGGGTTGATATCAATGCTAAAATGGTACATGAAGATCAAGCTCAAGTCATGGACGGTGAAACGCCACTACTTTGGTCTCAGGTTGATGAAGCCATGGGTGCGTCAACTTCTCTAGCAGGCCGCAACTATCCTAGGAGAGCTCGTGGTGATCCTAGCGAGTCTATTGCACGACCCTGTAACGCCCTCGATGCGGCTATATCTCCCACGTGTCGAGGCACGACTTAGAGGCATAACCGCATTGAAAGCAATGTCGCAAGTGAGGTAATCTTCACACAATCCATGTAATAAATAAAGGGGAAAGATACATAGTTGGCTTACAATCGCCACTTCACACAAGTACATAAATAGCATCCATCATACAGATTACACTCAAGGTCCGACTACGGTACCAAAATGAAAGAAGACTACCCCAAATGCTAAACAGATCCCCGGATCACCCAACTGGGCTCCACTACTGATCATCTGGAAAAGAAACATAGTAACGGCCACGTTCCTCGTCGAACTCCCAAGTGAGCTCGGTCGCGTCATCTGCACTGACATCGTTGGTACCTGCAACTGTGGGGATAATATCTGTGAGTCACGGGGACTCAGCAATCTCACACCCGCGAGATCAAGACTATTTAAGCTTAAAGGTGGGAAAGGGGGGTTTGTGAGGTGGAGCTGCAGCAAGCGACTAGCATATGGTGGCTACAGCGCAAAAGAGAGCGAGAAGAGAAGGCAAAGCACGGTCGTGAAGCTAGAAGTGATCAAGAAGTGATCCTGAAACAACCTACGTCAGGCATAACTCCAACAACCGTGTTCACTTCCCGGACCCCGCCGAGAAGAGACCATCACGGTTACACACGCGGTTGATGTGTTTTAGTTAAGGTCAACTTCGGGTTTTCTACAACCGGACATCAACAAATTCCCATCTGCCTCATAACCGCGGGCACGGCTTTCGAAAGATAATACCCTGCAGGGGTGTCCCAACTTAGCCCATGACAAGCTCTCATGGTCAACGAAGGATATTCCTTCTACCGGGAAGACCCGATCAATCTCGGAATCCCGGACTACAAGACATTTCGACAGCAACAAAACAAGTCCAGCAAAGCCGCCCGATTGTGCCGACAAATCCTGATAGGAGCTGCACATATCTCGGTCTCAGGGCACATCCGGATGAACACTCCGTACAACTAAAACCATCCCTCGAGTTGCCCCAAGGTGGCGCTGCAAAGGGCTCTAGTTTGGACCAGCAATCGAAGGATAACTGGCCCGGGGGTTTAAAATAAAGATGACCCTTGAGTCTGCAGAACCCAAGGGAAAAAGGCTAGGTGGCGAATGGTAAAACCAATGTTGGGCCTTGCTGGAAGAGTCTTATTCAAAGCGAACTGTCAAGGGGGTCCCATAAATCACCCAACCGTGTAAGGAACGCAAACTCCGGGAACATAACACCGGTATGACGGAAACTAGGGTGGCAAGAGTGGAACAAAACACCAGGCATAAGGCCGAGCCTTCCACCCTTTACCAAGTATATAGATGCATTAATTTAATAAGAGATATTGTGATATCCCAACAAGTACACATGTTCCAACAAGGAACAACAAGTCCATGTTCCAACAAGGAACAAACTTCATCTTCACCTGCAACTAGTAACGCTATAAGAGGGGCTGAGCAAAGCAGTAACATAGCCAAACAACGGTTTGCTAGGACATGGATGGTTAGGGGCTGACATGGCAATATAGGAGGCATGATATAGCAAGTGGTAGGTATCGCAGCATGGGCATAGCAAAAGAGCGAGCAATCTAGCAAGCAAAGATAGAAGTGATTTCGAGGGTATGGTCATCTTGCCTGCAAGAGTCTCAGAGTTGTCGAAAGCTTGGTCCTCGAAAGCGTTCGCAACGGAATCCTCGGTCACGTACTCGTCTCCCGGCTCTACCCAAGACAAGAGAACAAGCAAAGGAACCAAAATCAACCACGATGCAATGCGCAAGCAATATGATGCAAAACATGGCATTGATATGCGAGAGGTGATATGCAATGCGTATGCATGCTCCGGAAGGACAAGGATGAACAGGGCATAATCTTGGCAAACCAAGCATGCCACTGGATAGGAGAGGGGATTTCAGTTGAAATCGATATAAAGAACACCGGAATCGGATGCACGGTTTGCAAATGGCAAGCAATACAAGAATGACACCAATCTGCCATAAACAGCATGGTGCTACTTAGCAAGCAACAATTAATTAAGCTACTGCACTCAAACATATCAACAAGGCATATGACAGTAATATACACAAGATGCACGACAAAAGATGAACACTGAGCTACGGCTAATTCACATCTTAACAGGTCCAAACAATCATGGCAAAAGTGCAAACGATAACAAGTTCTCAGACTTAATGAAATAATCAACATAGCAGAAACTAACATCAGGATGACATGTTCAGAGCAATGAAACAACATGCTACAGGTTCAGAATATGGCAAAATAAGGCATGGCATGAATCTACACATAGCACTTGACAAAAGTCTCTTACTGACCATAAGCCAAAAAGGATCATAAAATATGATTACACCCATGACAAATAAGCAAGTTTCGTTACAGGTTACAGACTTAGCAGAAAACTGGACATGTCAAAAACAGATAACGACTAGGCATGTTCGTGAGCTCGACGCACTCACTACAGAGCATTGCATGATAAACTAAGCATACATACATCAAGAAGACATGGCATAGTAACAATACATGGCAATAGTAACATCATAGCATGCACGGATCAACTACACCAAGCTTGGCAAAATCGAATAACACGTAAACAATCTGCCAGCAACATTTTGTAGCAAAAGTAGAGCTCGATTGACTCAAGCTATGACACTCCATAATTGCAAACAAAGGCATGGATGGATAGAGCAAATACTCAAGTTCAAAACTCACTTACTGATCATGCTCAAATTATGCATAGATCTCTCAGAAACAACATGAACACATGGCATAAAAATAACAGCAGTCAGGGACAGTGAAATTACTAAGTCTCTGAAATCAGCAACATCAGGTGACCTAGTTTGCATGCTTGTGCTAGTCACCACATAAATCAAAAAAATACATGGCATAATTATCTGGAAAGGTAACATGGCATATTACAAAACTCATGTAGGACTCAACTTCACAGGTGGTACACATCAATCATGGCAAAAATGACAAAAGTGAATGTTCAGATAAAATCCAGCAACTAACATCAACTAGCCATCTTATAACAGCATTTCGGGCATCAAGATGACCTCAAATGAAAATGATGCAATGGAACAATATGATGTACTCTTCGAGACGAACAATTCGACATATCATACGCGCGAAACGGAGCTACGGATACAAAGTTACGGCATGATAAACATGGCATGATGATGATGAAAATAAAAGACTTAGAGAAAAATTCGGGCTCGGGGAAAGTCAACCCTGCCGGGCACGCGGATCGAGGCGGCGGCGCGGCTCGCCGGATCCGCGCCTGGGACGACGCGGGTGGCCGGATCCGGCCCTCCCGCGGCCGGATCTGGCTGGGGCGGAGGAGGCGGGCGACGGCGGCGAGCGGGACGGCGACTGCGGCGGCCGGCGTCGCGCGGGGCGCGGCGGAGCGGGCGGCGGCGGCCTCGGGCTGCACCGGCGGCGGAGGCGGCGGAGGCGGGCGACGGCGGGCGCGGCGGCGGAGGCGGGCGACGGCGAGCGGCGGCGGTGAGGCGTGGTGCGGGGCGAGGCGCCCGGGCCCGCGGGGGCCGGGGACGGGCCGAGCGGGCCGCAGCGGCGGTGGGCAGCGCGGCGCCACGTGTCGCGCGCTGATTGGCGCGGGCGCGGCGGCGGGTTTCGTCCGGCCGGAGTTGGACACGTCCGGCGGCGGCGGAGGCGGATTTCGTCTAGGGTTAGGGTGGTTTGGACCCGGATTTGAGGAGGGGGAGGCCTTTTTATAGCTAAAAGGAGCTAGGGAGCTCCAAATGGAGAGCGGTTTTCGGCCACGCGATCGTGATCGAACGGCGGAGGACATGGGAGTGACTTAGATGGGTTAATGGGCTGTTTTGAAGGGGTGTTGGGCTGCAACACACACGAGGCCTTCACGGTTACCCGGTTAACCGTTGGAGTACCAAACGAACTCCGATTGACCCGAAACTTGACAGGCGGTCTTCCGGTGCTATACCGAGGCCACATGTCAAACCTCGGT
This sequence comes from Aegilops umbellulata, assembly GCA_032464435.1. Lineage (NCBI taxonomy): Eukaryota > Viridiplantae > Streptophyta > Magnoliopsida > Poales > Poaceae > Aegilops > Aegilops umbellulata. Next base: position 415,112,628 of record CP136055.1, read on the forward strand.
CCATTCCGAGAATGTTTAATACCCGCTCACGAAGAAATGTAAAAGGGGACGCCGGGAGACATAGGAGCGCCGGATTGCAAAACGGACAACGGGAAAGATGCTCGGATTTATGAGACGAACACGTGTGCGAATGCGATGCACATGATGACATGATATGAAATGCATGACATGACCAAAATGCAAAACGAAGAGAACCCAACCACGGAGGGAATATCATAACACATAGCCGGAAATGGCAAGAGTTGGATTACAAATATGGCAAGTTACATCTGGGGCGTTACAACACACCACCACTACGAGAGGATCTCGTCCCGAGATCTAGGACTGAAAGAACTCCGGAAACTCAGAACGTAGGTGGTCTTCACGCTCCCAGGTGGCCTCTCGGTCTGAATGATGTGACCATTTCATTTTGAGGAATTTGATTGACTTGTTGCGAGTCTTACGCTCAGTTCTCTCAAGAATGGCAACTGGATGCTCATGATAGGACAAATCTTCTTGAAGATCAATCTCTTCGAAGTTGATGGTGCGCTCAGGCGTCTTGAAGCACTTGCGAAGCTGTGACACGTGGAAAACTTCGTGCACATTTGCAAAGTTGGAGGGGAACTCAAGTTGATAGGCTAGATCGCCTCATTTCCCGATGATCTTGAAGGGACCGACGTATCGCGGGGCAAGTTTCCCCTTGATACTGAAGCGACGAGTTCCTTTAATTGGAGAGACGCAGAGGTATACATGATCTCCGATCTCGAATGCCACATCTCGGTGTTTGCTATCGTAATAGCTCTTCTGGCGCGACTGCGCTGCTTTGAGGTTCTCACGAATCACCTTGCACATAGCCTCGGCCTCTGAGATCAAATCATTGCCGAGCAATTGACGTTCACCGGTTTCAGACCAGTTGAGAGGAGTACGGCACTTTCTGCCATAGAGAATCTCAAATGGGGCTTTGCCCGAGCTGGCTTGAAAACTGTTGTTGTAAGAGAATTCAGCATAAGGAAGGCAATCCTCCCACTTCATGCCGAAAGAGATAACACAGGCTCTGAGCATATCTTCAAGAATTTGGTTGACACGCTCGACTTGTCCACTAGTCTGAGGGTGGAAAGCTGTGCTGAAGCTAATGTTGGTGCCCATGGCCGTCTGAAAAGAATCCCAAAACTTGGAGGTAAAGATGCTGCCACGGTCTGAAGAGATCAATTGTGGAATGCCGTGCAAAGAGACAATTCTGGAGGTGTAGAGCTCTGCTAGCTGCGCTGCTGTGATAGACTCTTTGATAGGAAGAAAATGAGCCACTTTGGTGAGCTTGTCGATGACGACGAAGATAGCATCATTTCCACGCTTGGACTTAGGAAAACCAGTCACGAAGTCCATTTCAATATGATCAAACTTCCATTCAGGAATGGCAAGAGGTTGGAGAAGGCCAGCTGGTCGTTGGTGTTGTGCTTTCACCCTTCTGCAGACATCACACTCATTCACGAATTGAGCGATCTCACGCTTCATTCGAGTCCACCAATACGGCTGCTTGAGGTCATGGTACATCTTCGTACTTCCAGGATGAATTGATAGAAGAGAGTTGTGCGCTTCGTTCATAATGACTTTACGAAGATCACCCTTTGGAACCACAATCCGGTCCTCGAAGAAAAGAGTATCTCTGTCATCAACTCGATAGCACATGTATTTGGAAATGCCCTTGTCAATACCACGTTTCACCTTCTTCACCATGGTATCCAACAGTTGTGCCTCACGAATCTGATCTTCCAAAGTAGGAGAGACGATGAGGTTGGCAAGCAAACCTTGAGGAACAACTTGAAGATTCAACTTGCAGAAAGCCTCACAGAGATCCGGTTGGAAAGGCTTGAGGATTAAGCTGTTGCAATAAGCCTTTCTGCTCAAAGCGTCTGCAATCACATTAGCCTTGCCTGGAGTATATTCAATACTCGGATTATACTCTTGAATCATTTCGACCCATCGAGTTTGCCTGAGGTTGAGGTGAGGCTGAGTGAAGATGTACTTGAGACTCTTGTGATCTGTGAATATGCCCACTTTCCTTCCCAACAAGAGATGTCTCCATGTAATTAGTGCGTGGACAACTGCCGCCAACTCAAGATCGTGAGTGGGGTAGTTCCTTTCATTGGGCTTCAACTGGCGAGAGGTATAGGCAACAACCTTCTTCTCTTGCATTAACACAGCACCGAGGCCCTGGAGAGAAGCATCACAGAATACTTCATAAGGCTTGGATTCGTCAGGAGGAGTCAAAACTGGAGCAGTGACGAGTTTCTCTTTGAGAGTGTTGAAAGCAACGTCACACTCAGGTGACCAGACATATTTCACATGCTTCTGGAGGAGGTTGGAAAGAGGCTTTGCGATCTTTGAGAAATTCTCAACGAATCTTCTGCAATAGCTTGCAAGTCCAAGAAAACTGCGAAGCTGCTTGACATTCTGAGGAGGATTCCAATTCAAAACTGCAGACACCCTCTCTGGATTAACAGCTATGCCCTTGGCAGAGATGATATGACCAAGATAAAGAACTTCATCAAGCCAGAATTCACATTTGGAGAACTTCGCATATAATTGATACTCTCTGAGCTTGTCGAGTACCAATCGCAAATGTTCGGCATGATCCTTCTTATTCTTGGAGAAGACCAAAATATCATCGAGATAGACCAAGACAAATTCATTGATGTAGGGGTTGAAGATGAAATTCATCAAGCGAGTGAAATATGGAGGAGCATTGACGAGGCCGAAAGACATGACAGTATATTCATAAGAACCAAAGCTTGTTCTGAATGCTGTCTTGGGAATATCTTCTTCACGAATGCGAATCTGATGATAACCCATACGAAGGTCAAGCTTGGAGAACACCTTAGCACCTTTGAGTTGCTCAAATAGCTCATTGATGTTGGGAAGTGGGTACTTGTTCTTGATAGTCTTCTTGTTCAATGGACGGTAATCGACGCAAAGTCGGTCCGTGCCATCCTTCTTCTTGACAAAAAGAACACCACAACCCCACGGAGAAGAACTCGGTCTGATCAGACCCAGACGTTCTTGTTTATCGAGTTGAATCTTCAATTCCTTGAGCTCATCTGGTCCAAGCTTGTAAGGACGCTTGCAAACGGGTTCCGTGCCAGGCTCAAGATCAATAACGAATTCAACTGGCCTGCGGGGAGGCATACCCGGAAGCTCTTCTGGAAAAACACCTTGGTACTCACAAACGACTGGAATCTGAGAGATAGCCTCCAATTCATCATTCTCATTGAGAGAAAACAACCGAATGGTATCATCACGAGAAGCATAGATGATCACATCGTTAGAAGAGTGAGTCAATTTGATTTCCCTGGCAGCACACTCGAGCTGAGCCTTGTGCTTAGAAAGCCAGTCCATCCCGAGAATAAGATCAATATCAGAATCACCAAGAACAACTGGTTTTGACAAGAATTTGTAGTCACCCATCTTGCTGGAAACATCCGGGACACAAACATTAGATGTCATTTGCTTGCCCGGGGACACAATAGACAACGGTCTCGGCAAAACTTGAGTAACGAAATCATGCTTAGATGCAAAAGGTCTTGAAATGAAAGAAAGCGATGCTCCAGTGTCAAATAAGACTTTTGCAGGAATATCATTAACAGGAAGATTACCCATGATAACTTCAGAAGAATCCTCTGCTTGAGCTGCATTCATCATGTTCACCTTGGCATGCTGGGAATTATGCTTGACCACTGCATTGCTGGAAGATTTCACAGGAGGAGGAGGCGGAAGGCGCCTTTGGTTGAAGCACTTGTTCGCATAGTGACCCTTCTGCTGACATTTGTTACAAGTCACCTCTGAGAGCGGACGATGGTAAGGAGCACTTGGCCTTGGAGCTTGGTTCTGAGACTTGTTCTGAAAGCCAGGGTTGGGTGGGTGGGAAGATCCACGACCACTAGAGTTCTTCTGTTGATAAGGCTGACGGAACGGAGGAGGAGGAGGCAACCAGAACTTCTATTGCTTAGCTGCCACAAGTGAGGAAGAAGAAGACTGAACTGCGTCTCTGACTCTCTTCTTAGATGCCTCACACTTGAGCTGAGCAGCTTCTTGTTTCAGCGTCATGTTGTAGAATTCATCATACTTTAATGGCTCCAAAAGCACGAGAGCAAGTTGCAGATCTTCTCTGAGACCACGCCTGAATTGGTAGATCATACTCTTCTCATCAGAAATGTCTTGCCTTGCAAAACGAGAGAGCTTCTGGAACTGAGTGTTGTATTGATAGACAGACATGGTGCCTTGCTTGAGATTGCGGAATTCCTCACGCTTAAGCTCAACAACACTTTCTGGAATGTGGTGCGCTTTGAAGTCACGACGGAAATCCTCCCAAGTGATCACACGACCTCCTCTGGAATCTTTGTATTGCTGGAACCACTCAGCAGCTTGATCTTTGAGTTGAAATGAGGCGAACTTGACAAAGTCCTCAGGTCTGACATTGCTGCACTCGAAATGCTTGCTGATGTCCACGAGCCAATCATCTGCATCTGTGGCCTCGACACAGTAGCTGAAGGTCTTTGGCTGATTAGCAAGGAACTGGTTCAGTGAAGCGAAGTGCGGCTGATTGTTGCCTTGGCCTTGATTCTCTTGATTAGCTTGCCCTTGGTTGCGATCTTGCAAGAGCTGAATCAGAATCTGAGCATTGGCATTTGTGGCAGTCATCAGGGCCTGCCAAGCTTCCGGAGGCGGAGGTGGTGGCGGAGGATTAGCCTGATTCCCTTCATTGCGTTCCGGATTCTGACGCGTTGGTGGAGCCATCCTGAAGAGGGTGACATCCATTAGCATCTTGACAGAGATATATTGAGGCTGAATCAAAGGAACGAAATTGCAACATATAGTCTTCACAATTAACATTCGAACAAGAATGAACGAATGAATTCCAATGTAAATCATCACACTTCCAAAGCTGAGAAGCCACTTAGAACATGGTAAGGAATAAAACCAACAAGGTACGGATGTGAACAAATACTTGGTAAGGATTACCCAATCACAAACCAAATATCTGCGGAAGAAATACTAAAGCTACAAGAATTCCCACTTATAAACTCCCGAAACTTTCTGGTTATGCAATCAGGTGTTGGGGATACAGGGGAAGCATAATATCTCACCCAAACTAGCAAATCCTACAACCAGCTGTATCCATCCTTCAACACATAACCAAGAAACCTTCGGAAATCGTCTACCTCAACCTTCGAAAAGCATCCGTTATACAAGTCATGGCAATACCCCTGCACTCGCCACAGTACTGGGCTATCAGGGTTATCTCACCAACAACTGTACAAAAGAGATTTTCGATGTCGGCGTACTAAACTCAGGTATTCCAAAACCGCAACGATAAGATTATGACGACAACACCTCGGAGCTCAACTCCCCGGGACACTGCCACAACCCCTAAATGTCAGGAGGCAACCAAGACAATGTTGTCATCATAAAACCATCGGAACGATTGTAATATACCCGCGTGATCCTAAAAAAAATTTAGTGAAATTTGAGAAGAGAAGAGTCAAAACTCTACGTCAGGAAGCCTTACCAGAAGGTCGAAGGGACTGGGGAGTAAAAAGAATTCCTAAACTCTCCGATATATAATTCCTAAAAGACTCAAAACATTTTTTCTAGACACAACTCGGCCACTAAAGACGATCAAACAGTGGGGGCTCCTAAGGTCGGGGAAAGGCTCTGATTACCAACTTGTAACACCCTCGATGCGGCTATATCTCCCACGTGTCGAGGCACGACTTAGAGGCATAACCGCATTGAAAGCAATGTCGCAAGTGAGGTAATCTTCACACAATCCATGTAATAAATAAAGGGGAAAGATACATAGTTGGCTTACAATCGCCACTTCACACAAGTACATAAATAGCATCCATCATACAGATTACACTCAAGGTCCGACTACGGTACCAAAATGAAAGAAGACTACCCCAAATGCTAAACAGATCCCCGGATCACCCAACTGGGCTCCACTACTGATCATCTGGAAAAGAAACATAGTAACGGCCACGTTCCTCGTCGAACTCCCAAGTGAGCTCGGTCGCGTCATCTGCACTGACATCGTTGGTACCTGCAACTGTGGGGATAATATCTGTGAGTCACGGGGACTCAGCAATCTCACACCCGCGAGATCAAGACTATTTAAGCTTAAAGGTGGGAAAGGGGGGTTTGTGAGGTGGAGCTGCAGCAAGCGACTAGCATATGGTGGCTACAGCGCAAAAGAGAGCGAGAAGAGAAGGCAAAGCACGGTCGTGAAGCTAGAAGTGATCAAGAAGTGATCCTGAAACAACCTACGTCAGGCATAACTCCAACAACCGTGTTCACTTCCCGGACCCCGCCGAGAAGAGACCATCACGGTTACACACGCGGTTGATGTGTTTTAGTTAAGGTCAACTTCGGGTTTTCTACAACCGGACATCAACAAATTCCCATCTGCCTCATAACCGCGGGCACGGCTTTCGAAAGATAATACCCTGCAGGGGTGTCCCAACTTAGCCCATGACAAGCTCTCATGGTCAACGAAGGATATTCCTTCTACCGGGAAGACCCGATCAATCTCGGAATCCCGGACTACAAGACATTTCGACAGCAACAAAACAAGTCCAGCAAAGCCGCCCGATTGTGCCGACAAATCCTGATAGGAGCTGCACATATCTCGGTCTCAGGGCACATCCGGATGAACACTCCGTACAACTAAAACCATCCCTCGAGTTGCCCCAAGGTGGCGCTGCAAAGGGCTCTAGTTTGGACCAGCAATCGAAGGATAACTGGCCCGGGGGTTTAAAATAAAGATGACCCTTGAGTCTGCAGAACCCAAGGGAAAAAGGCTAGGTGGCGAATGGTAAAACCAATGTTGGGCCTTGCTGGAAGAGTCTTATTCAAAGCGAACTGTCAAGGGGGTCCCATAAATCACCCAACCGTGTAAGGAACGCAAACTCCGGGAACATAACACCGGTATGACGGAAACTAGGGTGGCAAGAGTGGAACAAAACACCAGGCATAAGGCCGAGCCTTCCACCCTTTACCAAGTATATAGATGCATTAATTTAATAAGAGATATTGTGATATCCCAACAAGTACACATGTTCCAACAAGGAACAACAAGTCCATGTTCCAACAAGGAACAAACTTCATCTTCACCTGCAACTAGTAACGCTATAAGAGGGGCTGAGCAAAGCAGTAACATAGCCAAACAACGGTTTGCTAGGACATGGATGGTTAGGGGCTGACATGGCAATATAGGAGGCATGATATAGCAAGTGGTAGGTATCGCAGCATGGGCATAGCAAAAGAGCGAGCAATCTAGCAAGCAAAGATAGAAGTGATTTCGAGGGTATGGTCATCTTGCCTGCAAGAGTCTCAGAGTTGTCGAAAGCTTGGTCCTCGAAAGCGTTCGCAACGGAATCCTTGGTCACGTACTCGTCTCCCGGCTCTACCCAAGACAAGAGAACAAGCAAAGGAACCAAAATCAACCACGATGCAATGCGCAAGCAATATGATGCAAAACATGGCATTGATATGCGAGAGGTGATATGCAATGCGTATGCATGCTCCGGAAGGACAAGGATGAACAGGGCATAATCTTGGCAAACCAAGCATGCCACTGGATAGGAGAGGGGATTTCAGTTGAAATCGATATAAAGAACACCGGAATCGGATGCACGGTTTGCAAATGGCAAGCAATACAAGAATGACACCAATCTGCCATAAACAGCATGGTGCTACTTAGCAAGCAACAATTAATTAAGCTACTGCACTCAAACATATCAACAAGGCATATGACAGTAATATACACAAGATGCACGACAAAAGATGAACACTGAGCTACGGCTAATTCACATCTTAACAGGTCCAAACAATCATGGCAAAAGTGCAAACGATAACAAGTTCTCAGACTTAATGAAATAATCAACATAGCAGAAACTAACATCAGGATGACATGTTCAGAGCAATGAAACAACATGCTACAGGTTCAGAATATGGCAAAATAAGGCATGGCATGAATCTACACATAGCACTTGACAAAAGTCTCTTACTGACCATAAGCCAAAAAGGATCATAAAATATGATTACACCCATGACAAATAAGCAAGTTTCGTTACAGGTTACAGACTTAGCAGAAAACTGGACATGTCAAAAACAGATAACGACTAGGCATGTTCGTGAGCTCGACGCACTCACTACAGAGCATTGCATGATAAACTAAGCATACATACATCAAGAAGACATGGCATAGTAACAAGACATGGCAATAGTAACATCATAGCATGCACGGATCAACTACACCAAGCTTGGCAAAATCGAATAACACGTAAACAATCTGCCAGCAACATTTTGTAGCAAAAGTAGAGCTCGATTGACTCAAGCTATGGCACTCCATAATTGCAAACAAAGGCATGGATGGATAGAGCAAATACTCAAGTTCAAAACTCCCTTACAGATCATGCTCAAATTATGCATAGATCTCTCAGAAACAACATGAACACATGGCATAAAAATAACAGCAGTCAGGGACACAGTGAAATTACTAAGCCTCTGAAATCAGCAACATCAGGTGACCTAGTTTGCATGCTTGTGCTAGTCACCACATAAATCAAAAAAATACGTGGCATAATTCTCTGGAAAGGTAACATGGCATATTACAAAACTCATGTAGGACTCAACTTCACAGGCGGTACACATCAATCATGGCAAAAATGACAAAAGTGAATGTTCAGATAAAATCCAGCAACTAACATCAACTAGCCATCTTCTAACAGCATTTCGGGCATCAAGATGACCTCAAATGAAAATGATGCAATGGAACAAAATGATGTACTCTTCGGGACGAACAATTCGACATATCATACGCGCGAAACGGAGCTACGGATGCAAAGTTACGGCATGATAAACATGGCATGATGATGATGAAAATAAAAGACTTAGAGAAAAATTCGGGCTCAGGGAAAGTCAACCCTGCCGGGCACGCGGATCGAGGCGGCGGCGCGGCTCGCCGGATCCGCGCCGGGGACGACGCGGGTGGCCGGATCCGGCCCTCCCGCGGCCGGATCTGGCCCGGGCGGAGGAGGCGGGCGACGGCGGCGAGCGGGACGGCGACTGCGGCGGCCGGCGTCGCGCGGGGCGCGGCGGAGCGGGCGGCGGCGGCCTCGGGCTGCAGTGGCGGCGGAGGCGGCGGAGGCGGGCGACGGCGGGCGCGGGGGCGGAGGCGGGCGACGGCGAGCGGCGGCGGAGAGGCGTGGTGCGGGGCGAGGCGCCCGGGCCCGCGGGGGCCGGGCACGGGCCGAGCGGGCCGCGGCGGCGGTGGGCAGCGCGGCGCCACGTGTCGCGCGCTGATTGGCGCGGGCGCGGCGGCGGGTTTCGTCCGGCCGGAGTTGGACACGTCCGGCGGCGGCGGAGGCGGATTTCGTCTAGGGTTAGGGTGGTTTGGACCCGGATTTGAGAAGGGGGAGGCCTTTTTATAGTTAGAAGGAGCTAGGGAGCTCCAAATGGAGAGCGGTTTTCGGCCACGCGATCGTGATCGAACGGCGGAGGACATGGGAGTGACTTAGATGGGTTAATGGGCTGTTTTGAAGGGGTGTTGGGCTGCAACACACACGAGGCCTTCACGGTTACCCGGTTAACCGTTGGAGTACCAAACGAACTCCGATTGACCCGAAACTTGACAGGCGGTCTTCCGGTGCTATACCGAGGCCACATGTCAAACCTCGGTCCATTCCGAGAATGTTTAATACCCGCTCACGAAGAAATATAAAAGGGGACGCCGGGAGACATAGGAGCGCCGGATTGCAAAACGGACAACGGGAAAGATGCTCGGATTTATGAGACGAACACGTATGCGAATGCGATGCACATGATGACATGATATGAAATGCATGACATGACCAAAATGCAAAACGAAGAGAACCCAACCACGGAGGGAATATCATAACACATAGCCGGAAATGGCAAGAGTTAGATTACAAATATGGCAAGTTACATCTGGGGCGTTACAGACCCATGGGCCCTTGTATCACCTACACTCGGAACAACGCAAGAACAAGGCTGGTTGTGCATGATGAAGAGTTGAGGGCTGAATTAGAAGGGGCAGAATTGACAAAGACATGGAGAGCAGCGATGAAGACGATGTTGAATCACCAGCTGATGAAGACACCGATTTTCAGCTTGAAGACATGGAGCTTGAGGCTTGATTGCTTGAAGATTTGAAGTGTTGAACTTGTTTCCTTGCATTTAAATCTGCCATTCCTGTTTTGGTGTTGAAGACTTGAATTGTTGAACTTATTTCCTTGCATTTGAATCTGGTTGCATTTACTTAATGTACCTACTACCTACTGTCCTACTACCTACTGCTTAACTCACATCGACTCGTCGCCATGTCGACTCGTTGACCATGAGTCTAGACTAATGACGACTAGTCTAGAGTCCCCCCCCCCCTCGAGCGACCCGTCGACTCGAAAACGTTGGGATGAGCTATATAGGAAGTGTTCGATGCTTCTCTTGATTCTGATTTGGTTTACTTGATGGTTCTAACTAATTTCTTCTCCTTTCTGGTATTTTGTCAAATCATGCATTCTCGATTTCTGCTCAGCAGTTGGTCTATAAGATGTTCTTGATTCTAGTACTTGGGAAACCCATGTCAAGAAATAGCATACTTGCCATTGTCAAGAAACTTTATAGCTTCCCACAATAACAAAAAAGCTAATCTTCTGAGATAAAAGGCGTTAGTAGTTGCAATGTATTTTGTTTTGAAATTATGAATATTAAGATATGCATGTTCAGGGAAATTTTAGTAAGTGAAAATAAAGCAACTGCTACATACCCCACTGGTAGGTCGAACATGATAATTTCCAAGAAGGTGGAGGATCAAACGCGGAAGGGTGGCATGTAGTACCCTGCAACAACATGCAACAAAGAAATTGGTATTTTGAGATGCATAAGTAAAGAAACCTTACAATTGCTTTTACAATCCATAAAAGTGCCTTAGCACTTACAGAGACCAGACCACTACAACATCCTATATATACTACCTCTCTCTCAGTTTGAAGGACGTGCGCGTACTCCTAGGTCGTCAATTTGACCAACCTAATACAAGTCATATATTACAAAAAATATACCAACATAAACTTCAGAGTTTCTACTTTCAAAAGATATAATTTTTGTATTATATAGTTTATATTAGGGTGATAAAATTGACAACCTAGGTATACGCGTAGGACTTGTAAACTGAAACGGAGGTAGTAAGAAACTTAAATGATAATAACCCTCTGCTAATGATGTACTGTTAAAATAACCAGAGTAGAAGCTGGGTGTTAACCTGCTCAAGAAAAAAATGATGTTGTGAATGAACTCCCTAGGCACCATAAGCGGCAAATGCATTGGACCTGATTTTTTTGTATTCTTACAGTTCTGGAGCAGAGAAGTTACAGAATAGGTCATGACCCTAGGCTCAACACCCAGTTGAAGCTAGAACACCGAGGTAGCTCACCCCGCTCCCTCCCGGGCCACTCACCCCAAAATCTAACCGAAAAATCCCCCAAATCGTGGTCACCCCTGACCGCTGCCGTCACCGGCGGTGACGGTGGCGGCCGCGCTCAGCCGTCGAAGGCGGTCGGTGGGTTGGCACGCCCTGTCGGGCTCCCTTCTTGCGGAGGCGAGATGACAAGCGGGCGGCGCAGGGCGGCGAGGAGGTGCGGTCGTGCTGGTCGGGAGGCGCGGGGGAGGAGTTGTGGTGTGCAACGGAGGCCCCGACGGAGTTGTGGAGGTCCTGGAGCAAGCCGGCGCTGTACAACAAAGGGGCCTGGAGGAGATCTGGTGGAGGTGGCGTGGGCTGATTCGGGCCCGATCTGGGCTTTGCGGGCCGCTCGCGCGGAAGTGCCATGGCTGGCTGCTCGATGCTGGAGTGCTTGCGTCGGCAACTACGGGTGGGGTTGGAGGACCCTCTGCTGTGCGGGAGGTGGATGGTGAGCTGAGGCGGTGGTCTCGGGCGTGCAGGAGGTGGAAGACGGTGTGCTCTCCGCTATGCGTGTGTTGGTGGACTACGACTTCACGGCTACAAGTATGAGGTGGTGCGACGGCGGTGGTGTGAGCCAATTTGGACAAGATTTTGCCAATCCTGTGGCAGGGATGGAGTTGTGCGACTATACGGACGAAAGTCCTGCCCGTCTCCGATCTGTGCAGGTGGCGATGGCGTATGTGGGTATCGTTTTTCTTCTTGAAGGCGTCACCGGATGTGTCGGCATCTTCCTCACTCTTATTTGGGATTGGCAGTTGTCTTCCCGCGAAAGCCTTGAATCGGAGTCAGATCAGCGCGATGGCAGCGTCTTCGACATTGTTCATCCCTTAGGAGCATCATGTTAAGAGACACTATCTAAGGTTCTATGTGGCACTCCTCCGATGCTCGTCGTTGTCCAAGGATGAGCTTAAGGATCGCAATGCACGTCGTCGCCGGTGAGTCCAAGACCGTGCTTTTCTGGGGCCGACCAAGTTCCGCCATCTACTTGCCACCTCCTTTTAGGCATCAAGGGTGGATGGTGCGTTGACAAGGGACGTTCAGTTGGAGTTGAAGTTGTCTTCCGAGGTGACCGGCGTCAGTCGAGACGCGGTGTTGTTGCTTAGCTTTGGATAGGCACTTCTGCTTTGTATTTGTGTTGTATGTGATGGTTGTCTTCGGACTAGCTTGGGTGTGGAGTTGTGTTATGCTTGTTGTTCGCAGCAAGTTATAGCTCTCTAGTACTTGAAATTCTGCTTTCTATAAAAATATGATACGCCTAGGCGTACTCTTGAAAAAAAATGACCCTAGGCTGTAAGTAGGGTCATCATCTGAAAAATACAGAAACAGACTACACGAGTGGAAAGGGAGAAGATCTAAAACAATCTCGTATGAAAAAATATTTGCAACAAAAATAGGCAAACAAATAACAAATAACGTCAACCACCAACAGAACTTACAGAAGGGCGCGTCAAGCTTCATCGCCATGATTCCGCCACCGCTTCTCGGTACATGATGATCATCTTTAGGTATAGAATGGGGAGGGACGTGCTTTACAGCTGCAAGGGAAAGGAAACGGACGCGGTAGGAAAACATCCGGCGATGGACGTCGATGGCGCGTGCGGCCGCCGCAGCCGCCGTGGAAGAACGCTGCAGGACGCGACATTAAAAAAGAGGTACAGAAGAGAGCCACCGTTGGGGCCTGCAGAGGGGAGTGGAGCCGCACAGAGGAAGAAGCAAACCTGCTGTTGTAGAAGCTTGACGCCAAGACGGCAGAAGAGAGGAGCAGTTCACAGCTCGGGGATGGGGATTGCGCCACTGACAAAAAACCTGGTCGAATCAGGATAGGTGATTGGACTGAGCCTTCTAACTTACAACCCAACTACCTACAGAAACCACAGCTCATTCCGCGGAGTAGCGGCCCGCGAAACAGTGTGTTGCACGTGCGGTGCTTAATTAGCGTAACAATCTGGAGTGCTTTGGGGAGTTAAAGTTCCTGCTAAGCTGAGAATTTTTGCCTGGAGACTTGGAAGGGCGTCCCCGCCGACGACCCAGGAACGCAAAAGGCGAAGCATGATTGATGACGCGATCTGCCCAATATGCCAAGCCGCCAACGACACTTGGAGACACACACTCCTGGACTGTAATATGTCGAAGAGCGTTTAGACACTCCGAGATGACGATGATGACACGCTACTTCCAGTCTATAGTGATAAGACCATGGACCCAAAACTCTGGCTGCATGGCTTATGTAATATGTTGAGAAAAGAGAAGCTTATCTCGGTTATGACAATGCTTTGGGTGATTTGGTGGGCCCGGTGGAAAGTTATTCACAAAAACGAATTTCAGAGCCCCTTGACCACACATATGTTCATTGAGCAACATCTTCAGGAACTTCAGCAACTTTCGGCAAAGCAGCACAGGGCCAGCACCATGAGCGTGGGTCCAGGTAGGGTAGCGCCAACATGGATACCCCCAACTGCGGGAGAAACAAAACTAAATGTGGATGGGGCTGTGGCAAAATCCTCAAATGTAGGCGATGTTGCTATAGTTTGCCGCAATGAAGGAAGCTTGTTCCTAGGGGCGTCTCCAATTGCTTTTCATGGAATCACCTAGCCTACAATACTAGAAGCTTATGCATCTAGAGAGGCTTTAGCTATTGCTGAAAACTTGGTCGTTAACAGATTTCTTATAGCATCAGACTGTCTGAGAGTCATCAACAACCTAAAAGACTAGGTGAGGGAGTTACTGCATGATCTTACATGAGATACGGGGAAGAAGAAGAGCAATTTTCTCTGTTGTGATTTCATTCATGAGCAACGTGCTAGTAATGGAGAGGCACAAAGGTTAGCTAGGATGACTACTACCTTAGATATTGGTCGTCATGTGTGGCTCAAATGGCCCCCTGACCATCTTTGTATTCCCCTAAACATGATGATATGAAATAAAGTACATTCTTCTTCTAAGAAAATATGGAGTGTTGGGTTTGCTCAAAAAGTGTCTAGAGTGCTGGAACGACCAGCCGATCCATAGCGTCCAGCAGCATGATCGGACAGTTGAAGAGCCAAAATCGATGTGGAGGCTCCTAGGTGGCTCAGTTTTACTGTTTTTCAATTTGTTGTGGATTTCTTAGTAATATCCACATAAAAAAGAAGTTAAGAATGGAATTAATGAGATGGGATTTCATATAGAGGTAATGAGAAGGGACAATATGATAGCTTTAATATCGTTGCAACTTCAGATTATTAGTGGTATCAATATATATTGTATTGATTGCATGAACCATATCTTGGTGTCATCTGGAGGGATGTCTTCTTCCACTACTGTGACATGGACTAGGGGCTGGGGTGCCACCTTGTGGCGCCTCCTGAGAGGAAGCAGGGGCGCAACCAGACGCCCATTCCAGTTTTTTATTTTTTGGCAATCTTGTCAACACATGAACATGGCATGTTAGTAATAAGTTGCACTACAAATTTCAAAAAACCTCAATAAATGACACTTAAATAGAATGAGGGATTAGGGCCTCTCCAACCTGAATCACCAATCGGATACCACCAACACATTCATGGGCATCCGTTGAGTATTGGTCATTCAATGCAATTTACCAAAGTGGACATGGAATTACTATTTTACAATGCAAAAAGCCAAACAATCATAATAAAAACTAAAAACCTAAGAATAAATTTTACTAATTCCCGTTGGAGGCAAGGTTGATGACCCCGCGCTGGAGTGGTCTCATCATTGTTGGCAGCCAACGCTAACCCGAAAGAGCCGCCAACATGTGACTTTTTTGCATCGCCATCGTGCTGCTTTTGTGCCTTGTCACCCTCAGCCTCAATCTCCTTGAAGAGGCCGCCACATGTGACGAAGATGGTGCAGTGATGGAGGCGGGATCGGAGCAAAACCATCTTCTGCCACTTCGCGGATGCAGGGGGAACTGACTGACCTCCCTGCTGGATGCTTGCCAACTAAAAGGGACTCATTAATTTTGTTCTATAGGTAACTCCAAACAAACTTGCATAGAGGGCTTTAACAAGACCGAAGTTCAAATCCATCTCATGCAAATATCAAGAAGATGATAATATGATAACTGTTAAATCAAAAGAAAACGCAAAATGAAAATTCAACATCTGTTTTCATGTAAGGAAACTTCAAACACAGTTGGCTGATGTGACTAGGTAAATTGAAGGTTGGTGCATATATATCTAAAAAGTGCCAGTCACTATGCTAACTGCCATAATTATGAGGTCATGGAAACAGAGAAGTAATAAATATTTATTTGTTATTTCCAACTATAATTGACAACTAAGCAGATCAAAGTAATACTGCTGAAATCTGTACAGAAAATTTTAAGGCGCAAACTATGACAAAAAGGTGTGAAGCACAGTACAACAGAATTAGTCACCCGTTCGTATGATCTATGGTGAGTGTCATAAGCTGATTTTCATTAATTCCAAAGGGAAGTGCTTATGCAAATCATCATTGAAGCATCATATCAGAAATTCGTGAAACTGATTTGTAGTGTGTAGATCAAGAACAAGGAAAAAGGACCATAAATGGCCATCCAGCAGCTGATTTTCATTACCTTTTAAACGCATTCTCCATGAGCTTCATAACTGTAAATGCGATAACATGTTTATAAATTCAAACTTCAGTGGCACAGCCACATAGTTGCTAACCCCTATTTTAGATAAATGCAGCAGTACCACAAGTCAAAAGGAGAATTTAAGGATTTATAGTATTGCATGAACTCATGTTTTCTGTATCTGTTGGCACGCAACTCTACCTAATTTGGGTGTATCTCTGGCACCTTGGTCAATGTTTAATATCCTGCAAAAAAACACTGCATCATGAATCATAGTCTACTTCAATGCCAAAAAAATGCAGCATGGAAGTCTATTTCAATGCAATGAAAAGGATAAACGTTAATAATACCTCTCCATAGTAATCAGTAACTAATCTCCTATATGCTTGAGTTCTTCAAGGTGAAGTAAACCTGGTTCATGTATTGTAAAATTTCTGATATGATTGCGTAGCCAGCATAACGAGCTGCCAAATTTCCATGGAATTCATTACAATCACTCCATAGTCATCGTTGCATGGAAAAAGTAAAATTACGATACTAGAGCAAGAGATAAAGAAAACTCAAAATATGAGAATGAAAATATGTATGTAATTCCACTAAAATGGAAAATTCCTATTTCTGGAGGGAACCAAATGACGCATCCTTTAAAATATTTTCCTCCTAATAAAAAAATTAAGATCATCGTCTGGACGGCGATAACCGCTAAAAGACCTCATAGGAAGAGAATCACCGAACATTCTAACTATATGAAGCATGAAAAACAACATATACAGAGTGCCCTACATTATTTTTTGGTTTATAAAGCAGCAATTGGTCACTGGCTAAAGCATGAAAAATCAGGCGCCTGGTTTGAAAAGAAAACAATCCTTATTCTGCATGATAGGTCACACACAAGCAAGATCAACATTAACCACAACAAAGGTGATTAGGACAATGAAACTATGTATGCTAGATGCTCAGTCTCATTTTATGCCATTCGTGTGTGAAATAGTAAGTCTCCTCATTCACTCTTAAAATATATATTTGCCAAACCAAGGAGTCTAGTGGCTTCCCTAAAACTCAAAGTAAGGCATATGCTAAGGGATCAAGCCCATAACAGGCTGCCTCGGAAAGGATTACAGGAAGTTCCTTCTTTCCAACAAAAAATTCAATAGATTTCTTTATTCGTAGAAATATAAGTGTATCTGGTGAAGATTTTGCTTCGAGGTTTACCCATTTGGTTGACTGGGACCTCCCAGCGCATTGCCTGGCGACGCGTGTATTAAATTGGTACGCTGGTGTGTAAATTTACCTGGTGACAGTACACTCTTGAACAAAAAAAATTCAACGTGTTTAGCTACTCGGTTGGTGCGGCTAGCCATATTGGGTGCGCATGGGCCAGCTTGGTCCGTTGACTTGCTTTTCTAGGGTTTATGGAGCTGAGGATGCTATGGCGACGGCCGTCATGGCGCATGTCGCCTTGGCATCTGTGGAGACCGTGGATGAGGAGAAGAACTTGACGAAGTGGGGAATCTGCCTGTCGGAGTTCGAGGGAAGGAGGAGATCCGCTTTTTTGTCGCGAAAGAGTGCGGCCACGGATTCCATGTCGTGTGCCGGTGTGTGTCGATGCCAGACTCCTACGTACAGTTTATGTGTATCGACTGCTGCTATTCCTGTCGTCGAATATGGCCGATGCTTATGTTCGAGAAGTTTAATTCCCGCATGAAAGGCAGGGGGAGACAACAGATAGGCTATTTTATCTAATACTCTACAAAAGTGACATATTTCCAACTATGTTTAATGTTGTCGAAGCCGCTGGCAATTTTGGAGGACCTTGGCCGATAGAGAAAAATATGAGCTTAAATGTTGTTCTTCTGTTATCAAACTCATTCGATGCCAACCAGGGAGAATTGGGACCTAATGATGCTATGGCACCTGCAAATGATGGTGCAGGAGCTCATAATGATGGGACTACATCGGGCAATAGGAGATTTTGCTTTGTTTATTCTAGAATGGTTATCTCAACATTTCAAAAGATGATTCAGATCCTAAAACCAAAGCAACTTCTGAGGTGTTTATTTCTTACCGGTGTTGTGGTTTGCTTCTTTAGACTTGCTTACACTCAGCAATATCTCTTTTCTATTCACTTGTCAGATCAGTTCAGTCAGCATTCTCTATTAAGTAATTAGAAGTGCCATGCAAACCCTTTTGTCTGTTGGATCTTAATCTGAGGGTGTAGGATAAAAGTGACTGAAACTTAAACTAAACTAAAGCGAACAAGCAAAAACTGAATAATTAATTAAATGATCAACAGATCAAATTTAATATCAGCATACAAAACATTTCCACATCAAAAGATGTCGGTGTCAAAACCGACAGATCTCGGGTAGGGGGTCCCGAATTATGTGTCTGAAGATCAATGGTAACAAGGGACGAGGGGGACACAATGTTTACCAAGGTTTGGATCCTCTTGAAGGAGGTAAAATCATACGTCCTGCTTGATTGTATTCAATGAGTATAGGGGTTACAAGAGTTGATCTACCTCAAGATCATAATGGCTAAACCCTAGCTGTCTAGCCTATGAGAATTCTGATAGCCTCTACGGACTAAATCCTCCAGTTTATATACACACCGGAGGGGCCTAGGGTTGTATAGAGTCAGTTCGTGGGGAAGGAAATAACATATCCGGACACCAATCTTGCCGTCCACGCATATAGAAGTCCTACCCGGACATGGGGAAAAGTCTCCTGCTTGTATCCTCACGGCCCATCAGTCCGGCCCATATCAAATAGTCTGGACACCCGAGGACCCCCTAATCCAGTACTTCCTCAGTAGCCCCTGAACTAGTCTTCGATGACGATGTGTTCGGCATGCGGATTGTCTTCAGCATTGCAAGGCGGGTTCCTTCTCCTGAACCCTTTAGGATAACTCCCTGCACAAAGGAACTGTATCCGGCTCTGTGTAATTAACACAACCCTTAGCCACGAAGGCAAGATATCAAAATAAAACAATGTCTTTTGCTGACAACTTTTTCAGCGAAGCGTCACATTTGACTCTTTAACATTTCGAACCGTTTTCACACCTCCCGTTTCGCGTTTTGAGGCATAGCCCCCAATGGCACGTCTTGTCAAAACAGAGATCGTGCCCGCCCATTGCGAGATTCTCATCAACACGGTTTGGGGTAATCCAACCGCGCCATTCACACGATCTCTTTGGGAATAGGCGAGTTTTAAGGCTTGAGAGGGGGGCCGTTTGGTATTTCACTTCCCTATAAGAGGGTAAAAAATCCCTTCTTTTTCCCCACGCCTTCTTCTAGCTCCTGCCTTCCCACCACTGAGCTCTAGCACCCAAAACTTCAATCTTCACCCTCGCCACCAACCTCCCCAGCCATGTATGGATCCAATTCCAAGGGCAAGTGGGAGGCCTCCCCCGTCACCGAGAAGGATATCAAGGAGCTCCGGGGCGCAGGCTATCGGTCCGCGGATATCGCGCATAGGCTCCTTGCCAAAGATGGGTCATCCCCACTCCGGAGCCCGGCGAGAGGGTCGTATTCGTTCCTCATTTCCTTCGAGGGCTAGGGTTTCCCCTCCATCCCTTTGTTCGAGGCCTCATGTTCTATTACGAGCTAGATTTCCATGATCAAGCCCCGAATTCCTTCCTCCACATATCGGCGTTCATTGTCGTATGTGTGGTTCGGCCTATGGCTCAAAGTCTTCAATCTGAAGCCGAAGGTGGTCGATGGGCAGCACGCGGACTGCGGCGGTGCTATGGTGAGCAAGCTTCCTAATGTTGTCTGGCCCAAGGGGCTTTTGTGGAGACAGTCAAGGTGTGGCAGCAGGGGTGGTTCTACATCACCGAACCCCGCGACGCCAAGTGGGCGGTCACACCTGACTTCAGTCCGGACCCCCACGAGACTCACCTCGTGGACCGCCAAGGGCCTTGATTGGGGGTCCCAGCCGGAGGTGATGATGCTGCAAAAGCGAATCTCCAATGTGTTGGGCAAAAACACTGGTCTCACAAACATGATCTAAGTGATGCTCTTCCGCCGTGTCCTCCCCTGCCAACTCCGGGCCTCCCATGTGGGAGTTCATTCCGGAAGAACCACGGACCTTGTAGCGCTTCTTCGGCACCACAAACGAAGATATATGGAAGAAACTTTTCATGGCACAAAAGAGTTGGCCGATGAAGACCGAAGACATCAGACTCGACAGCAAGAACTCGGCCTCAGCAGTAAGCATAACCTTTCCGAAGACTTATTTGACTAACGCTTCAGATGATGATGAAGATTTATATTATCCTCTTTCCGTACAGGGCTGGATGGTGAAGGCGGAGCAGATCAACTATCCGGCGCCGCTGTCGGAGAACACGACCACCTCCCAGCTAACGGAGATGCTAGTCCTGATGCCGTATCAAGCGCCGGAGAAGAAAGCCAAGAACAAGAAGGGCAAGGAGGCCAAGGGCGGGCCTCGCCGGAAAGGTCCTTCAGACACTATGTTCGGAGAGACCGAAACCATCTCCTCCCACAAGGGAGACGAGGAAGAAGAGGAGGAGGAGGAGGTGGAAAGTGACTTCCCTCGTAAGGGGAGGAAGAAGAAGAGGACGGCCTCTGAATACCTGAAGGGGGAGGCGCCCAAAGAGGGGGAAAGTGATCCTCCAAGATAGTTCGGACTCAGATGTCGAACTGGTCCCCAGAAAACCTCCCAGGGCGAAGCCCCTGGCCGAATCATAAGTATTCAAATACTCATTGTTTGTCTTTAGTTCTCCCTTCTTATTATATAAGCCATTTCGTTATGTGCCTTTCAGCCCTCCACGCGAGCTTTCGAACAATCCGTTATCGGAGGGGAACTCACAGCCGCCCGAGATGGCAGGGAACAAGACGCCTCCACGAGCCCCCTTGCCTATCACCATGGATGACACCGAGGTGTTGTCCCAAGGACCTCTCCTGGTCGCGGAGGGGCGGACGGGGCTGTCGAGAAAGCACTTGAGGTTAAACCTCGGTCGCTGAAGACATAGGGCAGGCGACCCCTGTGACAACTGTCGGTGGGGACCCCCAACAATCTGGGCCCCATCTGGACACCATTTCGAAGACCAATGCGGCTCCCGGATCAGGTGAGCAGGCCCCTTCGAAAGAGGGGGGAGCATCATCTCCATCGGCGACCTCCACTAATCCGGAGGCGCCGAACACTCTAGTGGAAGCACTGCAATGTGCTTCCATCGTAGAGGAGCATCGCACCCTGATGGGTGTGGTGCTAGAGAAGGTTTAGTCTACCAAGAGCTGACTGAATGAAGCCTTTACCAGCCTACTGACAGGCTTCGAGGTATGTGACGTAATACTCTAAACGCTTTTCCATATATAGAGGAATATACCTGTATACAGATAGTAACCCCTGAGACTCTGTCCGGTTTGAAAGACACCGGACAGAGGATCCACATAGTATTCGGTAAAGTTAACATACTACTCTATTGTTGCAACATGCTTCCCTGTTGGCAGCGACCGCCCAAGCCGCCAAAGTTTCCGAACTCAATCGGAAGCTTCGGGTGGCCGATGAATAAATTGACCGCATGAACAAGCGGTTCGACGAAACGCAAGGTAAATGTTTTAAGAAAATTACTTGTATATCAAAAGTGATATATATGTTTTAGAGGCTAACTCTTTTAATGCTCTGATTATGAGCATAGTTGGCGCAGCCGAGGTCGAGACCCTCAAAGGTGCCCTTGCCCAAGCCCATAAAGAGGCGAAGGCAAACAAGGCAGCCGGTGACAAAGCGGCTGCAGAACTGAAGACCAAGCAGGCCGTCCGCCGCCAACACGAAGCTCGGGTGACCGATATCGAGCAGGAGCTGAAGGATGCCATCAACAAATGTGAGGCTTTGGAGGAGAAGACTTCAACCCAATTGCCTGAACTCGCCAAAGCCCTCCAGTAGGCTAAAGAGGCGCGAGTTGAGTCCTGGAGTGCTCGCGAAGAGATTCGTCAGGCAAAGCAGATAGCGGCTGGTAAGGCCTTTCTTTTGCAGAGTATTTTTGGAGGTCAAAGATATGCTTTTTTTACTCGACTGTGGAGTTCTCCATACACGTTTTCGGATCCTCCGAGGAGTGCCGCCGATGCCTCATAGTTCTTTCGAGCCCAGGAGGGGAACTCGACCGAGAAGCTATTCTGGTCGCAGTTTTTTGCACCGGAGCACCCGACGCCCCTGAACGGCCAGCTGAAGTAGCTGACGGAGCTGCATAGGGTGGCCAGTTTGTCCATGAAGGATCTAATAGTCTAGGTGTGGCCGGTCGAACCAATTCCCGGTAGCTACTTAGGTTTGGTGAAGCAGCTCATCGACGAGCTACCTCGGATTGATGCTGTGACGCGCTCGGCCTGCATAGAAGGTGCCTGAATGGCCTTCGCCTGCGTCAAGATGCAATGGGCAAAGATGAAGGCCACCGATGTGGCGACCGCAGGCCCGCCCGAAGGCAAAGATCACCGGAAGCCGGAGAGATACTTTGATGACGTCCCAGAAGGGGCCCGAATGGTAGAGGGCCAATGCTCTAAGGATGTCATATTTGAGTAGATGTATTCGGGTTGTAAAAACTATGTTATGAACCCATGCTTGTAATATATCTATGAGTTGCACCTTTTGTTTCAAGGATGTTTACCTCATGTGCGGCCGTTTTACTTATAAAAGTTGCCGGTCTCGGCCTCAACTCCCACGTGGTTGCTACGGGAGTGTTTGTCGTGACACATGAACACACTTTATCCAACGTCTTGGTCCGTAAAGGAGGTATCCATGAGGTGAACCAGGCAATCAGACTATGCGGCTTTATTGCTTTCACTTAGCCAAAGGAGTATGACGATGGGGCTAAGTACTAGCCCCTTGTGCGTGTGTGGCAATCTGAACTAAGGTGCCTTTTCCACGCGGCTGGACGAAGACGAGATCCTCGTATAACACGGAGTGAATCATGAACGATTTGTAGTAAGTCACCGAATCGCCGACCAGCTCTCACTTATCATGACAGTCAGTTTTCAGCTTTCTCTACTGAGGTACTTGACTGGACGAACCAGAAGTATAATTGCAGTAGTTCTCCCTTTACTACCTTAGCCAAATGAGCGGAACGTAAGGTGGTAAGCACAAGAGTCGGGCAACCCAAACTATAGACCAAATACATGACTCGGAGCCGATGCATATAATGCAATATCCGGGACACCGAAGAGTACCCTATAGGTGTTCGGACTTCAAAATGTACGGAGCCAAAAACAACACCCGGTGTTAAGGCTAGACTAAAGCACGCATGGCAAGCTGAAGTAAGGAGGGAATACAGATGGCAATATGAAATAAATCAGTACCAAACGAAAGTGGTGATCAACTGTTTCCTTTATATCCTGGTTGATACGTCGAGACGTGTTATTACAGATAATTCCATGAATATCGAGGCTACTTTACATGCTGAGAGTTTACACAAGGGAAAGTTTTACACAAGGCCTAAAAGTAGTGGTGTGAAGATCCAGTGATGCCCTGCCGCACGTCTGCGTCGTTTCTCCTTGGTGAGAAATTCTTTGAGAGGAGAAGTCGATGGTTGTCTGTAAGAAAGGGGAGCCTGGAGAGGAGCCCTTATACAACCATAAGGTAGGTAGGTTTTTAATGAACCTGTAGTGAAAAAGAAAAAAGAGAAAAAAGTTTAAGGTCCGAATAGGGTCAAGATGTACTATAGACCTTTTCCGTAATATGCCTCCGGCGCTGCCAAAGTTATTTTTAGTGCGTAATTATGCACACACGGTGCGTATGCCGCAACCTTATGGGGCAATCGACGAAGGCTGAACTGCTATTCAAGGTCCGGATCCGTTGAGCTGTCGTGCTGTAATGTGGATCGGACTCGCTTAGCAGTGTCATGGGTCTAACTGACCGATGAGTTGTTCGGCTTGATGAGGCCGTTCGGTACCTCGGCTGCTAGGGCCGCGGCGTCCTCCTCAGTACGGAGGGAGCGCTCCATATTTCCATTGACTGTGATGACACCGCGCGGTCCGGGCATTTTGAGCTTTAAATAAGCATAGTGTGGGACTGCATTGAAGCGGGCGAAAGAAGTTCCTCCAAGCAGTGCATGATAACCACTACAGAAAGGGACGATATCGAAGATCAATTCTTCACTTTGAAAGTTATCTATAGAGCCGAATACCACTTCGAGTGTTAAGGAGCCCGTGCAGCGGGCCTCTACGCCAAGTATCACTCGTTTAAAGGTAGTGTTACTAGGCTTGATTCTTGACGGGTCAATACCCATCTTACGGACAGTGTCTTGGTAAATCAAGTTGAGACTGTTGCCACCATCCATAAGGACTCTAGTGAGATGGTAGCCGTCAATGATGGGATCGAGTACCAGGGCCGCCGAACCTCCATGACGGATACTAGTTGGGTGGTCCCTGCGATCGAAGGTGATCAGACAAGCCGACCATGGGTTGAATTTTGGGGTGACAGGCTCTACAGCGTAGACGTCCCTTAGTGCGCGCTTGCGCTCCCTCTTCGGGATGTGTGTGACATATATCATGTTCACTATTTTCACCTCGGGGGGAAACTTCTTCTGTCCCCCTGTGTTCGGAGGGCGAGGCTCATCATCATCCTCGCTTTTGAGGTCCTTTCCCCTTATGTTTGGTATTTAATTTACCGGCCTGTTTAAAAACCCAGCAGTTTCTGTTGGTGTAGTTGGCAGGCTTGTTAGGGGTGCCATGAATCTAGCAAGGCCTATCTAGTATTTTGTCCAAATTGGATGGACAGTCTCTATTTCCTTTGAACGGCTTCTTCCGCTGACCGAGTTTTGGAGCCGCTCACTCCGGCGTTTACCGCCATATCCTCAGTTTCTTCGTTGTTGTTCTGACGCTTATTTTTGCTACGTCATGGCCTTCCCTTGTCATCCCTTGCCTCAGAGGTGCCGGGCTCACTGGTGTTGTTGCTTCTACGAGCCAACCAGCTATCTTCTCCCGCATAGAAGCGCGCCATAAGTGCAGTAAGATATACCATAGTTTTAGGCTTTTTCTGACCGAGGTGTCGGGCGAGCCATTCGTCACGGACACTATTTTTAAATGCCACTAAGGCTTCGGCGTCCGGACAGTCGAGGATTTGATTATTTTTTATTAAGAACCGAGTCCATAGTTTGCGGGCTGACTCTCCGGGTTGCTGGACTATGTGACTTAGGACATTAGCATCCGGTGGTCGAACATAAGTGCCCTGAAAGTTGTCTCGGAAGGCGCCCTCCAAGTCCTCCCAGCTGCCATGGAGTTCTCTGGGAGGCTATTCAACCAGTGCCGTGCTGGCCCTTTTAGCTTTAGAGGAAGGTATTTAATGGCGTGGAGATCATCTCCACTAGCCATGTGAATGTGGAGAAGAAAATCTTCAATCCATACTGCGGGATCTGTCGCTCGATCGTATGCCTCGATGTTTATGGGTTTAAACCCCTCCTGAGATTGGTTGTGCATTACCTCATCGGTAAAGCACATGGGGTGTGTAGGGCCTCTATATCGAGCAACATCACGATGGAGTTCGGATGACATCGGTGTTTGGTTCTTGGCCCGAATTTGGTTATGCTTGTCGCGCCAGGCTTGATGGCCGTCATCTCGTGTTGGAGCACGTCCCCTTGATCTGTCGATTGATCTGGTCTGGCCGGTTCTATTGTACAGGTCCTGACGTAAGTCGTATGTGTATTCCGGAGCCGCTGCCTCTTTGCCTCTACGACGAGGTGGCGCATGCTGGTGTTCGACATAATTAGCCACTTTGTCTTGTCCATGTGGTGGTCGGTCCTGTTGATCAGCATGATTGTATTTTGAAGGTATTGGCTCAAGGGCCTAATCGTCGAATTGTGGTAGTAGTTTGCGTTTTGGGTAGCTCTTTGTCGGGCGCTCGAGGCCGTATTCTTCTACAGCCAGGACCTTGGTCCATCTATCATTGAGCGTATCCTGTTCGGCTTGAAGCTATTGTTGTTTCTTTTTCAGGCTTCGCGCAGTGATGATGAGCTATCGCTTGAAGCGTTCTTGTTCGAGGGGTTCCTCCGGGACGATGAAATCTTCGTTACCGAGGCTAACATCCTCTTCGGAGGTAGGTAAATAGTTACTGTCTTTCGAATCCTCGTTATCGGCGTGTTCATGGCTGTATTGACCTTCTTCCCTTTCATCCTGGTCAGACGTAGGCCAACAGGGTGCACTACAAAAAAAAGACACATCCACGGTATTTTGGGCCTAACGAAAAAAATTTCTGTCATACTTATGATACTTCTATGACAATAATTGTGACAAAACACGGTATCATCATAGATGTGGTGGGGGTCCTTCTTCTATGACAAAAAATCATGACAGAAAATGGGCTTTTCGTCCTGGGCGGGCCGGAGACGCAACTGCATGACATTCTTTGGGCCGTCCATGATGAAAAAACCATGGTAGAAGCGAGGGTGAGGCAAATATCGGGATGTTCCCGGTTACGGTGGGTGGTCAGGGCTAAGCGATGCGCGTTTCTCTCGTACACGCACGCGCATGGGTGCGAGGCATTGGGCTCTAACTGACCCGAGCGAGGCGTTGGGCTCTAACTGAACCCGAGCGATTGCACTGCAGGTTATGCGTTACGTACGTACGTATGTGGCCGTATTTACTTTCTTGCACCCTGGCCGCTGTACGTAAGTGTACATGCTACGTGCGCGCCTCTGCTACGACACGTGTGCGCCTCTACATCGACCAGTACGTACATACACGTTCGCGACCAGAATGACAACGCTATGTACGCCTCGGCCAGGTGTGTTCCGACTATCAGGCACTTCCTTGTGTGCGAAGTTGTAGCTGGTGGGTCCCAGCAGTCAGGGGGGCGAATCATTTTTTTTGCCCGGACGCACGTCCTTGCGTGCGAAGATGTAGCTGGTGGGTCCCAGCAGTCATGGGGAAATGTTTTTTTTGCGAAATACGGTGACCCGTCCGGTGGGTCCCCGCTGTCAGGTAGAGGAATAGTTATTTTGCGCGTAATAAGGAGGCACTTCCTTGCTGTGGCCGTGGACCCAGCTGTCAGCCTCTCCACATGCAGTCCACGTCCGATGGAAGCCATTCCTTGACCACGTTGACCACGCCGCGCCAAGAGCACCAGGGCGATGGACGACGGCGAGGCCTAGGAAGGGGACGACGCGGAGCCAGGGAAGACGCAGCAGTGGATGCCCACACAGAGAGGAGTACGAGGCTTCACTGGTTCGGCTGTGGTGTGAGGCTGTCGTCGCCGCAGAATAACAGGGGGTGTGGGTGAGTAGAGGGATGGCCAGTCCAGCGGTGGGAGTAGTAGGGGGCGGTGAGGCCTCCACGGCATCGCAGCCGGCCACGGGAGGCAGGAGCATGAGGCACGACCGGCGCTGGTTTGGGCGGCTGGAGCAAGAGGACCAAAGGTTGAAGAAGCACTACGGCCGTTGGATGGACATCGTACAGTCAATGGAGCTAGAATCGTGCATATTGAGTTAGTTGACAAAGCCCTCCATCCCCGTCAATTTAGTAAGCCCACAAGTCATCCTCCCACTATACTGTGTCCCAGCTAGCAGGGGGTATTCATTTTTTTGTGCATAATAAGGAGGCACTTCATTGCGTGTGAAGATATAGCTGGTGGGTCCGAGCTGTCAGCGGCGGTAATGTTTTTTTCACGAAATACACAGGCCCTTTCAATGGTGTAACATCCCAAAATTCTAAATTTTGGAATGTTATAATAAACAGATAGATTTGATTGATTGACTAAAAGTGAGTGAATTCGAAACTTTTTGAAAGTTAAAGGAGAGGGAATAAAAGGACTTTCCCAAACTTTCATTTTTGCATTTTAAGATCTCCGTGAATTCAAATTCTTTTCACCACAAAACCCTGAAGAGAAGATGACATGACTTCTTCCATTTATATACATGATAAGGGTGTTGAAAATATTTGAATTTCATTTGGAAAATATTTCCAATTCAGAAACTTTAAGCAACTCAATGATTTTCACGAGAGAAGATAATATGACTTCTTCAAAATATATGAAATATGAGTTGGGAGTTTTCAAAGAATTAAATTCAAAGTTCTTTTGAATTTATTTTCAATTTGGAGTTATTTGAGTTTTATTCAAATTATTTTTCTCCAAAAATAAAATATATGGAAATTAGGGTAACATGATTCCCTACAACAGAAAATTGGAGAGAAATAAATTTGAAATCATTTTGGGATTTTTCAAATGATTTTTACTAGATTTTATTAGAGCAGAAGCACTCTTTGAATTATTTGTATTTCTGCGGATTTTATTTGACGTTAGAAAAATGTTGGGATTCTAGGAAATCTTTTTCTGAAAATTTTGATATATAACATGCCTATATAAAATTTTACTGTATTTTCGATTTTCAGTTTTGCATTTTGTTTTGTAAAAGAAGAAAACAAAAAAAAACTATGTGTGCGGCCCATAAGTATTTGTCGCCCAAATACGCAGCATAGTAGACAGGCTGGCCCGTATTTTTTCTAAGGTTACCAATTTTATTTTTTATTTTTTTGAAAAAAATAAAAAATATAAGTATTCTAAAAAAAAAACCAACGCGTGCGCGCGGCCGGCCGAACCACTAAGGCCTTTTGGCCCATGCGAGGCGCCTTCTCTGTTTCCTTTATTTTTCGTCTACGTTTAGTCTCACATTGCCTAGCCTTTGACCTTTAAGCCTCTCTTCCACTAATAAATATAGACCCATAGAGCCTCCAAAAATCATCCGATTCGGTTTAAATCAATATTTTAGTTTGACTAGATTCTTTAAAGAATAATATTTTTCTCCTCTACGGCGCGACTTTTGGGAATTGTCTTCTCTCCCCGAAGTCATCTTTTCTCTGCCTTATAAAGGTATATTTCTTTGTTTTTTCTTTTTTATACCTTCGTAGTTTATTATTTTCTAGACTAATACGATAGAATAATTAGATTATCAGTTAGTCTACGTATTTATACATTAGACCTTAGTCGTAGCTATTTATCTTCCGTAAAACAGCTTGGCCCTGATTTTTCAAATAGCCATAATTTTTTACTCGTTCATCCAAATTAGACGAAACCAACGCCCACTTCTTCGTTACGATCTCCTCTATCCAGTAATCCAACTCAAACATGTTTTTGAAAGTTTAAAATTTGAATTAGATCAGATTTGAATTTGAACTTTGTTTGATCATAACTTGAGTTTTATAACTCCGATTTGGTTGATTCTTTTTGCAAATCGAAGCTCTTGACCTAAACTTTCTGATAAGGCCAAATTCACATAATTTTGGTACTGTTAGAAATTGTTTTAAGTTGCAAGAGTTATTTGCCTGGTTTTGATGTTTTCCGAAATCGTCTTCTTCGATCTTTCTGATCTTTTGAGTGATTGCTTATGTGTGGTTACTATTGCTTGCTTACCATAGATTGACCGGAGTGTGACGAGTAGAACTATCGAGTTTTGAGTGCGAATCATCTTCATCAACATTGCAGGCAAGTTCACACTTTGATCATATCCCTTTCATACCCAGTTTTTATTGCATTAGATCAATCCTCAAACATTGCATGATTAGGATCTAATTAAACTGTGGGATGGGAAGTAGTTGAGGTAGTACCTATTACCTGTTTATTATCAAACCCTTGGGAGTTACTATTACGCTATGCTTATACTGCTATGCTATGCTCGTAGACATGGATTGGGTTTTGAGAGTATTTCATGAAAGATGTGAGATTGTTAATTAATGGTTTACTTAAGGTGGCAACTTCAACACACATCTGGGTGGATTGAGGCACCTGGGTATTCCAGGACTTGCCTGTCTAGGCACCTGGGTACTCCAGGACTTGCCTGTTTTTCTTTTGGACCGCCACCCAGGCTCAAAGGGATCATGAGATTATTCATACTAGA
Source organism: Aegilops umbellulata (assembly GCA_032464435.1). Lineage (NCBI taxonomy): Eukaryota > Viridiplantae > Streptophyta > Magnoliopsida > Poales > Poaceae > Aegilops > Aegilops umbellulata. The sequence continues at coordinate 415,142,537 of CP136055.1, forward strand.
AACTTCCGTGTGCAGCCACAAGCCATTATGGGCTCTGGCATAGTTGATTAAGTCGTGCGAACTCTTACAGGGTAGACTAGCAGATGTAGGGGAAAGTAGGTGTACCGGTCTATCCAACGTAAGGTGCTAGCGCTTCTGAAAGACTATGTCTCGGTCATCCGTTTCTCAAACACCATGTAGTGCGAGAAACCAAACGGAGGCGATCGAGTCTTGTGGGGAAAAGCGCGCAAACCTCTGCAGAATGTACAAACTAATCATGGTTAGCCGTGTCCCCGGTTATGGACATCTTGAGTATCTAGTTCTTGGATTATCCTGTTGATCTCATCATGTTACTTTAATTAATTTTGTTGGGTTTTAATGATACTTAATTGGGGTTGAGAATGCTGTCAACCATTCTCAATGTTTAACAATCACCATGATAGTTAAATAAATTTATTCTTTTGCAGTAGGGAAAAATTGGCTTTGCGCAAAGCTCTAACCATAGAGCTTTTCCACCAGCCAAATATGCATGTAGTGATAGCCATTGTTCATCATTTTCTCTATGGTGTGAATTTGCCAGTACATTCAATGTACTGACCCGTTTCGGGCTGCAACGTCTCATGTTGCAGGTTTCTTACGACGAGTAAGTGATACGTTTGGGTTACGATTTCTACACTCAACTTTGCCGTTGGTGTTGATGGGAATCCACAACCTTGTTGCTTCCGCTATATTTGTATTGAGGTAATAGTATTTACGTTACTTTATACATGTGATTTACCTCTGTTATAAATCCTTCGAGTATTGTGTGTGTCAGCATACCGATCCAGGGATGACACTTAAGCACAGAGACTTGATCCATTCGGGTCGGGTCGCTACAAGATGGTATCAGAGCACATGTTGACTGTAGGACGTGACCCTAGAAACTGGCAAGCCCATAGGAAAGATTTTCTCTACAAACTTCTTTTTCAAAAGGATCTTTTACCTCTCTTCTCTTCTAAGCTTTTTCAAATATTCCTTTTAGTGAGACCATACCCCTTTCCCTTCTTCACCACTCGAAGATTCGACGGATGAGACCACTCCAAGAAGGATAAGATATCGGACAACTAAGACCATTCGGAATGGAGAGGATTTTACCATACATTATGATAATGGAAACTACAACTGTTGAAGACTCTGAAGACTAGGAGAATTTGAAGGCTCTGAGGAATTCCGAGATTGGTATGATCTAGGAAGGCTACCCTTATGGAACTTGGCAGACTATGGAAGCTGTCAATAACCGAGCAAGGTGTGTTGGAGAAGAACCAGAGCATGGAGCATTAGAACTCAAACTTTTTGTCAAGGAAAACCCTAAGGCAGGAGATATCAACTATGGAGAGATAGCTCATGGAAATGACAAGAGTAGAAACACGGATATCCATGATGTTATCACCCATTTATGCTATTTTCACCGTGCTGATTTAAGCATGCATATGCATGGAATGATTGGATGGTAGAAGGCTGATGGAGCACCTATCAGCAAGATGAAGTTTTAACCTTAGCCGGGGTATCACCAAGACTTGGAGTACTACATCAGGCGTTTAAGATGGACCTTCAGGAAGCCCTATTTTGACAAGGAAGTATTTCATGAAGAACTTAGGACCAAGAAGCTGAAGTAACCGAGCTGGAGGAGCAAAACTTTGAGATACAGGAGATTCGTCAGGAACTGAAGGCCAGTAGGATCATGGTTCATGTCAAGGATGTTGAAACCCAGAAGTTTGGAACGCAACTCCAGAATATTAAAGGACGCCATGAGACCTCGCGTCAATAGAGATGATCTGTCAAAAGAATTCAAGAAGGACAAGCATGATCGGAAGAAGCCATTGGAGGCATGAACAAAGCTGGAAGAGTTTGATGACTTTGAAGATTTATTAACCTTTAGAAGACCAAACCCCTGTTCTATACCTACGTTAGATGCGACAATTGTGATCTGTCATTTGATTGATGTTTTTTGACAGCCGCAATAAAATCCGTCTTTTCAAAACTTTTATTTGTATTGTGTGCATCCCTCTCGATCTCTCTTATCTCACCCCAAAACCCATGGACCCAATAGATGATGAATGGAGATGAGCTCGTATTTTTTTGGACCGATGAGTCAATTGGAGACAGACCGATGGATTCAGAACATGGAGGATCATATGGAGAACAACCCTATAGTCGGAAAGGATATGGCCCAGCATGCTCTTCAATGCTTTGAAAGAGGTGCTGCTACTTGGTGGAGGATGTACCAAACCATCAATGGATGGCAAGGAGTAACCACTTGCAAAGAATTTAAGTTGACTTTGCTAAAGTCTCAGTTTGTGTCCCAGAAATTGAAGCCTTCTGGAAAGGATATGAAGAAAACTTGTGCATGCAAGCTTTGTGGAGAAATAGGACACAACCATAAAGAACACAAGGAGGAATGCCCTAATTGTGAAGGAAGTCACCCAGCAGAAGAATGCCCAACTAGGCAGGTCACTTGTTTCTTGTGTGAAGGGACTACCCACTACCCTGCACAGTGTCACATTTACCCCATGGTACAAAGAACCATCCAGCAGAAAAAAAGCAATGAAAGGATCCCTAATGGGAATTTTAAAAGAACCTGCGATGAAGGAAGAGGTGGAGGACACACCCAAAGACGAACTAATTAAACCCTACACCAAGTCTAGCTATTCATGTGGAGAAGAAGGATACATCTCCCAGAATTGTATGAATGAGGATCTAGTAGAATTCCTTATGGAGGAAGTAGAGTATGACCCACAGGAAATAGAAGCCCTGATTGGAATGGAAAAGTCCAGAAAGAGAAGTATATTGGATTCCAGGAAGGATCTGAGTCATATCACCTGCTATAGGTGCAAGGAGTCAGGGCACTACCTCAGCAATTGCCCAAAAAGGAAGCCAAGGACCCAAGTAGGCTATATAATCACAAGGAAACCTCGAAACTTGCCAGAAGTAATATGTTTCCGTTGTAATGGAGCAGGGCACTTTGCCAGAGATTGTCCGAAGGAGAAGGAGACTTGTGATAAACAGTTGAGTTTGTAACAGAAGAAATATAGTAGTAGTGAGAACATTCTCCTTTATATTGAGGTGTTGAGTGGAGGCATGTAATGGAAAAACAAGAGATTGTAATAATTTGAGAATCAATAAAGTTAGCAGTGTTGGTACTGATTTGGATTGTATGAGTTACTCTATGAGGAAAGATGTTGACCATATTCGAGGAATATGAGAAATATGGTCTATGGAATATTGGAACATTTTAAGGGCGGTAGTACCCTGTAAGAACCGTTGACCCTGAAAAAGATAAGGATACTCCACTGAGTGGGTTTAGGACAAAACGAATACTCGTTTTGTCTCGATATGTGTGATACCCCAAGAGTGTGTGGGATGAAGATGGAGATCGTTAGTTGTTTTGACCAAATGTGATCAAGGAGTCTGAAGAGAATGTTAAGTTGATTCGAGATAGACTGAAGGTAGCTCAGTCCAGGCAGAAGAGTTATGCAGACTCAAAAACGCAAGGTGGTAGTCTATGAAATTGGAGACAGAGCATGTCTTCATGTGTTCCCTCTGCGAGGAGTTAAACGATTTGGAGTTAAGGGAAAGCTAGCCCCGAGATTTGTAGGACCATACCGAGTTTTGGAGCGTATGAGAGAAGTGGCCTACAAGTTGGAGTTACCCAAAGGACTATCAGGAGTTCATGATGTGTTTCACATTTCCCAGTTGAAGAAGTGCCATGCAGAAATGGCCAATATTCCCCTGTAAGGACACTTGACCCTGGAAAGGATAATGATGTTCCATGAAGTGGAGTATGGACTTCATAAGTATAAGTTTTTATCTCTGTATGAGGGATATCCCACGTGGATGAAGAGATGAATTACTATTGGACATAAAGGAGGTATGATGTTGGAAGTATGGAGCAATTGCAACTCCATGATGAGTTTGAGTAATCACATCTTAGTCTTGTACAAATAAAAGGAAGGGAGACAATGTAAATGGATGGATTTAAGAATGCTAGGAAGGTGGAAGTTGGATGTTGGAATAATGATCAGTTGCCCGACGATAAGTTCAAGGACTACAAGTGATGAAATGGGCCATAACCCACAGGCCCCAGGACCTGCCAAGACGCAATCACATTCTTGCTAAAGGAAAAACCCTGGTAGAAGTTACGATTTCATCGATAGACGATTTTATAGGAGTTTACGCAAAACCTGAGAGTTGTGAAGGAACGATAGATGGTTGTTTGGCTTGCAGAATCTATGGATTTATCCGAACTTGGTTCGTCGATAAGAGAAATTCTGCAATGCTTGTGAGGATGACCGAGTGTTAGAATGCGAGATTCACTAAACTATATACAAGGTAATGATTTGGGTGCGGGATGGATTGATCACCATACCGACTTACTCTTATTATTCGCCTTGCTATGTGGGATGGTAAATCTGAGTGACTTACCCATAGTAGAGCGACGACGATATTAAACCTTGTTTGAACCTTAGAAGGGTATAAGAATTTTTTCCCTTATACAAGGCAGCTTTTGCCAACCGTAGGTTATGCGGTGAGGATCAACCCATACCCATTTCCTGTAGGAGAAACCATAAATTGATGACCACCATGAGATATCGATGGTTGTTTAGAATTGGCGCCAGACCCGTCAGCTAAGAAGACCCAGTCATGGTAGAACCTTACCAAGAAGAAAGGACAGGAGAATTGAGGAAAAGGTTATGCCACTACCGGAAAACCCCAGAGAAGGAATTATCCTTACGATCTGAGAAGACCGACATTGTCAAGAATAAGGATGGAGTATATGAGTTTTCATGGAACCGTAACGATGATTTTAAGGGTGGTAGCACCCCACACCTCGAAGATGATCGATGGATTTTGAGAAGACCCCCAAACCCTAACCTATTTCTTTCTAACCTCTCCGAATCTCGAGGACGAGATTCATTTTAAGGGTGGTAGGTTTGTAACATCCCAAAATTCTAAATTTTGGAATGTTATAATAAACAGATAGATTTGATTGATTGACTGAAAGTGAGTGAATTCGAAACTTTTTGAAAGTTAAAGGAGAGGGAATAAAAGGACTTTCCTAAACTTTCATTTTTGCATTTTAAGATCTCCGTGAATTCAAATTCTTTTCACCACAAAACTCTGAAGAGAAGATGACATGACTTCTTCCATTTATATACATGACAAGGGGTGTTGAAAATATTTGAATTTCATTTGGAAAATATTTCCAATTCAGAAACTTTAAGCAACTCAATGATTTTCACGAGAGAAGATAATATGACTTCTTCAAAATATATGAAATATGAGTTGGGAGTTTTCAAAGAATTAAATTCAAAGTTCTTTTGAATTTATTTTCAAATTGGAGTTATTTGAGTTTTATTCAAATTATTTTTCTCCAAAAATAAAATATATGGAAATTAGGGTAACATGATTCCCTACAACAGAAAATTGGAGAGAAATAAATTTGAAATCATTTTGGGATTTTTCAAATGATTTTTACTGGATTTTATTAGAGCAGAAGCACTCTTTGAATTATTTTTATTTCTGCGGATTTTATTTGACGTTAGAAAAATGTTGAGATTGTAAGAAATCTTTTTCTGAAAATTGTGATATATGACATGCCTATATAAAATTTTATTGTATTTTCGTTTTTCAGTTTTCCATTTTGTTTTGTAAAAAAAGAAAACAAAAAAAACTGTGCGTGCGGCCCATAATTATTTGTCGCCCAAATACGCAACATAGTAGACAGGCCGGCCCGTATTTTTTTTAAGGTTAACAATTTTATTTTTTATTTTTTTTCCGAAAAAGAATAAAAAAATAAGTATTTAAAAAAAAAACCAACGCGTGCGCGCGGCCGGCCGAACCGCCTAAGGTCTTTAGGCCCATGCGAGGCGCCTTCTCTGTTTCGTTTATTTTTCATCTATGTTTAGTCTCACATTGCCTAGCCTTTGACCTTTAAGCCTCTCTTCCACCAATAAATATAGACCCATAGAGCCTCCAAAAATCATTCGATTCGGGTTAAATCAATATTTTTGTTTGACTAGATTCTTTAAAGAAAAATATTTTTCTCCTCTACGGCGCGACTTTTGGGAATTGTCTTCTCTCCCCGAAGTCATCTTTTTTCTGCCTTATAAAGGTATATTTCTTTGTTTTTTTTCTTTTTTATACCTCCGTAGTTTATTATTTTCTAGACTAATACGATAGAATAATTAGATTATCAATTAGTCTACGTATTTATACATTAGACCTTAGCCGTAGCTATTTTTCTTCCGTAAAACAGCTTGGCCCTGATTTTTCAAATAGCCATAACTTTTTACTCGTTCATCCAAATTAGACGAAACCAACGCCCACTTCTTCGTTACGATCTCCTCTATCCAGTAATCCAACTCAAACATGTTTTTGAAAGTTTAAAATTTGAATTATATCAGATTTGAATTTGAACTTCGTTTGATCATAACTTGAGTTTTATAACTCCGATTTGGTTGATTCTTTTTGCAAATCGAAGCTCTTGACCTAAACTTTCTGATAAGGCCAAATTCACATAATTTTGGTACTGTTAGAAATTGTTTTAAGTTGCAAGAGTTATTTGCATGGTTTTGATGTTTTCCGAAATCGTCTTCTTCGATCTTTCTGATCCTTTGAGTGATTGCTTATGTGTGGTTACTATTGCTTGCTTACGATAGATTGACCGGAGTTGACGAGTAGAACTATAAAGAGTTTTGAGTGCGAATCATCTTCATCAACATTGCAGGCAAGTTCACACTTTGATCATATTCCTTTCATACCCAGTTTTTATTGCATTAGATCAATCCTCAAACATTGCATGATTAGGATCTAATTAAACTGTGGGATGGGAAGTAGTTGAGGTAGTACCTATTACCTGTTTATTATCAAACCCTTGGGAGTTACTATTACATTATGCTTATACTGCTATGCTATGCTCATAGACGTGGATTGGGTTTTGAGAGTATTTCAGGAAAGATGTGAGATTGTTAATTAATGGTTTACTTAAGGTGGCAACTTAAACACACATCTGTGTGGATTGAGGCACCTGGGTATTCCAGGACTTGCCTGTCTAGGCACCTGGGTATTCCAGGACTGGCCTGTTTTTCTTTTGGACCGCCACCCAGGCTCAAAGGGATCATGAGATTATTCATACTAGAAACTTCCGTGTGCAGCCATAAGCCATTATTGGCTCTGGCATAGTTGATTAAGTCGTGCGAACTCTTACAGGGTAGACTAGCAGATGTAGGGGAAAGTAGGTGTACCGGTCTATCCAACGTAAGGTGCTAGCGCTTCTGAAAGACTATGTCTCGGTCATCCGTTTCTCAAACACCATGTAGTGCGAGAAACCAAACGGAGGCGATCGAGTCTTGTGGGGAAAAGTGCGCAAACCTCTGCAGAGTGTACAAACTAATCATGGTTAGCCGTGTCCCCGGTTATGGACATCTTGAGTATCTAGTTCTTGGATTATCCTGTTGATCTCATCATGTTACTTTAATTAATTTTGTTGGATTTTAATGATGATACTTAATTGGGATTGAGAATGCTGTCAACCATTCTCAATGTTTAACAACCACCATGATAGTTAAATAAATTTATTCTTTTGCAGTAGGAAAAAATTGGCTTTGCGCAAAACTGTAACCATAGAGCTTTTCCACCAGCCAAATATGCATGTAGTGATAGCCATTGTTCATCATTTTCTCTATGGTGTGAATTTGCTAGTACATTCAATGTACTGACCCTTTTCGGGCTGCAACGTCTCATGCTGCAGGTTTCTTACGACGAGTAAGTGATACGTTTGGGTTACGATTTCTACACTCAACTTTGCCGTTGGTGTTGATGGGAATCCACAACCTTGTTGCTTCCGCTATATTTGTATTGAGGTAATAGTATTTACGTTACTTTATACATGCGATTTACCTCTGTTATAAATCCTTCGAGTACTGTGTGTGTCAGCATACCGATCCAGGGATGACACTTAAGCACAAAGACTTCATCCATTTGGGTCGGGTCGCTACAAGTGGGTCCTAGATGTCATGTGGAGGAATCATTTTTTTGCGCGTAATAAGGAGGCATTTCCTTATGTGCGGCCGTGGACCCAGCTGTCAGCCTCTCCAGGCACAGTTCACTTCAGGTGCATGTCGGTCGTTGACCATGTTGACCAAGCCGCGCCAAGAGCAGAGCACCAGGGCGGTGGATGACGGCGAGGCCTAGGAAGGGAACGACACGGAGCCAGGGAAGACTCGGCAGTTGTTTCCCACGCGGAGGGGAGTACGACTGTACAAGGGTTTACTGGTTCGTCTGCCGTCGCCGGAGAATAACGACACGTGTGGGTGAGTAGAGGGATGGCTAGGCCAGCGATGGGAGTACGGTGGGGCGGTGAGGCCTGCATGGCAGCACAGCCGGCCGCGGGGAGGAGGGAGCAGGCAGCCCGCCGGCGCTTGTTTGAGCGGCTGGAGCAGGAAGAGCAGAGATTGAAGAAGCACGACGGCCGTTGGATGGACACCCAACAATCACTGCTTGTGCGTCAACCATTTTTTTACGAAAGCCTCAAATCTGTGGAAAACAACATACAGCCCATCTGGCATTATTTCTAATAATTTACAACCCATTTGCTAATTCTTATGGTTTTTTTGGAGCCCATATCTTTTTTGTTAGCATTACAGCCCATATTGTGGCCACGGTTAAAAAATTATACGAAATTTTGCATATTTCGATGCGGTCCGAACTCTTTTTAATCCCGAAATTTCGAGTCACGTTCAAATTGATTTTAAAAATATATAAATATATCAATATAAAATCCAACAAATTGTCCACGCATAAAAATCAATGCAATTTAAAATCTCGAAATGAAAAAATTGAAACTAATTGCCGGTTTGATGTGTTTTAAAAATGTACTGCTCATTTCTCATTGCTGATAGGCCATTTTCTCGGCCAGCCGAATGAAGCTCTCCTCGTCTTGAAAGATTTGCAGCCCAACAGGCCTGACAAAGCGACTTACTTGGCAAATCACAAAAAACTGGGCTCTGGCCGTGGACCCAGCTGTCAGCCTCTCCACGTACAGTACTTTTCCGATGGAAGTCGGTCGTTGACCCCATTGACCACGCCGCACCGAGAGCACCAAGGCGGTGGACGACGGCGAGGCCTAGGAAGGGGACGACGCGGAGCCGGGGAAGACGCGGTAGTGGATGTCCACGCGGAGAGGAGTACGAGGGTTTACTGATTGAGCTGCGGTGTGAGGCTGTCGTCGCCGCAGAGCCTGGCTAGCGGTGGGAGTAGTAGGGGACGGTGAGGCCTCAACGGCAGCACAGCCCACCACTGAAGGCAGGAGCGGGCGGTCTCGCCGACGCTGGTTTGGGTGGCTGGTGCAAAAAGAGCAGCGATTGAAGAAGCAGCAGGACTGCTCGATTCAAATCCAACGGTTACTGCTGCTAGAATCGTTTGTTGACTAAGTTGACAAGCCCTGCGTACGCGTCAACTTAGTAGGCCCACAGGCCAGCCTCCCAACCGGTGCGCCCCAGATGTCAGTGGGAGTAATCATTTTTTCACGTAATAAGGAGGCAGTTGATTGCGTGCGGTCAGCCCAGCGGATGGAGTAGGGTGGGCCAGGGAAGCCTGCGCGGCATCACAGCGGGCCACAAGAGGAGGGAGCAGGCCGTCCCGCCGGCGCTAGTTTAGGCGGGTGGAGCAGGAATATCAGAGATTGAAGAAGCACGTCGGCCGTTGGATGGACATCCAACAGTCACTGCTGCAAGAACTGTGTGTTGACTGACAAAGCTTTGTGTAAACAAGTCAGCCTCGAAATCTGTGGCGTGTATAGCCCATTTGCTATTATTTTCATAATTTTTACTCAATTTCTAATTCATATGAAATTTATTGCAGCCCGTTTTCCATTTTCAGAATTGTTGCCCATTTTCTGGTCGGTACCAAGGTTAAAAAATTAACTAAATATGTGGGAAATTTTGAAAATTCGCAAATTTTTGCTTGGGAAAAAAGTATTCTTAATCCAAAAATTAGTAGCCATACTAAAACAAATTTAAAAATAAATTAGTACTATGTCATATTAAATCCAATGAAATACTCCCTCCGTCCCAAAATTCTTGTCTTAGATTTGTGTAAATATGGATGTATCAAGTCACGTTTTGGTATTAGATACATCAGTATATAGACTAATCTAAGACAAAAATTTTGGGACAGAGGGAGTATAAGATATCAGTGAAGAACAAAAACAAAAAAGAAACTAATATCCCATTTGCTATATTTTTTTGGAATTTTCAACCCCTTTTGATATTACTTTTAACAGACACTGACCATACCCTTTGGCCAGGCCGAAATGCATCCCTCCTCGTCTTGAAAGATTTGCAGCCCAATAAGTCGGAGAAAACAAATAGGCCTAGCTTGGGTATTCTTCAAAAAGAAATACTGGGCTACCTATTTTTCAAAAGAAAAAACTGATGGGCTGGTCATGCTGTTAGACGGGCCACAGAGACCACAAAACCCAGTTTATAGCCCGCTCCTCCGAATTACTACAAAAAAAAGTTGTGCAATTCTTTCATTAATTGACTATACGTTGAAAATGATGTGGGTCCCAGATATCAGCAGGGTGGATTAGAGTAAAAAAATGAGGGGTTCATTTGAGTAGTAAAAGAGGCGCTTGCTTGTGTTCGGGAGTGGACCTGGTGGGTCCGTACTGTCATACTCACAACCACAGTCCTCTCCCGATTCACTATGTCGATAGGGACCGTTTCGAAAAAAACTATGTTGACAGGGCCGGACGGCGGCGCCGCGGCGAGCGCACCAAGGCGGAGGATAAAGTGTTGTCGCCAATGTGCTGGGCTGGGTCGGACATTCTTATTGAAAAATAAAAACGGACCAAATCTATTTACGACGTTGACTACGATTTGCATGGGTCTGCGGTTGCAGGAAGAAAATGCTGGGAGAAAGAAGACTGGTCGCTATCTTTGCCGAAGAATAATATCGACTAAATGTAACGACACTATAATATGAAATAATATCCTCCTATTAAATCGTGAATTTAAAGAACTGGTGCATGAGCATTTAGCTTTATTTATTTATTTACTTATTTATGTTTAGGGGACCATGAGCATGTACCTGGGCCGGATTCATGTGAGAGCCTCCCTTCCAGTTAATTATGGGCTTCTCTGTTGGGCCTTCATCAGTGGGTTGCATGTTATCAACAAGTGGAAAATGTGTTCCGTATGAAAAATAGTATGCGCTACGTACGGTACGGGGCACTAAAGGATCGAACCGTGCAACAACTTCCAAAACATTGTGTTTGTTGTTCTAACAACACATTTATTCAACCAAGAGATGAAATATACTACTGATTGTACATTGAAAACAGCAGCAGCACCAACCATGGCTGGGGGTGCAACAAAAGCAGTAAGCAGGCGAGAAGAGTGAAGACGCGGCTCCCCGATCAATGCATTTCACTCTTCCATGCAACGCACGGGCACCTTACTATAGATTAGTACGACCAAAAATTGAACTAACATTATATATAGTACGATAAATGATGATGCATGTCACCTAAAATTATATCATCGAAAACTATGTTCAAATACGAATCCAACATTATTGTTTTTGTTGACATGCACTAACATTTTGTCAGTTAAATCTCCAGTCAAATTCAATGGGGGATAAACCACGACCGATGTAGTAAACCACGACAGAGTACTGGTGTAGAGGGCGGCGCTACACGGGAGTCTCACCCCGCTCGTGGCACGGCAGTAAATCCATCATATCACAAAACCCAACCAATCCCAGTAATAAGTGGCCTGGTAAAATAAACGGACAAGCAACCATCACATCCCTCCGTTTTATTTGCATTTCATCTCTCTGCATTTAGTTTCCCTGGTTCATCTCGCACACTCGATCCCTAGCTACTACTCCTAGGGCGAGTTCTTTTGGCGGCTTCCCCAGCTTTTCCCATAAGACTAGTCAAAGTGGAGAGTAACATTAAGGCGCCTCACTCATTTATTTGGGCTTCTAAACTACTACTTGTAGTACCTCCGTTCTGGTTTATTCCTCACCATTGTAAGTTGTGCTAAATTTTGACGAAAGATAACATTTCATTAGTTAAATTTATGATCAAAATTTGACGCGGATTACAATGGGGACCAATAAACCAGGACAAAGGTAGTAGTTATGGGATTACTAATCTAGAAGCCTAAAAGAACTGTCCCCTGCTACTCCCACTAGTAGTAGTACTCAAGTTGGAAGCTAAAAGTAAACAATCAAACGAGCATTTTTGCATTTGTTTTACATTGAATCGTTTCACAAGCTTGACTAGTGCTATTTTTCTACTTTTATAAAAACTGCATCGTAATGTTAAAACGTGCGTTTGCACGTACATAAGTAATAGTAGTACTCCCTCCGTCTAGGTGTATAAGTCTTCCCTCCTTCTTGGTCACGGTGTACAACCAAAGATGACTTATTGACCTGGACGGAGGGAGTAGCAAAGTCTGCAAGCATATATAGAGAGAGACGTGCAATGCGATAGTATATAGTAAAGTTTGTGTTATATGCACATACTTGCAAAATGCGTACAAATACACAAGGTTTCCAAACTTTCCCTTTTACATACTTAATTAAGGACGCTAATAATTCCTGAACGTTCGGGATTTATTATTTGCGTCCCAAAACTAATGAGATCGCCTTATGAAAAAAAATTATACTCCTACTAAAAGCCACGTCGCTCGCAAGAGCGCTTGCGATGCGCCACGAGTGCCCTGGTGTGCGGCCGTTTCCCAGCGCGCCGACACAACGCCTCTTCCACAGCCTCGCAACTCGCCGGTGGGCGAGCGCGATCTCACCAGTGTGGTGATCCAGCGCTAACAGGTACTCCTCCTTGCTGGAAGTATGCACCCGGTCCACGTACTGCCAAGCGTAGATGAGGCGCTTGGGCCCGACTGCACTCAGGGCGTCGGCATGGGCATCCTCTGCCACCCTCACGACCCTCGCACGAGCCTTCTGCCAAAGAGCCAATTGCCTGACTCTCTCGGACGCGACATAGGCCTCCTAGGCATCTCGTTCCGCTGTGCAATTCTCTTCCTCAACCTTCTTCTCCGCCTCTATTTTGGCGCGCTCTGCTGGAGGCAAAGCCTCCCACAAGGCGACATCCATTTCTTTCCAAAGCTCCTCAAGGCTGGGGGGCAGGCGGCGCGGCGTTCTCCTCGTAGCGGGGAGCCGACGCGTCCTCCGACGCATGTGCTGGCGAGATTGGGAATGCCAACGCGTCCACCTCTACGCATCGCGGCGAGGAGCGGAACACCGACGCGTCCTCCTCGACTAGTGGCGGTGAGGAACGGAACGGCGACGCGTCCACCTCGACGCGTCGCGGCGAGGAGCGGAACACCAACGCGTCCTCCTCGACTAGTGGCGGCGAGGAACGGAACGGAGACGCGTGCCCGTCCGCGCGGTGCAGCGAGGGGCGCCTAGGGCTTGGGAGGGGCGATGCCATGGTGGTCGACGTGAGAGGGAGAGGGAGGAGATAGCGATGAACGTGAACGTGAGGGGGAGGAGATAGCGATGTCGTGGGAGGAGTAGTATTTATAGCGAGCAATGGCACACCTACGTAAGATATGGACTGAGCTGCACTGACTTAACTGCAGGTCTAGTTGCGTCACTGACATGTGGGCCAGACCCCTGTTGGGCCCATATGTCAGTGACCCAATGCACCTGTAGTTAAGTAACTAAAGCAGTGTCCCGGAAGATATGTTGTGTGATTAGCGTACTCCCTCCTTTCCGGTTTATAAGGCTCAATTCAAAAATCTCACCAACCAAGGTAGATGGTGAGTGGTGGAATACTTTTTGTAGTTTGCAAAAGCACCCAATTAATGCTCTTGTTTTCCTCAAAAATGCATGGTTACCAATGCATAAATTGCAATGCATGCATGCATAAATTACATGCATTGGTCAATTTTCTCTTAATACATGCATGCAATGATTTAATGCACCTTGGAATCTGAACATGTGATGGGAAACAACCAAATTGAGCCTTATAAAATGGAAACATTAAAATTTGGAGATAACCCCTATAAACCGGAAAGGAGGGAGTAACAACTACGTCGGCATATTTGTTGGAGTAAATTACGGGGGAGGGAAGGGGTGGAAATATTGCTGGTCACCACGGATTGGACGAGCGCGGGGGGGGGGGGGGGGGGAGGAGAGTCATGCATGCAGATTTTTTCCACATGGGGTGGAGTGGTGGGACCGCCGGAGGGAGAAGGAGAGTTTGGCAGGCATATTGTTTCCACACATGGAGAGGAAAAGATTTGGAGATGAACGGGCTTCCTGCAGGTATGGGGAATGGTGCATAATAAGTCTCTTCTTGCATGCCGGGCTAGGTATAGTCTCAAGTCACTAAAAACATACACACCCCACACATGTTCATATTTCAAGGTGCACTAAATTATTGCATGCGATGATTAAGGCTGGCCATAATGGTGGTGTCTTAGCTGGTATCATGCACACGGGAATAGCAAACATGCTGATGTGGTAAAGAATTAAAGAAGAGAGGGGGGTTAGAGTAACTAGTGTTCATGCATGCATTGGTAAACACATTTTTTTGTGAAGAACTACACAAACTATTCCACCGCCTCTATCTTGCTAAGAATAGGTGAAATTTTTGAATCGAGCCCTTTAAAGTAGAAGGGAGGTAGTAGTACTCTAATAGCTAACATTGGCCCTGTTTGGATCCATGTGTTATAGTTAGTTTGGGTTAGTTTGAACTCAACTAACCCCAAAAAAATCTAACCAACCCAAGAGGTGCTTATTTGGGTTAGTTCTTCTCAGGACACTAAAAAACACATTTTTCTCTCGCTCTCCCCGCAGCAGATCCCTCCCCACTTCCTCGAAGCTTCTCGTCCTCTCCCTCCCTCCCTCCTTCTCGCACTGCCCATGAAGGCACCTCGCCGTATCCGTGCTCCATCTAACCATGTCATCCAAACACCTCTTTCGCTAGAGTTACTTCAGGGTTAGTTCAGGATTAGAATCTTTAACTCATCTAATAGTAGCTCTTATACTCATTATAATCAGTATTGTAGATATTGATATTTTTAGTATAAATTTGGTCAAACACTTTGCAAACGGTTGACGGAAGTAAAAAGGGCCAGAGGGAGTATCATGCATGCAGAGTAGGCAAAAAAATGCTCATTTATAGCCGGTCGAACTCTCAAAGGGCGAGACCGCACGAGAGAGGCGAAGGTCGGGGGAGGCGCGACGGTTGACGGAATTAATTGAAGTTACACACAAGTCGGCATGGCATGCAAACAGGCAGAAGCTATACCGTCAGGCCTACGATATGGGTCTAGTAGACATGACATCTAGTGGGTCCCGCATAGTTCTCGAGAACTCTTTAGGGGCTTGCAGCCGTTTATCCACCGGGCAAGCCAGCATCCCCATGCTGTTTGCACGCCCTACTCTTCCCCGTCTTCTACTAGTACAGTACCTTACAACAGTTCATTCCCAGTCGTCCCGTCCTTTCACATTACACAAGTTCAACTTCTCCTAACCCTCCTCCAAAATCCATGGCCTCCGAAATCTCCATGGTCGCTGCTGAGTACCAGGTTAGAGTCATCACTGGCGATGAGTTCTTCATCATCTACACACGTGGATCCGCGATGGTGAAAGCATGCCTTTCTCGCTACCTACGCATTGTCGGAGTAATGGGCCACGGGTAGGCTAACCAGAGGCCCAGAACCTTTCAAGACATCGGGGCGGGCCGCGCCCCTCAAGACCCCAAGACGGAGAGCCGCCTCTGGGAGTCGGCAGCAGCGCGACCAACTACCCACTCACGGCCGAGTCCCAGGGGCGACTTTGGGATGAGCCGACTCCTAGCTAGCGACTTCCAGAGAAGCCGGCTTTGGGAGTCGGCCCGCGACTCCAACCACCTCATGCTATCGTAAAGAGGGACGGGACAGGGCGTGGCCTCAGTAAGGTCCACGCCCGCCCCTTACCAAGGGCAGGCATGGCCATAGTACGTCGTACCATCGGAGATCTCCGTCTGGCGAGGCACTGTTGCCATGCCGGCCTTGACGTCAGCCCCAGCGGGCAGAACCCTGTGCCCATGACGGCCTGTCTGTACGATCCAGAAGACGGCAAGAGTGCCACCAGTCGGATCCCGTGGGAGTCGGTCTCCAGGAGTCGGTTGGCCCCTCCCACGGGCCCCGCACGCCATTAACCAGACAAGACGGGGAATGGCAACAGTGATCGCCCGTCAGGTAGCGGCACTGTTGCCATGACCCCACGACCGAGCCAGCATCATTAGAAGAACGGCTACAGTGATCTGCAGCCGGCAAGACTCACCCGCAGCGGCACGGCCTGACGGCGCCGTACCGGACCTGTCGGCGGGGCCTACCAGACGGCGGGCCCCGGCAGTCGGCGGAGAAGATGGCGGCCTGAGAGACAGACGGCTGGGACCCACGCCCAGTCGGATTACCATTGTACCCCTGGGGGGTAAGCCTATATAAACCCCCCAGGGCACCCATGCAAAGGGTTCGAATCCATTAGCACTAGACCAGATCATATAGGAAGGAGAGAGCTAGCCTTGCCTTCTCCTACCTCCAGAAACAGCTCAAGGAGCAACCGTGTATACACTTTGCCATAGTGATCATGCGGAGACCCCGCAGAGCAGTAGTAGGGGTGTTATCTCCTCGGAGAGCCCTTAAGCTGGGTAAGATTCGCCGGCGTGCATGCCTTCTCATCCCGTTTCCAGGCACCGGCGACGTTCTACTCGCTCCCACCATGATAAGCCATCCTTTGGCATATGTCGCACCCAACCCCCGACATTTGGCGCCCACCGTGGGGCAAGTTGCACCGTCGTCCGGAGACCTGCTCTGGACGGGAACCCTTTTCCTTCCTGGTGAGTGCAGCTAGCCCAGCACGCCGGACGGAGCCTGTGCCTACGCGCTGCACGGCGCCGAGATCGCCTGCGCAGCCAGCTGCCTCGCGGAACTTGTCGGCGAGGTCTGACTCACCAACGAGCCTGCATCCGACGCAGGCATGGGCGGCCCCGACAGCCTCCTCGCGGGCCTCCTTGACCAAGTCCACGTTGCCGGTGAGCCTGCCGTGGACTTGGAGTCCGTAGGCTCCACTGACTCGATGCTGGTCGACTCCGACACCGCGTCGCTCGACGCGTTTCCCACCAACGTGGTGGTCTACGACGAACCGCTCCCTCGCGCGGAGAGCGGCGGAAGCACCGTCACAGAGGTGCCGGCGGAGGAGCTCGTGACCCACTCGACGCGGCGCTACAAGACCTAACCGCGCCTATTCCCGAAGACGCCGACGCCGAGACACTGGAGGCATGCCGCCTCCAGCTCGTCGAAGGCGCGAAGAAGATGGCCAGCATGAGGCGCTTGTCAGAGGCCTATCAGCGTGAGATGGATCGCGCTGTGGGCGGCTCGCCGGCTCCGGCTGGGCCTAGCCGCCTTGGCGCGGTCCAGTAGCACGGCATTGCCATCGCCAACCTGTTCGGGGCAAATCGCCCCGTATACGCTACGCCTGCGGAGAACATCCGAGCCGCCCAAGCGGCGGCTCACGAGCTGGACAATTTCGAGGGCGAAGAGCGTCGCCTGATGGCGGAGTGCGTCTAGCGGCTCCTCGACGCGGCCGCCGAGCAAAACGAGGCTGGCTGCCGCACAGATGTGCCGCGACGGCAGAGTAACGACCTGCCTCCCCGCCGATATCAAGGTGCGACGTCACGGACGCCGACTGGCGGCGTCCGCGGAAGAAAAGACAAGGATCCGGCTGTCAGCCACAGTCGGACTCGCGTCACCATCGAGTGCGACCAAGACGGCCGCCCAAGAGCAGTGGAACGGCGGGACGACTATCCGCCTCCTCCCCCTCACAGGGAAAGGCGAGTTTCCCCGCCGCCTGTTGAACATCCGACTCTCGGCGACCGCCTTGGCCGCCGAGAGGGAGTCGGAGAAAACGACGCACGCCACCGGATCGACCGACTCCACCGATCCCTGGCACTAGAAGAAGAAGACAAGTTGGGTCCGCCATGTTTCGGTCCCCGCATCCGAGATGAGACCTTCCCCAGAGGGTTCACGCTCCCCAGAGATACGCCCAAGTACACCGGCTCCGTGAAGCCGGAAGACTGGCTGGTTGATTACTCCACGGCCATCAACATAGCGAACGGCAACAAGCGAGTTGTCGTGAAGTATGTTCTACTCATGCTCCAGGGCACGGCTCGGACATGATTGAACAGCCTGAAGTCCAGCAGCATCAACAGCTGGGTCGACTTCACCGACGCCTTCGTCCGCAACTTCACAAGCACGTACAAGCGACCTCCCAAGCCTCGCCAGCTTTCCCTGTGCATGCAAGGCCCCAACGAGTCAACTCGCGACTACCTCACGCGCTGGGCCGAGCTTCGGAACTCCTGCGAGGGCATGCACGAGGTGCAGGCTATCGAGTACTTCACCGCCGGGTGCAGAGAAGGCACCCTCCTCAAGCACAAGCTCGTCTGCCACGAGCCAGAGACCCTCGACGAACTGCTGATCATAGCAGACAAGTATGCCACGGCTGACTCGTCCATGAAGGCGGAGATTCAAGTTAGTGCGACTGGCAAAGTGGCCGCTCAAGCCCCCAGAACTCCGGCTGGAGACGCCAGTCGGCGGCAATAGCAGAACGACCACAAGCGCAAGGCAGCACAGCCGGCTTCCAGTAGCCGGCAGGTGGCGACGGTCGAGGACCAGCAACCGAAAGGACACCCTCCGCCCAAGCGACAGAAAGGCGGCAAGTCCAACTGGTTGCCGGCTTTCTCCTATGAGCAAACTCTTGATGGCCCTTGCAAGTTCCATAGCGGCGCGAAACCGTCTAACCACACCACCCGGAAGTGCCACTGGCTCACCAGGATCGCCAAGGGAGACGGCCTCCTGCCTCCCCCGCCTGCTGGGCAGCCGCCTCCGCCTCCGCCCCAGCAGCCGGCTGTCAGGCCAGTCGGCGCAGTACAAGATGAGTACCCAGAAGAGCATGGAGCCTATGTAGTGCTCACCAACATGGCTGGCGATCGACGCAGCAAGCGGCTACAACAGCAAGAGGTGAACGCAGTAGCATCAGAGACACCAGAGTTCATGCACAGGTCCGAGAAGCCTATCAGCTGGAGCAGGGCTGATCACTCAGAGGTGATGCCGAGTCCAGGCTCCTACGCCCAGGTCTTGGAGGCCACCTTTGCCATGGATAAGAGGGCCGCTCGCTTCTCACGAGTGCTGATAGACGGAGGCAGCAACATCAACATCCTGTACAAGGACACGATGGAGAAGTTAGGGATCAAGCAAAGACAGCTTCAGAACAGTCAGACTGTGTTCCACGGCATTGTCCCGGGCCTTTCCTGCTCACCAATCGGCAAGATACTGATAGACGTTCTCTTTGGAGACAAAGATCATTTCCGCCGAGAGTCAGTTTGGTTTGAAGTGGTGGACTTTGAGAGCCCATACCATGCCTTGCTTGGCCGACCCACTTTGGCCAAGTTCATGGCGGTTCCCCACTACACCTACCTCAAGATGAGGATGCCCAGTTCCAAGGGGATTCTGACCATAGCCGGCGACTACAGAAAGTCGTCCGCCTATGCGGCTGAGAGCAGTCGGCTGGCCGAGTCCCTGGTGATCGCAGCAGAGAAGCGGCTCCTCGATCAAGTTGTGGCAATGGCCGACAAGCGGCCGGAGATGTCGCCCAACCCTAAGGAGTCGGAGGCTGAGGGTTCGTTCAAGCCGGCCAAAGAGACAAAGAAGATACCCTTGGACCCGGAGCACCCAGAGAGGTACGCTGTCATAGGTGCGAACCTCGACAACAAATAGGAAGGCGAGCTCGTCGATTTCCTCCCTGAGAATCGGGACATCTTCGCATGGTCCCCTAAAGACATGCCAGGTGTACCGATGGAATTCGCCGAGCACAAGCTACATGTCCGATCTGATGCCAAGCCCGTCAGGCAGCCCTTGCGCCGCCTGTCAGAAGAAAAAAGAAGAGTTGTTGGAGAAGAGATTGCCCAGCTCCTTGCAGCCGGCTTCATAATGGAAGTGTTCTTTCCATAATGGCTAGCCAACCCGGTCCTGGTGTTGAAGAAGAACAAGCAGTGGCGAATGTGTATCGACTATACCAGCCTCAACAAAGCTTGCCCCAAGGACCCGTTTGCTCTGCCGAGAATTGATCAGGTAATAGACTCCACAGCCGGATGCGAGCAGTTGAGCTTCTTAGATGCATATTCAGGATACCACCAGATCAAGCTGAACCCGGCTGACAGACTAAAGACTGCCTTCATCATGCCGTTTGGAGCCTTCTGCTACCTGACTATGATGTTCGGCTTGAGGAATGCCGGCGCCACCTTTCAGCGTTGCATGCAGAAGTGCCTCCTCAAGCAACTCGGCAGAAACGCCCACGTCTACGTGGATGATGTAGTGGTGAAGACGGAAAAGCGTGGAACACTGTTGGAAGACCTCAAGGAGACCTTTGAGAACCTGCGCCGATTCCAGATCAAGCTCAACCCTGAGAAGTGCGTCTTCGGAGTACCAGCCGGCCAACTCCTTGGCTTCCTGGTCTCCGAACGCGGCATAGAGTGCAACCCTGTAAAGATCAAGGCCATTGAGAGAATGGAGGTACCCAGCCGACTGCTTGATGTGCAAAAGTTCACTGGCTGCCTGGCGTCCATCAGCCGATTCATCAGTCGGCTGGGCGAGAAAGCTCTCCCCTTGTACCAGCTCATGAAGAAGAACACTTTTTTCGAGTGGAACCACAAGGCGGACGAAGCTTTTGTCCAGTTGAAGAAGATGTTGACTACTCCCCCTGTGCTAGCGACACCGACTCCTAAAGAGCCCATGCTCCTGTACATTGCCGCCACCAGCCGGGTAGTCAGCACAGTCATTGTAGTTGAACGCAAGGAGGAAGGCAAAGCACTGCCTATCCAGAGACCGGTATATTACCTGAGCGAAGTACTGTCGGCCTCCAAGCAGAACTACCCCCACTACCAGAAGATGTGCTACGGTGTGCATTTCGCCACCAAGAAGTTGAAGCCTTACTTTCAAGAGCATCCAATCACCGTGGTCTGCACAACCCCACTAGCCGAGATCATCAGAAGACGAGATGCTTCTGGCCGAGTGGACAAATGGGCCATAGAGCTGCCCCCTACACCATCTATTATCAGCCCCGCACCGCCATCAAGTCGCAAGCATTGGCCGACTTCCTCGTCGACTGGGCCGAGACCCAGTACCTGCCGCCAGCGCCCGACTCCACCCATTGGCGGACGCATTTCGACGGCTCCAAGATGCGCACCGGCTTGGGAGCCGGTGTTGTCCTCACTTCCCCCAAAGGCGACCAGCTCAAATATGCGTTGCAAATCCACTTCGCCGCCTCCAACAACGTCGCCGAATACGAGGCGCTCGTCCCCGGGCTCCGGCTTGCCAAAGAACTTGGCATTCGCCGGATCCTTTGTTACGGCGACTCCGACTTGGTGGTCCAGCAGTCATCTGGCGACTGGGACGCCAAAGATGCAAACATGGCAAGCTACCGCTTCCTCGTATAGCAACTCAGCGGATATTTCGAGGGGTGCGAGTTCCTTCACGTGCCAAGAAACGACAACAACCAAGCACACACCCTGGCACGAATCGGCTCGACCCACCAAGCAATACCATCCGGCGTCGCCCTTCGGCGCCTCCTCAAGCCGTCTGTCAAGCCTTCACCAGAATCAGACTCCATCTTTGTGCTGGCTCCCCCCGAAGAAGTCGGATCCGACTCAAGAGCCCCAGCAAACGACACGAGAATTGTCACAGATGGCTCCAAGAACGCCGCGGTCGAAGCCAGCCCGAGGACTTCAGAACCTGTCCCGAGGACTGCGCGACCAGCCCGAAGACTCCAGAACTCGGCCCGGGGAATTCATCGACCCAGCAAGCGGCCGCGGACTCCAGCCCGCCGCCTCCCAGCCCAGCCGCCCTCGTCCAAGTCACAGTTCTGGCAGTCGAAGAAATAGCAGCATCGTCATGGGCCCAGCCCATCCTCAAGTTTCTGGTGAGCAAAGAGCTGCCAGCCGATGAGATCCTAGCTCGGCAAGTACAACGCCGAGCAGCAGCCTACACCATAATCAACAGAGAGCTGGTCAGGCACAGCGTCATGGGCGTCTACCAGCGCTGCGTTGAGCCAGAGCAAGGCCAAGCAATTCTCAAAGACATCCATCAAGGCGAGTGTGGTCACCATGCGGCTTCAAGAGCACTCGTCGCCAAAGCCTTTCGGCACGGTTTCTTCTGGCCGACTGCCCTAGAAGAGGCCAAGGAGTTGGTCCAAAAATGCAAAGGGTGCCAGAAGTTCCGCTCCAAGCCGCTTTAGCCGGCTTCAGCACTCAATACTATCCCCATCTCCTGGCCCTTTGCAGTTTGGGGCCTGGACATGGTGGGACCATTCAAGACGGCGCGAGGCGGCCTGACTCACTTACTTGTCGCGGTGGACAAGTTCACCAAGTGGATAGAAGCAAAGCCCATAAAGAAGTTGAATGGTCCGACTGCCGTGACTTCCATCTCCGACATCACAATTCGGTACGGCATACCACACAACATCATCACCGACAACGGCACAAACTTTGCCAAAGGTGCCTTGGCCCGTTTCTGTGCGACACAGGGCATCTGACTGGACTTAGCGTCCATTGCCCATCCGCAGTCAAATGGCCAAGTGGAGCGAGCAAACGGCCTCATCCTGTCTAGCATCAAGCCTCGACTAGTCGAACCACTGGAGCGTTCGGCCGGCTGTTGGCTTGACGAGTTGCCAGCCGTCCTCTAGAGTCTGCGCGCGACTCCAAACAAGTCGACCGGCTTCACGCCCTTCTTCCTCGTCTATGGTGCCGAAGCCGTCATCCCGACGGACATAGAATTCGACTCCCCGCGAGTCACCATGTACACCAAGGAGGAAGCAGAAGAAGCACGTCAAGACGACGTCGATCTGCTGGAAGAGGGCCGACTGTTGGCACTCAGCCGGTCCAGCATCTACCAACAGAGCCTACGACGATACTATAACAGGAAAGTCAGGCCGAGATCTTTCCTAGGGGGCGACCTTGTGCTCCGACTGATCCAGCGGACAGCCGGCCAGCACAAGTTGTCGGCGCCTTGGGAAGGCCCTTTCATCATCAGCAAAGTACATGGCAACGACTCCTACTACCCGATCGACGCTCAGAAGCCCCGAGCATGCAAGAGGGATGACTCCGGCAAAGAGACAGAGCGGCCATGGAATGCAAATCTCCTCCGAAGATTTTACAGTTGATACAGTATGTACCACGCTACCTTTTGTATTTAAGTACCAAGACTTCGGTCCCCCCGAGGCGAGCTCGGGGACTGCCCCTTTTTGTTATCTATATGATAAGAATTACGCCTTCGAGCATGCTACTCTTTGTTATGCCGCTTGGCACCGGGTTCGACTAATCGGCCAGCGGACTCGCCGCCTTGCGCTATGAAATGCTTCCTGCAGTCGGACAAGTAGTGTGTGGTGCCCAAGTCGTCTCCTGTTAGAAGCCGCAGCTCGCAGAGCGACTGTTTGGCGGGCAGGAGTAAGGAAAAATGGACGCTCACATGAAAAATGGCTAAGGACTCAAAGCATAAACATAGCTTAAGCCAGCTTCCAGCCTTTCTTCGCAAAACCGACTCTTAAGCAGTCGGCTTGCCGCCTTCTATTCAACTTGCTAAGAAACTCTAAAACGGCTAAGTACTTGCCTTCCCAAAAGTAGCCAGTCACTTGATCCAGCGGCAGTCCGCAGAGCGGCTGTCCGACTGACAAGACGGCAACTAAGGGAAGGCGGCAAAGGAAAAAGCCAAAAGAGCAACGAGCAAGAAAAGATAGAACTCAGATGAATATTTACATAACATAGGCCCTTGGCCGAATCTTCGAGCAGAGGTTCAAAATACACCCCGCAGGTGGAATTGTGCGAATTAACAAGTTCTTCAAAGACTACTAAAACAGATAAAGACGAGGCAGCAGCCTAAGAAGCGGCAGACGGGTTCGGAGGGTCGGAGGAGATGGCGGTGTCAGACGTTGGGGCGGCCGGCTGGGCACTCTCCGCTTGATCACCTTCGGCGGCAGCCGGCTCGGTTGGGCGCGGCTCGTTGTTGGAGGCGCGGTCGAGCTGAGGTTGGCCGCCCGCTCCACCTCCTGGCGCCTCCATCTCGCCTCCATTCTCCGCCTCGCCTTCCTCCTCGACGATGGAGCCGATCACCTCCGCCGAGTCCTCGTCGTAGTCTGGGTTCATCCCAAACCACTCCGGCGGTGCCCCCTCGCCGTCTTTGGCCCGCTCCGGGACGAAGACGCTGGTGTCGGTGTACTCGGCGATCGCCACGGCACGCTTGACGAGGGCGTCTTCCGCGGCTGCCAGCTCCGGCTGGGCCTCCGGTTGGAGCGTAGCCAGCTGGTCTAGGTCCAGCCCCGAATACCACGCCTTGACGAATTCCAAGGCCCGGCGCACTCCGGCCCGGGCCGAGGAACCCTTCCAAGCCTCAAGACGGCCAGCTGCGACCTCCAGCCAGTCGGCAGTCCAACTGGGGGTGCGCAGTGCCTGCATATCTGGCCACATGGCAGAGATCGCCTGGGCGCCAGCATGCTGAAGCTGGCACAACATCCGGTGGGCAGGCCGCAGGCGAGCCTCAATGCTCAGAATCTGCTCGTCAAGGGTCCGGGGGGCATCGGCGGCGACCTCCGTGCCTTCCTTCCTCCGCCTCTCGCGATCGGCCTCGATGGCTTCATTGGCGGCTTGCGAGAAGCCGGGGAAGAAGTCTACTGAGGCGAAAAGAAGGAAGAGCAAGTCAAAAAACCAGGAGTCGGCCTGACCTAAAGTCGGCAACTCAAAGAAGAAGGTAAAGAAGCTTACCGTCGATGATGTCCTCGATCTCGTGGAAGCCGGAGGCCAGCAATGATTCCTTGTCAGTCCAGGAGGAGCGCTCGCTTGCAAACTCGGCCAGGAGAGCAGCCTCCTTCTCGTCCTCCTCCTCCTGCGCCTTCTTAAGAAGCTCCTTCTGCTCTGCCAGCTGTGCAGCCAGCAGGTTGCGCTCTGCGGCGAGCTTGCTGCACTCCTCCCCCTTCGCACGCAAGGCGGTGTTGGCTTCGCCCAGCTGCTGCTGAAGAATGATGTTGGCCTCTGAAGGAAAAGGAAAAAGAGGACGTTAAGTCATCAACGAAGAAGGTCGCCAAGAAGATCCGGCCCGACTGCTCAGCAGTCGGCCCGAATCTCGGGGACTACAGCCGCGGGTGCGCTAGCGCGCCCCCGCAAAGAAAAAAGAGAACTCACTCCGGCTCTCCAACAAGTCGGCGGTCCGCTTGCCCAGCTCCTCAGCATTGCGGTTGAAGGCAGTGGCCCGGAGGTTGTGATAATCCTGCGATAAGTATTTCAGACAAAATAAGTACTTGGAACTCGCCAAATGGAGTTCCGAGCCGCCTGCTCAGCAGCCGGCCCGGAACTCGGGGACTACACCCAGTGAGTGCGCTGGCGCGCCCCCACAGAGAAGAGCAAGAAGACGGAGACAAGAGAAAAAACACTTAGCCGGATGGCACCCCGCGACGCCAGGTGCGCCTTGGTGCAGCTCTGGATGGCGTCGCCCTCGGCTCGCAACTTAGCCTGGACGTCCAGGAGCGCCTGGTTCAGCGGGCCGGTGCTGCCTCCTCGCACCCGCGCAATGGGCGCGGCGCTCGTCGCCTCGGCGTCTGCGATCATCGAGCTGGCGGCGCCGGTCTCCAAGGGGCGTGGCGCCGAAGTGGCCTTCTCAAGACGACGGCGCGCTGGCGAGCCGACCTGAAGGAGTAGCTTCGCCACGGCTTCGTACTTAGTCGGCGGCACCGGCGGGTCCGCCGGCTGTTTATCACGTGCGCCCCCAGATGGCGGCGGCGCAACCGTGCCCGTCATGGAGGCATCGCCGCCTCCCCTCTTGATGATTGGGAACTCGCCGCCGGCTTCCTCCGACTGCACCGTGAACTCCGGAGGCGGCCGCGCTGAGTTCAGCGGGATGACAAACACTGCCGACTGGCAGCGCGTGGCTTCCTCAGCCTGCCGCCTTGCCGCGACGGCGGCCTCAGCCTCATCCAGTTTCTTCTGGGCAGAGGCGGCCGCCTTCTCGGCCTCCGCCTTCTCCAGGCGGGTGGCTTCTTCCTCGTCGCGCTTCTCCTGTGCGTTCCGCTCCGTCGCCTCATGAAGGTCGGCGGCGGGGTCAATCCGCCGAGTGGTGGCGGATGTCTCTGCCAATCCCATGATGGAGGCGGCGGCGACCCTCTCAAGAGTGAGGGGAGCCCTGGAGTGGGGGGAAGCATGAAAAAGACTTAGGCAAAATCAACAAAGCAGAAAATAAGACAAAGGGCGGAGGCACTTACGCAGAGACCAGCGGCGGCTTCTTCACTTCCCTACGGAAGCGTTTGGCTTTTGCGACCGCCTCCTCGCGCTTGGTCACGGCGGCCGCCCCCTTGAACTTCTTCGACCGGCTGACAAGCGTACTCGCCCGGCCCGGCGCTTCCTCGCACCACCTTGACCGTCCAAAACGGCGGAGGAGCTCGCGCCGGGCTGGCCGGCCTTTTGCTGGTGGCGCGGGGCGACTTCCCCCTCGGCGTCGTCGTCGGGATAGTCGGCAAAGGTGGCCGAAGGCCTAAAGCTGACTTCTCCTCCTCCTCCTCCCACTTCAGCGTCGACCTCCATCGCCGCTGCCCCCAAGTCAGGGTCGTCGACGTCGCTTTCCGCTCGGTCGGGGACGAACTGGCGGGCCGGTCCCGTGGTGCCGGCCGAAGGCTGGACAAGAGGGTTCTGATTCAAGGACTAAAAAAGATTAGAAGTCGGATTCGGCTGCAAAGGAAGCAGAAGAAGAAGAGAGACGACTTACAATGGGCGGGGGGTTGGCGCGCGAGTACGGCTCCTTGCCGAACCGCCAATCCCCCGAGAGGTCGCAGTTCGCGATGTAGTTCACCGTGTCCGCCATCTCCGTGTGGGGCATGTCCTTGGTGCACATCCGACTCGGGTCCCGGTGGCCGCTCATCTGGCAGATCAGATGAGGTCGGCCTTGGAGCGGGAGGACTCGGCGCGCCACGAAGGCGGCCAGCAGGTCGGCCCCGGTCAGACCGTCCGACTGCGTCAGCACTCGGAGTCGTGCAATGGCGGCGGCGCCGGCGGGAGTCAGCGTATTGGCCCGGTGGGACCAGCTGGGGAGCCTTCCCGCGAGCACGCTGGCGTCATAGGCCGGCAGGTTGACCCAGTCGCCGTCTGGGGCGACGTTCTTCACGTAAAAATAAGATCGCTGCCACATCTTGAACGATTTAATCAGCGCAATGGTGGGGAACGGGTTGTCGGCACCCGTTCTCCATATTGCGATGAACACACTGCACTGGGCTGGCACGCCGACGACGTGCGTGCGGAGCTTGGACTGGGAGAATTCCCCCCACAGTTCGATGGTGGGGAGAACGCCGAGGAAGCCTTCACACAAGGTGGCAAAGGCAGCCAGCAGCACCACCGTGTTCGGTGTGAGGTGGTGCGGCAGGAGCCTATAGAACTCCAAGAAGGAGCGGAAGAAACTGCTCGCCGACAGCCCCAGGCCGCGCATGAGGTGCGAGCGGAATACGACCCGCTCGCCCTCTTCTAGCGCTGGCGATACCTCCCCCGCCGGCGCGGCGCGGGCTCGCACTAGGTCCGGGCCGGGGAGGCGACGCGTCTTGCAAAGGAAATCAATGTGGTCGTCGTTGACCTCGGAGCCGTCCCACACGCCGAAGCGCATGGCCGGAGGCGCGGTGGCGGAAGAAGAGCTCATCTCTGCGGGCGTGGCATAGTTCGGCGCAGCGGTGATGAGAGGAAGAAGAAGCAAGAGGGAGTGGGAGGGAGTAGGGAAGATGGGCGCGCGTGCTCTGCCACCCTCCTCCTCCTGCCTACTTATAGGCCCATGGGCTGAGAAAATGAGGGGGTAATCGTGGGATTAACTGTGCCCAGAATCCCACGACCCCCACGATTCACCACACGAAGTTACTGTCGCAGTTACTGCGCGGGAAACCCAACCGCCCGCGCAGCCACAACGGATCCGTTCGCATACCGAGGCGCGGTAGTGGCGGGCCCTGCCTATAGGCCTGTCCCGTCGCGCGTGTGGGTGGGCAGATTGGCCCGGCCATGTGGCGCCACGCGACGGATCCGCAACGGGAGGCAACCCGGAAGCTTATCAGGCATGCTGCCTGGACCCCGCTGCGACCTTCAAACTCTCTGAGGGCAAGACGGCCTTGTGCTAATCCAACTCCAGCTAGTCGGCCCGAAGGAAGACGGCGAGCCAAGCCCCAAATCCAACCACCAGAAGGAAGAAACTGTTGACGCTCCTCGGCAGGTCTCCCTCGGCGCCTCACCAGCTTCGGGGACTACTGTCGGAGTAATGGGCCACGGGTAGGCTAACCCGAGGCCCAGAACCTTTCAAGACATCGGGGCGGGCCGCACCCCTCATGAACCCAAGACGGAGAGCCGCCTCTGGGAGTCGGCAGCAGCGCGAGCGACTACCCATTCACGGTCGAGTCCCAGGGGCGACTTTGGGATGAGCCGACTCCTAGCTAGCGACTTCCAGAGAAGCCGACTTTGGGAGTCGGCCCGCGACTCCAACCACCTCATGCTATCGTAAAGAGGGACGGGACGGGGCATGGCCTCAGTAAGGTCCACGCCCGCCCCTTACCAAGGGCAGGCATGGCCATAGTACGCCGTACCATCGGAGATCTCCGTCCGGCGCGGCACTGTTGCCATGCCGGCATTGACATCAGCTAGCCTTGCCTTCTCCTACCTCCAGAAACAGCTCAAGGAGCAACCGTGTATACACTTTGCCATAGTGATCATGCGGAGACCCCGCAGAGCAGTATGTAACGCCCTCGATGCGGCTATATCTCCCACGTGTCGAAGCACGACTTAGAGGCATAACCGCATTGAAAGCAATGTCGCAAGTGAGGTAATCTTCACACAACCCATGTAATACATAAGGGAAAGAGATACATAGTTGGCTTACAACCGCCACTTCACACAATACATGAGTCAAGCATTACATCATACAGATACAATCAAGGTCCGACTACGGACCCAAAAATAAAAGAAGACTACCCCAAATGCTACACAGATCCCCGATCGTCCCGACTAGGCTCCACTACTGATCAACTGAAACGAAACAACACAATGAACAAGATCTTCATCGGGCTCCTCCTGGAGCTCGGATGCGTCACCTGCACGGTTTCATCGGCACGTGCAAACTGGTTTTGGAAGTATCTGTGAGTCACGGGGACTCAGCAATCTCACACCCGCGAGATCAAGACTATTTAAGCTTATAGGTAGGACAGGGTAGTGAGGTGGAGCTGCAGCAAGCGACTAGCATATATAGTGGCTTCCATACGCAAATGAGAGAGAGAAGAGAAGGCAAAAGCACGGTCGATGAACTATGATCAAGAAGTGATCCTAGAACAACCTACGTCAAGCATAACTCCAACACCGCGTTCACTTCCCGGACTCCGCCGAGAAGAGACCATCACGGTTACACACGCGGTTGATGTATTTTAATTAAGATCAACTTCGGGTTTTCTACAACCGGACATTAACAAATTCCCATCTGCCACATAACCGCGGGCACGACTTTAGAAAGTTCAAACCCTGCAGGGGTGTCCCAACTTAGCCCATGATAAGCTCTCGCGATCAACGAAGGATATTCCTTCTCCCCGGGAAGACCCGATCAGTCTCGGAATCCTGTGCCCACGACGGCCTGTCTGTACGATCTAGAAGACGGCAAGAGTGCCACCAGTCGGATCCCGTGGGAGTCGGCTGGCCCCTCCCACGGGCCCCGCACGCCATTAACCAGACAAGACGGGGAATGGCAACAGTGATCGCCCGTCAGGCGGCGGCACTGTTGCCATGACCCCACGACCGAGCCAGCGTCATTAGAAGCACGACTAGAATGATCTGCAGCTGGCAAGACCCGCCCGTGGCGGACACGGCCTGACGGCGCCGTACCGGACCTGTCGGCGGGGCCTACCAGACGGCGGGCCCCGGCAGTCGGCGGAGAAGACGGCGGCCTAAGAGACAGATGGATGGGACCCATGCCCAGCCGGATTACCATTGTACCCCTGGGGGGTAGGCCTATATAAACCCCCCAGGGCACCCATGCAAAGGGTTTGAATCCATTAGCACTAGACCAGATCATATAGGAAGGAGAGAGCTAGCCTTGCCTTCTCCTACCTCCAGAAACAGCTCAAGGAGCAACCGTGTATACACTTTGCCATAGTGATCATGCGTACACCCCGCAGAGCAGTATGTAACGCCCTCGATGCGGCTATATCTCCCACGTGTCGAAGCACGACTTAGAGGCATAACCGCATTGAAAGCAATGTCGCAAGTGAGGTAATCTTCACACAACCCATGTAATACATAAGGGAAAGAGATACATAGTTGGCTTACAACCGCCACTTCACACAATACATGAGTCAAGCATTACATCATACAGATACAATCAAGGTCCGACTACGGACCCAAAAATAAAAGAAGACTACCCCAAATGCTACACAGATCCCCGATCGTCCCGACTAGGCTCCACTACTGATCAACTGAAACGAAACAACACAATGAACAAGATCTTCATCGGACTCCTCCTGGAGCTCGGATGCGTCACCTGCACGGTTTCATCGGCACGTGCAAACTGGTTTTGGAAGTATCTGTGAGTCACGGGGACTCAGCAATCTCACACCCGCGAGATCAAGACTATTTAAGCTTATAGGTAGGACAGGGTAGTGAGGTGGAGCTGCAGCAAGCGACTAGCATATATAGTGGCTTCCATACGCAAATGAGAGCGAGAAGAGAAGGCAAAAGCACGGTCGATGAACTATGATCAAGAAGTGATCCTAGAACAACCTACGTCAAGCATAACTCCAACACCGCGTTCACTTCCCGGACTCCGCCGAGAAGAGACCATCACGGTTACACACGCGGTTGATGTATTTTAATTAAGATCAACTTCGGGTTTTCTATAACCGGACATTAACAAATTCCCATCTGCCACATAACCGCGGGCACGACTTTAGAAAGTTCAAACCCTGCAGGGGTGTCCCAACTTAGCCCATGATAAGCTCTCGCGATCAACGAAGGATATTCCTTCTCCCCGGGAAGACCCGATCAGTCTCGGAATCCTGTGCCCACGACGGCCTGTCTGTACGATCTAGAAGACGGCAAGAGTGCCACCAGTCGGATCCCGTGGGAGTCGGCTGGCCCCTCCCACGGGCCCCGCATGCCATTAACCAGACAAGACGGGGAATGGCAACAGTGATCGCCCGTCAGGCGGCGGCACTGTTGCCATGACCCCACGACCGAGCCAGCGTCATTAGAAGCACGACTAGAATGATCTGCAGCTGGCAAGACCCGCCCGTGGCGGACACGGCCTGACGGCGCCGTACCGGACCTGTCGGCGGGGCCTACCAGACGGCGGGCCGCGGCAGTCGGCGGAGAAGACGGCGGCCTAAGAGACAGATGGATGGGACCCATGCCCAGCCGGATTACCATTGTACCCCTGGGGGGTAGGCCTATATAAACCCCCCAGGGCACCCATGCAAAGGGTTTGAATCCATTAGCACTAGACCAGATCATATAGGAAGGAGAGAGCTAGCCTTGCCTTCTCCTACCTCCAGAAACAGCTCAAGGAGCAACCGTGTATACACTTTGCCATAGTGATCATGCGGAGACCCCGCAGAGCAGTATGTAACGCCCTCGATGCGGCTATATCTCCCACGTGTCGAAGCACGACTTAGAGGCATAACCGCATTGAAAGCAATGTCGCAAGTGAGGTAATCTTCACACAACCCATGTAATACATTAGGGAAAGAGATACATAGTTGGCTTACAACCGCCACTTCACACAATACATGAGTCAAGCATTACATCATACAGATACAATCAAGGTCCGACTACGGACCCAAAAATAAAAGAAGACTACCCCAAATGCTACACAGATCCCCGATCGTCCCGACTAGGCTCCACTACTGATCAACTGAAACGAAACAACACAATGAACAAGATCTTCATCGGGCTCCTCCTGGAGCTCGGATGCGTCACCTGCACGGTTTCATCGGCACGTGCAAACTGGTTTTGGAAGTATCTGTGAGTCACGGGGACTCAGCAATCTCACACCCGCGAGATCAAGACTATTTAAGCTTATAGGTAGGACAGGGTAGTGAGGTGGAGCTGCAGCAAGCGACTAGCATATATAGTGGCTTCCATACGCAAATGAGAGCGAGAAGAGAAGGCAAAAGCACGGTCGATGAACTATGATCAAGAAGTGATCCTAGAACAACCTACGTCAAGCATAACTCCAACACCGCGTTCACTTCCCGGACTCCGCCGAGAAGAGACCATCACGGTTACACACGCGGTTGATGTATTTTAATTAAGATCAACTTCGGGTTTTCTACAACCGGACATTAACAAATTCCCATCTGCCACATAACCGCGGGCACGACTTTAGAAAGTTCAAACCCTGCAGGGGTGTCCCAACTTAGCCCATGATAAGCTCTCGCGATCAACGAAGGATATTCCTTCTCCCCGGGAAGACCCGATCAGTCTCGGAATCCCGGCTACAAGACATTTCGACAGTAATAAAACAAGTCCAGCAAAGCCGCCCGGATGTGCCGACAAATCCTGATAGGAGCTGCACATATCTCGGTCTCAGGGCACACCGGATGAGCAAGACGTCGGGTTGGCATAGACCCTGATTGCCCAGGGGGCGCTGGACATCGCTCGGTTTGGACCAGCACTCGAAGGAGAACTGGCCCGGGGGGGGGGGGGGCTAAAATAAAGATGACCCTCGGGCTCCGGAAACCCAAGGGAAATAAAAGGGCATAGGTGAGGCAAATGGTAAAACCAATGTTGGGCCTTGCTGGAGGAGTCTTATTCAAAGGGAACTGTCAAGGGGGTCCCATAAATCACCCGACCGCGTTAGGGACGCAAAATCCGGGAACATAATACCAATATGACGGAAACTAGGGCGGCAAGAGTGGAACAAAACACCAGGCATAAGGCCGATCCTTCCACCATTTACCAAGTATATAGATGCGTTAATTAAATAAGATATATTGTGATATCCCAACAAGTAAACAAGTTCCAACAAGGAACAACATCTCCATGTTCCAACAAGGAACAAACTTCATCTTCACCTGCAACTAACAACGCTATAAGAGGGGCTGAGCAAAGCAGTAACATAGCCAAACAACGGTTTGCTAGGACAAGGTGGGTTAGAGGCTTGGTTTAACAATATGGGAGGCATGATAAGCAAGTAGTAGGTATCGCAGCATAGGCATAGCAAAAGAGCGAGCATCTAGCAAGCAAAGATAGAAGTGATTTCGAGGGTATGGTCATCTTGCCTGAGATCCCGCAAGGAAGAAGAACGAGTCCATGAAGAACACAAATGGACGTAGTCGAACGAATCCTCACAACTCCGGAACGAAACCGAAGCTAACGAGAGAAGCAACCCGGAAAGAAACAAACAACATAGTAAACAACCATCACATAAACATGGCATGATGCACAACCAAGGATGATGCATGTCCGTTTTAAGGACTCATTGCATGGCAAAGTGCAACGGACAATTCTACAAATTAAGTGGAGTTCAATATACAACTCCGTTGCATATTGACGAAACACCACGTGACTTATTTAGTTCTCTCTCGTTTAGGTACTCAACAATATTAAATGTTGTTAAACATGGCAAGAGATTAAGCATAACAAAACTACCTACCTAGGCAAGTTTAAATGAGGCCGGAACAACGAACAACAATTCCAGAAAATCCTCATATGCATATTTCGAATTTGCTACTGTTCTGCCTAAAACATATTTTAAAGTTGTTAAACAGCAAAATAAAGTGCACCATGTTAATCTATGCATTTTCTACCCCATTTACATATATAATTTATTTAAATCCGAGCTACGGTTAATTAGTTATGAAATAAATCATTTTAACATGGCATTTATGCAAAATAAATACAAACAGCATTTTAAACATTTTAACATGGGATGAAAGCAGCATATTATGAAACTAGATAAAATTCTAAGCATTTTACATATATAAATTATTTACAAATGATGCATAGTTTGTGAGTTATTAAATGTATGATGTATGAGGGGTTTTCTACAATACTGAAATTCACTGGATAATAGCTAAAGCGTACAGAACTAAAAAAATGATGCGGGCCGAATCTGGAGAAGCCCGACAGAGGGAAAAGACTGGGGCTGCTCACATTGGGCCTTGGGGAGGCGCGCTGGCCCAGGCGTGCTCAAGGCGGGGCGAGGCGAGCGAGCTGCTGCTCGTTTCTGAAGAACAAAGGCAGCAGCAGGGGTTCAAGGCGATGCAGAAGACGGCAGAGGCGCGATGCAGGCGCAGGGGACCGGCGGGCGCGGCGAACTCGGGTAGCAGGGCGGCGGCGCTCCTCGAGGAAGGGTTTTGCGGCGAAGAACTCCGGTGAAGAAGGGGAGCGGGGCGGCTGTGCCGTTCCGGGCGACGAACTTGGCGACAGGGACGACGCGGGGACGGCCTGATCCGGGCGGCGGCTTGCGAGGGACTTGGCGCGGGCTTCGGCAGGGATGCAGGGTCGTGGGGTAGCCGGGAATGAAGGGAGGCGGCGCGGGGCGGACCGGACTTGAGGAGGCCGTCGGCCATGGCGTCAGGTGAAGCTAGTACCTGAAGAAAATGGTGGTGCGGCAGTTTCAGAGAGGAAAAGACTTGAGAGAAGAAGAGGGGCACGGGGAGAAGGAAGGAAGAGGTCAGCCTGGTTGCTGGAGTCGAGGAGGGTCGCGGAGGCGCGAGCGATGACAGGCTCGGGGTCGAGAGGAGACGAGGACGAGCGTGAGGCAGAGGAACTTGTCGCGCTGGTCACGCCGGACGAGAGCAACAACGGCGGCCTTCGACGGGGATGGGGCAAACGAGGCCGGAGGAGGTCGAGGTAGGTGTCGCAGATCCGACGAGGGGCGACGAACGGGCGGCGGCCAAGGTGGTTTCGTCTCTGCTCGAACGAAACAGAGGAGCAGCGCAGCGAGGGACTTGATGCAGGACGGCGACACGGGGACTTGGGGCTCCGGCAGCTTGAATCGGAGGCAGCGAGGAGAGTTGAGGAGGCCGGCGTCGTTCTTGGGCTAGTTGTCGCGGGAGCGGCGCGGTGACGAGCCATCCATGGGAATCGGGAGGACACGCGGGGGTTGGTCAGGCACAGAAACAGAGGAGGTGGGTGGCGACGGATCTGGGTGATGGGATGGAGCCAGGGCGGCGGCTGAGAGGAGGATCCCTAGAAATTAGGGATTTGGTCTCAGGTTAGACAAATATATATAGCAAGTGGAATTTTGGCTAGGGGAATTTCGTCCCTCCGATCGACATCGAGCGGACGGAAAAATAGGCTAGGGAGTCCAAATAAGAAAACGGTGATGTTTTGTAGATGTTAGGGGATGATCCGGACACAACGGTCTTGACCAAGCGGGTCGGGTTCGGGGAAGTTTCGGACGCGCATGCGAGGGGGCCGCGGGCTGACAAGAGAGGCTCAAATGGTCGGACACCAAAAGAATGGTTGGTCTGAGAAACGTCAACGGAGGCGAGGGTGAAGCGGCAACTACGAACGGATGAAAGTTTTATGAAAGCATGTGAATGCAATGCGCATGATGATATGATGAAATGCAACAAGCAAATAAATAACACAACTGACACGCAAAACATGGAAGGCATCTGAAGCGTCGGTCTCGGGGCGTTACAACACTCCATCACTACAAGAGGATCTCGTCCCGAGATCTAGGATGGCACCGGAGGGAAAACGGAAGATAACGAGGAGAGGTAAAACTAAGTTGCTTCTTTGACAAACGAGTGAAACCATGAACCTTGAGAGGTTGAAAAAAGTGAAGGAAAGAATACAATAGAGATGAGGAGATTGCAAACATTCCGTTAGCAAAGATGAACAAGGAGCATTCGAGAACCTTGTCAGTTGAAAGACAAGAAACAAGGGCTTAACGAACCAAAGAATATGAAACCACACCGGTTGGAACGAGAAAGAACAATTTCAGTAGCACTCCGGTTGACAAGAGGAACAAACTTGATAAGATGAAAAGAACTTGAAGAGAATGACACAACACTACGGTTAGATGGATAAGCAAGGAAAAAAAACATGAGGATGAGTTGGGTCGAAGAGAGCAATATCACAATGCTTCCGGAACGAACGAATAGAAGCTAAATCGTTAGGAAGAATGAAAGTAGAAGAAAATGATAACTTGTACCAGCAATGAATTTGAAGGCATCCTTAGAGACAAGGATTGAATGGAGTTGGTGAACATTAAACAACAAAAGAATAAGGTTGTTGTGGGCTTATGGAAAACGTCTCAAAATTATGAGGTGAAATTCTGCCACTAACGGAAACAATAGATTGGATTGATATCAACAAGGAGACGAGAAACTTATTTCACCGGTAGGATAAATGAAGAACTTTGGTTATTTATAAGCACCATAAATAGCAGCAATCCTTAGGGAAAGCTTAAGGTGAAATATAACCCAAGACAACTCCAAAGAAGCGATTGATAGGTTTTAAATATCTCATTCTTGACAACAAGTGAATCATGAAACATGAATGCAACTGTCAAAAAGGACATAACACCACCTCAAAAGATAAGGTAGAAAGAATTGCACTTCGGGATGCAAAATGAAAAAATGCTTGAACTCCTCCAAACAAAACATGTGTTGAACACCATGTTTATCTTAGAGTATAGCTTGGCGGATCTTAACTTCAAGAGAAAACTTGAAGAACAATTGAAGAATGAAAAGAATCCTTGATGAACCACTATGTAGAGCCTCCATGAAGACTCCGGTAATAAAAGGATGATAGAAAGACACGAGAAGTTGAAAAAAAACACAAGGTGTAACCTTGCGATGATTTAGATGGAGCTTCGAAATGATATAACCGAGAAAACTTGGAACTCCGAAAAAAAATGATGAGCAATTGAAATCAAGAATTTTGATAAACCTCCGGAATAAGGAATTGAATTTACTAGATGAAACAAGAATAAGAAATACACTATGCTCATCCTTCACCAATTAAATTGATGACAAGCAATGGATTTGGCATACTACTTATTCTCGTAGAAAGGATTAAGATAGATATAGCGTAAACTTGGGAAGGTCTTCAACGAACCACCGGTAGGGTTGAAACAACGATTGAATTGATACGATAACCAAGAAAAGAGAACTCTTGAATGAACCACCGTAAGAATTGAAAATGAAAGTAGCAAAGGCACAATTCACAGAGAAGAATTAGAAAACAAATGAAGATACTAGAGAGATTTTGGAAACAAGTGAACGAATAGATCACGAGCTGATTAGAGGATACTTGAACGATGCACCGGTAAGATTTGGAGAATGAACGAAGAGACATCAATTTAGAATAATTGGAGAACGAAGCTGAAAACTTAGAACGAATAAATCTGAGATGATGGGCTCCGGAGAATCAAACTGAAAAGACTTCTGAAATGCTCCGGATGGGTGAAAAGAATTCTCACAATCGAAAACAATTATGAGAGGATGGCATCAAGCTAGAACCATGAATCTTGAAGATAATGGAGCAAGATTTAAGAGAAACTCTTCTTCGGTCTTCAAATGTTGAGAATGACGATGAGAAACACCACCATGAATTGTTGAGGCACTCCGGAATTAAAATTGGAAAGATTGAACCAACGATGTAAAGAATTTGAAAGATCTTGGAGCAAAACAGCTGACTGATGAAAATCCATTCTTACGTCAAACTTTTAAATGAATTTGAGAATAGCTCCGGGAAAATAAAAAGAGTCAGGTAAGATCCTAGGAAAAGACCTGTGGGTTAGGGCCCACTCAAAAGATACACCGTTGAACGATTACTTGAAAAGAGAGATTGCACCGGTTGAATTAAATGGCTTGAATAAGATAACAATCTTGAAATAACTTGAACAGATTAAGAATGGAAACATAAATCTTATGAGTTATCTTCATCACTCCGGAACAAATGAATAGCGAGAGGTGAATGATTAAGAGGTGCACCGGTACGAGAAAACATTAGATACGAGGAAAAGATATGATCGATAAAGCTTGAATTGGAACCACCGGAGAAGAAAAGAATGACGAATGATGAACTTGAAACTCCTGACCATCTTCATGATAATCACCGGATAAGAACATTGAAGGAAAGAATGAAGAAACTTCCATCAATAAAAAGGATACTTGATTGAGAAATCTGAGTCCTTGAAGAAATAAGGGTGGGAGGGCGGGAAAAACAAAGGCAACTTGGGATGGATGAAACAAACACCGTTGAGAGAACTTAGAATTGATCTTGCGGATGTTGAAATGATCAGATCCACTTGAAAAAGAGCACGTCGGTTGGAAAAGAATTGGCATGACAATCTCGATGATCAAGAAGGATTGGTATTCACATAGAAGTATGAGAACACCGCTTAGGAAAAGGTATGGAATCCACACTTGACATCGAAGCAACTCGAATACCACAAAACAAAACAAAACAAAAACAAAGGATTTGGCTTGCAGAATAAGCCGGAAACAAACATATGATAGATCCCATATCGTATCATGTGTCTGTTGGAAAGATATCCTATGAGATACTTGAATTCCCACCTATAAACTCCCGAAACTTTCTGGTTATGCAATCTGGTGTTGGGGATACAGGGGACACAAAATATATCACCCAAACTAACAATACCTAGATCCAGCTGTATCCATCCTTCAACACATAACCAAGAAACCTTCGGAAATCGTCTACCTCAACCTTCGAAAAGCATCCGTTATACGAGTTATGGCAATACTCCCGCACTCGCCTCAGTACTGGGCTATCAGGGTTATCTCACCAACAACTGTACAAAAGAGATTTTCGATGTCGGCGCACTAAACTCAGGTATTCCAGAAC
Organism: Aegilops umbellulata; assembly: GCA_032464435.1. Taxonomy (NCBI): domain Eukaryota; kingdom Viridiplantae; phylum Streptophyta; class Magnoliopsida; order Poales; family Poaceae; genus Aegilops; species Aegilops umbellulata. Next base: position 415,181,445 of record CP136055.1, read on the forward strand.
TGCAACGATAAAATTATGACGACAACACCTCGGAGCTCAACTCCCCGGGACACCTCCACTAAACCCCTGCTGACAGGAGGCACCAAGACAATGTTGTCATCACAAAACCATCGGAACGATTCTAAGATACCCGCGTGATCCTAAAAAAAATTAGTGAAATTTGAGAAGAGAAGAGTCAAAACTCTACGTCAGGATGCCTTACCAGAGCGATGAGGAGACTGGGAAGTAAAAAGAATTCCTAAACTCTCCGATATATAATTCCTAAATGACTCAAAACATTTTTCTAGACACAACTCGGCCGCTAAAAACGATCAATCAGTGGGGGCTCCTAAGGTTGGGGAAAGCTCTGATTACCAACTTGTAACGCCCTCGATGCGGCTATATCTCCCACGTGTCGAAGCACGACTTAGAGGCATAACCGCATTGAAAGCAATGTCGCAAGTGAGGTAATCTTCACACAACCCATGTAATACATAAGGGAAAGAGATACATAGTTGGCTTACAATCGCCACTTCACACAATACATGAGTAAAGCATTACATCATACAGATACAATCAAGGTCCGACTACGGAACCAAAAATAAAAGAAGACTACCCCAAATGCTACACAGATCCCCGATCGTCCCGACTGGGCTCCACTACTGATCAACTGAAACGAAACAACACAATGAACAAGATCTTCATCGGGCTCCTCCTTGAGCTCGGATGCGTCACCTGCACGGTTTCATCGGCACCTGCAAACTGGTTTTGGAAGTATCTGTGAGTCACGGGGACTCAGCAATCTCACACCTGCGAGATCAAGACTATTTAAGCTTATAGGTAGGACAGGGTAGTGAGGTGGAGCTGCAGCAAGCGACTAGCATATATAGTGGCTTCCATACGCAAATGAGAGCGAGAAGAGAAGGCAAAAGCACGGTCGATGAACTATGATCAAGAAGTGATCCTAGAACAACCTACGTCAAGCATAACTCCAACACCGTGTTCACTTCCCGGACTCCGCCGAGAAGAGACCATCACGGTTACACACGCGGTTGATGTATTTTAATTAAGATCAACTTCGGGTTTTCTACAACCGGACATTAACAAATTCCCATCTGCCACATAACCGCGGGCACGGCTTTCGAAAGTTCAAACCCTGCAGGGGTGTCCCAACTTAGCCCATGATAAGCTCTCGCGATCAACGAAGGATATTCCTTCTCCCCGGGAAGACCCGATCAGTCTCGGAATCCCGGCTACAAGACATTTCGACAGTAATAAAACAAGTCCAGCAAAGCCTCCCGGATGTGCCGACAAATCCTGATAGGAGCTGCACATATCTCGGTCTCAGGGCACACCGGATGAGCAAGACGTCGGGTTGGCATAGACCCTGATTGCCCAGGGGGCACCGGACATCGCTCGGTTTGGACCAGCACTCGAAGGAGAACTGGCCCGGGGGGGGGCTAAAATAAAGATGACCCTCGGGCTCCGGAAACCCAAGGGAAATAAAAGGGCATAGGTGAGGCAAATGGTAAAACCAATGTTGGGCCTTGCTGGAGGAGTCTTATTCAAAGGGAACTGTCAAGGGGGTCCCATAAATCACCCGACCGCGTTAGGGACGCAAAATCCGGGAACATAATACCGATATGACGGAAACTAGGGCGGCAAGAGTGGAACAAAACACCAGGCATAAGGCCGAGCCTTCCACCCTTTACCAAGTATATAGATGTGTTAATTAAATAAGATATATTGTGATATCCCAACAAGTAAACACGTTCCAACAAGGAACAACATCTCCATGTTCCAACAAGGAACAAACTTCATCTTCACCTGCAACTAACAACGCTATAAGAGGGGCTGAGCAAAGCGGTAACATAGCCAAACAACGGTTTGCTAGGACAAGGTGGGTTAGAGGCTTGGTTTAACAATATGGGAGGCATGATAAGCAAGTGGTAGGTATCGCAGCATAGGCATAGCAAAAGAGCGAGCATCTAGCAAGCAAAGATAGAAGTGATTTCGAGGGTATGGTCATCTTGCCTGAGTTCCCGCAAGGAAGAAGAACGAGTCCATGAAGAACACAAACGGACGTAGTCGAACGAATCCTCACAACTCCGGAACGAAACCGAAGCTAACGAGAGAAGCAACCCGGAAAGAAACAAACAAAGAGGTAAACAACCATCACATAAACATGGCATGATGCACAACCAAGGATGATGCATGTCCGTTTTAAGGACTCATTGCATGGCAAAGTGCAACGGACAATTCTACAAATTAAGTGGAGTTCAATATGCAACTCCGTTGCATATTGACGAAACACCACGTGACTTATTTAGTTCTCTCTCGTTTAGGTACTCAACAATATTAAATGTTGTTAAACATGGCAAGAGATTAAGCATAACAAAACTACCTACCTAGGCAAGTTTAAATGAGGCCGGAACAACGAACAACAATTCCGGAAAATCCTCATATGCATATTTCGAATTTGCTACTGTTCTGCCTAAAACATATTTTAAAGTTGTTAAACAGCAAAATAAAGTGCACCATGTTAATCTATGCATTTTCTACCCCATTTACATATATAATTTATTTAAATCCGAGCTACGGTTAATTAGTTATGAAATAAATCATTTTAACATGGCATTTATGCAAAATAAATACAAACAGCATTTTAAACATTTTAACATGGGATGAAAGCAGCATATTATGAAACTAGATAAAATTCTAAGCATTTTACATATATAAATTATTTACAAATGATGCATAGTTTGTGAGTTATTAAATGTATGATGTATGAGGGGTTTTCTACAATACTGAAATTCACTGGATAATAGCTAAAGCGTACAGAACTAAAAAAATGATGCGGGCCGAATCTGGAGAAGCCCGACAGAGGGAAAAGACTGGGGCTGCTCACATTGGGCCTTGGGGAGGCGCGCTGGCCCAGGCGTGCTCAAGGCGGGGCGAGGCGAGCGAGCTGCTGCTCGTTTCTGAAGAACAAAGGCAGCAGCAGGGGTTCAAGGCGATGCAGAAGACGGCAGAGGCGCGATGCAGGCGCAGGGGACCGGCGGGCGCGGCGAACTCGGGTAGCAGGGCGGCGGCGCTCCTCGAGGAAGGGTTTTGCGGCGAAGAACTCCGGTGAAGAAGGGGAGCGGGGCGGCTGCGTCGTTCCGGGCGACGAACTTGGCGACAGGGACGACGCGGGGACGGCCTGATCCGGGCGGCGGCTTGCGAGGGACTTGGCGCGGGCTTCGGCAGGGATGCATGGTCGTGGGGTAGCCGGGAATGAAGGGAGGCGGAGCGGGGCGGACCGGACTTGAGGAGGCCGTCGGCCATGGCGTCAGGTGAAGCTAGTACCTGAAGAAAATGGTGGTGCGGCAGTTTCAGAGAGGAAAAGACTTGAGAGAAGAAGAGGGGCACGGGGAGAAGAAAGGAAGAGGTCAGCCTGGTTGCTGGAGTCGAGGAGGGTCGCGGAGGCGCGAGCGATGACAGGCTCGGGGTCGAGAGGAGACGAGGACGAGCGTGAGGCAGAGGAACTTGTCGCCCTGGTCACGCCGGACGAGAGCAACAACGGCGGCCTTCGACGGGGATGGGGCAAACGAGGCCGGAGGAGGTCGAGGTAGGTGTCGCAGATCCGATGAGGGGCGACGAACGGGCGGCGGCCAAGGTGGTTTCGTCTCTGCTCGAACGAAACAGAGGAGCAGCGCGGCGAGGGACTTGATGCAGGACGGCGACACGGGGACTTGGGGCTCCGGCAGCTTGAATCGGAGGCAGCGAGGAGAGTTGAGGAGGCCGGCGTCGTTCTTGGGCTGGTTGTCGCGGGAGCGGCGCGGTGACGAGCCATCCATGGGAATCGGGAGGAGACGCGGGGGTTGGTCAGGCACAGAAACAGAGGAGGTGGGTGGCGACGGATCTGGGTGATGGGATGGAGCCAGGGCGGCGGCTGAGAGGAGGATCCCTAGAAATTAGGGATTTGGTCTCAGGTTAGACAAATATATATAGCAAGTGGAATTTTGGGTAGGGGAATTTCGTCCCTCCGATCGACATCGAGCGGACGGAAAAATAGGCTAGGGAGTCCAAATAAGAAAACGGTGATGTTTTGTAGATGTTAGGGGATGATCCGGACACAACGGTCTTGACCAAGCGGGTCGGGTTCGGGGAAGTTTCGGACGCGCACGCGAGGGGGCCGCGGGCTGACAAGAGAGGCTCAAATGGTCGGACACCAAAAGAATGGTTGGTCTGAGAAACGTCAACGGAGGCGAGGGTGAAGCGACAACTACGAACGGATGAAAGTTTTATGAAAGCATGTGAATGCAATGCGCATGATGATATGATGAAATGCAACAAGCAAATAAATAACACAATTGTCACGCAAAACATGGAAGGCATCTGAAGCGTCGGTCTCGGGGCGTTACAACACTCCACCACTACAAGAGGATCTCGTCCCGAGATCTAGGATGGCACCGGAGGGAAAACGGAAGATAACGAGGAGAGGTAAAACTAAGTTGCTTCTTTGACAAACGAGTGAAACCATGAACCTTGAGAGGTTGAAAAAAGTGAAAGAAAGAATACAATGGAGATGAGGAGATTGCAAACATTCCGTTAGCAAAGAGGAACAAGGAGCATTCGAGAACCTTGTCAGTTGAAAGACAAGAAACAAGGGCTTAACGAACCAAAGAATATGAAACCACACCGGTTGGAACGAGAAAGAACAATTTCGGTAGCACTCCGGTTGACAAGAGGAACAAACTTGATAAGATGAAAAGAACTTGAAGAGAATGACACAACACTACGGTTAGATGGATAAGCAAGGAAAAAGAACATGAGGATGAGTTGGGTCGAAGAGAGCAATATCACAATGCTTCCAGAACGAACGAATAGAAGCTAAATCGTTAGGAAGAATGAAAGTAGAAGAAAATGATAACTTGTACCAGCAATGAATTTTAAGGCATCCTTAGAGACAAGGATTGAATGGAGTTGGTGAACATTAAACAACAAAAGAATAAGGTTGTTGTGGGCTTATGGAAAACGTCTCAAAATTATGAGGTGAAATTCTGCCACTAACGGAAACAATAGATTGGATTGATATCAACAAGGAGACGAGAAACTTATTTCACCGGTAGGATAAATGAAGAACTTTGGTTATTTATAAGGACCATAAATAGCAGCAATCCTTAGGGAAAGCTTAAGGTGAAATATAACCCAAGACAACTCCAAAGAAGCGATTGATAGGTTTTAAATATCTCATTCTTGACAACAAGTGAATCATGAAACATGAATGCAACTGTCAAAAAGGACATAACACCACCTCAAAAGATAAGGTAGAAAGAATTGCACTTCGGGATGCAAAATGAAAAAAATGCTTGAACTCCTCCAAACAAAACATGTGTTGAACACCATGTTTATCTTAGAGTATAGCTTGGCGGATCTTAACTTCAAGAGAAAACTTGAAGAACAATTGAAGAATGAAAAGAATCCTTGATGAACCACTATGTAGAGCCTCCATGAAGACTCCGGTAATAAAAGGATGATAGAAAGACACGAGAAGTTGAAAAAAAACACAAGGTGGAACCTTGCGATGATTTAGATGGAGCTTCGAAATGATATAACCGAGAAAACTTGGAACTCCGAAAAAAAATGATGAGCAATTGAAATCAAGAATTTTGATAAACCTCCGGAATAAGGAATTGATTTTACTATATGAAACAAGAATAAGAAATACACTATGCTCATCCTTCACCAATTAAATTGATGACAAGCAATGGATTTGGCATACTGCTTATTCTCGTAGAAAGGATTAAGATAGATATAGCGTAAACTTGGGAAGGTCTTCAACGAACCACCGGTAGGGTTGAAACAACGATTGAATTGATACGATAACCAAGAAAAGAGAACTCTTGAACGAACCACCGTAAGAATTGAAAATGAAAGTAGCAAAGGCACAATTCACCGAGAAGAATTAGAAAACAAATGAAGATACTAGAGAGATTTTGGAAACAAGTGAACGAATAGATCACGAGCTGATTAGAGGATACTTGAACGATGCACCGGTAAGATTTGGAGAATGAACGAAGAGACATCAATTTAGAATAATTGGAGAACGAAGCTGAAAACTTAGAACGAATAAATCTGAGATGATGGGCTCCGGAGAATCAAACTGAAAAGACTTCTGAAATGCTCTGGATGGGTGAAAAGAATTCTCACAATCAAAAACAATTATGAGAGGATGGCATCAAGCTAGAACCATGAATCTTGAAGAGAATGGAGCAAGATTTAAGAGAAACTCTTCTTCGGTCTTCAAATGTTGAGAATGACGATGAGAAACACCACCATGAATTGTTGAGGCACTCCGGAATTAAAATTGGAAAGATTGAACCAACGATGTAAAGAATTTGAAAGATCTTGGAGCAAAACAGCTGACTGATGAAAATCCATTCTTACGTCAAACTTTTAAATGAATTTGAGAATAGCTCCGGGAAAATAAAAAGAGTCAGGTAAGATCCTAGGAAAAGACCTATGGGTTAGGGCCCACTCAAAAGATACACCGTTGAACGATTACTTGAAAAGAGAGATTGCACCGGTTGAATTAAATGGCTTGAATAAGATAACAATCTTGAAATAACTTGAACAGATTAAGAATGGAAACATAAATCTTATGAGTTATCTTCATCACTCCGGAACAAATGAATAGCGAGAGGTGAATGATTAAGAGGTGCACCGGTACGAGAAAACATTAGATACGAGGAAAAGATATGATCGATAAAGCTTGAATTGGAACCACCGGAGAAGAAAAGAATGACGAATGATGAACTTGAAACTCCTGACCATCTTCATGATAATCACCGGATAAGAACATTGAAGGAAAGAATGAAGAAACTTCCATCAATAAAAAGGATACTTGATTGAGAAATCTGAGTCCTTGAAGAAATAAGGGTGGGAGGGCGGGAAAGACAAAGGCAACTTGGGATGGATGAAACAAACACCGTTGAGAGAACTTAGAATTGATCTTGCGGATGTTGAAATGATCAGATCCACTTGAAAAAGAGCACGTCGGTTGGAAAAGAATTGGCATGACAATCTCGATGATCAAGAAGGATTGGTATTCACATAGAAGTATGAGAACACCGCTTAGGAAAAGGTATGGAATCCACACTTGACATCGAAGCAACTCGAATACCACAAAACAAAACAAAACAAAAACAAAGGATTTGGCTTGCAGAATAAGCCGGAAACAAACATATGATAGATCCCATATCGTATCATGTGTCTGTTGGAAAGATATCCTATGAGATACTTGAATTCCCACCTATAAACTCCCGAAACTTTCTGGTTATGCAATCTGGTGTTGGGGATACAGGGGACACAAAATATATCACCCAAACTAACAATACCTAGATCCAGCTGTATCCATCCTTCAACACATAACCAAGAAACCTTCGGAAATCGTCTACCTCAACCTTCGAAAAGCATCTGTTATACGAGTTATGGCAATACTCCCGCACTCGCCTCAGTACTGGGCTATCAGGGTTATCTCACCAACAACTGTACAAAAGAGATTTTCGATGTCGGCGCACTAAACTCAGGTATTCCAGAACTGCAACGATAAAATTATGACGACAACACCTCGGAGCTCAACTCCCCGGGACACCTCCACTAAACCCCTGCTGACAGGAGGCACCAAGACAATGTTGTCATCACAAAACCATCGGAACGATTCTTAGATACCCGCGTGATCCTAAAAAAAAATTAGTGAAATTTGAGAAGAGAAGAGTCAAAACTCTACGTCAGGATGCCTTACCAGAGCGATGAGGAGACTGGGAAGTAAAAAGAATTCCTAAACTCTCCGATATATAATTCCTAAATGACTCAAAACATTTTTCTAGACACAACTCGGCCGCTAAAAACGATCAATCAGTGGGGGCTCCTAAGGTCGGGGAAGGCTCTGATTACCAACTTGTAACGCCCTCGATGCAGCTATATCTCCCACGTGTCGAAGCACGACTTAGAGGCATAACCGCATTGAAAGCAATGTCGCAAGTGAGGTAATCTTCACACAACCCATGTAATACATAAGCGAAAGAGATACATAGTTGGCTTACAATCGCCACTTCACACAATACATGAGTAAAGCATTACATCATACAGATACAATCAAGGTCCGACTACGGAACCAAAAATAAAAGAAGACTACCCCAAATGCTACACAGATCCCCGATCGTCCCGACTAGGCTCCACTACTGATCAACTGAAACGAAACAACACAATGAACAAGATCTTCATCGGGCTCCTCCTTGAGCTCGGATGCGTCACCTGCACGGTTTCATCGGCACCTGCAAACTGGTTTTGGAAGTATCTGTGAGTCACGGGGACTCAGCAATCTCACACCCGCAAGATCAAGACTATTTAAGCTTATAGGTAGGACAGGGTAGTGAGGTGGAGCTGCAACAAGCGACTAGCATATATAGTGGCTTCCATACGCAAATGAGAGCGAGAAGAGAAGGCAAAAGCACGGTCGATGAACTATGATCAAGAAGTGATCCTAGAACAACCTACGTCAAGCATAACTCCAACACCGTGTTCACTTCCCGGACTCCACCGAGAAGAGACCATCACGGTTACACACGCGGTTGATGTATTTTAATTAAGATCAACTTCGGGCTTTCTACAACCGGACATTAACAAATTCCCATCTGCCACATAACCGCAGGCACGGCTTTCGAAAGTTCAAACCCTGCAGGGGTGTCCCAACTTAGCCCATGATAAGCTCTCGCGATCAACGAAGGATATTCCTTCTCCACGGGAAGACCTGATCAGTCTCGGAATCCCGGCTACAAGACATTTCGACAGTAATAAAACAAGTCTAGCAAAGCCGCCCGGATGTGCCACAAATCCTGATAGGAGCTGCACATATCTCGGTCTCAGGGCACACCGGATGAGCAAGACGTCGGGTTGGCATAGACCCTGATTGCCCAGGGGGCGCCGGACATCGCTCGGTTTGGACCAGCACTCGAAGGAGAACTGGCCCGGGGGGGCTAAAATAAAGATGACCCTCGGGCTCCGGAAACCCAAGGGAAATAAAAGGGCATAGGTGAGGCAAATGGTAAAACCAATGTTGGGCCTTGCTGGAGGAGTCTTATTCAAAGCGAACTATCAAGGGGGTCCCATAAATCACCCGACCACGTTAGGGACGCAAAATCCGGGAACATAATACCGATATGACGGAAACTAGGGCGGCAAGAGTGGAACAAAACACCAGGCATAAGGCCGAGCCTTCCACCCTTTACCAAGTATATAGATGCGTTAATTAAATAAGATATATTATGATATCCCAACAAGTAAACAAGTTCCAACAAGGACCAACATCTCCATGTTCCAACAAGGAACAAACTTCATCTTCACCTGCAACTAACAACGCTATAAGAGGGGCTGAGCAAAGCGGTAACATAGCCAAACAACGGTTTGCTAGGACAAGGTGGGTTAGAGGCTTGGTTTAACAATATGGGAGGCATGATAAGCAAGTGGTAGGTATCGCAGCATAGGCATAGCAAAAGAGCGAGCATCTAGCAAGCAAAGATAGAAGTGATTTGGAGGGTATGGTCATCTTGCCTGAGATCCCGCAAGGAAGAAGAACGAGTCCATGAAGAACACAAACAGACGTAGTCGAACGAATCCTCACAACTCCGGAACGAAACCGAAGCTAACGAGAGAAGCAACCCGGAAAGAAACAAACAACATAGTAAACAACCATCACATAAACATGGCATGATGCACAACCAAGTATGATGCATGTCCGTTTTAAGGACTCATGGCATGGCAAAGTGCAACGAACAATTCTACAAATTAAGTGGAGTTCAATATGCAACTCCGTTGCATATTGACGAAACACCACGTGACTTATTTAGTTCTCTCTCGTTTAGGTACTCAACAATATTAAATGTTGTTAAACATGGCAAGAGATTAAGCATAACAAAACTACCTACCTAGGCAAGTTTAAATGAGGCCGGAACAACGAACAACAATTCCGGAAAATCCTCATATGCATATTTCGAATTTGTTACTGTTCTGCCTAAAACATATTTTAAAGTTGTTAAACAGCAAAATAAAGTGCACCATGTTAATCTATGCATTTTCTACCCCATTTACATATATAATTTATTTAAATCCGAGCTACGGTTAATTAGTTATGAAATAAATCATTTTAACATGGCATTTATGCAAAATAAATACAAACAGCATTTTAAACATTTTAACATGGGATGAAAGCAGCATATTATGAAACTAGATAAAATTCTAAGCATTTTACATATATAAATTATTTACAAATGATGCATAGTTTGTGAGTTATTAAATGTATGATGTATGAGGGGTTTTCTACAATACTGAAATTCACTGGATAATAGCTAAAGCGTACAGAACTAAAAAAATGATGCGGGCCGAATCTGGAGAAGCCCGACAGAGGGAAAAGACTGGGGCTGCTCACATTGGGCCTTGGGGAGGCGCGCTGGCCCAGGCGTGCTCAAGGCGGGGCGAGGCGAGCGAGCTGCTGCTCGTTTCTGAAGAACAAAGGCAGCAGCAGGGGTTCAAGGCGATGCAGAAGACGGCAGAGGCGCGATGCAGGCGCAGGGGACCGGCGGGCGCGGTGAACTCGGGTAGCAGGGCGGCGGCGCTCCTCGAGGAAGGGTTTTGCGGCGAAGAACTCCGGTGAAGAAGGGGAGCGGGGCGGCTGCGCCATTCCGGGCGACGAACTTGGCGACAGGGACGACGCGGGGACGGCCTGATCCGGGCGGCGGCTTGCGAGGGACTTGGCGCGGGCTTCGGCAGGGATGCAGGGTCGTGGGGTAGCCGGGAATGAAGGGAGGCGGCGCGGGGCGGACCGGACTTGAGGAGGCCGTCGGCCATGGCGTCAGGCGAAGCTAGTACCTGAAGAAAATGGTGGCGCGGCAGTTTCAGAGAGGAAAAGACTTGAGAGAAGAAGAGGGGCACGGGGAGAAGGAAGGAAGAGGTCAGCCTGGTTGCTGGAGTCGAGGAGGGTCGCGGAGGCGCGAGCGATGACAGGCTCGGGGTCGAGAGGAGACGAGGACGAGCGTGAGGCAGAGGAACTTGTCGCACTGGTCACGCCGGACGAGAGCAACAACGGCGGCCTTCGACGGGGATGGGGCAAACGAGGCCGGAGGAGGTCGAGGTAGGTGTCGCAGATCCGACGAGGGGCGACGAACGGGCGGCGGCCAAGGTGGTTTCGTCTCTGCTCGAACGAAACAGAGGAGCAGCGCAGCGAGGGACTTGATGCAGGACGGCGACACGGGGACTTGGGGCTCCGGCAGCTTGAATCGGAGGCAGCGAGGAGAGTTGAGGAGGCCGGCGTCGTTCTTGGGCTGGTTGTCGCGGGAGCGGCGCGGTGACGAGCCATCCATGGGAATCGGGAGGACACGCGGGGGTTGGTCAGGCACAGAAACAGAGGAGGTGGGTGGCGACGGATCTGGGTGATGGGATGGAGCCAGGGCGGCGGCTGAGAGGAGGATCCCTAGAAATTAGGGATTTGGTCTCAGGTTAGACAAATATATATAGCAAGTGGAATTTTGGGTAGGGGAATTTCGTCCCTCCGATCGACATCGAGCGGACGGAAAAATAGGCTAGGGAGTCCAAATAAGAAAACGGTGATGTTTTGTAGATGTTAGGGGATGATCCGGACACAACGGTCTTGACCAAGCGGGTCGGGTTCGGGGAAGTTTCGGACGCGCACGCGAGGGGGCCGCGGGCTGACAAGAGAGGCTCAAATGGTCGGACACCAAAAGAATGGTTGGTCTGAGAAACGTCAACGGAGGCGAGGGTGAAGCGGCAACTACGAACGGATGAAAGTTTTATGAAAGCATGTGAATGCAATGCGCATGATGATATGACGAAATGCAACAAGCAAATAAATAACACAACTGACACGCAAAACATGGAAGGCATCTGAAGCGTCGGTCTCGGGGCGTTACACAGTAGTAGGGGTGTTATCTCCTCGGAGAGCCCTGAAGCTGGGTAAGATTCGCCGGCGTGCATGCCTTCGCCTCATCCCGTTTCCAGGCACCAGCGACGTTCTACTCGCTCCCACCATGATAAACCAACCTTTGGCATATGTCGCACCCAACCCCCGACACGCATGTTCAGCAGTTTCAACATCTCCAAGTCGTTCACCTGTGGTCCTTCCGATTTTCATTACTAAAAATCAACATCTAAATCTAAACCATAGTATTTGCCCTAGAACTACCAAGTTCAATATCTCGCAACATAAACCCATACAACCATATGCCAAGGAGGTACGTAGTACTATGAATTCCATTTTCGCTCCATACCAATCGTTCTAAAAACTACTTAGTACTTATAACGCGCCATTGAAAACAGACCCCTTAACCCGCTAAAAAATGATATTTTAAATGTGGCTACTCGATCTGTGGCAACCGGCGAGCCACCGCCTCCAAGTCGTTCACATGTGGTCCCGACCATCAAGTCCTACGGATCAAATTATCACGCGATCTGACTATTCCTACAAAGGTGCGCTCCACCACGTACCCGGTACCCGCGAATGCAGCAATCATGCACCTAGGGTTTTAGGGTTTATTTGTTAACGTTGCCTTTATGTAACACTCATGTGTGCGAGATAGCAAGAGACTGACTGCGTGCGTGCGCCTCTTCTCTTCATATATGTACTCCACCGTTTGTCTGGTGTCCAAAAAATTATAATAACTACTAGCAATGTGCCAATGCGTTGCCCCACGATCAGAGTAGATTAATACATATTCACTGATTTGATAGAAAAAAACTCTAGTTTTGAAATACGTATATCACTAAAAAATGTTATGTTGCACTCAAAACATATTCCTTTGGAGGTTTTGATGAGATAAGGGAGGAATGTTGTTGGTTTCAAGATTCGAGAAGCGGTATATGTCTAATTTCTACTCTTACTAGCCAGATGTCCGTGTGATGCATGGAACATCAAGATCTTGTGGGAGAAATGGATGAACGAGGGAAGGCCTTATCTGTAAATGTGGAGAGGAGTGCCGCTAAATTGCCATAATTCCGTTCCTATCCATAAGATATAAATCAGATGGCCTATATTGCAGGATGGCAGGCCCACCATCATCACCAACTCTGTTTTTTATCCCTACTCTTATAAAAAGCATAGTCGGTGATGATCATGTGCCTGCCATCCTGCAATATAGGTCGTCCGATCTATATCTGACGGATAGGAAGGAAACTATGGCAATTTTGCAAAAAGATACCCGCACCCCTCTCCACACTTGCAAATAAGGCATTCCCTTGTTCATCCTTTTCTCCCACAAGATAGACTACTCATACAAAGACCTCTTGATGTTCCGTGCAACGCATGGGAATCTTGCTAGTTGTTGCAAAAAGCCCACGTGAGAGAGAGAGAGGAGGAGGACGGAGTGCATGTGTGAAAAAGACACAAAGAGTGTGTGTGTGAGAGGTATCATCTTAAAATGAGGCGATAGTGTGTGTGTGCACGATCGAGAGGGCGTGTCTCAAGAATGGAAGAAAAATCTACATAGATACAAGGAGCGGGAGAGAGACATCTATGCGATAGTGGAAGCACGAGTGTGCGGGTGTATAAACCTATCTAGAGGCTAGTCGATAAATGTTTGTGAGAGAAATACGAGTCGGGGGTGCGAAAGCGAGAGTTTTGTGTCTGTGAGAGAGAGACGGTAGTCGGGAAGGGGAATGGAAGCAGGAGTTGTGTGTGTGTGAGAGAGAGAGAGAGGGGGCGGGGAGTTTGTCTGATCGGTAAACAAATGAATAATGTCAGTCTGGGATGGAGACGAAAAGGAGACCGCAACAAATGTTGTGTCTACAGGGGAGAGAGAGAGTAACTCTAGTGGTATGATTCATATCTAGAAACATATAGGGTGTGTGAGAGAATCCCATAGAGAGAAAGACAAAGTGAAAGACGAGTGGAGACTGTGTGTGGCGGTGAAAAAGAAAGCTTAGGTACCTAGTGATACAAGAGAACGGTAGAGACGTGTGAGATAATGAAAACCGTGTAATGTATAATGATAGGGAGAGTGTGACACTTCTCAAGGGAGAAGTCGAGAGACCATGTTTGCGAGGATAGGAGAAACATGAAGTGAGCGTGCGGGTGAGCTGGAGAAAAGAGAGTGATAGCTACATGAAGGAGCATGCATGCAAGAGAGATGGGCATGAAAGGAGTGAACATAAAAGGGATTCAAATATTTGAATTCGAGATGATGATACATGTAATCCATACTCAAACCAAAATTGATCTATCAAACATGCATACTCATATGAATTCACGCGCATCTATGTTATTTAATATGTAGATATTATTGATCCATACATTTTAGTAGAACATAATTTGGTTTAATTTTTTGAATTCAACCTTATGATTTTGAGATCATTGTATTTGTAAATCATATTATACATATAAAGGAGTAGAATTCTTTGTTGTGCTTTTGAAAGTATATATAAAAAATGATGTATATAGAATTTTATTCCAATCAAAAATGGATCCCGTCCGAAAAATAGAATACAAACGGGACTCAAATTGAGTTGGCACGGTAAACGTGCACTTTGCAAAATTTGAACGAAGCGGGGAAAGTCGCAGTAATCGCCCTAAACCAAAATCTGCGAGATGGAAATTACTACTGCCTATCCCTACCACGCAAAGCCTATCTGCTCGATTTCTATAGGTTTCGATAGGGGTAGGTTTGTAATTTCACTCAAACGTGACATAACCGCCTCGCACCCAGATTCATACACGATGGGCGCCAAAACATAGTGTGTCCTCGACCGAGACCGACTCCCTCCCCGATTCATACACGGTGGGTGCCAAAAACAAACTCTCGTCAGCAAATATTTGGCGTATGCAAGATTACCGTCCTATCGCCAACCGACTAATATTGCTGTGATGTAGGAAATTTGAAACGGGGGCTCAGTTTGTAAATTTCCTCGCATTTGTGACAAGCGCGCCCTAAAGACATGGTTCCCCCCTTCCTCTCCACCTCCATTTCCCTATTCGTACTCCGTGGGCGCCAAAACACCCTCTCCACCCCAGCCTCCTCCGTCCGCCATCCCATCCACCGCCGTCCTCCTCCACCATGTCGGAGCTGATACCCCGATGCCGCCGTCCATTACAAGAGATTGACCTCTCTCATCCACAGCTTCGGACCGGGATCCTTGCATCCCGTCCTCTCGCTTCATCCCCGCCGTCGTCCACCTTACCAGCGCTGCTCCTACGACCGTCTCGTCCACCGTGCCCCGACGCCACCGTCTACCCTCCTAGATCTGCTTCCACACCGCCGACAGCCATCGCTACCGCAACACCGTCAAATTCTCAGCAGATGCATACACGACGGTACTCTTTCGTATCTGCTCAACTTATTTCTCGCAGCAAGAAAATAGATCGCCACTGCTTTATTCTAATTTCTTGTCATTCACTTACTTGCTAGTTGAAAGCAAACAATGGTTGCAAAGTTGCCTTTGTCCAGTTTGCACCTTCAGATCTGCCATGGCACGCTAAACACTATACGCCCAATGCTTATGGTTTTCCCCTTTTATATTCCACACTAGTTAAATCTCAGTAGACTAAATTTCAAAATTGGGTGAGTCGATTTTTCGGAGCCCGCCGGACTTCGCCGGTGCGAACGAAGGGGCTCGGGTGGGGACTTTGATTGTGTGGGGGGGGCGATGGTGGGGCCTCGCCGAACGAAGAAAACTCGATGTGGGTGGGGGCAGGGGTGGGGGTGGGGGTGGTGGAGGAACACAGGCGATGGGGGCCGGTGGTCCGGCCGGCGGCCCGTGCGGTGTTTTGTATGGGAAGAATCAGAGACAAGGAAGAAGAAGGGTTAGGAGACGTAGGATCTTCATCCAACCGCCTGAAATGGTCGACTGACCCAAATGACAAAAGTCACGCGACTTGCATGCAGACATGCCTTTATATTCAGTACCATCATCGTACTTGCTTATCACTGCTCCTGAATCCATCAAGCTAAACAACGTGCCACTCATAATTCAAAAGTTGTTGCTCAAGTACGAATCTTATATGATGCTGATATTACTAAAACAGATAACATTTAATTGGTCAACTAATGTTCATACATTACTTTAAAAAAAGCACGTGCACCACATATAGAGAGACATCAGGGAGTTGCTTTCTTAATGTGCTCTGGTTCATCATGTGTGGACACTGCACAACGAACATTTTATTATCCAAAATCTACTTGCTCTTCTTTAGCATGTTCCTCTTCCGTTCTTCTTTAATAAGTACTCTCTTCGTTCCTAAATACAAGTTTTGTATAGATTCCATCATGGACTACATATGGAGCAAAATGAGTGAATCTACACTCTAAAATGTATCTGGATACATCTATATGTGATCCATAGTGGAAATCTCTACCAAGACTTATATTTTGGAACGGAGGGAGTATGATAATAGTACAGTATGTTCCTTGTAGTGAAGATGAGCAGGGACATTTGCAGTGTAGAGGTCTATACGGTCGGTTGGTATGGACAATTTGAACTCTTTGGGCCTCTTTGATTCATAGGATTTTGTAAACATGGGAATAGGATTTGTAGTGGCCTGCCCACTTGAATCCTATAAGAATAGCAAGGAAATACGGGGAGCTGTGTCGCCTTTGAGAGTTACACTGATATTAACAGTACCGCACCTTCCGTTGAAGAGAGCTAGTATCCGAAGCCTTTCTAGTCGTACCTGCAACAGTAGCACATATATTCCAGCAAGTTCCACTTTGCTGATTTTACTCTGATGCTTACGGTTTTCCCATTATATCTACACTATGATCTGTGTAGCTGCTTTCTGTCGCACTAGCAGCAGCCCACTCTTGAAGCTAAACACTGCAATGACTTACTAAATTGGCACCAAGGCATTGAGTGCCATTCTGGATGCAATGAAACTCATATGCTCCCCACCTGTTGACTCTTGTTCAGAATATGATCCTAATGCCTCTTGTTCAAAATTGCCACATATAGAGAGATAGCATGGAATTGCATTTCTTTGGGCGCTGTGATTCATCATGAGTGGCCAACCAACATTGTATGCAATTAAGCGGAACCTCAAGAATATGCTTCCTCTTCTGTTCTTTAACATGTTCCTCTTTTGTTATTCTGTATTTAGTACGTACAGTATGTTCCTTGTCAGGAAGGGGAGCACGGACATCTGTAGTCAACAGCTGATAGAGCTGTCATGTACTTGATCGATAGGCTTTCAATTACTAGCGGCAATACAACACCGTATTTTAAAGCCAGTTCCACTTTCCCGTTTTATATGTCGTGGTTATGGTGTATCCCTTTTATGTACAGTATGATCTGCCTAGTTGTTGTGTGCTCTTGTTACCATGGTTCGGCAATAAACTCTCTATACAGTATATTTTGAACCTATCATCTACCAACTATCCTTACTTTTGGAGCCTTTTTTTGTGTACTTGTGCCAGAATATATAAATGCACGCACCATATTACAGCACACATGAGCTCTCTCATCAGAATCCAGTGATAGCACACAAGTGTTTACAGGGGCGCCCCTATATTAGAATATCCTCTGCATTACAAAGATAATCTCACAACTATTTATGTTTTCATGGTTCTCAGATATTATACGTAATTATAGTGAATATCTGAATCCGCGCATCAGAAGAATATTGTGGAACACTGCAATGACTTACAAAATTGGCACCAAGGCATTGAGTGCCATTCTGGGTGCAACGAAACTCATATGATCCCCACCTATAGATTCTTGTTCAGAAAATTATCCTAATGACTATTCTAACCTTGAGGAGTCAAAGGCAGATGGCCTGTCATGTTCACCCATCAAGGTGCCTGCTCTAATTTGTTGGGGAACGTAGTAATTTCAAAAAAAAATCCTACGCACACGCAAGATCATGGTGATGCATAGCAACGAGAGGGGAGAGTGTTGTCCATGTACCCTCGTAGACCGAAAGTGTAAGCGTTAGCACAACACGGTTGATGTAGTCGTACGTCTTGACGTTCCGACCGATCAAGTACCGAACGTACGGCACCTCCGAGTTCAGCACACATTCAGCCCGATGACGCCCCTCGAACTCCGATCCAGCCGAGTGTTGAGGGAGAGTTTCGTCAGCACGACGGCATGGTGATGATAATGATGTTCTACCAACGCAGGGCTTCGCCTAAGCACGACTACAGTATTATCGAGGTGTACTATGGTGGAGGGGGGCACCGCACACGGCTAAAAGATCAAACGATCAATTGTTGTGTCTATGGGGTGCCCCCTTCCCCCGTATATAAAGGAGCAAGGGGGTGCGGCCGGCCTAGAGAGGGGGCACGCTAGGAGGAGTCCTACTCCCACTGGGAGTAGGACTCCCCCCTTTCCTAGTTGGATTAGGACTTAGGAGGGGGAAAGAGGTGGAGGAGAAGAAGGAAGGGGGGCGCCGCCCCCCTCTCCTTGTCCTATTCGGACTAGGGGGAGGGGCGCACGGCCCTTGCCCTGGCCGCCTCTCCTCTCTTCCACCAAGGCCCACTAAGGCCCATTAAGTCCCCGGGGGGGTCCGCTAACCTCCGGTACTCCAGTAAAATCCCGATTTCACCCGGAACACTTCCGATATCCAAACATAGGCTTCCAATATATCAATATTCATGTCTCGACCATTTCGAGACTCCTCGTCATGTCCGTGATCACATCCGGGACTCCGAACAACCTTCGGTACGTCAAAACATATAACTCATAATATAACTGTCATCGAAACATTAAGCGTGCGGACCCTACGGGTTCGAGAACTATGTAGACATGACCGAGACACGTCTCTGGTCAATAACCAATAGCCGAACCTGGATGCTTATATTGGCTCCCACATATTCTACGAAGATCTTTATCGGTCAGACCGCATAACAACATATGTTGTTCCCTTTGTCATCGGTATGTTACTTGCCCGAGATTCGATCGTCGGTATCTCAATACCTAGTTCAATCTCGTTACCGGCAAGTCTCTTTACTCGTTCCGTAATACATCATCCTGCAAATAACTCATTAGTTGTAATGCTTGCAAGGCTTAAGTGATGTGCATTACCGAGAGGGCCCAGAGATACCTCTCCGACAATCGGAGTGACAAATCCTAATCTCAAAATACGCCAACCCAACAAGTACCTTCGGAGACACCTGTAGAGCACCTTTATAATCACCCTGTAACGTTGTGACGTTTGGTAGCACACAAATTGTTCCTCCGATAAACGAGAGTTGCATAATCAAATAGTCGTAGGAACATGTATAAGTCATGAATAAAGCAATAGCAACATTGTCGGTGTCAAAACCGGCGGATCTCGGGTAGGGGGTCCCGAGCTGTGCGTCTAGGCGGATGGTAACAGGAGACAAGGGACACGATGTTTTTACCCAAGTTCGGGCCCTCTCGATGGAGGTAAAACCCTACTCCTGCTTGATTAGTATGGATGATATGGGTAGTACAAGAGTAGATCTACCATCAGATCAAGGAGGCTAAACCCTAGAAGCTAGCCTATGGTATGATTGTTGTTCGTCCTATGGACTAAAACCCTCCGGCTTATATAGACGCAGGAGAGGGCTAGGGTTACACAGAGTCGCTTACAACGGTAGGAATATACATATCCGTATCGCCAAGCTTGCCTTCCACGCCAAGGAAAGTCCCTTCCGGACACGGGACGAAGTCTTCAGTCTTGTATCTTAGATGGTCCAGGAGTCCGGCCGAAGGTATAGTCCGGCTATCCGAACACCCACTGATTCAGGATTCCCTCAGTAGCCCCTGAACCAGGCTTCAGTGATGACTAGTCCGGCGCGCATATTGTCTTCGGCATTGAAGGCGGGTTCCTCCTCCAAGTACTTCATAGAAGATTTCGAACACAAGGATAGTGACCGGCTCTGCAAAATAAGTTTCCACATATTGCCATAGAGAGAATAATATTTACACAAATCTAATCTGCTGACGTATTCCACGGTGTGACATTACACCATGGCCAAGACTTTATGCGAATCATTTTATTGTCCCTCCTCAGTGCGTTTAGCGAGGCGGTTTCCTTGGCACGTCTTTGTCGAAGCAGAGATCGTGTCCCCTTAATTTACGGGATTCTCATCAATACGGACGTGGGTAACCCAGTCGTGCCCGTTGGTATGCTTTCTCGATCAAAGGCGAGTCTCAAACGGTCACGGGGAGGGCCCTTGGTATTCAACCTCTTATAAAGAGACCAAGGCCTTACTCCTTTCTTTCAATCTCAAACGAGTTCGCCCTTCGCCTCGAGTTCCAACACCCAAGGCTCCAGATTTCAGGCGCTTCGGACCTCTGACAATGTCCGGTTCCGACCTTCAAGGCCGATGGATGCCCTCCTCCGTCACGGAGGAGGACGTGCTGAAGTTGAGAGAGGCCAGGTTCTTGACCGGTGAAATCTCACATAGGCTGCCTACTCAAGGGCAGGTCATTCCTACTCCCAAGCCCGATGAGAGCGTGGTGTTTGTGTATCACTTCCTTCGGGGGCTAGGCTTTCCTGTGGACCCCTTCGTAAGGGGGCTCATGTTTTATTATGGGCTGGAATTTCACGACTTGGTTCCGGAGTCCATCCTCCATATCTCATCGTTCATTGTCGTGTGCGAAGCCTTCCTCTGAACTTCTCCTCACTTCGGATTATGGCTCCAGACTTTTAAAGTAGAGCCGAAGATGATCGAGGGGCGGTGCACGGAGTGGGGAGGTGCTTTTATAAGCAAAAGTGTTGGTGCTCCATGGCCCGAGGGCTCTTTTCAAGAGGAGTCCAGCTTATGGCAACAAGAGTGGTTTTACATCACCGCTCCCAGGGGCACCAAGTGGGTGGCGCCGCCCGCCTTTCGCTCGGGTCCCCCACCACAGCTAGCTTCATGGGTCAATAAAGGACTGGACTGGGGGCCATCCAAGGACGTGCCTTTGCTGCAGGGCCGTATCCAAGATCTCCTAGAAAGAGACATCAGTCTGGTCGTAGTAGCGCAGGTCATGCTGATTCGCCGGACCCTGCCCTGCAAACGTCGCCCCCTCCGCCTGTGGGAATTCAATCCGGAGGGACCACGAGCTCTCCAACATTTTATGGGCGCGACGCCCATGGAGATGTAACAATTGTTCTTCGGATCACAAGCAATGTGTCCGGACTCGACCGAGGATGTAGGTCTGAGCTACAATCGCCCGGATACTCAAGTAAGTAGTCCCATACCCGGACACTCCATCCGTCTTTTTATCATAAAATTGTCCTTAAAAGAACTGTCCCTTAAGCAGGAGTGGATAGCGAAAGCGAAGCTAATCAGGTGTCCGGCCCCCTCCTGGAGACCACGCTGGATCCCTTGCTAACCAGAATGCTGGAGGTCGTGCCTTTTGAAGAAGGCAAAGGGGGGAACAAGGAAGCTACCGCCTCCCCGAAGGAGGCTGTCAGAAAAGGAGGAATCGAGAATTCCTCTACCCAGGGGAAGAAGAGGACGGCCTCTGAAGACCCGGAGACCATGGTCTCAAAGCGGGGGAAGAAATCTTCATCAGAGGGTCCTGCGCCGGAGGATGCCTCGGCTGCACTGTGCCCCCAAGGGGATCAGCCCTCCACCGAGCCGTAAGTAAAGAGGGGAGTTTAAAATGAGAGACATCCCGGTTTTATTTCTGAGGAAAATAACCGAAATTTTACCTTGTAGTTCGGACTCAGCCCTTCTCAGCAGAGCTCATCTTCAGGGGATCTTCTTCCAGAGATGATGGAGAGCGGCACGCCTCCCCCTGCTGTACCGCCTTGTGAGGCGGGCGACCCTCAGGTGTCGTCACTGAGGGTTTCTTCGAATCCGGCAAGGCCGGAAGGCTGCCGTATGGCCCCCCAAAGCCCTCCATGTCCGGCCTTCGAAAAAGGCCATCGGGCGAGTCCGGCACAGTCTGGTGGACGGGCAGAGGAGCTGAAGGATCTGCTCGGGCGAGCGTCTATCTCGGAAGAACATCGTGTGTTGATGGGTACGGTGATTGAGAGGATTACATCCGCAGAGAACGGTTTGCATGAGGCTGTCAGGAGTTTGCTGACAGGTTTTGAGGTACGCAAAATGATGTACCTTTTGACAGTTTCACGTATATAAGATGCGTCCTGTATAGATAGTAGCCCCTGAGACTCTACGCGTTGTCAAAAATGATGACGCCAGAGGATCATAATCCCAGGTATAATATGTCGCCTTTCCTATGCAGGTGGCGAAGTGTCCGGTGGCCAGCTGGACTGATGAATTTGCCGAGCTAAAGCGGCACCTTGACGTGGCAGATGCCGACATCACGCTTGTCAACAAGCGGCTTGATGAGGCACAAGGTATGTTATTTCTCCGGCGGCATTTTCGTAAGAGGAGCTTGTCGCTAGTATCTTACGACGTGTGCACTTAATGCAGATGGGGTTGCTGGCGTGGAGAATCTTTGGGCGGAACCTTCCCGAGCCAAGGAGCAAGCCAGAAAAGTGATGCGGCTGCCGGAAAGGCAATTGAAGACCTGAAAACCGAACAGGCTGCTCACTGCCGAAGCAAGAAGGAAATAGCCGAGATGGCTGTAAAGTTGAAGAGTGCTACCAACCGCTGCAAGGTTCTTGAAAACGAAGATCAAGCGGAACAGACGGACCTGGAAAAAGCCATTACCGAGGCCAATGATGCTCGCTCTGCGATGAGAGCTATGAAAGAGGAGCTTCGTCAGGCCGGAGATATCGCGGCTGGAAAGCCCTTTGTGCTGCGGAGGAAGTACGGGGATCCTGAATATGCTTCGCTAGACCGGTTGTGGAGTACGGCGGATACTTATCTGGACCTGGCAGCGAGTGCCCTGGACGCGGCCGAACACTTCCGAGATAAGGAGGATCACGAAGTGGAGAAGCTTTTTTGTTCGCAGTTCCATAATCCAGAGCGTCCACTTCCATTAACCGGTCATCTGGCCGAATGGGCTGAGCTGAGTAGGTTATCCGGACTCGCCATGAAGTATGTTGTGAGTCATCTGTGGCTGAAAAGGCCTGAACCGAATTTCTATTTTAGCTTGGTGCAGCAGTTCCTTGATGCGGTGCCGCATATAAATGCAGTGAAGAGGTCGGCATGCATAGAGGGTGCGCGGATGGCTCTTGCCCGTGTCAAGACATACTGGGCAGAGATGAAGGCCACCGTTGTTGCAACCCAAGACTCGGATGAAAGCCGAGTACCTGCCGAGCACTATTTTCAGGAAGTTCTGCAGGGCGCTCGTTTAATAGAGATGCAGTGCTCGAAGGATATCATGTTCGAATAACATATGTTGTTGTAAAACAAAGTTTGGAAATGATATATAAAAGCTTTTTATACTTGTGCCTTCAAGAATTGATATGCCTCCTGTGCGGCCGTTAATGTATATGTGTATATAACCTGAAAGATGGCAGTCTTTGGCTTTAGTCCCCACGCATATAATGCGGGGGTGTTCACAGAAGGCGCATTTTCACACTTGATCCAACGTCTTGGTCCTATAAAGGAGGTGGTAGCGCAGCGAACTAGGCAACCGGACTATAATGCTTTATCACTTTCACTTAGCCATAGGAGTTTGACAGTGGGGCTGCTATACAGCCCTTGGTGGCCCCGCGCTCACCCGAATTCAGGGCGCACGAGTGCCTGGCCGGGAAAAGGCCCTTCGTTAATTCGGGGGAATCCTAAAGATTCCGGCGGGTCATCGAGTGGTTGACCAGTCTCACGCTATATCATGGCAGTCAATTTTCGGCTTTCTCTACTGAGGTGCTCTCCTGGACGAACCGGGGCACAATCGTAGTAGTTCTCCTGGTGCCGCCTTAGCCCATAGAGCGGAACGTAAGGCAGCAAAACACAGGAGCCGGGCAAACCCGAGATTTGACCAAAGACATGATTCGGAGCTGATGCATATAAGGCCAAACTCGCGACGCCGAACACTCCCTAAGGTATTCGGTCTTTTATGAAACAGTGCGGAACAACGCCCATGGTTATAAGCCCCTGATGTCCAGGTACGTGCAAAACTCTGACGTGGCCACATGCCAAAACGCCAGCCTCCTCCTCGGCTGTACAGAGAATCCGGGGGATGTGTATCAACAAGAGACAGTAAAAAAGGTTTACGTAGGGTCTTAATCTAAAAAGAATCCTGGAGACGGGTCCCTGCTGCACGTCTGCGCCTGTGTCTCCGTTGTGCCGTGTCCTGGACGGGCGTAGCATGTTGTTCATCTGCAAAAGAGAGGAACTTAGCTAAAAAGAAAGAAAAAGAATAGTAGTGCGGAATGTACGCTGTACTAGATAAACAATGTATAATTGTAGGATGGGTGAAATGGGGCCTTATTGTCGTGTATTTTACATACGCGGAGCCCCTTGTATAGGGGTGTATGGCTACTAAACCTTTATCCGTTATATGTTTGCTCCGGACTCTCCTAGCCGAGCCCGTGGTCTTAGCAACCTGGCAGATGCTTTCGTTGGCGAAGCTGTTTTAATGCATGGCTGTCAAGGCAGCCGCATATTCTTTCACGCTCGAGGGACACTTAATATTGCCCCTTAGTGAGATGACGCCTCTTGGACCGGGCATTTTGAGCGTAAGAGACGCATAATGCGGTATTGCGTTAAAGCGGGCGAAAGCTTCTCGTCCCAGTAGTGCTTGATAGCTACTTGAAAATGGGGCGATATGGAAGGTTAGCTTTTCACGGCGGAAGTTGTCGGGGGGGGGGGGGGGGGCGAACATAACTTCTAGCCGAAGAGAACCCATGCAATGGGTATCCGGACCTGGCATCACTCCTTGAAAGGAAGTATTGTTATGGCGAATTCTTGTTGGGTTTATTCCCATTTTGCGGATTGTGTCCTGATATAGCAGGTTTAAAGCACTGCCGCCATCCATCAGGACATTTGTAAAGTGGAGTCCATAGATTAGCGGATCTAATACCAGGGTAGTCCCGCCTGCGTTCCATATACCTCTAGAGTAATCCTGATGGTCGAAGGTGATCAGTTTTAACAACCATGGGCGAGACTCCTTCGGGATGGGTTGTATGGCGCAAACCTCTGTTGGCGCCACTCTGTTCACCACGTGAAGTAAGTTTAGTGTTTTGACTTCTTGTGGGAAATCCTTTTGTTTCCTGGTGCTCTGCTCGAGGGGTTCGTCATCGTCCTCACTTGGTGTGTCGAGCCCCTTGTGTTCGGCGTTGAGTTTGCCGGATTGCTTGAAAACCCAACAATCTCTGTGGGTATGGTTCGCAGGCTTCCCGGGAGTACTGTGAATTTGACATATCTTGTCCAAGATTTTGTTCAGGTTAGATAACTCATCCCTGTTATCCTTAAGGGGCAGCTTTTTCTGATTCTGCCGAGAGCTGCAGAATCCGGCATTGACTGTCGCGCTCTTCGGTCTGCTTCCCTTAGTCCAGCGCTGGTCCTTGTTGTGTCGCTATTTCCCATTTCCATCCCTGAATTCGGATGTACTTGGATCGCTGGTGTTGCATCTTGCCAACCAGCTGTCTTCTCCCGCACAAAATTGGGTCATGAGGCTTGTTAATGTGGCCATTGTTCTTGGCTTTTCTTGGCCGAGGAGTCTGGCGAGCCATTCGTCTCGAACGCCGCTTTTCTTGAGCACGAGCACCGGGTTAGCCAACCACTCTCGGTGAAAAACTTCAACAATGAACCCAGCTGCCAAGAGCCAGGCGACCTCCTCTCCTATAGCTTTTCATCGTTCCTCATTGAATCGCCGCAGAAACTGCCTAACCGGCTTATACTTCGGATCAATATTAAGAGTGTGCTCAGCGAGTCCTCTCGGTACACCCGGCATGTCAGAAGGCTTCCATGCAAAGATGTCCCGGTTCTCATGGATGAACTCGATGAGCGCGCTTTCCTATTTAGGATCCAGGTTAGCACTGATGCTGAATTGCTTAGACGAATTGCCTGGAGTAAAATCAACAAGCTTAGTCTCTGCAGACGACTTAAACTTCATGGCCGGGTCATGTTCCGTAGTCGGCTTCTGGACGGAGGTCACATCCGCCGGGTCAACGTTATCTTGATAAAACTTGAGCTCCTCTGCTGCAGAGACAGACTCGGCGTAAGCCGCATCGCCTTCTTCGCATTCCAGGGCCACCTTTCGACTTCCATGCACAATGATGGTGCCCTTGTAACCCGGCATCTTGAGCTGCAAGTAAATGTAACACGGCCGCGCCATAAACTTGGCATAAGCCGGCCGTCCAAACAACGCGTGATACGGGCTCTTGATTTTGACCACCTCAAAGGTTAACTTCTCAGCCCTAGAATCATGCTCGTCTCCAAAGGCCACCTCCAGCTCAATCTTACCGACGGGGTAAGCCGACTTACCAGGCACCACTCCATGGAACACGGTATTGGATGTCTTTAAATTCTTGTCAGTTAAGCCCATGCGCCGAAAGGTCTCGTAATAGAGGATGTTGATGCTGCTACCTCCGTCCATGAGCACCTTAGTGAATTCATAACCACCGACCTGCGGTGCCACCACCAGTGCCAGTTGACCCGGATTATCAACCCGGGGAGGGTGATCCTCCCTACTCCAGATAATGGGCTATTCCGACCACCTTAAGTAACGAGGGACCGCCGGCTCAACAGAGTTCACATCCCTCTTATGAATTTTCTGATCACGTTTACACAAACTGGTGGTGAACACGTGATACTGCCCACTATTCAGCTGCTTTGGATGGCTCTGATAACCCGACTGCTGCTGCTGTTGGCCTCCTTGACCGGACTGCTGCTGGTTATAACCACCCTGGTTTCCCTAAAAACCGGACCCTGAACCGCCGCCCGGGCCATGAAAACCGCTAGCTCCTGAGCCACCGCCTGGGCCTTGATTTCCATCAAATGTATTAGAATTCTTGAACGCCTTCATGATTGCACAATCCTTCCATAAGTGAGTCGCCGGCCGTTCCCGGGTGTCGTGTTTTGGACAAGGCTCATTGAGTAGCTGTTCAAGAGATGGACCTGACCCGCCCAACCGAGGTGGTTTTCCCTTGCGTTTCTGATGGTTACCCTATGCATTGGCCACAAATTCCGGGTTACCGTCCGCCTTACGCTTATTGCCTCCTTGATTCGTCGGGTTATGCTGCTGGCCCTTTCCATTACCGCTCTTCTTTCCCTTCCCTGTCTTTTCTTCATCAGACGCGGGATCCTTGGTACTATCAGAATCGGCATATTTGACTAAAGCCGCCATCAGCGTCCCCATATCATTGCAATCACGCTTAAGGCGCCCCAGCTTCTGTCTCAGAGGTTCAAAGCGGCAATTCTTTTCTAGCATGAGAACGGCTGAGCCGGCATCCATCTTGCCAGACGAATGTATTATATCTTTGACCCGGCGTACCCAATGAGTCGTGGATTCACCTTCCTCCTGCTTACAATTTGTCAAGTCCATGATCGACATAGACTGCTTGCAAGTGTCCTTGAAGTTCTGGATGAAACGGGCTTTCAGCTCTGCCCATGAACTAATGGAATTGGGTGGCAGACCCTTTAACCAAGAACGGGTCGTTCCGTCCAACATCATGGTGAAGTATTTAGCCATCGCTGTGTCACTAACCTATAGCAACTCCATGGCCATCTCATAACTCCAAATCCACGCCCCAGGCTGTAAGTCGGCTGTATAATTCGGCACCTTTCGAGGCCCCTTGAAATCCTTGGGTAGACGTACATTACGTAGAGCCGGTACTAGACAAGGAACTCCTCCGGTTCTAGTAGCAACTCCCACCTCAACAGAAGTCGTCGGATAAGCCGGTAAGTCTTGCTGAGCTGCTAGCTGAGCCGCCCGCTCGTCCTCCTCACGTATCCAATCCTGCACCGGGTTATGTCCACCGGGCTGGTTCAGGCGCTGAGCGTTGCTGCCCGCTCGTCCTCCTGAAGCAACGCTCAGCGCCGGAACCAGCCCGGTGGATATAACCCGGTGCAGGATTGGATACGTCAGGAGGACGAGCGGGCGGCTCAGCAAGCGGCTCAGCTAGCAGCTCAGCAGGAGTTACCGGCTTATCCGACGACTTCTGTTGAGGAGGGAGTTGCTACTAGAACCGGAGGAGTTCCTTGTCTAGTACCGGCTCTACGTAATGTACGTCTACCCAAGGATTTCAAGGGGCCTCGAAAGGTGCCGAATTATACAGCCGACTTACAGCCTGGGGCGTGGATTTGGAGTTATGAGATGGCCATGGAGTTGCTAGAGGTTAGTGACGCAGCGATGGCTAAATACTTCACCATGATGTTGGACGGAACGACCCGTTCTTGGTTAAAGGGTCTGCCACCCAATTCCATTAGTTCATGGGCAGAGCTGAAAGCCCGTTTCATCCAGAACTTCAAGGACACTTGCAAGCAGTCTATGTCGATCATGGACTTGACAAATTGTAAGCAGGAGGAAGGTGAATCCACGACTCATTGGGTACGCCGGGTCAAAGATATAATACATTCATCTGGCAAGATGGATGCCGGCTCAGCCGTTCTCATGCTAGAAAAGAATTGCCGCTTTGAACCTCTGAGACAGAAGCTGGGGCGCCTTAAGTGTGATTGCAATGATATGGGGACGCTGATGGCGGCTTTAGTCAAATATGCCGATTCTGATAGTACCAAGGATCCCGCGTCTGATGAAGAAAAGGCAGGGAAGGGAAAGAAGAGCGGTAATGGAAAGGGCCAGCAGCATAACCCGACGAATCAAGGAGGCAATAAGCGTAAGGCGGACGGTAACCCGGAATTTGTGGCCAATGCACAGGGTAACCATCAGAAACGCAAGGGAAAACCACCTCGGTTGGGCGGGTCAGGTCCATCTCTTGAACAGCTACTCAATGAGCCTTGTCCAAAACACGGCACCCGGGAACGGCCGACGACTCACTTATGGAAGGATTGTGCAATCATGAAGGCGTTCAAGAATTCTAATACATTTGATGGCAATCAAGGCCTAGGTGGCGGCTCAGGAGCTAGCGGTTTTCATGGCCCGGGCGGCGGTTCAGGGTCCGGTTTTCAGGGAAACCAGGGTGGTTATAACCAGCAGCAGTCCGGTCAAGGAGGCCAACAGCAGCAGCAGTCGGGTTATCAGAGCCATCCAAAGCAGCTGAATAGTGGGCAGTATCACGTGTTCACCACCAGTTTGTGTAAACGTGATCAGAAAATTCATAAGAGGGCTGTGAACTCTATTGAGCCGGCGGTCCCTCGTTACTTAAGGTGGTCGGAACAGCCCATTATCTTGAGTAGGGAGGATCACCCTCCCCGGGTTGATAATCCGGGTCAACTGGCATTGGTGGTGGCACCGCAGGTCGGTGGTTATAAATTCACTAAGGTGCTCATGGACGGAGGTAGCAGCATCAACATCCTCTATTACGAGACCTTTCGGCGCATGGGCTTAACTGACAAGAATTTAAAGACATCCAATACCGTGTTCCATGGAGTGGTGCCTGGTAAGTCGGCTTACCCCGTCGGTAAGATTGAGCTGGAGGTGGCCTTTGGAGACGAGCATGATTCTAGGGCTGAGAAGTTAACCTTTGAGGTGGTCAAAATCAAGAGCCCGTATCACGCGTTGTTTGGACGGCCGGCTTATGCCAATTTATGGCGCGGCCGTGTTACGTTTACTTCCAGCTCAAGATGTCGGGTTACAAGGGCACCATCATTGTGCATGGAAGTCGAAAGGTGGCCCTGGAATGCGAAGAAGGCGATGCGGCTTACGCCGAGTCTGTCTCTGCAGCAGAGGAGCTCAAGTTTTATCAAGATAACGTTGACCCGGCGGATGTGACCTCCGTCAAGAAGCCGACTACGGAACATGACCCGGCCATGAAGTTTAAGTCGTCTGCAGAGACTAAGCTTGTTGATTTTACTCCAGGCAATTCGTCTAAGCAATTCAGCATCAGTGCTAACCTGGATCCTAAATAGGAAAGCGCGCTCATCGAGTTCATCCATGAGAACCGGGACATCTTTGCATGGAAGCCTTCTGACATGCCGGGTGTACCGAGAGGACTCGCTGAGCACACTCTTAATATTGATCCGAAGTATAAGCCGGTTAGGCAGTTTCTGCGGCGATTCAATGAGGAACGACGAAAAGCTATAGGAGAGGAGGTCGCTCGGCTCTTGGCAACTGGGTTCATTGTTGAAGTTTTTCACCCAGAGTGGTTGGCTAACCCGGTGCTCGTGCTCAAGAAAAACGGCACATGGCGGATGTCTGAAAGCCGCTAAGGCTTCGGCGTCCGGACAGTCGACTATCTGATTATTTTTAGTAAGAAATCTGTTCTAGTGTTTCTGGGCTAACTCTCCGGGCTGTTGAGTTATCTGGCTCAAATCGTCCACATCCGGAGGTCGGACATAGGTTCCTTGAAAATTTGCCCGAAAAGCATCCTCGAGCTCCTCCCAACTTCCAATGGTGTTTTCAGGAAGGCTTTTAAGCCAATGCCGTGCTGGCCCTTTGAGTTTGAGGGGTAAGTATTTTATGGCGTGGAGGTCATCTCCTCTGGCCATGTGTATATGGAGGATATAATCCTCAATCCAGACTCCGGGGTCTGTTGTTCCGTCGTACGCCTCTATGTTTACGGGCTTGAATCCCGCTGGAAATTCATGGTCCAGCACCTCATCGGTGAAACATAGGGGGTGTGCGGCACCCCTGTATTTGGGTGTGCCGTGACGTTCGGATATTTGTTGTGCTGCATTGCTTACTGGAGGTTGCTTTCTTGGCCCATAGATAGATCTGGCTGGGTCGTCCTTTTGATGCGATTCCTTGAGTGGATCGCGTGCCGGCTTGTGTGCGGCGCCGCTTGCCGTTCCATGTTGGCCACGGGGTCGTCTATCCGACCGGGTGGCTTTCTTATTTTTTTTATTGCGGGGGCTCTATGGCCTCCTTGTCAAATTCAGGCAGTAGCTTTCGCTTCGGATAGCTTTTTGTGCGGCAACTGCCGCCATGTTTGTCTACGGTGTTGAGTACTTTGCTCCATCTGATTCTGAGTGCATCTTCCACTGTTTTGAGCTTCCGCTTCTGCTTTTTCAGGCTACGCACAGTGGCGACGAGCCTATTGTGGAGGTTTTTCTGCTCCATGAGCATATTTGGCGTGAGGTCGCCTGGATTGTTGTTTTCGCCGGGGGCAGGTTGTTCGCTTTGTTTTTCAAAGTTGCCCTGTTTGGATGGTTGCTCAAAGGCATGTTCGTCGTCCGCCGGCTCATCCTGCTCTATGGCTGGGGATGTATGGCTGTCGTTTCTGTCGAGGCAGGGCTTGGAGCGGCGCTTACGTCGCCGATTGCTTTTCGAGTGAACGATCCCTCGTTGCATCCCTGTGTTCCTCGTCGTCACTTCCTTTGGGTGTGTCCACCATGTATACATCATGAGATGAGGTGGCAGTCCAGTGCCTTATAGGCGTCAGTTCATGTTTGTCTCCTACATCGTCGTCCATATCGTTGATGTCTTTGGAGTCGAATTCGCGCACGTCGTTTAAATTATCGACAGTGGCTACGAAGTGGGTGGTGGCTGGATTTTGAATTTCTTCATCATCCGTATCCCAACCTTGCTGACCGTAGTCTGGCCAGGGCTCTCTAGATAAAGAGAGAGACTTTAGGGAATTCAGAATATCGCCGAAGGGCGAGTGCTGAAAGATGTCAGCGGCGGTAAATTCCATAATCGGCGCCCAATAGGATTCGATCAACAGGGGCGCGGGGGGATCGGAGTCTGGAGAGGAGTCCAGCACCTTGGAGTCACGGGCTTCGCAAGGGACAAAGCTAGTGTTAGGCTCGATCACCGTAGAGATTTCAGCCTCCGAGGCGGCGTCCAACCACCCGTCCTCGATCGGCGCAATCGTCTCCGAACTAAGGGTCGAAGCTGAGGCGGGCGCGGCCTCCAGGACACTGTTCGGCGACAGAGCTAAATCATGCCCTTTGTGACAGTGCGGCGCGCTCGGCTGTGGCTCAAATCCGTCGAAGATCAAGTCCCCGCGGATGTCAGCCGTGTAGTTCAGACTTCCAAATCTGACCTGATGGCCAGGGGCGTAGCTTTCAATCTGCTCTAGATGGCCAAGCGAATTGGCCCGTAGTGCAAAGCCGCCGAATACGAAGATCTGTCCGGGGAGAAAAGTCTCACCCTAGACCGTATCGCTGTTGATGATCGGAGGAGCCATCGAGCCTAAAAGTGATGACACAGAGGAACTCTCAATGAAAGCACCAATGTCGGTGTCAAAACCGGCGGATCTCGGGTAGGGGGTCCCGAACTGTGCGTCTAGGTAGATGGTAACAGGAGACAAGGGACACGATGTTTTTACCTAGGTTCGGGCCCTCTCGATGGAGGTAAAACCCTACTCCTGCTTGATTAATATGTATGATATGGGTAGTACAAGAGTAGATCTACCACGAGATCAAGGAGGCTAAACCCTAGAAGCTAGCCTATGGTATGATTGTTGTTCGTCCTACGGACTAAAACCCTCCGATTTATATAGACACCGGAGAGGGCTAGGGTTACACAGAGTCAGTTACAATGGTAGGAGATCTACATATCCATATCGCCAAGGAAAGTCCCTTCCGGACACGGAA
This sequence comes from Aegilops umbellulata, assembly GCA_032464435.1. NCBI lineage: Eukaryota > Viridiplantae > Streptophyta > Magnoliopsida > Poales > Poaceae > Aegilops > Aegilops umbellulata. Next base: position 415,213,880 of record CP136055.1, read on the forward strand.
CGAAGTCTTCAATCTTGTATCTTCATGGTCCAGGAGTTCGGGCGAAGGTATAGTCCGGCTATCCGAACACCCCCTAATCCAGGACTCCCTCAAAAATACTAAACGATCGTGTGCTAAGCTAACGGAATGGGTCATGTCAATCACATAATTCTCCTAATGATGTGATCCCGTTAATCAAATGACAACCCATGTCAATGGCCAGGAAACTTAACCATCTTTGATCAACGAGCTAGTCAAGTAGAGGCATACTAGTGACATTCTTTTTGTCTATGTATTCACACATGTATTATGTTTCCGGTTAATACAATTCTAGCAAATAATAAACATCTATCATGATATAAGGAAATAAATAATAACTTTATTATTGCCTCTAGGGCATATTTCCTTTAGTCTCCCACTTGCACTAGAATCAATAATCTAGTTCACATCACCATGTGATTTAACACCAATAGTTCGTATCACCAGGTGATTAACACCCATAGTTCACATCGTCATGTGACGAACACCCAAAGGGTTTACTAGAGTCAATAATCTAGTTCACATCGCAATGTGAATAACACCCAAAGAGTACTAAGGTGTGATCATGTTTTGCTTGTGAGAGAAGTTTAGTCAACGGGTCTGCCACATTCAGATCCGTACGTATTTTGCAAATTTCTATGTCAACAATGCTCTGCATGGAGCTACTCTAGCTAATTGCTCCCACTTTCAATATGTATCCAGAGACTTAGAGTTATCTGGATCAATGTCAAAACTTGCATCGATGTAACCCTTTACGACGAATCTTTTGTCACCTCCATAATCGAGAAACATATCCTTATTCCACTAAGGATAATTTTGACTGTTGTCCAGTGATCTACTCCTAGATCACTACTATACTCCCTTGCCAAAATCAGTGTAGGGTATACAATAGATCTAGTACACAGCATGGCATACTTTATAGAACCTATGGCTGAGGCTTAGGGAATGACTTTCATTTTCTTTCTATCTTCTGTCGTGGTCGGGCTTTGAGTCTTACTCAATTTCACACCTTGTAACACAGGCAAGAACTCTTTCTCTGACTGTCCCATTTTGAACTACTTCGAAATCTTGCCACGGTATGTACTCATTGAAAAAACTTATCAAGCGTCTTGATCTATCTCTATAGATCTTGATGCTCAATATGTAAGCAGCTTCGAGGTCTTTCTTTGAAAAACTCCTTTCAAACACTCCTTTATGCTTTGCAGAATAATTCTACATTATTTCCGATCAACAATATGTCAATCACATATACTTATCAGAAATGTTGTAGTGCTCCCACTCACTTTCTTGTAAATACAGGCTTCACCGCAAGTCTGTATAAAACTATATGCTTTGATCAACTTATCAAAGCGTATATTCCAACTCCGAGATGCTTGCACAAGTCCATAAATGGATCACTGGAGCTTGCATATTTTGTTAGCACCTTTAGGATTGACAAAACCTTCTGGTTGCATCATATACAACTCTTCTTTAATAAATTCATTAAGGAATGCAGGTTTGTTTATCCATTTGCCAGATTTCATAAAATGCGGCAACTGCTAATATGATTCGGACAGACTTAAGCATAGATACGAGTGAGAAACTCTCATCGTAGTCAACACCTTGAACTTGTCGAAAACCTTTTGTGACAATTCTAGCTTTGTAGACAGTAACACCACTATCAGCGTCCGTCTTCCTCTTGAAGATCCATTTAATCTCAATGGCTCACCAATCATCGAGCAAGTCAATCAAAGTCCATACTTTGTTCTCATATATGGATCCCATCTCAGATTTCATGGCCTCAAGCCATTTTGCGGAATCTGGGCTCATCATCGCTTCCTCATAGTTCGTAGGTTCGTCATGGTCAAGTAACATGACCTCCAGAATAGGATTACCGTACCACCCTAGTGCGGATCTTACTCTGATTGACCTATGAGGTTCGGTAGTAACTTGATCTAAAGTTACATGATCATCATCATTAGCTTCCTCACTAATTGGTGTAGGAGTCACAGGAACAAATTTCTGTGATGAACTACTTTCCAATAAGGGAACAGGTACAGTTACCTCATCAAGTTCTACTTTCCTCCCACTCACTTCTTTCGAGAGAAACTCCTTCTCCAGAAAGATTCCGAATTTAGCAACAAAAGTCTTGCCTTTGGATCTGTGACAGAAGGTGTACCCAACAGTCTCCTTTGGGTATCCTATGAAGACATATTTCTCCGATTTGGGTTCGAGCTTATCAGGTTGAAGCTTTTTCACATAAGCATCGCAGCCCAAACTTTTATAAACGACAAGTTTGGTTTCTTGCCAAACCACAGTTCATAAGGCGTCATCTCAACGGGTTTCGATGGTGCCCTTTTTAACGTGAATGCAGCTGTCTCTAATGCATAACCCCAAAACAATAGTGGTAAATTGGTAAGAAACATCATTGTTTGCACCATGTCTAATAGAGTACGATTACGACGTTCGGACACATCATTACGCTGTGGTGTTCTAGGTGGCGTGAGTTGCGAAACTATTATGCATTGTTTCAAATGAAGACCAAACTCATAACTCAAATATTCTCCTCCACGATCAGATCGTAAAAACTTTATTTTCTTGTTACGATGATTTTCTACTTCACTCTGAAATTCTTTGAACTTATCAAACGTTTCAGACTTATGTTTCATTAAGTAGATATACCCATATCTGCTTAAATCATCTGTGAAGGTGAGAAAATAACGATATCCGCCATGAGCCTCAACATTCATTGGACCACATACATCTGTTTGTATGATCTCCAACAAATCTGTTGCTCTCTCCATAGTTCTGGAGAACGGCGTTTTAGTCATCTTGCCCATGAGGCATGGTTCGCAAGTACCAAGTGATTCATAATAAAGTGGTTCCAAAAGTCCATCGGTATGGAGTTTCTGCATGCGTTTTACACCGATATGACCTAAACGGCAGTGCCACAAATAAGTTACACTATCATTATTAACTTTGCATCTTTTGGCTTCAATATTATGAATATGTGTATTACTACGATCGAGATCCAACAAACCATTTTCATTGGGTGTATGACCATAGAAGGTTTTATTCATGTAAACAGAACAACAATTATTCTTTAACTTAAATGAATAACTGTATTGCAATAAACATGATCAAATCATATTCATGCTCAACGCAAAAACCAAATAACACTTATTTTGGTTCAACACTAATGCCGAAAGTACAGGGAGTGTGCGATGATGATCATATCAATCTTGGAACTACTTCCAACACACGTCGTCACCTCGCCCTTTACTAGTTTCTGTTTATTCTGCAACTCCCATTTCGAGTTACTAGTCTTAGCAACTGAACCAGTATCAAATGCTGAGGGCTTTCTATAAACACTAGTAAAGTACACATCAATAACATCTATATCGAATATACCTTTGTTCACTTTGCCATCCTTGTTATCCGCCAAATACTTGGGGCAGTTCCGCTTCTAGCGACCAGTCCCTTTGAAGTAGAAGCACTTAGTCTCAGGCTTAGGACCAGACTTGGGTTTCTTCACTTGAGCAGCAACTTGCTTGCCATTCTTCTTAAAGTTCCCCTTCTTCCCTTTGCCCTTTTCTTGAAACTAGTGGTCCTGTCAACCATCAACACTTGATGTTTTTCTTGATTTCTACCTTCGTTGATTTCAGCATCACAAAGAGCTTGGGAACCGTTTCCGTTATCCCTTGCATATTATAGTTCATCACGAAGTTCCACTAACTTGGTGATGGTGACTAGAGAATTCTTTCAATCACTATTTTATCTGGAATATTAACTCCCACTTGATTCAAGCGATTGTAGTACCCAGACAATCTGAGCACATGCTCGCTGCTTGAGCTATTCTCCTCCATCTTTTAGCTATAGAACTTGTTGGAGACTTTATATCTCTCAACTCGGGTATTTGCTTAAAATATTAACTTCAACTCCTGGAACATCTCACATGGTCCATGACGTTCAAAACGTCTTTGAAGTCCCGATTCTAAGCCATTAAGCATGATGCACTAAACTATCAAGTAGTCATCATATTGAGCTAGCCAAACGTTCATAACGTCTGCATCTGCTCCTGCAATCGGTCCGTCACCTAGCGGTGCATCAAGGACATAATTCTTCTGTGCAGCAATGAGGATAATCCTCAGATCACGGATCCAATCCACATCATTGCTACTAACATCTTTCAACTTAGTTTTCTCTAGGAACATATCAAAAATAAAACAGGGGAGCAAAATGTGAGCTATTAATCTACAACATAGATATGCTAATACTGCCAGGACTAAGTTCATGATAAATTAAAGTTCAATTAATCATGTTACTTAAGAACTCCCACTTAGATAGACATCCCTCTAATCCTATTAGTGATCACGTGATCCAAATCAACTAAACCATGTCAGATCATCACGTGAGATGGAGTAGTTTCAATGGTGAACATCACTATGTTCATCATATCTACTATATGATTCACGCTCGACCTTTCGTTCTCAGTGTTCCAAGGCCATATCTGTTATATGCTAGGCTCGTCAAGTTTAACCCGAGTATTCTGCGTGTGCAAAACTGGCCTGCACCCTTCCTAGATGGACGTAGAGCTTATCACACCCGATCATCACGTGGTGTCTGGGCACGACGAACTTTGGCAATGGTGCATAGTCAGGGAGAACACTTTTATCTTGAAATTTGGTGAGAGATCATCTTATAATGCTACCGTCAATCAAAGCAAGATAAGATGCATAAAAGATAAACATCACATGCAATCAATATAAGTGATATGATATGGCCATCATCATCTTGTGCTTGTGATCTCCATCTCCGAAGCACTGTCATGATCACTATCGTCACCGGCGCGACACCTTGATCTCCATCGTAGCATCATTGTCGTCTCGCCAATCTTATGCTTCTACGACTATTGCTACCGCTTAGTGATAAAGTAAAGCATTACAAGCCGATTGCATTGCATACAATAAAGCGACAACCATATGGCTCCTGCCAGTTGCCGATAACTCGGTTACAAAACAAGATCATCTCATACAATAAAATTTAGCATCATGCCTTGACCATATCACATCACAACATGCCCTGCAAAAACAAGTTAGACGTCCTCTACTTTGTTGTTGCAAGTTTTACGTGGCTGCTATGGGTTTAGCAAGACCGTTCTTACCTACGCATCAAAACCACAACGATAGTTTGTCAAGTTGGTGTTGTTTTAACCTTCGCAAGGACCGGGCGTAGCCACACTCAGTTCAACTAAAGTTTGAGAAACTGACACCCGCCAGCCACCTATGTGCAAAGCACGTCGATAGAACCAGTCTCGCGTAATGTCGGTCCAGGCCGCTTCATCCAACAATACTGCCGAACCAAAGTATGACATGCTGGTAAGCAGTATGACTTATATCGCCCTAAACTCACTTGTGTTCTACTCGTGCATATGACATCTACGCATGAAACCAGGCTCGGATCCCACTATTGGGGAACGTAGTAATTTCAAAAAAAATCCTACGCACACGCAAGATCATGGTGATGCATAGCAACGAGAGGGGAGAGTGTTTTCCACGTACTGACGGTGTACAAAAAGAGGGGTACACTTTTTGTACCCCTATAACTGTGCATGGGCAGTCTGAGCCACGGGCACCGCCACACTGAGCAACGCAAGGGAGGTGAGCCGAGGTAAGGCCAAAGCTCGAGAGAAGCAGAACGACGCCAAGACCAAGACCACAAAGAGCAAAGGGGACTAAGCGGACTCCCCTGGCAAGATCCTTGCCGGGAGGCGGTTTTTAGCGAACCCAGCAAGACCCTTGCCGTGGCAGCTCGCCCCACACCTATAGAGCAAGTCACCCTTGAGTCCACTGCCCCCATGGGGCAAGGATTCGGGAGACATGCCCGTGGTGGCATGCAGATCTTTGTGAAGACATTCAAGATCAGATACACACTTTAGAAGATGACGACCATTGGCGGGATCCCAGCCAAGGAGGACCACAAGGCCCCCGGCAAGAGGCTTGCCGGGGATGACAGCTGGTGCCCCGGCAAGACCCTTGCCGGGGCCCGGGCAAGGCCCTTGCCATGAACACCCATAAGGCCACCATCAAGCCCGCGCCAGTCACACCTCCACCACCGTTCGCATGCAGCTACCGACCCAAACAGCTGGGCAGGCACCTGCGTGGCGGCATGCAGATCTCCGTGGAGACCCACCGCTGCGCCACCTCAGTTGCCTGCCTGCCTATATGGCACCGCAGGCACCGCTGGCCAGGGCGCGTGTCGATGCAAGAGGGAGCGGCGACGGACAAGACAGGGCTCTCCCCCGTCCCCGATAAAGCAAGGACACCTAAGCAAGATGCATTAAATGCACCTTGTCATGTAATGCAAGGGATAACCTCGCATCACTGTACCCTTTCCACCTCATGTGTGCCACTGTGGCAACCCCTTTCCCTATAAAAGGAGGCCCAAGACGACCAGGAGGGGGATTCGGCTTTTTGGAGCTCCTCACGCCCCATAGCGAGCTCAAGAACACATATATACAATCCACCAAAGCAGGAGAAGGGTTTCACGCATCCTCATGGCCCAAACCTAGGTGAAGGAACCGTGTGCTATCTGTTTGATCCGCTCTTCTCACGACCCCGCGCCCGCAACCGTAGTAGGGATTCTTGTGATCCCATAGGTGTCGTTCCCACCGACATCTTTGGCGCTCCAGGTAGGGGGCGCAGTTGTGAGAATCGGCTCTAGCAGTTAGCCCAGCACTCCTTCATCTTCGTGACCCTTGAAGAAGAAAGGAGGCCAGAAGGTCGACACTCGAGCGATCGCAAATAGAAGCTAAGTTGCACTGAACCCTTGTTTGTGCTACCTTTCTTATTTGTGATTATTCCCCCCGAAGATGTCACGCCTTTGTATGAGGAACCTGCACGCCAGGGGGCTCTCCCATGATCGGCAATGCCCTTGCCCTGTTTCGAGTCCGCTCAACAGCTCAAGCGGCTGCGTCGAGAATGGCAGAGTAGCCTTCCGCGGTCGACGACGCCCTCGATTCTGACTCGAGTCAAGCTCGACAGTTCGAGCGGCCGCGTTCGGAACAGAAAGGTGGCTCGTCCGGAAGCACACGTACCCGGCAGGCAATGGGGATCCGTCCCCAAAATGCCGCTAGGGGCTTTCGCGCCGGCGAGCCTACCCAATCAGCGTAGGGCACCCATACAAAGAGGAGTTGAACGGGGAAATAACATGCATGAAAATTAAGAATACTTCAGAGTTATATTACATCACATCATATCTGCGGTTCTAACTAAAGATAAAATTTGTCTTGGTCGGGAACCCGCAGCGGCGAAGAAGAATGGGATGCCTACTCCCGGCGCTGGCCTTCCACCCTCTTGATTTCGTCGATGCAGTTGGTGATGGGCTTGATGCGCTCCTTGAGCGCCCTGAGGTCAACGCCATCCGGCAAGCTCTTCATCGCGGCCGCGAAGTCAAGGTCGGGATTCCAGTGCGCCACCTTGGTGAGGAACTTGGTCACGACCCTCCGGCAGAGCCGCCGGGCCTCCTCGGCCAGCGTGGCCGTCCTGTTGGAGTGAAGATAGGCCAAGGCTCTAAGGACGCCCTCAAAGAACTGGGTCAGCTTGGCGTTGACGGTCCCGCTGCGCTTGGGAGCGTACCTCACGTTTGGCAACCCCATGGTGTCCAATTGCGAGGTAACCCTGCCGGCGACGACCTCCAGACGGCTAATCCACCTGTTCTCACCCACCACATATTCTTGGTGGGAGGCGGCCTCGCTCTCCCGCAGCTGCTTCTCCTCCTTGAGGCTCCTGGTCAAGGTCTCCTCCCGAGCCCTGCTCTCCGACAACAGCTTCCCGAGATCCTCCAGCTTCAGCTTGAGGTCTCTGATGGAGTTCCGCGCCTCGGAGAGCTCCCCATCCCTGCTAATGACTGCTCCTTACGCCTCTACCAAGGCGCGGTTAAGCGTGCTCTTCTCGCTGGACAGCTTGAGGGCCTGCTCCTTCAGCTCGTCCCGCTCTGCTTCCAGCTCCTTCACCTTGCAGGCATGGGCTAGAGCTTGGGCATCGAGTGCCTCTTTGTGCCTCTGCTCCAGCTCGCGGGTCCGTCGCACGACAAGGGCCTCGAGCTCCTCATCCTTGCCGCGGAGCGTTGCGGCAACCTTCGCCTCACGCGTGGAGAGGTCCTCCTCATGGGAGTCCAAGGCGGCTTGATGCTGGTTCTGGGCGGCTTCAGCCGCGGCAGCCAAGTTCGCCGCCTTTTCTTGGGCCTTCTCGATGTCGGCCATCTTCATGGTGAGCTCCACATCGCGCTTGGCCAATTCCTCATGAAAGGCCCTCTGCTCCTCGCGGGTCTGGTGGAACCAGGTCTGCGTTTCAGCAACACGCGCCTTGAAGTCCACCTCCGCGTTGTCCACCATTGCCATCCAGGACTTGACCTTGTCCAGGCGGGTACGGTAGAGCACTTGGAGCTTCCGGAAATTGGCCCCCATGGCACGGAAAAGCTGTTGTCGACATTCTGGGAACGGGGGTCCCCAGACTTGCCTGCCTGCGGCCTGCGGCGTGGCTCGAATGGGGGCCCAGCATGGCCCATCTTCATAAGCACAAGGCTCAAGACCCTCGCGAGGGGCCAAGCCTCGCAAGGCGGACGACATGGCGCTTCCTCGAGCATGGCCTCCTTAGGCTGGCTTGCGAGGAGGCGGAGATATCAAGGCGGGTACCTCACGAGGTGCCCATGACGCAAGCCATGACGACCAAGGGTGCCAGGCCGGCGCCAGCCCGCGCAGTGTCTCCCTTTCCTCTTTGGTGCAAAGGGGGCAAGCGCAGGCGAGAGGATCAAGCAAAGGCACCCATTTCGGTGCAACGAGACCAAGACCAGTCAAACGGTGGGAAGGAGGTCACCATGGAGCCCAGGACGGCGTCACAACAGGGCCTTTGGCAGGCGAAGACCAACTTTAGTCAGGATAAGTGTACCAGATGTTCCCCTTCAAATTGGCCAATTGTTGGCGCCCTTCCCGCTCAATATTTGGGAAGAGGCCCAGGGCCTTTGCCTATAAATAGGACTAGCCACCCCCAGGGTAGGGGGGAACTGAATCTGATTCAGCACCTAGAGCAAGTAGAGAGAGAGAGAGAAAGAGAAGGGCGATCGAACTCCCCCCTTGCAGTTCATCCCCTAGCCAAGAACAGAACCTCGTGAGGCTATTCTTCCTTGTATTGTTCTTCCTCATCAGCCCAAGAGGCAATCCCCCCACCACACTGGAGTAGGGTATTACACCACAATGGTGGCCCGAACCAGTATAAACCCTGTGTCTCTTGTGTTGTTCTTCTAGTAGTTAGTTCTTTGCGAGACGGAGAGGTAGGGGGCAAGATCTCCGCGCGCACCCCAGAGTTCGAACCTTAAGGGTCTGCCGGAACCCGTGAATCCGACATTTGGCGCGCCAGTTAGGGGTGCGCCGGAGTCCGTCTTCCACCACTCCGCTCTCCTCCGACCGTCGCATCCATGTCTGACGCTCGTCGGGCCCGCGCCGAGCGCCGGGCCGCCATCGCTTCCCGTGCCCTCCAGATGGCCCCCGTCGGTGGGCGTCCTCGTCGTTCCCCGTTGCCCGCCGTCAACGCCGCCACCGGCCCGGCGGGGAACGAGCAGCAAGCATCCTCTCAGCACCCGTCCGTGCGGCGAGATGGACGCACCGCCACTCCGTCGCTCACCCCGGCCGGTTCTTCGTCGCATGCGCTTCACGCACCCTTGGAGGATCGAGCTGCGCTCATCGCGGCGAACGAGCTCCTGCGCTACCGCCCCGTCGACGACGTCTACGAGGAGTGGCTCGACCGCGTCGCCGAGCTCGTCCGCGCCGCAGGGGGCTCTCCCGCGCCTTCCGCACCGCTGCGCCGCACTCCGCCCCGCATAGGCAATGAAGCCCCGGGGGCATTCCAGTCGCCTCCTTTCCAAGAAGATGCCATGGCCCCAAGGCGCGCAGCTCCTGGGCGGAACCCACTCCGTCATGCGCCGGCCCAGCAGGAACGAAGCTGCCAAGAAGTCCCGCGACCGCAAGAGGCCGCCCGGGCGCTCCCAGCCCCGGCTCGCCGAGACCCCGCTCCAGCTCCGGCACGTCAAGACCCCGCGCTGCTCCTAGCTGCAGCGTAAGGAGACCCACAAGGCCAAGCTCTCCCTCAACCAAAACCTCCCGCGGTCACCGCTGGCTGCCGCGCCTACACCCCCGAGCTGCGTAGCATCGCGTGGCCCGGCAAGTTCAAGCCAGACCTGCCTCCTCGCTACGAAGGCACAACTGACCCCCACAGAGTTCCTCCAGCTCTACGAGCTGGGAACCGAAGCAGCCAGCGGGGACAAAAAGGTCATGGCGAACTGGTTCCCCATGGCGCTGAAGGAAGGTGCTCGCACTTGGCTCCTGAACCTGGCCCCAGGCACGATCTCCTCCTGGGACCAGATGCGCACTCGCTTCATCGCCAACTTCCAAGGTACCCGCGACCGGCCTCCCGCCGTGAGCGACATGCGCTGCATCAAGCAGCAACCTGGAGAGACCCTGCAAAAGTACATCCAGCGCTTCAACAGTGCGCGCCTCAAGATCCCCAGGGTGTCCGAGGAGGCCATCATTTCGGCCTTCTCCGACGGTGTGCGCGACGTCAAGATGAAGGAGGAGTTGGCGATGCATGAAGACCTCTGCACCTCCATGGAGCTGTTCAACCTGGCGACCAAGTGCGCCAGGGCTGAGGAGGGACGCCTCTCCCTCCTCGAGCTGCCTGCCGCAGACACAGAAGAGAAGAAGCCCAAGGCCAAGGACGTGAAGCGCAAGGGGGCCGCCGTGCTCGCGGCAGAGCCGGACACCAAGCAGGGCAAGGATCTGCCCGAATCCTCCAGGGACAGCCGGTACTGTGTGTACCACGACCTCCACACCCACAACACCAATGAATGCCAAGAACTCCGCGCCGTGCGAGAAGGAAGAGTCGGCCGACGCCCTGACCGTGCTGACCGGGGCTACGGCTGAGGAGGAGGAAGGAACCCGGGACGCTGGGAAGATCGTGGCCCACGTCAAGGCTGGCGTGACCAACCTCGCGAGGACCACTGGCGCGACCCGCCTCGCGAGGGGGACTGGAGGGATCAGCCTCGCGAGGATCGCCCACAAGGCAACGCAGGCCTCCCTCCGCTGCCGCCGCAGCCAAGGAGAAACGAGGACCGCCATCAGGACGAAGGGGCTGGGGGCTTCCAGGAGCCTCGCGCCATCGCCTGCATCCTGGGCGGAGCTCAAGCCCCAGCCTCTCAACATATCTTCAAGCAGTTTGCTCGCGAAGTGAATGCAGTTCTCCCCAAGCTCGAAGCAACGCGTCCCCTCAGGTGGTCGGCCTGCACCATCATGTTCAGCTCAGCAGACCAGCTCAAGTGCGCGGCTACAGCCGGAGTCCTCCCAATGCTTTGTTCCCCAGTCATCAGCAACGTTCTGGTCACCAGGACCCTCATCGACGGAGGGGCAGGGCTCAATGTCTTGTCCGTGGAAACATTCAACAGCCTCCAAGTGCCCTATGACCAGCTTCAGCCAACCAAGCCCTTCTCCGGAGTCACCGACGGTTCCACGGTCCTGATCGGGCAGGTCCGCCTCCCAGTCACCTTCGGCACCTACAACAACTACCGCACCGAGCTCATCGACTTTGACATCGCCCACATCCGCCTGCCGTACAACGCCATCCTCGGCTACCCGGCGCTGGCTAAGTTCATGGCCGTGACTCACCATGGCTACAACGTCCTCAAGATGCCAGGAAGCGGTGGCGTCATCACGGTGCCATGCCAAGAGAAGGATGCAGTGTGTGCCCTGGAGCGAGCCTTTCAGGCCGCGTCACTAGAAGACCTAGATCGCGGAAGCAGGAGGCTTCCTGAGACCACCCCCAAGAAGAAGAAGACAACGTCAGGCTCAGCCCCTCAGGAGGCAGGCCCTTCAAGGCCCGCGTCTGCCCAGGGGACCCTCCTTCAATCACATAGGAAAGCGTGCCTGGCGCCCTCCTCTGGCAGGGCTTGGGGGCTCTCACCTGGAGGGCCACCGACCTTGCCAAGGTCCCGAGGGAGGCGCTGGGGCACCATGTGGAAGCGTGTTTCGAAGCACGCTTCCCTCGAAAGGAAGCCAGGGAAAGAAGGTCAGACCAGCAGGAGTTTGTTAACAGGGCCATTCAAGATCTACAGGAGTCAAGGATCATGAGAGGTTGCCGTCGCCCACCAGCTGTGGCTCCCCATCCAGGCGAGGATGGTGGGCTGCGCGTCTGCGTCGACGTACCAGGGCTCAATCAGATCGCCACGGTGGAGCGCCTCTGGTCCTCACAAGTGGGGCGCTGCGGAGGACCACCCCACAGCTATGTTCGCATGCGTTATGGCCTGCCGAGCGTGGCTGCGGCGTACCAGCGCATCATGAGGAGCATCTTGGAGGCGCAAGAAGGCAGGCGTTCCACAGCCCTGGCGGAGATGGAGGCTGCTCACGAGGAGCCACCAGTGCCTCCGGAGCCTCCCGAGGCCCCTGGGCCTGGGGGCTCGTGAGGATCGGCTTCTGCAGCCCACCAAGTCTGCTGCACCAATGCCACTGCACCGACGACATCTTCAGGTGACATCTTTCAAGTTTCATTCCCAACTGGGAGCGCCCTCCCAGGGTTGCGTCATTCCCAGGCCACGTGGGTCCATCCCTGTGGCATGTATCCCTTTTTATCTTCTCAGTCGCTAGCTTACTTTGCTGGGGGTGCCCCTTGGGCTGCATCATCCCCATGCCACTCGGGCTAGACCCAGCGGCGTGTATCCCTTCCGCGTTTATTTCCAATTATGCATCATTACTCGATGTCGTCCACGGCACCTTTTCTTCTTCATGTCGACCACTTGCACGTTAAAGGGGGGCGCCTGAGCATTGCGACTCAGGGCTCTTACTAGCTCTCCAGCCCTCACCCTCTGGCCTTGTCCACGGCATCGCGACCTGGCATACCAGCGACGGCTGAGACAAGCTCGAGGGCCGGGACCCGAGGACGTAGAGTGCCGGCATCTAACCAGATTTTGCAGGAACACATCTCAAGATACGACCCAGTGCCAGGCGCAACCCGCCTAGAGGTAGGGCCTCGTGGGTCCCGCGCTGGCTCACGGGTGCCCAGATACACCTCACCTAGCTCTACCGTGCCAGCCACGTGTCAGGGCGGGGCTGTACACGCCCCGGGGGCTCCTCTCGGAGGGGAGCCCCCTCCCACGTACCAGTGGAAGCACCATGCTCCGCGCTGGCTGACGACACTGCCGAGGAGCAGCTATGCTCGTACACATACGGAAGCGCTATGCTCCGCGCTGGTGATAAACAACTGAGGGGGGCCTCTGGGCCGCATTAACCTCAGGGAGCCCCGAGCTCAGTGGCCGGCCTCATCGCAACGCCTCCCCCCGGGAGCGCCGCGCGAGGGGGCTGGGCACGGGGGCTACGACTGGGTCACGCCCAGCCGTACGCCCCAGCCAGGCCCCTCAGGCCTGGTTCGTCGCGCGTCTCTCCCCGAGCGGAGCCAAGGTACGAAGGCCGTTTGCGCGTCAAGGGGAACTCCTGAGCATCGCGACTCGGGAGCCTAACTGGCTCCGTAGCCCCTCACTCCTTAGTTCCGAAAGGCTATGCTGGGTGAGGTACGCGCGGGGTCGGGCTCTGCAGACGTAGAACGGTAGCCCCGCCTACATTCCATCTCATGCTGTTCACGCGTCAAGGGGGACTCCTGAGCATCGCGACTCAGGAGCCTAACTGGCTCCGTAGCCCCTCACTCCTTAGTTCCGAAAGGCTATGCTGGGTGAGGTACGCGCAGGGTCGGGCTCTACAGACGTAGAACGGAAACGCACCTACATCGCGCTTCCCTACTTGTTGTTCGTGCGCCAAGGGGGACTCCTGAGCATCATGACTCAGGAGCCTAACTTGTCACGTGGCCCCTCATTCCTTTGGTCCCGTCCTGGTTTCCGGTCGGGGCTGATGCTGGGTGAGGCATGCGCGTGGCCGGGCTCTGCCGGCGTAGAGCATAAGCAAGTAGGGAAGAGGAACATAAAATTCAAGGAACTTAAAAGTGAATATTACAACCCATAATGTCGCCTTGGTACCACACGCAAATTTAAATGCCTCCTCGAGGCGTCGTGCATGTGCAGGAATCAAAAGAAGAACAGGAGCGATAGCGGAGTCACTTGTCGGCAGCGGAGTCGCGTGGCGTGGCTTCGCCTTGTGGGGTAGTGGGGTCGGCAGCGCCTCGCTTCGGCTTGGTGCTGAAGGCCCGGAACTTCCCTAGCAACGCCTCTGCGCGCCCCTTCATGGCCTCGACAGCGGCAGCGGCGCCCTCGCCGCTCACCTGCTCCAGCAGGCTGTCAAGGTCGGCGTTGGGGTCGCGAAGGTAGACATGGGCGAAGACCCGCGTCAGCGCAGCGGAAGACAGGACACGCGCCTCGGCTTCAGCCGTGGGGGCGAGTCCGAGGGCGACATCTCCAAGAGCCTTCACCAAGAAGGGAAGCAGTTTAGCGGGGCCGTCCCCGTCGCCAGCCAGCGGGCTATCCAGGCCACTCTCGTAAAGCGTCTTCAGTGAAGCGCGGGCATCCTTCTCCATGTCCGCGAAGGCCACGCGATCCTCGGCAAGGACCCGGGCCTTGGCGTCCAGCTCGGCCTTCGTCATCTCCAGCTCCTTCTTCAACGCACCTAGGTGGCTGCGGTGCTTCTTGAGCTTCGCCTCCCGATCCTCGAGCGCCGCCTCGCGAGCCTTCACCCCCTTCTCCTGCTCTTGGCAAAGGCGGGTCTCCTCTGCAAGCTGATCACGAAGGCCTTGCAACTCGTCCTCCAGCTCCTTGCAGCGGCCGCGGATGCCAACCGCCTCTCCCAGGACCGCGTCACGAGCAGCCTTCGCCTCGAGGGTAGCCTCCCTCTCCTCGTCACAGGCCGTCGAGGCCTGAACCAGCGCTGCCCAAATCGAGGCGTCGGAGCGAATCCAACCCGAGGCCAGCTCCAGGCGCCCGGCCACCAGGCGAGGGTCGGCGCCTAGAAGATCCTGCCGCAGCCGGTCCAGTCCAGCAACATCTCGCTCCAGGATGGAAGAAGAAGGCGAAGAAGCATTAGTGCGCTTCAAGGCAGCAGGAGGAGTCGCGGAACCAGCAGCCGACGGAGCAGGAGGAGAAGGTAGCGGCGGCGAGGCTGCAGTATCCCGAGACGGAGTCTGCCGCGCCTCCCCAGCCGTAGCAGCAGCACCAGGCAAGGGCACCTCTGGGGTCGACCGAGCCATGGGGGCTGCAGCCCCAGCTAGATCAGCCAAGCCCCGCAAGGGCGAGTGGGCAGGAGAAGCCCGTGCTACGCGGTCGCCCTCCCCTGCAGGTGGAGGTGTCGCCGCAGCTGGGGCCTCAGGAGCTCCCTTCAGCTTCTTCGCCGCGGGCGCCAGCCTGCTCAGGAGAAGTAATCGTCAAGCCTCGTCAGCGGAACAAAAAACCAGGAATCAAGGATCAAGCACTTACAGGTCGTCGCCAGAAAGCTCCAGTGGTCTCCTGCCAAACTTGAAGCCAGAGAGCCGGCTGGAGGGGTCGACCTCGGAAGCAGAAGGCGCGTCAGCGGTTCGCCCTGGAGTCAAGGCGGACCCGCGGGGAGTCAACCCGGTCCTGCCCTTCTTTGGGACCGGGGGCGAGCTCCCGCTACCCGGCACGTCGTCCTCATCATCATCATCGCTCAGCAAAAGGCGGAGAGCGCGGGGCTTGCGCTGGAGCGGGGGAGCCCTAGACTCTTCGTCAGTCGCCTCGGAGTCGGGACCTCCCTCCCGCTCCTCCTCGCCCGCTCCCCAGCTGGAGTCGCCGGAAGACACATCCACCAGATCCTCGGGAGCCACCACGGGCACGAGCCCGTCCCCGTTGAAGACGGGCATGGACTCCACCGCTTGCTACCAATCGTCGCGGAGGAACAGGGGCGAAGGCGCGCCCTCCAGCCTTGCTGCCTCGCCCCCGACCAGGGACTGGAGGACCGCAGTCACGTCCCCTTCGCCCACGGCTGCGGGGCTCGGGTGAGGCATCCACATCGGGGGAGAGTACTGCCGAAGCGGAGCCAGCTGGTGCTCCAGGAACTCCCTCAGCAACGACGCCCCGGTCAGCTTCGCTGTCGCCATGTTGGCCGGCTTCAGATCGGCATCCATCTTCGCCAGCATCGACTTCGCGCGGGGATCCGTGAGCTCCGCCCGGCACCAGTCTTCCGAGCTCACGGGCGGCTCCGTGGGAAGGGCCAACCGAGGGTCGACGCACCCGGCGTCAACCAATACCCACTTGCTCCAGAAACCCTCGATCCTCTTCCCTGGATTCTAGATGGCCATGGAGCTGCCGCACGCGACGAAGCCCGCGCACGCAGAAGGGGAACCCTTGGAGGTCCTGAGGTAGAAGTAGTGGTGCAGCAAGGCCACTGAAGGATGCACCCCCACATGCGCCTCGCAGTAGTAGGAGAAGATCGCCAGGAGAAGGATGGAGTTGGGGTGGAGATGCAAAGCTTGCAAGTTGTAATGGCGGAGGACGGCGAGGAAGAACTCAGAGAAAGGAGGCACCAGGCCCGCTGTAATGGAGCTCACGAAGAAAGGATAGAAAGTGCTCCCTTGACCTTCAGGGGCATCGGAGCCGACCTTGAACATCTGCGCCCTGTCAATGCCCTGCGCCGCAGCCATCCGGTGCAGTAGGGCGAGGCTCGCCTTCGACACATTGGGCGAATCAAAGCAGGCGAGAACCAAGCTTCGGCCGGGGCCCGGCGAGGCGCCATGGCTACCTGGGTCGAGCGGGTGGAGCAGATCTGGAAGCTTGGAGGAAGGGAGGACAAGCGCAAGAAAGGGGATCTGGGCAGCGGATGAAGAAGGATGAGAACAAAACCCGAGCAGATGCCACGCCTTTAGTATCCTACGCGGTTGCAAAAGCGCCCCCGTCCAATCAACCGCCACGCGACGCCCGAGGCCGCAGGCTGTTAGGGCCCGCGGCGCTTCGCCCTTGCCCTTTCGCCTCTCGGCACGGCCAAGTCCGTGCGCGCCTTGGGCCCGGGGGCTACTGTCGTCGTTCTGGGAACGGGGGTCCCCAGACTTGCCTGCCTGCGGCCTGCAGCGTGGCTCAAATGGGGGCCCAGCGTGGCCCATCTTCATCAGCACAAGGGTCAAGACCCGCGCGAGGGGCCAAGCCTCGCGAGGCGGACGACATGGCGCTTCCTCGAGCACGGCCTCCTTAGGCTGGCTCGCGAGGAGGTGGAGAGATCAAGGCGGGTACCTCACGAGGTGCCCATGATGCAAGCCATGACGACCAAGGGTGCTAGCCGGGCGCCAGCCCGCGCAGCGTCTCCCTTTCCTCTTTGGTGCAAAGTGGGCAAGCGCAGGCGAGAGGATCAAGCAAAGGCACCCATTTCGGTGCAACGAGACCAAGACCAGTCCAACGGTGGGAAGGAGGTCACCATGGAGCCCAGGACGGCGTCACCACAGGGCCTTTGGCAGGCGAAGACCAACTTTAGTCAGGATAAGTGTACCAGATGTTCCCCTTCAAATTGGCCAATTGTTGGCGCCCTTCCTGCTCAATATTTGGGAAGAGGCCCGGGGCCTTTGCCTATAAATAGGACTAGCCACCCCCAGGGTAGGGGGGGAACTGAATCTGATTCAACACCTAGAGCAAGTAGAGAGAGAGAAAGAGAAGGGCGATCGAACTCCCCCCTTGCAGTTCATCCCCTAGCCAAGAACAGAACCTCGCGAGGCTGTTCTTCCTTGTATTGTTCTTCCTCATCAGCCCAAGAGTCAATCCACCCACCACACTGGAGTAGGGTTTTACACCACAATGGTGGCCTGAACCAGTATAAACCCTGTGTCTCTTGTGTTGTTCTTCTAGTAGTTAGTTCTTCGCGAGACGGAGAGGTAGGGGGCAAGATCTCCGCGCGCACCCCAGAGTTCGAACCTTAAGGGTCTGCCGGAACCCGTGAATCTGACAGCTGCTCCTCCGAAGAACCGTCGCCACCGGCACCCGGCGCGTCGACCACCTCGAGCCCGGTGGAGGCAAGCACCTCGCCGTCAAAAACTTCCCCTTCGGCGGGCGCTCGGCTTGACGCCCCTGGGAGGTGGACAAAAAGATCATCGCCCACCTTCAGGTATCTGCCGGGTCCCAAGGTTGGGGAGGAGGGAGGCTGGTCACCCACCACCTCTTCCTCGGCGGGGGCCTTGCCAGCCTCACCGGCAGGTCCACCGCTGGCGCCCTCGGTAGAAGCCTCGCCGGTCGCCTTGGCGGCCCCCGCAGCAGCGTCCTCGGGGGCACCCTTGGCGGCTACGTCGGCGGCGGCCTCATCAGCATCTTTGGTGGCCTCTTCGGCGGCAATCCTGCTGGCCTCTGCCGCGGCCTCCTCAGCAATGTCTCCGACAACAGTGTCCACGTCCTCCATGTCTGTTGAAGGAGGGCCTGGGTAGCAACGGGAGCAATGAAGCCAAGAAAAGGATAAGGGAAAAACAGAGACGAAGGACAGGTGACTCACCAGTGCCGGGCTGAGAAGCAGAAGTCCCCTCTCCGCCAGCATTTGGCGCTGTGGCAGAGCCACCAGCGCCCAAGTTCCCCTCTTCCTCCATGGGTGTGGACTCCGTGCCTGATGCCCTTGCCGGGGACACCCCCCGCGGCGGTGTAGTCGATGGGGGTGGTGTGTTAGGAGTAGCCCTCTGTGGCTCCTCCTACTGCCGCTCCCCTCCTGCAAACCCGGCAAGGTCAGTATCACAGCGTCGAGCGCCTACCACATGTCCAGTAAGAAGAGGGTGACAAACTTACGCTCGGGGCTGCGCTGGGGGCTGCTGTCCGGGCTGCTCAGCACCACCGGTGGTGTCTTTGAAGCCCTAGCCGGGGACTGGCTGCTCGCCGAGGTCCTCGCCCTCTTCACCCTCTGGGCCAACGTCTCTGTCTCCCTGGAAAAGCAAAAATGGATCAAGACAAGCGACCCAATTCGGGGAAATGGGAATGACAGTAAGGAACGGAGTACTTACTCGTCGTCCGTCTCCTCCTCTTCCGCCAGTTTCCTTTTCCTCTCCGGGCTGAGAGGACCGAGATCAAAAGGGTGCTCCACATCATCATCCGAGTCGACGCCTGCCGGAGGAGGCGAAGAAGGCAGCGGGGTTTGTGTGCGCCCAGATGAGGAAGGGGATGTTGCCTTCTTCTTCTCAGCGGCCTTCGTCAGCCTCTTCGCTGTCGAGGCGCTCGTGTGACGCCCGGATCCCTCCAGGGTCAATTGAGGCCGCGTAGCCCTGCCGGGCCGGACCAGCTCGCCGAAGCCAGACCGCCGCAGGACTCGCCATCTTCCCCTGGCTGGCATCGAGCCCGCCCCCACGCCTTCTGTAACGCCCTCGATGCGGCTATATCTCCCACGTGTCGAAGCATGACTTAGAGGCATAACCGCATTGAAAGCAATGTCGCAAGTGAGGTAATCTTCACACAACCCATGTAATACATAAGGGAAAGAGATACATAGTTGGCTTACAATCGCCACTTCACACAATAAAATGAGTAAAGCATTACATCATATAGATACAATCAAGGTCCGACTACGGAACCGAAATAAAAGAAGACTACCCCAAATGCTACACAGATCCCCGATCGTCCCGACTGGGCTCCACTACTGATCAACTGAAACGAAACAACACAATGAACAAGATCTTCATCGGGCTCCTCCTTGAGCTCGGATGCGTCACCTGCACGGTTTCATCGGCACCTGCAAACTGGTTTTGGAAGTATCTGTGAGTCACGGGGACTCAGCAATCTCACACCCGCGAGATCAAGAGTATTTAAGCTTAAAGGTAGGATAAGGTAGTGAGATGGAGCTGCAGCAAGCGACTAGCATATCTGGTGTCTAACATACGCAAATGAGAGCGAGAAGAGAAGTCAAAAGCACGGTCGAACAACTATGATCAAGAAGTGATCCTGAAACTACTTACGTCAAGCATAACTCCAACACCGTGTTCACTTCCCGGACTCCGCCGAGAAGAGACCATCACGGTTACACACGCGGTTGATGTATTTTAATTAAGATCAACTTCGGGTTTTCTACAACCGGACATTAACAAATTCCCATCTGCCACATAACCGCGGGCACGGCTTTCGAAAGTTCAAACCCTGCAGGGGTGTCCCAACTCAGCCCATGATAAGCTCTCGCGATCAACGAAGGATATTCCTTCTCCCCGGGAAGACCCGATCAGTCTCGGAATCCCGGCTACAAGACATTTCGACAGTAATAAAACAAGTCCAGCAAAGCCGTCCGATGCGCCGACATCCTGATAGGAGCTGCACATATGTCGTTCTCAGGGCAACACTGGATGAACACTATGTACGGCAACCGAAGATACCCCAAGTTGCCTATGGGTGGCACCGCAAGTGGCTCTAGTTTGGACCAACACTTAGACAAGCATTGGCCCGGGGGGCTAAATAAAGATGACCCTTGGGTTAATTACTCCCAAGGGAAAGTAGGTGGTGGTGAGGCAAATGGTAAAACCAAGGTTGGGCCTCGCTGGAAAAGTCTTATTCAAAGCGAACTGTCAAGGGGGTCCCATAAATCACCCAACCGCGTTAGGGACGCAAAATCCGGGAACATAACACCGATATGACGGAAACTAGGGCGGCAAGAGTGGAACAAAACACCAGGCATAAGGCCGAGCCTTCCACCCTTTACCAAGTATATAGATGCATTAATTAAATAAGATATATTGTGATATCCCAACAAGTAAACATGTTCCAACAAGGAACAACATCTCCATGTTCCAACAAGGAACAAAGTTCATCTTCACCTGCAACTAACAACGCTATAAGAGGGGCTGAGCAAAGCGGTAACATAGCCAAACAACGGTTTGCTAGGACAAGGTGGGTTATAGGCTTGGTTTAACAATATGGGAGGCATGATAAGCAAGTGGTAGGTATCGCAGCATAGGCATAGCAAAAGAGCGAGCAACTAGCAAGCAAAGATAGAAGTGATTTCGAGGGTATGGTCATCTTGCCTGAGATCCCGCAAGGAAGAAGAACGAGTCCATGAAGAAGACAAACGGACGTAGACGAACGGATCCTCACAATCGCAACGTTATCGGAACTAACCCGAAGAAGCAACACCAGAAAGAAGCAAACAACAAAGTAAACAACCACCACATAAACATGGCATGATATGCGAGATGTGGTATGCAATGCATATGCATGCTTCGGAAGGAAAAAGATGAACCAGGCATAATCTTGGCAAACCAAGTATGCCACTAAAAAGAAGATATGATTTCGGTTGAAATCGATATAAAGATCACCGGAATCGGATGCACGGTTTGCAAATGACAAGCAAAACAAGAATGACAAGATTCTGCCATTAACAGCATGATGCCACTTAGCATGCAACAAGAAGTTAAGCTACTGCACCCAAACATGTCAACAAAGCATATGACAGTGATATACTCAAGTTGCTTGACAAAAGATGAACACTGAGATACGGCTAAATCACACCACAACAGGTTCAAACAAGCATGGCAAAAGTGCAAAAGATAACAGGTTCACAGACTTAATGAAAATAACATGCCAGAAATTAACATCAGGATGACATGTTTAGAGCAAGCAAACAACATGCTACAGGAACACAATATAGCAAGACAAGGCATGGCATGAATCTACTCAAAGCATTGAACAAAAATCCCTTACTTACCATAAGCCAAAAGGGATCAGAAAATATAATAACACCCATGTCAATTAAGCAAGTTTCGTTACAGATTTCGGACTTAGCAGAAAACTGGACATGTCAAAAACAGATAACAAGTAGGCATGTTTACGAGCTCGATGCACTCACTACAGAGCAATACATGATAATCTAAGCATACATACATCAAGAAGACATGGCATAGAAGCTAGACATGGCAAGAACAATAACATAGCATGCACGGATCGTTTACAACAACCTTGGCAAAATTGAATAACATGTAAACAATCTGCCAGTAATATTTTATAGTAAAAGTAGAGCATGATTGACTCAAGCTATTGCACTCCATAATTACAAACAAAGGCATGGATGGATAGAGCACATTCATATGATCAAAACATCCTTACTGATCATGCTCAAAAGAGGCATAGATCTCTCTGAATCAACATGAACACATGGCATAAAAATAACAGCAGGAATAACTTAGTGAAAATACTAAGTCCCTGAAATCAGCAACATTATGATCCTTAGTTTGCATGCTTGTGCTAGTCACCACAAAGATCACAAAAATACATGGCATACACCCTTGGAAAGATAGCATGGCATATTTCAAAACACATGTATAGCTCAACATCATAGGATGCACACATCAATCATGGCAAAAATGACAAAAGTGCATGTGCTGATAATAATCTGGAACTAACATCACATAGCCCTCTTCTAACAGCATTTCGGGCATCAAGATGAGCTCAAATGAAAATGATGCAATGGGACGAAATGATTTACTCATCGAGCCGAACAATTTGACATATTACACTCACGAAACGGAGCAGTACACATGAAGTTATGATGCGATGAACATGGCATGATTATGCAACAAATTCGGGGACTTAGTCGAAATTTATACCCCTCCGAGAAGTCAACGGGATGAAGCGGTGCGGGATGGAGAGATCCGGGACGGAGGGCGCTGTTTGGTTGGAGGAGGTGGTGGATCTGATCCCAACAAGTGAATCCGGCCGGAGTGGAGCTCCGGCGAGCTCTCCGGCGAGGGGCGGCGCGGAGGAGGCCGGTGAGGTGCGGGACGGGCGGTGGCGCGCGGGAGGCGTCGTCGGAGCGGCGCGCGGGGCCGGCGGGGAGGCGCGGGGCGGCGCACGCGGCTGCCGGAGCGGCGGCGGAGATCCGCGGGCGGCGCGCGGGCACCCGAAGCGGCGGGGCAACGCGCGGAGAGGCGCGCGCAGGCAGCGGCGGCGGCCGGAAGCGAGCGGGGTGGCGGCGAGGAGGACTCCGACGAGAAGCGACGCCGGCACCGGTGGCGGATGGCGGCGGGGCTGGAGCGGGCTCCGGCAGCGGGCTAGCGGCGGCGGCGCGCGGGCTCGCGCGGGCCCGATCCGGGTCCTGCGGGCCGCGCGGTGGAGGGAGGAGAGAGAGGGTGAGGTGGCGGCGCGCGGTTGGAGGAGAGCGGCGGCGGGGTGACGTGGCACGCTGTCATTGGACGGGGCGACGTGTCCGGCGGACATGTCCGGCGCGGGTGGACATGTCCGGCGGCGCGAAGAGGAAGAAGCTAGGGTTTGGACTGCGGGATTTTCGGGGGAGGCCACATATTTATAGGTAGGAGGAGCTAGGAAGCTCCAAATGAGGTGCGGTTTTTGGCCACGCGATCATGATCGAACGACCGAGAAGATGGAGGGGGTTAGGAAGGGTTTTGGGCCACTTTGGAGGGGTGTTGGGCTGCAAAGAGAGAGAGGCTTTTGCGGTTACCCGGTTAACCGTTGGAGTATCAAACGAAGTCCAAATGATACGAAACTTGACAGGCGGTCTACCGATGCTATACCAAGGCCGCTTGGCAAACCTCGGTCCATTCCAAGAAAGTTTAATACCCGCTCACGGAAAAAGGCAAAAGGGGGCGCCGGAGGACATAGGAGTGCTGGATTGCAAAACGGACAACGGGAAAAATGCTCAGATGCATAAGACGAACACGTATGGGAATGCGATGCACATGATGACATGATATAAAATGCAGATGATGACAAGGCAAAGTGCAACACGCAAGCACATGACATGGCAACGACGGCGAATAACTGACGGACACCTGGTGCATCGGTCTCGGGGCGTTACACCTTCCTCCCCCGACGACTCATAGGCCGCGTCCTCAACAAGCGGAACTCCGGTGTCGGCGCAGCTGGCCTCTTTGGTGGCCGCCGCCCACAGGGTGAGCTCCTCCTCCTCTGCAGCCGTTGCGGCCTTGTCCTCCACGCCCCTGGCGCTGCTGGCCTCCATGGCGAGTTGTGCCTCCCTCGCCCTGGTGGCGATGTAGTCAGCTCTGCCTGGGTGGTGTCCATGACAAGCCACTGCTCGGCGTTAGCATTGATGTACACCTCAATCAAGGTGTCGAAGAATTGCTGCACATCCGCTTCCGTCGGCTCCCTCCAGCTTGGGGCGGGGCCGTGCGCGTTGCAGTCTGGCATCATGGTGATGATCTCGGACCGATGTGAATTATTGCACAACGGGACCACCCCCGCTGGAAACTTGAAGAATGACCCCTTGACGGCCTTGTCGGCCTTTACGACAGCCCTTGCGGCCTTGCCGGTCAGCTCGACCTCGCCGTCGCGACCCACATCCAGCTGAAAGAGCCGCTGGCAGAAGTGGGCATGCGCCATCACTGTGAAGTTGTTGTCGAGGCCCGGGCGGAGCCGCATAATGTCAGCCGGATTCGTAAAAAGCCAGGCTGGCCTCCCCTTGTTGTGCAACGGGGCGATCCGGCAGCGAATGAAGTCCGCCCCGGTCATCTCAAGGGTGAGCCCAGCCCGGGTCAGCCGAAGAATCCTGGTGGTGGCGATAGTAAGCCTCCCGTCGGCGGCGTTGACATCACCCCAATCACTGCCGCGGACCGGTGGCACTCGGCGGACCTTGCAAAATTCCGGCGGGTCTTCGTCCTCAATCCAGCACCACCGGTCACGCCGTTCATCCCACCTCTCCTTCACGGCACTATCCGGGTATGCCCCCTTGGATCTTGGGATCCAGGTGACGCAACTAGAGATGGCAGCTCCCGTCTGGATTCGGGGATAGAAATAATGGAGGAAGAGTGTCGTGTTGGGCTGCACCCCGGCGAAGCCCTCGCAGAGATGTGCAAAGGAAGACATGCACGCCACCGCATTCGGAGTAAAATCCAAGAGGCGAAAACCGATGGTGTGCATAATGTCGCAGAAGAAATCAGAGAAAGGGGGGCATAACCCACAAGAAAAGTAATCAACGAAGAAGGGGTACCGATTTGGGGCAGGATCAGCACAAGCGGCAGGAATGACACACGTCGCCGGGTGTCCCGAATCCCCTCCCCCCGTCTTCACTCCCCATAGGGGCTTGAAGGAGGCCCGGAGCTCATGAACATCAACCGTCGAGGGGAAGAAGAAGGCGGACTTCGTCCGGTCCCCCAACAGCGCGCTCTCCGGCGGCTCCACGGTCCCGGGGCCCTTAGCCACCCCCTTGCCCTTGGCGGATTTGGGCGCCATGGCGGCCGAGAAGTCTAGAGGGTTGAGGAAGGGGGTGGCAAAGCAGCGACGGCGGGCGACGACGCAATCTTAGGGAGGAAGGAAGAGAGGGAATAGCGGCTCTGAGATTGGAAAAGGCACGAGGGAAGAGGAGAAAGTGAGCGGCGCGCCCACGGTTATTCCTTCTTATGGGGGGAAACGCGGGCCGCCTCCTTTCACATTAACTGTGTTGTGACGCATGCCCGCGGGAAGCAACCCCACGCATGCCGCCCATGTCACGCACGCCTCCCCACGCCGCGCCATGCGCGGGAAGCGTGGGAAGCGCAGCGCGCGAAGAGACTTACCGCAGTAAAAAAACACTCTGCCTGCCCGCGCACCGTTTTTGGGCCTAGCCCAACGACGTGATTGCGCTTACGTGTTGCCCAGGCCCGGGGCTCCTGCCGGTGTACAAAAAGAGGGGTACAATTTTTGTACCCCTATAACTGTGCATGGGCAGTCTGAGCCATGGGCACCACCACACTAAGCAAGGCAAGGGAGGTGAGCCGAGGTAAGCCCGAAGCTCGAGGGAAGCAGAACGACGCCAAGACCAAGACCACAAAGAGCAAAAGGGACGAAGCGGACTCCCCCGGCAAGATCCTTGCCGGGAGGCGGTTTTTAGCGAACCCGGCAAGACCCTTGCCGTGGCAGCTCGCCCCACACCTACGGAGCAAGTCACCCTTGAGTCCACTGCCCCCATGGGGCAAGGATTCGGGAGACATCCCCGTGATGGCATGAAGATCTTTGTGAATACATTCAAGATCACATACACACTTTAGAAGATGACGACCCTTGGCGGGATCCCAGCCAAGGAGGACTACAAGGCCCCCGGCAAGAGCCTTGCTGGGGATGACAGCTGGTGCCCCGGCAAGACCCTTGCCGGGGCCTCGGCAAGGCCCTTGCCATGAACACCCGTAAGGCCACCATCAGGCCCGCGCCAGTCACACCTCCACCACCGTTCGCATGCAGCTGCCGACCCAACCAGCTGGGCAGGCACCTACGTGGTGGCATGCAGATCTCCGTGGAGACCCACCGCTGCGCCACCTCAGTTGCCTGCCTGCCTATATGGCACCGCGGGCACCGCTGGCCAGGGCGCGTGTTGACACAACAGGGAGCGGCGACGGACGAGACAGGGCTCTCCCCCGTCCCCGATAAAGCAAGGACACCTAAGCAAGACGCATTAAATGCGCCTTGTCATGTAATGCGAGGGATAACCTCGCATCACTGTACCCTTTCCACCTCCTGTGTGCCACTGTGGCAACCCCTTTCCCTATAAAAGGAGGCCCAAGGCGACCAGGAGGGGGATTCGGCTTTTTGGAGCTCCTCACGCCCCATAGCGAGCTCAAGAACACAGATATACAATCCACCAAAGCAGGAGTAGGGTCTTACGCATCCTCGCGGCCCGAACCTGGGTAAAGGAACCGTGTGCTATCTGTTTGATCCGCTCTTCTCACGACCCCGCGCCCTGCAACCGTAGTAGGGATTCTTGTGATCCCATAGGTGTCGTTCCCACCGACACGTACCCTCGTAGACCAAAAGCGGAAGCGTTAGCACAACGCGGTTGATGTAGTCGTACGTCTTCGCGATCTGACCGATCAAGTACCGAACATACGGCACCTCCGAGTTCAGCACACGTTCAGCCCGATGACGCCCCTCGAACTCATGTATAGCTCAACATCATAGGATGCACACATCAATCATGGCAAAAATGACAAAAGTGCATGTGCTGATAATAATCTGGAACTAACATCACATAGCCCTCTTCTAACAGCATTTCGGGCATCAAGATGAGCTCAAATGAAAATGATGCAATGGGACGAAATGATTTACTCATCGAGCCGAACAATTTGACATATTACACTCACGAAACGGAGCAGTACACATGAAGTTATGATGCGATGAACATGGCATGATTATGCAACAAATTCGGGGACTTAGTCGAAATTTATACCCCTCCGAGAAGTCAACGGGATGAAGCGGTGCGGGATGGAGAGATCCGGGACGGAGGGCGCTGTTTGGTTGGAGGAGGTGGTGGATCTGATCCCAACGAGTGAATCCGGCCGGAGTGGAGCTCCGGCGAGCTCTCCGGCGAGGGGCGGCGCGGAGGAGGCCGGTGAGGTGCGGGACGGGCGGTGGCGCGCGGGAGGCGTCGTCGGAGCGGCGCGCGGGGCCGGCGGGGAGGCGCGGGGCGGCGCACGCGGCTGCCGGAGCGGCGGCGGAGATCCGCGGGCGGCGCGCGGGCACCCGAAGCGGCGGGGCAACGCGCGGAGAGGCGCGCGCAGGCAGCGGCGGCGGCCGGAAGCGAGCGGGGTGGCGGCGAGGAGGACTCCGACGAGAAGCGACGCCGGCACCGGTGGCGGATGGCGGCGGGGCTGGAGCGGGCTCCGGCAGCGGGCTAGCGGCGGCGGCGCGCGGGCTCGCGCGGGCCCGATCCGGGTCCTGCGGGCCGCGCGGTGGAGGGAGGAGAGAGAGGGTGAGGTGGCGGCGCGCGGTTGGAGGAGAGCGGCGGCGGGGTGACGTGGCACGCTGTCATTGGACGGGGCGACGTGTCCGGCGGACATGTCCGGCGCGGGTGGACATGTCCGGCGGCGCGAAGAGGAAGAAGCGAGGGTTTGGACTGCGGGATTTTTGGGGGAGGCCACATATTTATAGGTAGGAGGAGCTAGGAAGCTCCAAATGAGGTGCGGTTTTTGGCCACGCGATCATGATCGAACGACCGAGAAGATGGAGGGGGTTAGGAAGGGTTTTGGGCCACTTTGGAGGGGTGCTGGGCTGCAAAGAGAGAGAGGCTTTTGCGGTTACCCGGTTAACCGTTGGAGTATCAAACGAAGTCCAAATGATACGAAACTTGACAGGCGGTCTACCGATGCTATACCAAGGCCGCTTGGCAAACCTCGGTCCATTCCAAGAAAGTTTAATACCCGCTCACGGAAAAAGGCAAAAGGGGGCGCCGGAGGACATAGGAGTGCTGGATTGCAAAACGGACAACGGGAAAAATGCTCAGATGCATAAGACGAACACGTATGGGAATGCGATGCACATGATGACATGATATAAAATGCAGATGATGACAAGGCAAAGTGCAACACGCAAGCACATGACATGGCAACGACGGCGAATAACTGACGGACACCTGGTGCATCGGTCTCGGGGCGTTACACCTTCCTCCCCCGACGACTCATAGGCCGCGTCCTCAACAAGCGGAACTCCGGTGTCGGCGCAGCTGGCCTCTTTGGTGGCCGCCGCCCACAGGGTGAGCTCCTCCTCCTCTGCAGCCGTTGCGGCCTTGTCCTCCACGCCCCTGGCGCTGCTGGCCTCCATGGCGAGTTGTGCCTCCCTCGCCCTGGTGGCGATGTAGTCCAGCTCTGCCTGGGTGGTGTCCATGACAAGCCACTGCTCGGCGTTAGCATTGATGTACACCTCAATCAAGGTGTCGAAGAATTGCTGCACATCCGCTTCCGTCGGCTCCCTCCAGCTTGGGGCGGGGCCGTGCGCGTTGTAGTCTGGCATCATGGTGATGATCTCGGACCGATGTGAATTATTGCACAACGGGACCACCCCCGCTGGAAACTTGAAGAATGACCCCTTGACGGCCTTGTCGGCCTTTACGACAGCCCTTGCGGCCTTGCCGGTCAGCTCGACCTCGCCGTCGCGACCCACATCCAGCTGAAAGAGCCGCTGGCAGAAGTGGGCATGCGCCATCACTGTGAAGTTGTTGTCGAGGCCCGGGCGGAGCCGCATAATGTCAGCCGGATTCGTAAAAAGCCAGGCTGGCCTCCCCTTGTTGTGCAACGGGGCGATCCGGCAGCGAATGAAGTCCGCCCCGGTCATCTCAAGGGTGAGCCCAGCCCGGGTCAGCCGAAGAATCCTGGTGGTGGCGATAGTAAGCCTCCCGTCGGCGGCGTTGACATCACCCCAATCACTGCCGCGGACCGGTGGCACTCGGCGGACCTTGCAAAATTCCGGCGGGTCTTCGTCCTCAATCCAGCACCACCGGTCACGCCGTTCATCCCACCTCTCCTTCATGGCACTATCCGGGTATGCCCCCTTGGATCTTGGGATCCAGGTGACGCAACTAGAGATGGCAGCTCCCGTCTGGATTCGGGGATAGAAATAATGGAGGAAGAGTGTCGTGTTGGGCTGCACCCCGGCGAAGCCCTCGCAGAGATGTGCAAAGGAAGACATGCACGCCACCGCATTCGGAGTAAAATCCAAGAGGCGAAAACCGATGGTGTGCATAATGTCGCAGAAGAAATCAGAGAAAGGGGGGCATAACCCACAAGAAAAGTAATCAACGAAGAAGGGGTACCGATTTGGGGCAGGATCAGCACAAGCGGCAGGAATGACACACGTCGCCGGGTGTCCCGAATCCCCTCCCCCCGTCTTCACTCCCCATAGGGGCTTGAAGGAGGCCCGGAGCTCATGAACATCAACCGTCGAGGGGAAGAAGAAGGCGGACTTCGTCCGGTCCCCCAACAGCGCGCTCTCCGGCGGCTCCACGGTCCCGGGGCCCTTAGCCACCCCCTTGCCCTTGGCGGATTTGGGCGCCATGGCGGCCGAGAAGTCTAGAGGGTTGAGGAAGGGGGTGGCAAAGCAGCGACGGCGGGCGACGACGCAATCTTAGGGAGGAAGGAAGAGAGGGAATAGCGGCTCTGAGATTGGAAAAGGCACGAGGGAAGAGGAGAAAGTGAGCGGCGCGCCCACGGTTATTCCTTCTTATGGGGGGAAACGCGGGCCGCCTCCTTTCACATTAACTGTGTTGTGACGCATGCCCGCGGGAAGCAACCCCACGCATGCCGCCCATGTCACGCACGCCTCCCCACGCCGCGCCATGCGCGGGAAGCGTGGGAAGCGCAGCGCGCGAAGAGACTTACCGCAGTAAAAAAACACTCTGCCTGCCCGCGCACCGTTTTTGGGCCTAGCCCAACGACGTGATTGCGCTTACGTGTTGCCCAGGCCCGGGGCTCCTGCCGGTGTACAAAAAGAGGGGTACTATTTTTGTACCCCTATAACTGTGCATGGGCAGTCTGAGCCATGGGCACCACCACACTAAGCAAGGCAAGGGAGGTGAGCCGAGGTAAGCCCGAAGCTCGAGGGAAGCAGAACGACGCCAAGACCAAGACCACAAAGAGCAAAAGGGACGAAGCGGACTCCCCCGGCAAGATCCTTGCCGGGAGGCGGTTTTTAGCGAACCCGGCAAGACCCTTGCCGTGGCAGCTCGCCCCACACCTACGGAGCAAGTCACCCTTGAGTCCACTGCCCCCATGGGGCAAGGATTCGGGAGACATCCCCGTGATGGCATGAAGATCTTTGTGAATACATTCAAGATCACATACACACTTTAGAAGATGACGACCCTTGGCGGGATCCCAGCCAAGGAGGACTACAAGGCCCCCGGCAAGAGCCTTGCTGGGGATGACAGCTGGTGCCCCGGCAAGACCCTTGCCGGGGCCTCGGCAAGGCCCTTGCCATGAACACCCGTAAGGCCACCATCAGGCCCGCGCCAGTCACACCTCCACCACCGTTCGCATGCAGCTGCCGACCCAACCAGCTGGGCAGGCACCTACGTGGTGGCATGCAGATCTCCGTGGAGACCCACCGCTGCGCCACCTCAGTTGCCTGCCTGCCTATATGGCACCGCGGGCACCGCTGGCCAGGGCGCGTGTTGACGCAACAGGGAGCGGCGACGGACGAGACAGGGCTCTCCCCCGTCCCCGATAAAGCAAGGACACCTAAGCAAGACGCATTAAATGCGCCTTGTCATGTAATGCGAGGGATAACCTCGCATCACTGTACCCTTTCCACCTCCTGTGTGCCACTGTGGCAACCCCTTTCCCTATAAAAGGAGGCCCAAGGCGACCAGGAGGGGGATTCGGCTTTTTGGAGCTCCTCACGCCCCATAGCGAGCTCAAGAACACAGATATACAATCCACCAAAGCAGGAGTAGGGTCTTACGCATCCTCGCGGCCCGAACCTGGGTAAAGGAACCGTGTGCTATCTGTTTGATCCGCTCTTCTCACGACCCCGCGCCCTGCAACCGTAGTAGGGATTCTTGTGATCCCATAGGTGTCGTTCCCACCGACACGTACCCTCGTAGACCAAAAGCGGAAGCGTTAGCACAACGCGGTTGATGTAGTCGTACGTCTTCGCGATCTGACCGATCAAGTACCGAACATACGGCACCTCCGAGTTCAGCACACGTTCAGCCCGATGACGCCCCTCGAACTCCGATCCAGCCGAGTGTTGAGGGAGAGTTTCGTCAGCACGACGGCGTGGTGATGATGATGATGTTCTACCGACGCAGGGCTTCGCCTAAGCACCGCTACAGTATTATCGAGGTGGACTATGG
Source organism: Aegilops umbellulata (assembly GCA_032464435.1). Classification (NCBI taxonomy): domain Eukaryota; kingdom Viridiplantae; phylum Streptophyta; class Magnoliopsida; order Poales; family Poaceae; genus Aegilops; species Aegilops umbellulata. Next base: position 415,245,369 of record CP136055.1, read on the forward strand.
TGGAGGGGGGCACTGCACACGGCTAAAAGATCAAACGATCAATTGTTGTGTCTATGGGGTGCCCCCTGCCCCCGTATATAAAGGAGCAAGGGGGGTGCGGCCGGCCTAGAAAGGGGGCGCGCTAGGAGGAGTCCTACTCCCACCGGGAGTAGGACTCCCCCCTTTCCTAGTTGGATTAGGACTTGGGAGGGGGAAAGAGGTGGAGGAGAAGAAGGAAGGGGGGTGCCGCCCCCCTCTCCTTGTCCTATTCGGACTAGGGGGAGGGGTGCGCGGCCCTTGCCCTGGCCGCCTCTCCTCTCTTCCACCAAGGCCCACTAAGGCCCATTAAGTCCCCGGGGGGTTCCGGTAACCTCCCGATACTCTAGTAAAATCCCGATTTCACCCGGAACACTTCCGATATCCAAACATAGGCTTCCAATATATCAATCTTCATGTCTCGACCATTTCGAGACTCCTCGTAATGTCCGTGATCACATCCGGGACTCCGAACAACCTTCGGTACATCAAAACATATAACTCATAATATAATTGTCATCAAAACGTTAAGCGTGCGGACCCTACTTGCTCGAGAACTATGTAGACATGACCGAGACACGTCTCCGGTCAATAACCAATACCGGGACCTGGATGCCCATATTGGCTCCCACATATTCTACGAATATCTTTATCGGTCAGACCACATAACATCATACGTTGTTCCCTTTGTCATCGATATGGTACTTGCATGAGATTCGATCGTCGGTATCTCAATACCTCGTTCAATCTCGTCACCGGCAAGTCTCTTTACTTGTTCCGTAATACATCATCCTACAACTAACTCATTAGTTGTAATGCTTGCAAGGCTTAAGTGATGTGCATTACCGAGAGGGCCCAGAGATACCTCTCCGACAATCGGAGTGACAAATCCTAATCTCAAAATACGCCAACCCAACAAGTACCTTCAGAGACACCTGTAGAGCACCTTTATAATCACCCAGTTACGTTGTGACGTTTGGTAGCACACAAAGTGTTCCTCTGGTAAACGGGAGTTGCATAATGTCATAGTCATAGGAACATGTATAAGTCATGAAGAAAGCAATAGCAACATACTAAACGATCGTGTGCTAAGCTAACGGAATGGGTCATGTCAATCACATCATTCTCCTAATGATGTGATCCCGTTAATCAAATGACAACCCATGTCAATGGCTAGGAAACTTAACCATCTTTGATCAACGAGCTAGTCAAGTAGAGGCATACTAGTGATATTCTTTTTGTCTATGTATTCACACATGTATTATGTTTCTGATTAATACAATTCTAGCATGAATAATAAATATTTATCATGATATAAGGAAATAAATAATAACTTTATTATTGCCTCTAGCGCATATTTCCTTCATAATTTTGCAAGGTTTTATTGATTGCGCGTATATTGCATATGTTGTCTTGCATTTCTTCTACTTTGATTCACCGCACACTACTTAGTTTACTCATCATATATGTTGAGATGGCATGCCCATCCATTATCAATACATATTCCATCTATCATCATACCATGTTTTTTCACTCAAATGATGTTCTTGTGCATCAGACATCAAAAAGCAAGAGGGTGATTGCCGAACCTGAAGGAGCACCAGCAAAGTCCTTGAAAACGTGGTTGTGCCGAAGAAATCAGACATCACCCCACTTATATTGGTTGTACAACCAGTGACACAAAATGTAGGACCGACTCCAGCAGACTGTACCCATACTTCACTGGCCACACCACTAGCCCCACCACACAGGACCTGCACTACAGCAAAAGGTATGCCGATTTCAGTTGCGATAGCACTAGCCGTACCACAGAAAAATCCCACTCCAGCAAAAAGTACAACAAGTCCACTGGCCGAAGACCTATCCCAACTGCAGAGACGGCCAATTCCTGCAGATTGGAACCCCATTCCAATTATTCCCAGTTTAAAAGACAATGCTTTCAATGTTGTTAGGGACTACGTGCATATATTCCCATCATTGGAAGATTATAGTGAAGACAAACACCATTTTTACATCTTCCTGTCCCACTTACGTGTAAGTGCTATTATTCATGGTGATTATTTTCCTATTTTCTGCTGATTGAACACATCAATGATTTACATTACATTGTTGTAAGTAGGCGAGGGTCAATCTGGATAGTCATGACGAGCAAAGCTTGCTTGCGCTTTTCAAGGAAGCATTGCAGCACTATTGGTGTTACGTGAGGAAATCACACTTTGATGGCAAGTCTATAAATGAATTTCTGGTGAAGTCTCCTGTGCTAAATTTAGAAGACGTTGAATGGAAAAACCTTGTTATGCACTGGTCTCATTCCAAGGATGAGGTACTGTCTATGATATCGCATGACAATTTGAACTTCTACTTTTTCGCATGTGCCTTACGGATCTTTTTTGCAGGAAATCTGCTCGAAAAAGAATTCCGGTTTCAAAAGAACGAGAGGATATCGCAAATATGTTGCCCGCTGCTTTGCTCTTGTTAGTACCTGTTGTCCTGTATCACTGTACTTGCATACATACCTGGTTCATTATGTGACAGCAGTATGCATGATAGCTTGCTTATCAATTGTTCGCTCCAAATTATCTGATCTGTATGAATGGTTACATTAGTGTAGAATATATCCAATGCCAATGAAATTTATTGGCTCTGCATTGTTCTTGTAAGTACCTGATGTCCTTTATCAGTGTACTTATATTGACAGGTAGTTGTTCATGTACCATCACTCTGCAGCTTATTTTCCTTTGCCCTCCATTTTCTACACATAAGATCAATATTTACTCTTACCGTAAGGTTGGATAACACCGATGGTACTGAAGAAGTTTAGCTCTGCATTACTCTTGGTTGTACCTTTTGCCTGTATCGCTGTACTTACATTTATAGCTACTTGGTTATGTAGCATCACTCTTCATCTTATCTTAAATATTCTCCATTTTTTCTTATATTGTCACATCTATATTTACACTTAACAAAATGTAGAATAAAGGCAATGCTTATGAAGAAGATTCGGTGGTAAACTTCTTGAATTGCACCCCCCCCATCAGCATGGACAAGGGCTTTATAGAGCCTGCCTTCACCAATAATGTAAGTTTGTCCTTCTCAAGCCTTCAAACTTTGTTGTGTATATTTGGTTAGGCACGACTGCAACAGCTGTTTATTTTTGGTGTTTGCATCAAATTGCATGTTTAAAGTTTATTATGTACTCCAGTTCATAAACAAAAGTTTGTCCTTCTCAATTTAAGTTTTCAGTTGTACAACCAAGTTCCTTCTTCATACCATGTAAATTAAACTATACAGAGCAAGTGATCTTATTTTGCCAATCTAAAATGTGGTAAATTGACAACACACTAACCATTGATACTTATGAGTTCTTGATCTGTAATCCAGTGGTGTCGTGAAGCTGCCAACTCCTTCACAATGTCATTTCCTACCATGTCTTGACCTGAACAATACCATATTGTGTTAATGCTATTTTAAACTGTGTCACTTTATTCATCAGTAAGAAATGTGATGAATTGTCAGCACTGATACTTATATGTGCAAAACCTGTCATCTGTCTGCTTGTTTATCTTTCAGAGTGAGGAGGATATAAGTGTCAAACAAGTGCAGTCTCACCAGCATGCTCAGCTGCTTGCACTACAGCTCCCGAGTAGGGCTAACCTTTCTTGAACTCTATTGAAGTGATGTCGGTTTTTATATTATTTTGTCGGCGTGTTTAGTTGCACTGGTGGCGATCTTTGATGCCCAGTGTATGTAATCTGCTGTCTGCTTGTGCTTTATTATCATAGTGGTGAACTTTGATGCCCAGTGGATGTAATATGCCGTAATTTCTTTATTGTATAGTCTAGGTTTTTTCTTATTCACGATGCTGCAGTTATTTTACTGTATATATATATATATATATATATATATATATATATATATATATATCATGTCTTCGCAGTAAACCGGCCAAACGGCCGTCATGCAAATCACCATGTATGATCCGCATCATGGACCCCGTCATCTTGGTCCGTTAACAGGCCTAAATGTAAACTAGCCCACTAGTAGATTCGGGCCTTTAATAGGCCGAGTAAACCGCCGGCCCTATTTTCCAAAGAAAACTCAATGGGCCTTTAGGAGGCTGAAAAGTAGGTTGGGCCTGAAACGTGCCGAACAGCTCACGGGCCGGCAGCAGGCCAAAATAGACCCCGCCCATGAATGTGCCAATCAAGTCATCGGCTTATAACAGGCCAAAATTGTCTCGGTCCTTGTTTGGCCCAATCAGATTATCGGCTGCGAGCAGGCCGGATGCAAACCGGGCCGTAGTTAGGCCCAACTATATGACGGGCTTTTAACAGACCGAAATTAATATAGGGCCGAAATGTTAAACGGGCCCTTAACAGGGCCGAATTACTAAATGGGCCTTTAGCAAGTGGGCCCAAAAGTATAACGTCCAGTTGACGGGCCGAATCTGATATGGGCCATAATTTAGCCCAAAGCCTCTTAAAGGGCTGGACCTAATCTGGGCCGTAATTTGGCCCAGAACGTGGTAGGCTTTTAACGGGCCGGATCTCATATGGGCCATTATTAGGCCCGGAACGTGGCAGGCCATTAATGGACCGGATCAAATATGGGCCGGCATTTGGCCCAAAACATGGAAGCCAGTTAATGGGCCGGCCTATTAGGGTCCTCAAAATCTTGTGGGCCTACAGCTGGGCCGGTCCATTAATGTCGGCAAAATCTCATGGGCCTTTAGCTGGGCCGGCCCATTATGGTCCACAAAAATCTTGTGGGCCTTCACCTGGGCCGGCCCATTATGGCCCGCAAAAATCTAGTGGGCCTTTACCTGGGCCGGCCCATTATGGCCCACAAAATCTTGTGGGCCTTTAGCTGGGCCGACCCATTATGGTCCGCAAAATCTTGTGGGCCTTTAGTTGGGCCGGCCCATTTAAACTTTATGGGCCACTTTTGGGCCGGTCCACATGTTAACATATCATAGGCGCATCTCGCCCATTGGAAGAGTGACACATGTGCCAACGCGGAGCTGACATGTTTTCTACAGCCAATGATGATTTTACACGTGGAAATCCCCATTGGTCCGGGCTTTTAACGGGTTATCGAATCCAAAACCGGACCCGATAGCTTAATGGCGTTCCGTTACGATGGATGGCACGTGTCGGTCACCCTTGACGAAAGCACTTCTGTGACGCGTGATTTATCGTCATGGATGTGGACACTTCCATGATGATAATTTTGGTAATGTTATGGAACACTTCTACGACAGCAAAGGTATGACTATCTTGATTCTGTCATAAATTTGTCATGGATGTACATGCATGACAGAAAACGTGACCTACTGTGACAAACACGTATCATCACGGAAGTGTCATTTTTTTGTAGTGGTGGTCGGGGTCTTCGGCGTTCTTCGGAGTGTCGTTGTCTCCGGTGCCGGTATTCCTTTCTATTTCCTGACGCGATCACGAGCGGCGCTGCTGACGTCGGTATTTTAGTGGTGCCTCGACGGGCTTGTCCTCAATCGGATCTTGAGTGCCATCGTCGTCCTTCTTTTCGGGTGTACCCACCATGTATACGTCATAGGTAGAAGTGGCCGTCTAATAATAACCCACAAGTATAGGGGATCAGAATAGTTTTCGAGGGTAGAGTATTCAACCCAAATTTATTGATTCGACACGAGGGGAGCCAAAGAATATTCTCAGGTATTAGAAGTTGAGTTGTCAACTCAACCACACCTGGATAACTTAATATTTGCAGCAAAGTATTTAGTAGCGAAGTAGTATGGAAGTAACGGTAACAGTGGCAAAAGTAACAGTGGCAGTTTTGTAGTAATTGTAAGTTGTAACAGTGGCAACGGAAAAGTAACTAAGCAAAGAGCAATATGTGAAAAGCTCGTAGGCATTGTATCGGTGATGGAGAATTATGTCGGATGCGATTCCTCATGCAAAAGTTATAACATAGGGTGACACAGAACTAGCTCCAGTTCATCAATGTAATATAGGCATGTATTCTGAATATAGTCATATGTGCTTAATGAAAAGAACTTGCATGACATCTACTGTCCTACCCTCCCGTGGCAACGGGGTCCTATTGGAAACTAAGGGATATTAAGGCCTCCTTTTAATAGAGTACCGGACCAAAGCATTAACACTTAGTGAATACATGAACTCCTCAAACTATGGTCATCACCGGTAAGTATCCCGATTATTGTCACTACGGGGTTAACGGATCATAACACCTAATAGGTGACTATAGACTTGCAAGACAGGATCAAGAACTCACATATATTCATGAAAACATAATAGGTTCAGATCTGAAATCATGGCACTCGGGCCCTAGTGACAAGCATTAGACATAGCAACATCAATCTCAGAACATAGTGGATACAAGGGATCAAACCCTAACAAAACTAACTCGATTACTTGGTAAATCTCATCCAACCCATCACCGTCCAGCAAGCCTACGATGGAATTACTCACGCACGGCGGTGAGCATCATGAAATTGGTGATGGAGGAAGGTTGATGATGATGACGGCGACGGATTCCCCTCTCCGGAGCCCCGAACGGACTACAGATCAGCCCTCCCGAGAGAGTTTAGGGCTTGGCGGCAGCTCTGTATCGTAAAACGTGATGAATCCTTCTCTCTGATTTTTTCTCCCCGAACGTGAATATATAGAGTTGGAGTTGAGGTCGGTGGAGCACCAGGGGGCCCACGAGGCAGGGGCGCGCCCAGGGGGTAGGCGCGCCCCCACCTTCGTGGACAGGGTGTGGGCCCCCTGGCCTTGATTCTTTCGCCAGTATTTTTTATTAATTCCAAAAATATTCTCCGTGAAGTTTCAGGTCATTCCGAGAACTTTTATTTCTGCACAAAAATAACATACGTCGTGATAACTGCGTTAGTCTGGGTTAGTCTGGGTTAGTCTGCGTCGTGATAACTTTTATTCCAAAAATACGTCGTGAAGTTTCAGGTCAATTCTACTGAAAACTGCGTTAGTCTGGGTTAGTTCCATTCAACTCATGCAAGTTAGAGTCCAAAACAAGGGAAAAAGTGTTTGGAAAAGTTTATACGATGGAGACGTATCAACTCCCCCAAGCTTAAACCTTTGCTTGTCCTCAAGCAATTCAGTTGACAAACTGAAAGTGATAAAGAAAAACTTTTACAAACTCTGTTTGCTCTTGTTGTTGTAAATATGTAAAGCCAGTATTCAAGTTTTTAGCAAAGATTATGAACTAACCATATTCACAATAACATTTAGGTCTCATGTTTACTCATATCAATGGCATAATCAACTAGCGAGCAATAATAATAAATCTCGGATGACAACACTTTCTCAAAACAATCATAATATGATATAACAAGATGGTATCTCGCTAGCCCTTTCTGAGACCACAAAACGTAAATGCAGAGCACCTCTGAAGATCAAGGACTGACTAAACATTGTAATTCATGGTAAAAGAGATCCAGTCATGCTCAATATAAATTAATAGTAATGGATGCAAATGATAGCGGTGCTCTCCAGCTGGTGCTTTTTAATAAGAGGATGATGACTCAGCATAAAAGTAAATAGATAGGCCCTTCGCTGAGGGATGCAGGGAATTGTAGAGGTGCCAGAGCTCGGTTTTGAAATAGAGCTAAATAATATTTTGAGCGGCATACTTGCATTATCAACATAACAACCAAGAGATCTCGATATCTTCCATGCTACACACATTATAGGTGATTCCCAAACAGAATGGTAAAGTTTATACTCCCCCACTACCAACAAGCATCAATCCATGGCTTGCTCGAACCAACGAGTGCCTCCAACTAGCAACAGCCCTGGGGGAGCTTTGTTTGCAATTATTTCGATTTGATTTGCTTAGAGCATGGGACTGGGCATCCCGATGACCAGCCATTTTCTCGTGAGTGAGGAGCGGAGTCCATTCCTCTTGAGAATAACCCACCTAGCATGGAGGATATAGACAGCCCTAGTTGATACATGAGCTATTCGAGCATACAAAACAGAATTTCATTTGAAGGTTTAGAGTTTGGCACATACAAATTTACTTCGAACGGCAGGTAGATACCGCATATAGGAAGGTATGGTGGAATCATATGGAATAACTTTGGGGTTTATGGAAGTGGATGCACAAGCAGTATTCCTGCTTAGTACAAGTGAAGGCTACAAAAAGACTGGGAAGCGACCAACTAGAGAGCAACAACGGCCATCAACATGCATTAAAATTAATAAACATTGAGTGCAAGCACGAGTAGGATATAATCCACCATGAACATAAATATCATGGAGGCTATGTTGATTTTGTTTCAACTACATGCGTGAACATGTGCCAAGTCAAGCCACTTGAATCATTCAAAGTAGGATACCACCCTATCATACCACATCACAACAATTTTAATAGCATGTTGGCACACAAGGTAAACCATTAACAACTCCTAGCTAATTAAGCATGGCATAAGCAACTATAATCTCTAATTGTCATCGCAAACATGTTTCATTCATAATAAGCTGAATCAGGAATGATGAACTAATCATATTTACAAAAACAAGAGAGGTCGAGATCATACCAGCTTCTCTCATCTCAATCAGTCCATCATATATCGTCATTATTGCCTTTCACTTGCACGATCGAATGATGTGGGTAATAATAATAGTGCACGTGCATTGGACTAAGCTGGAATCTGCAGGCATATGATACAAAGGAGAAGACAAGGTAATATGGGCTCTTTGTTAAATCAACAATAATGCATATAAGAGCCACTTCAGCATTTTAATTATGGTCTTCTCATCTCGACCTCTAAAGAAAAGAAAAGAAATAAAACTATTTACACGGGAAAGCTCCTAACAAGCAAAAGAAGAACAAGAAATCTTTTTGGGTTTTCTTGTAATTATTACTACTATAGGCATGGAAAGTAAACTAGCTAAAAGCTACAACTAATTTTTTTTGTTTTTTCTTATGGTTTTCAAACACACAAGAAGAAGGCTAGAAAAGAAAATAAACTATCATGGATATTACAATGAAAAAGTACGAGCACCGACAACTGGAATGAGTGTGTGAACATGAATGTAATGTCGATGAGAAATACGTACTCCCCCAAGCTTAGGCTTTTGGCCTAAGTTGGTTTATGCCCATGGATCAAAGTTGTAGTTGGGATCGTACTGAGATGCAACAGCTATTGCCTCCTGAGTTGCCGCTTGGAGGCGAGCTGCCTCCGTCCTCCTCTTATATTCGTTCGCCTCCTCCCTAGTTATAATGTATATCCCTTTTGCCTGAAAGTCAAAGAAATTAGGAGCAGGGAGAGCAACATGGAAAGTGCGGTGCCTGTCAAACATTAGTCGGTACTGGAGAGGTTGTTCATTCCTCTCAATAAACTGATGGCGAACCATAGCATCATAATCTAGATAAGGGGGAGGCAATTCCATATCATTTTCATGTATGGGTATCTCAAGAAAAGTAGCCACACGGGTTGCATAAATCCCCCCAAACAAGTCTCCACTTAAACCATTATTATGCAACCTTCGTGCAACAATGGCCCCCAAGTTATATTGTTTATCTCCTAAAACAACACTCTTGAGAACAATAAGATCTAGAACACACATGTGACATGCTTCATCCTTACCATTTATGCATCTACCTATAAAGAGAGCAAAATAATGTATAGCAGGAAAATGAATGCTCCCTATAGTAGCTTGTGTTATTTCTCTAGATTCCCCCACAGTGATACTAGCAAGAAAATCTTTAAACTCAGATTTGCGAGGTTCACTAGCACTACCCCATTGCGTAAGTTTAGAAGTAGTATTAAAATCTTCTAAGTCCATAGTATAAGATTTACCATAGAGATCAAATAGGACAGTGTGAGAATTGCGTGAAGATGTAACACTACTAGAAAAAGGGCTATAGATGGGATTGACACTAATGGCGCACCAGACAAGCGGTGCGCCATTAGTATATACTAATGGCGCACCACCTTCAGATACGCCATTAGAGTTGAAACTACTAATGGCGCACCTGGCCCAGGGTGCGCCATTAGTATCAAACAAATTTTTTTTGAACTAGTGCGCCTGTCCAAACATACTAATGGCGCATCCAGACAAAGTGCGCCATTACTAGTTGTAACTAGTAATGGCGCACCTGTCGGAAAGTGCGCCACTAATGTTGTTTTTTTTTATTATATTTTGTATTCCTTTTTTTGCAAAACTACTAATGGCGCACTGAGTTTAAACTAGTAATGGCGCGCTGTGGAACAGTGCGCCATTAGTATGTTTTTATTTGCAAAACTACTAATGGCGCACCAGCAGAAGGTGCGCCATTAGTAACCTGGATTACTAATGGCACATTTGGGGTTGGTGCGCCATTAGTAAGTGGGCAGCAACAAGATATTTTGGATAGCCTCTCCTACCCACACTCACTTTCTCCCCACTTCATTCTCTCCACCTCCTCCTTGTCTCGGGTGCCTCCTCTTTTTCACCTCATTTCCACCATAGATTCATTCAAATTAAGTTGTTAAATTAACTTGTTTTGATAGGTAAGTAAGGGGGGAAGCTATATTTATGTTGTTCTCCCTACAACAATGTGCACATGCACTTTTTATGGCCTAGCTAGATTTATGTATGTTCGTGGTGTTGCATATGTTTGTGGTGTTGCATATGTGTTTGTGTTTGGAGGTGTACCGGTATTTGAAATGCGATAGTTGCCAATATTTTTCCGGAATGTTGATTCATTTCCGTTTCGGCGAGAATTTTGGCATTAAGCATTCTTTTTGGTCCTATTTTTAGGGAAGGTCATGCCAAATTTTTTCTTGGTTCTAAAATATCGTTTTGCTCTACCCCGCAGGCGACCATGGTCCGCACGATGACCGAAGGCATCGTGAATAGGTTTTTGAGGTCCGCGAAGGCCGAGATGCTTCAAAAGAATGAGACGGAGATAAGATGTCTGTGTCGAAGATGCAAGCTGAAGAGCCTTATTGCGGACCCGGATTCCGGGCAGGTGCGGGACCACCTGCTCTTGCGTGGTTTCATGGATGGTTATCGGTGGCAAGGTGATGAAGATGACTACGAAGTCGTCCATGGGGGTCGGGCAAGAAATGAGGAAGGGCAGCAAGACAACCACCGCGGCTCGGGCGGGCGAGAAGACGAAGAATCCCCAGGAGATGATCACGACGGTGATGCTGTACACAGTCATCATGTAGAAGATGCAGGACATGATGATGAGGAAGATGCTAGAGCAGACGACGGGCATGATCATGAAGATGATGATGCCGGCGGAGCAGACAACGGTGGACCATCGATGGGCTGGGTGCATGACCCTTATATTCAAGAGCTGCTTCTCAAGCAGACGGATAACGCAAGAGCTGCCGCCCGAGAGAAAGCCAAGATGGATCAACTTGAGTTAGACGCGGTTACTCCATTGTATGAAGGATGCAGGCCCGAGGATACCCGCCTGAAAGTAACGCTCATGGCTTTGGAGATGAAGGTAAAACACAAAATGACCGACGCATGCTTCGACGAGAACATGTCATTCTGGCACGAACGTCTTCCCAAGGGGAACAAGTGCCCGACCAGTTTGGAGGAGGCGAAGAAAATCATGTGTCCTCTGGATTTACCGCACGTGAAATACCATGTGTGCATGAACAATTGCATCATTTATCGGGACGAGCACACGGAGTCTACCATATGTCCGGTGTGCGGCGTCACTCGATACAAGAAGAGGAAGAAAGCTCCTCGAAAAGTGGTGTGGTACTTTCCGATCACTCCTCGTCTACAGCGGTATTTCGCGGACCCTAAGGTAGCAAAGCTCCTGCGTTGGCACGCGGATAGGGAGGAGAAGAAGCGAGAAGATGACGCAAATGATCCGGAGATAGATAAAAAAGACAAGATGCTGAGTCACCCTAAGGATGCGAGCCAGTGGCAAGCGCTGAACTTCGAATACCCAGAATTTGGGAAGGATCCAAGGAACATCGTGCTAGGCGCGAGCACCGATGGAGTCAATCCGTTTAGCAGCCAGAGAAGCACACATAGCACCTGGCCTGTGTTTGTGTGGATGTACAACCTTCCCCCTGGTTGTGCATGAAGAGGAAGTACATTCACATGAGTATGCTAATTGAAGGGCCGAAACAACCAGGGAACGACATCAATCTGTATCTGGGGCTGCTGAAGGAGGAGCTAGACACGCTGTGGAAAACGCCAGCCAATATGTGGGACGCCGCAGAGAAAGAATATTTCCCTATGAGAGCCGCACTGCTCACGACGGTGCACAACTATCTCGGTTACGGATATCTCGCGGGGCAGGTAGTCCATGGATTTTCTGGATGCGTAAGGTGCATGGATGACACAACGTATCGCCAGCTAGATAGAGATCCCGGGTCTTCGAAAACCGTGTTCATGGGACATCGAAGGTGGCTTCGCGACGATGACCCGTGGAGGAAACGCAAGGATCTGTTCGATGGTGAAATCGAACCCCGAAAATGCTCGTGTACGAGGAGCGGCGAGGAAATAGACAAGATGTTGAAAAATTGGAAAGACTGCCCACTGCCGGGAAAGAAGCAAAAGGCGCCAGAGCCGGGAAAGAAGCGAAAGGCGCCAGAGCCGCTGCTGAAGGTATGGAAAACGAGGTCTGTTTTCTGGGACTTGCCGTACTGGAAGATCCACCGTGTGCCTCACAGCCTTGATGTCATGCATATCACGAAGAACGTGTGCGAGAGTCTGCTTGGTACCCTGCTCAACATGCCAGAGAGGACCAAAGATGGGCCGAAAGCAAGGGCAAACTTGAAATCAATGGGCATCAGGCAGGAGCTTCACGCTATATATGATGATGATGATGATGATGATGATGATGATGATGATGATGATGATGATGATGAGGCAAAGCAGGACACAGAAAGTCGTCGCAAAGGCAAAAAGGCCAAGAAGACCGGAAATGACTACCCTCCCGCGTGCTTCACTTTAAGTCAGGAGGAGATCGAGCAGTTTTTCACCTGCCTCCTAGGAGTAAAACTTCCTTACGGTTACGCGGGGAAGATAAGCAGATACCTAGACCCAGCAAAGTAGAAGTTCAGCGGGATGAAGTCTCACGACTGTCATGTGCTGATGGCGCAGATACTTCAAGTTGCAATCCGTGGGATCATGGACGCGCACGTCCGTGAAACGCTATTTGGCCTATGCAACTTTTTCGACGTCATCTCTCGGAAGTCGATTGGCGTGAGGCAACTCAGAAGGCTACAGGAAGAGATCGTGGCGATACTATGCGAGCTTGAGATGTACTTACCGCCCGCATTCTTTGACGTTATGGTGCATCTGCTGGTCCATATAGTGGAGGATATCATCCAACTCGGGCCGACGTTCCTGCACAGCATGATGCCGTTCGAAAGGATGAATGGTGTCATCAAAGGATACGTTCGCAACATGTCACGTCTAGAGGGAAGCATAGCCAGGGGCTTTCTGACCGAAGAGTGCATCTCCTACTGCACGAATTATCTAGGCATCGAGAACCCCGTTGGTCTGCCCGTCAATAGGCACCTCGGCAGGCTCGCTGGATGGGGTCACCGTGAGGGTCGCCGCGAAATGCATGTCGACTTAGAGGGTCGATTCGCCGACTTTGAAAGAGCAAACCTAGTCACGCTACAACACATAGACGTGGTCGATCCTTGGGTGGTAGAGCACAAAACCTTTATTAAGAAGACGTACAATGACCGAGGCCAACAGAGGACGGACGGAGATATACTCAAAGAGCACAACTCATGTTTCACGCGTTGGTTCAAGCAGAAGCTTTTGTCGTACCCTTTACATGAGGATTCTTCCGCTGAAGAACAACTCATATTCGCCTTGTCACAGGGCGCCGAGCACAACCTGATGACCTATGAGGCGTACGATATCAACGGCTACACATTATACACCAAGGCCAAGGACATGAAGAGCGATGGTTATCAGAACTCCGGGGTAACGATGGAATCCTACACCGGTAACGACAAGGACAGATACTACGGAAGGATCGAGGAGATCTGGGAGCTGAGCTATGCTAGAGAGAGGGTCCCGATGTTCCATGTCAGATGGGCCAAGAGCGTCCTAAAAGAAGACCGGTATCTCACCACCATGGTTATACCCGAAGCCAAATCCAAGACCGCGGGCGCAAACGTCACCGCGAAAAATGAGCCATGGGTACTGGCTTCCCAAGTGGACCAATGCTTCTTCATTACCGACCCGTCAAAGCCCAGTCGTGTTGTCGTGAGGAGAGGCAAAAGGAAGATCATCGGAATGGATGGAGTAGCCAATGAGCAAGACTTCGACAAGTACGGCGACCCGAGGATCGAACATGACGACGACGATGAAGTAGCAGCATACACCACAAGAAGAAGCAGGACCACCCTACCTAAAGGACGTCCGTTCCACAGAAGAACTCCATTTGCGAAAAAGAAGGGCAAGAAGATTGTGAACAGATAGCTAGCTAAGATCGATTGTATTTAAATCGTAGCCTTTGTTTCTCGATTGTATTTCATGGGCACTTTTTGAACTATCATGAATATTTTTAAATTTCATGGACACTCGATCTCGATCCCCCTCCATCTCGATAGCTATCCCACCTCGCCAGATCCGGTCCCCCTCGCCGCCGAGCATCCCCCGGTCCACCGGCCGCCGCCGCCGACCCCCCGCACCCTCGATTCCCCTACTCAACCGCCGCCGCCGACCCCCCGCACCCCTCCCCTACTCAACCGCCGCAGGTGACCCCCCGCACCCTCCCCCGCTCCACCCGCATTACTGTTTGATGATATTTTTTAAAAAATTATTACTGTCTTATAAAAAAATATTACTGTTATGATTTAAACAAGTTTGAACATATTTAAACACAAATAAGTATCAAACAGCATTTTAAATGCATAAAAAAATTGTGGAGCCTGGGAATCAAACCCAGGACCTCCTGGTGTGAGAACTGGCTGCTGACCAGTCGAGCTAGTAGAGGGGACTTGATGTGGATCAGGTCAGGTGGAAGATAACCTGTTGGCTCGAGCAGAAATCAAAAAAAAATACTAATGGCGCACCAGGGTGAGGTGCGCCATTAGTATGGATGTACTTATGGCGCACCGAGGGGTGGTGCGCCATTAGTATTGTGCCGCCCCCATCCATATTCCATCCACGGTCCAAACCTATCCCCTCTCTCTCCCTCGCCCTCGCCCTCGATCCCCTTCCCCTCTCCTCTCCCGACGCCGCTGCCCCGCCGCCTCGACGCCGCCCCGACGCCGCCTCGACGCCTCGACGCCTCGACGCCGCTGCCCCGCTGCCTCGACGCCGCCTCGACGCCGCCCCGAAGCCGCTGCCCCGCCACCTCGACGCCGCGCGCTCGCGCCCCACTACGCCGCTGACGCGGCGCACCTCGCCGAGCAGGGCGTCGACGTGGCTGCAGATCCCCAATTGAGCAAGTGAGCAATTTCTGCAGATCCCCAATTCCCTCCCTGTTCCCGCTCCGCAGCTGCTGAGAATTTTGTGTTTGCGTTTTCGCATTTTGACTTGTGATTCCGATGCTTCTCTGATGGCATATCCCGTGTTTTTTGTTGAGCAGGATTCTCGATCTCGGCGGTGGATCTGTGAGTGCTGCGACCTTCCCTTGTCGGGTCTGTGGATTGCACCGGCGGGCAAGGTAGCCATGTCCTTCCTCAACCGTTGATGAACTAGTTACTGGATTATTGTTGTACTCACTAGGAATGAAATTTGTTGCCTTTGCTGCCTCCTGTGCGCTGCTCTCCTTATTAACTCTCGGCGAGGCTGCATCGCAGCGCTGTTGCTTAATTAGCTGCTATTGTTACTAACTAGTATGTGATCTCTTGGAAACAAATCAGATGGGAGTTGTAGCCCTTGCTGCTCTCCTTGTTAACTATGCTTACCGTTTCAATGTTGCTTAGTGGCTTAATTTGTTTGCCCCAGTGATGAGATCTAGGTGCCTGTTGGCAAGTCGGTCCATGTTAAAGCTAGTGAATTTTTTTGCCTTAGCGTGTTATGCAGAATGTGCTCCCACATAGTTGCATAGGATAAACTTATATTGTTCAACCGCTGACCCCAATTCCCTCCCTGTTCCCGCTCCGCAGCTGCTGAGAATTTTGTTTTTGCTTTGCTGCAGGGACGCCATTGTCGCTTGGATCGGCAAGAAGCTGGGCCCTGCGGTGCAGAACCTCACCGCCGTCGACGAGGCCGAGAAGATCGTCACCGGCGACGACGTGGACGTGCTCGCCTTCCTCGACCACCTCTCGGTATGCAATGCGCCTTCTCCAAGCACAGAAAAGTCCAGCAACCCAACCTGCTTCAACTGCATCCATTACAAGCATAGTGTTCCTTTACAAACAACTAAATCTGATTTAGGTAGATTTCAATGCAAGAGCTCTTCTTGGGTAAATCAATTAGCCAAAAAATCTGAAAGAAATTTAAAGGATGTTAATTAGAGTCTGATTTGCGTCATTTTAGTATATTCTGAAGAGCAACTTGCTCCTTGTTACTGCAAATGGCAAGAAGAATACACATTCAATGCTTTTACTACTGGTCTGGTTTGCTTCTGGAGTAGATTATAGCTTTATTATGTAGTTAGTTCTTTTTTTTGGGGGGGGGGGGGTCAAGCGAATCATTGTTTTTGAATTTACAGTGTGTATTTGATTTTCATGGGGTTCAAAGGGTCTGTCTAAAGTGTTAACCTGATATACCAAAACTATGAGGCATAATCAAGTTTGTTATTGAGTCCCTGGAATCCAATTTCTACAATAATTCAACATATATTATTGGAAAACAGTTTGTGTTGTTTAATCCAATTTGTACATTGCCCACTAGTTATATGTTAGTGCCATATAAAAAATTGAAGGAACTGGTGCCCGGAAGCAATTAGTACAGCTTGGCCTCTGCCTATACCTCCTTCTTTGGTCAGATGATGCTTAGACTAGGAAGATTGCAGTTTTTGCCCTCTTTTTAGTGCCTTGGATTCTCGCATTTGGGAAGCAAACAAAGTAGGAGTAGATAGTTCTACTCCATACCAATACCGTGTAGTCTGTTACAGACCAGTGTCTTGTGATTATATGCAATATGTTGTATGCTCAACTCCGTGATCTGAGCATAGGTATTTGGGTACTGGTAGTATGATGTTTCTGCCATTATTAGGTTTATATACTATATGCTGCCATGACTGTTTTTATTAGGCAGGACAGTGCAGTAGTTGATGTATCTTGGGTTGATTATAAAGTTGTTTGGGTTTAATATTACCCAGCATGATGATGTATCAATGTAGCATTAGCATATGATCCAAGTGCTAGTACTGCTAGTAAATAGCTAATACAGTTAATGAAGAAGAAGAAAAAACTGCTAGTACAGTTAATGAAGAAGAAAAAAAACCGTCCAGTGTATATATATTTGAAAATGATTGCTGCTAGATGTTAATTTGCTGGTACTAGCTAGAATTTGGCACTGAAAAGCAAACTGTCCAACTTAGAATTCTCCTTCCCAGCTTAGCTTTTAGGATGCCTCGGTGTCGACAAACCATTAATTATACAACCTTGGCTTTTAGGGTGCCTCGGTGTCGATAAAAACCGAAATGATGAAAGCTTAGGCTTTTAGGGTGCCTAGGCGTCGAAAAACCCTCAATGATAAAAGCTTAGCTTTTAGGATGCCTCGGTGTCGACAAACCCTAAATGATGAGACCATGATCTTGTTCCTTGACAATAACCAACTTTTTGACCAAACTTTGTTCCTATTTAGATAGAAACATGGCCAACAACGATGAGGCCGGGGGTTCGGGCAGCAAGGCATTCTGGGAGCTGTCCCAGGAGATGGAGGAACAACCTCACTTGTATGAGGACACCGCCTTCCCCATCGATCCTAAGACCACTGATGGTGCCGCCGAGGATGACCCCACTGATGCCACCAATGATGGTGCCGCCGAGGATGCCACCACTGATGATGGCGGCGCACGCACAGATGGCAGCCAACCGAAGAGGCAACTGAAGGACCGGCGCCCGACCGTGCTCCGCACCCTCAAGGAGGAAGTTACTGAAGTGGACTCCAACAGGAATCCAACGGCGCCCGAACGAATAGTCAAGGGGTACTCGCTTCAGCTCGGGTGCATTCTCCGGAGCACCATCTCGATCAACACCGAGAACCTGAGGCATCCTGACCGAGGGAATTTGCGCAACCTCCTCTTCATGAAGCTGCACGAACGATACAAGTTCCCCGCTGAATTTGAAAACACAAGCCTCAAAGGGAATAAAGTGAACAATGCTGCCCTCACGAAGATGAGCAAGGCCCTGTCTACTTGGAAAAGCAATGTGAAGAGAATGATCGAGAAAGGTGAGAGTTATGAGAAGATCAAGGAGAAAAATCCTTCGATCATCGAAGATGACTACAACGACTTCAAGATCAATTGCTCGAGCACCGCAAACTCCGAATCAAGTCGGTGGGGGAAAGAAATGCGGGAGCTGAACTTAGGGGAACACACACTCGGTCCGGGCGGTTACAGAGTGGCGGAGCCTATATGGGACAAGGAGGAGGCGGACTGTGCCGAGCAAGGCCTACCGCCCCTCTTCGATAAATACGGTGACAAGCAGACCAGGAACTATGTCAGGGCCCGGTACAAGAAGGACCCAAAAACAAAGGAGCTTACCACGGATCCGAAGACCGGGGCGCTTGAGCTTGTTCTGGTAAGGAATATACCCCCGCGTAATTAGCTCCATATGGTTGCATTCTAATTAATGAAGCCAAATTTCTAAATGGTTCACATTCCTTCCGCAGGCGACTGAAAGCAGTAGCGCGGGGTCGACTAAGAGCAACCCTTGGGACACCACTCTAAATAGGGCGTTGAATGTAATGAAGAACAAGGATAAGCTCAGTAAGCCGACGTAAGCTGGTCGTGTGGCCGGCAAAGGCTTGTCGACAAAATGGTCGTCATACTATAACACTGGTGGGCGAAAGGAGAAAAAGACCAGCTCGGAAAGCCCGACGCGCGAGGTTCAAGAACTCAAGGCACAGGTGGCGCGGATTCCGGAGATTGTCCAAGAGCAAGTGCAACAACAACTCGGAGCAACGATCACCGCCATTGTGCCTACCTTGATCCAGGGGTTGAGTGCGTGGATTGCGGGCGGCCAACAGGGGCCGCCCCCGATTCCTAGCTTCACGGCCAGCAACTCACAAAACGCGATGGCGGGGCCATTGGTGTCTCCGGCGGAGGCGGCATTGGTGTCTCCGACGCCGGCACGGGAGCTTAATGCACCCGGGTGTACGCCGGCCGGCACCACTGCAGCAAGCGGCCCCTCCGTCAACTGCACGCTCGCCGTTGGCGGTGCCTCGACATTAGCCGAGCTCGACGCCATCATCACGGTAACTAATTAAGCCTCTCTCGGCCGAGGACTTCATCTCCTTGCCTTTGACTGGGCATCCCTGACGCCCTACATGTTTTCGCAGGGCGCCACCGACGTTCCGTGCACTCTCCTGCACTTCGTGAACAACGAGTTGGTCGATGCCGCCAAGGGCAAAATCGTTCAACCGGGCAACCCCTTGTTCCACGGTACCCAGATGCCACCCAACTTGTTTAGGGTTCAACTGTTTCAGGTGCTGCCAGGCTACGACGAGTTGTTACCTCTGATTCGACCCGTCGGGGCCGATGATGATGACGTGATGACCCTCAGCGCCTGCCTGAGCTGGCCCCTGCTTTGGCCGAAGAGCCAGATTCGTTTGGGGGCGGGGGACACCACCCCAAAGACAACACCGCTAGTCGTGTCGGCGCCAAGTCGGCCCCATGGCAAGACCGCCGCAATGGTGCCGGACATCCCTATGCCACTGGATCCAAACATGCATATGGCACAGGATTAGAACGACGACAACGACGATACATTTGGCAACGTCAATCAGTACATTGCCGATCATGGGTACGATGGCGACTTCATGGGGCCTCCTTCTCAAGAACCCAACCCAACAAAAGACGTGCGCGATCTAGCTGGTACCGCGGAGAAGCCAAGTTGCAACAGGCATCGTCTGCCGTTCAGCTCTCAGGAGACGCCTCCAGCTGCCGACTTCACCAAGCCTCAGATAGGCGAGGTGCGAAATATTCTCAGCCCCAACACACTCAAGAAGGCGGTCTGTGAGCAGAACTCGGTCCCATTACAGGAGAAGAAGAAGGCACGCAAAAGAAAGACTAACAAGGGTGCGGGCCAGCCGGCACCGAGTACGATCCGTGCTCAGGACGGGCCACCTTCACCTGAGGATTTAATGAGGAGGGTGCATGTGGCGGGTAGGCCGATGCTACCGAGAAATATGCTCGATGTTGCAGCCGGTGCTATGCGGAGTCTGCATGACAGTGTTCTTTCTTTGGAGAAGCGGCGTCTCAGAGAGAAGGATGTGGCATACCCAGTTTTCGCGGCCAAGGTGCCAGAGGGCAAGGGCTTTGTGGATAGCTCCATCGGGGGTATGATTGTCCTGCGGTTTGATGACATCCACGCTATGTTGAACCTTCATCCGCTGCACTACACCTTCGTTCGGCTATTTTCGCTGAGTATGGAGATGCGGATCATTCGCGACAAGACCCCGGACATCGTGATAGTCGACCCCTTCTACATGCGTGCCAAGATCTTGGGCAGCGCTGGGGACCGGCAAGTCGCGAGTTCTTACCTCGAAGGCGTCATTCTGGCAAACCCAGATAAGGATAACTTCCTCGTGCCTTACTTTCCCGAGTAAGTCCTCCCCTCAACCGCCCCGTAACATATGAATTCTTAGATTTCGGTCGTTTTTCTTTTAACATTCCGTGTTTTCTGCAGTGGCACACATTGCACGCTCATCCTCCTAAGCCCCAAATATTCCATGGCCACGTATTTCGACCCGGACCGTCAGTCGAACGTAGACTACACAAATGTCAAGAAGGTTCTTGATGATGTTCTCCCCGGCTACGCCAAATCTGGAGGCACCTTCACCAGGCCTATTCGTAAGTACGGCAAGCACGTGTTCTCCCACAATACGATGTTCTGCTGCGTCAAGCAGCCGCCTGGCGGTCAGAAGGGTGCCTACTACGCCATCCATCACATGCGGGCGATCGTACGGGACCATCATCAACTTCTGCTACCGAGTAAACCCAAAGATTGGGCCGCGAGCGTGTCGGCAATCCAGGACGCGGACATCAGACAAGAATTCTTTCGCATCTAGTTGGAGTTTGCGGAAATCATCCATCAAGATGTCCTTTGTACCTCGGGGTAGTTCTACCTCAGAAATCAACCGTCCAACAGTGACATCGACACAATGCTACAAATGCAGGCTGACAACGCCCGTAATTTCATGACTCCCACGATAGACGGCTGCTTCATCCATGTTCCGGTCCCTTGAGTCGAGTCGAAAGCAGTGATGTTGTGTCTAGTTCTGAAACATCGATTGGCTCATGTTGTAATTAAACTATAATGAACTTGTAGTATGTCTCTTTGGTTTCGAGAGTCGTTCAACTTAGATGTAATCGATGCTATTAATGTCTTGCTCTTCTCTTCCGAGTTCTGTTGCATACTTATATATTGCTTATGTATTGTCTGTGAATTGGTACTAACGTTTCGTTTGGCTAGTGCATAGCGATGTCGTCGTATGTCATGTACAAGGGTAAGGTTCCCGGAGTCTACGACGACTGGGAGGAGTGTCGGAGATAGGTTCACCGATTTAGCGGTAACAGTTACAAAGGGTACACCACTAGGGCCGAGGCCGAATCTAGATACGCCCGCTATCTAGCGGGAGAGGGGAGGGAGCGTTGGAGGAACCGGATGAAGACGAGTTTCATCATGATGATCCTCATCGTGATGACCACAGCTCTCTTCTATGTGATGGTAGTTTAGATGATCGATATCGACTTGTAATGTGAAGACAAACTTGCTACTCGCGGTCTCGAGACTTGTAATATAATGTTCTATCTTTGTTCGGTCTTTTCAATTCGGAGACTAATATGATGAATTGTATTCGGAGACTAATATGATGAATTGTATTCAGAGACTAATCTTCTATTGTATTCGATGAATCTGTTTTTGATGTGTGCTGTCTAGATTTTGTCCAATTATACATTTTGTAACCTGTGCAAAAAACAGAAAATTAAAAAATTAAAAAAAACCTAATATTCATACTAATGGCGCATCACATCACAGTGCGCCATTAGTATGCCAGAGGATACTAATGCCGCATCATTAAACAGTGCACCATTAGTATGCCGAAGTTACTAATGGCGCATCTTGTTGTCGTGCGCCATTAGTATGCCAAAGCACCTGGGTATACATGGCCCCTGGGAGGCATACTAATGGCGCACTATTGTATATACTAATGGCGCATCTGAGGTGCGCCATTAGTATACCAGATACTAATGGCGCACCAGTGGTGCGCCATTAGTAAAATATACTAATGACGTGGTACTAATGGCGCACCACTAATGCGCCATTAATGGCCAAATTAGGTGCGCCATTAGTAGCCCTTTTTCTAGTAGTGTAAATTTGAACCTTCTCACAAAGGAATCAATTAGGTGATAATACTGAGGGCACTTATCTAGCATGAAGCCCTCGAGTTCAGCATTACGCACATATGCGTCAAATTCCTCCTTAATTCCTGTTCGGACCATGAAATCTTCTGACGGCCATTCACAAGGCTGCACTTGAGCTTCTCTTGGTAGTTGATGGTCCGGCTCACGCATTACGGGCCTGGGTCCTTACTTCCTTGAAGAACCACCTCGGTACAATTTCCTAAACATATTTCTTCCAGAACATGATAAGCAAGAATATCAAGCTTGTCAACGTGATCCAGGTTATGCTCATCCGTTGGGTCCTACCGTGCCAACGCCGGACCTGCTAGCTATTTGTGGGAGTTTGATCCGGCCAAGCACCAGACGCTGCTAGAGCTCTTCAGCACTATGCACGAAGACATCTGGAAAGTGCTCTTCAAGGCCGGCAAGACACCACTGCCTACGATCGAGGATCGTGGGCTTAGCTTAAAGCGTCAGGCTAATTCGGTAAACTTTTTCATGTTTTCAAGGTATAGCTTTCACTGGCATAGTTTGAGGAAGGAGTCTAAGCCTTCCTATCAATTTCTTTTCGGCCTGGACCGACATAGCGGGGCGGATTAATTATCCAGCTCTGCTACCCGAAGATGAGGAGACCCCACTCCTGACGAAGATGCTGTTTTCGGTGCCTTATGATGTGCCGGAGAAGAAGGCCAAGAAGACGGCCAAAGGGACCAGGAGTGGCCTTCGCCGAAAGGGTGCTTCGGACATGTCGTCCGAAGACGAGACTGACTCTTCGGTCACCGAAGACTACGGTGAGGAGGTGGAAGAAGGCGGCTCCCCCCCCCTGAGGGGGGAAGGAAGAAAAGGGGGGCCTCCACGAATCTGGAGGGGAACGGCTCCCTTGCGGATAACTCCACATGGGATGTCAATAGCAGTCCGGAGCGAATGCCCCGGACCAAGCCTCGGGCCGCCTCATAAATACCGAAAACCCTATGCACATCCAAATACCTGGCCTTTCCAGTTTATAATATTAATATGTTTAAATTATGCCATTACAGTCCAACCCGCGACGGCTCCCCGCGGTCCTCGACGGAGGGTTCGCTAGACTCAAGGAGATGGCTAGCATCTCTCCGCCGCCCGCTCACTCTATCTCGCCCAAGGGTGATGACGAGGTGGTGTCCCAAAGGACCTTCCCAGACTGGAGGAGATTTCGGAAATCGTCAGGGTGGCGCCCCAGGATGACTCCTCGGCTGTCGGACACATGGGAAAAAATCCCCCATGGGGACTGGTGATTGTGGCCAAGTTCCATTCGGCCCTCAACCGGATACCATTCCGGAGACCTACACGGCTCCGGAGTCCAGCGAACGGCCTTCCACGAAAGGAGGAGGTGTGCCTGTTCTGCCGGTGACCTCTGTCCAACCAGAGGCACCGGATAATCTGCTGGAAGCGCTGCGAGACGCCTCCATTGTGGATGAGCACCGTGTCCTTATGGGTACGGTGATCGAAAAATTTCAATCCACCAAAAGCCGACTGGCCGAGGCCTGTGCTAGCCTTTTAACAGGCTTTGATGTAATAATTGTAGAAAGAATATCACAGTGTGGACAGTAGCCCCTGATGCTCTGTTCGGTGTTCGGAAAGAAAAAGCCAAACATGGGATCAAAACAATTTTTGCAGGAGTCTAACATAAGTTGTCCATGTGAATAAGCAGGCGTCGCTGCTGGCTGCTGCCGCTCATACTGCGGAGGTCTCCGGCCTAAAGCAGAGCCTGGAGCGGGCCGACGAAGAGCTCAGCCTCGTAAAGAAGTAGCTGGAGGACAGCCAAGGTATGCAGTAACCTCCGCGTATATTTTATGAAGGGTGAATGTTTTGTACTGACTAAAGCGTCATGAACTTTGTTAGGGGCCATGACCGAGGTGGCGGCCTTCAAGAAGGCGTTGGCCGAGGCCGAGGACAAAGCGGCCAAGGAGCGCGCCGCGCGCGAGAAGCACGAGGCTCGGGTCGGCGAGGTCCAGCAAGAGCATCAGGACACCGTCAAGAAGTACAAGTCCTTGGAGCGTCATTCTAAGACACAAGCATCCGAACTTGCGAACGCCCGTCGGAGCGCACAAGAGGCTCGAGCCGAGGCCCAGAGCGCCCTTCAGGAAATCCAAGCGGCCAAGAAGATCGCGGCGGGTAAGGCTTTCATTATGCAAAGCAAATCTGTGAAGGAAGCATTCCTTTTACTTACCCGAATTTGGAGCTCTCCAGGGGCGTTTACGGATTTGCCGCGCAGCGTATCAGATGCTGTTGAGTTCTATCGAGCCGAAGAAGGGAGTTCTACGGAGAAGTTGTTCTGGTCTCAATATCTTGGACCAGAACATCCGGTGTCCTTGAGCGACCAGCTGAAACAGCTGGTCGAGCTGCACAAGGCGGCCGAACTAGCCATGACGGAGCTGATAGTCCAACTATGGCTTGCCGCGCCGATTCCTAGCAGCTACTTCGGACTTGTGAAGCGGCTTGTTGATGTCTGCCCACGGCTTGAGGTTATAAAGCGGTCGGTCTGTATCGAAGGTGCACGGATGGCCTTTTCCCGCTTCAAGACGCACTGGGCGAAGATGGATGCCAAGAAGCTAATGACCGAGGGGCCACCTGAGGGCAAGGAGCACCGCCGACCCGAGTTATATTTTGATGTTGTCCTGGAGGGATCCCGCCTTGTGGCGGAGCAATGTACGAAGGATGTTATATTCCCATGAAAACATTCGTATTATCCTATCCTGTAATATGGAACAATGATGTTATGTAATATAATGCTTGTGATTTTAAAATTTTACCTCCTGTGCGGCCGTTTATGAAATCTGAGAGTTGGCAGTCGTCGGCTTCTGCCCCCATGTAGATTGTACGGGGGTGTTCGGGATAAATATGAACACTCTTTACTCCATATTCTGGTCCTTAAAGGAGGTGCTTAGCGCAACGAACAAGGCAATCAGACTATATGGCCTTTATCGCCCTCACTTAGCCATAGGAGTTTGACAATGAGAATTTTGGCGAAGCCCCTTGTATTCGGAAGGCCGAACTTGGGGCGTTACACGCACCTGATCGGATAAGAAACCAATTCCTCGCATAAAGCAGAAAAAATATCTAAGGATTTGAAACCTCTCGAACAACTGACCGGCTCGCGCTGCATCATTACAGTCAGTTTTCGGCTTTCTCTACTGAGGCGCTCGTCCGGAAGAACCGGGACACAATCGCAGTAGTCCTCCCTTTACTACCCTAGAAAATATAGCGCAACGTAAGGTAGTAAGCACAGGAGCCGGGCAACCCAACTATGGACCAAAGACATGATTCGGAACCGATGCATATAATGCTATAAGTTTGGGTGCCGAACTGCACTGAAAAAGGTGTTCAGACTTTATTGCCATACTGCAGGGTGCGAAAGCCCCTAGTGAAGTAAAATGTACCAAAGTGTACGTGTGCAATGAGTAATAAATACAAAGGTAAGGGAAAAAGGGAAATTAAGTAATAAGCTGACGCTACCATTTATTTACCATTGTAATGTGATTAATATGTCGAGGCGTACTTGTACAAGTAATGCGATAAGCAAGTAAGGCTATTTAACATGCCAGGACCAAGAGCGAGCTGTGTGCGGGTATGTAAAACAGGTATAGCAATCGTTAGCAAAGACCACCTGGGATTCCCTTGTACGCCAAAGCTCCTTGCCCCCTTGGTGTGTCCGACAAACGGGTTGTCAGAAGAAACCTCGAAAAGAGAAAAACCCGAAATGAAAAGGAAAAGTGAAGGTGTGTGAATCCTAGGGTCGGTCGAGCCGCACTGTGGATCGCGAGCTAGCTATGCCTCTGTCAATACCTATGGGATTTTGAGTGTGTGGTTATGTACGCGCGGTACGAATGCCGCTGTTTGATCAGGACTGGGATAGAGGCCAAATTTCTAATTAAGCTCTTGACGAGCCGGGCTATCTTGCTGCGGAATAGTCCGGACTCTTTTAATGGTGTCCGGGGGCTTGCCGCTGAACTAAGGTTCTGCTGAAAAAGGCCGCGCTGTATTTCTGCTACTAAAGCCGTTGTGTGCTCCTCGGTACGGAGGGAGTGTTCCGTATTTGCATTGATTGTTATGACGCCACATGGTCCGGGCATCTTGATCTTGAGATAAGCGTAGTGAGGTACCACATTGAATCGAGCAAATGCGGTTCGTCCGAGCAATGCGTGATAGCTGCTACGAAAGGGGACGATATCGAAGATTAACTCCTCGCTTCGGAAGTTATCCACATATCCGAAGACGACCTCAAGTGTGATTGAGCCTGTATAGCAGGCCTCTATGCCTGGTATGACTCCTTTAAAGGTAGTCCTTGTGGGTTTGATCCGTGATGGGTTAAACAGTGTCCTGATAGAGCAGATTGAGGCTGCTGCCACTGTCCATGAGGACTCGCGTTAGGTGGAATCCATCGATGATTGGGTCTAGGACTAGTGCGGCGGATCCGCCGTGCCGGATACTGGTCGGATGATCTCGACGGTCAAAAGTGATCGGGTACGATGACCATGGATTGAATTTTGGGGCGACTGGCTCTATCGCATAGACGTCCCTTAGTGCGCGCTTGCGCTCTCTCTTGGGGATGTGTGTAGCATATATCATGTTCACCGTTTTGACTTGAGGGGGAAACTTCTTCTGTCCCCCTGCAGTTGGCTGCAGGGGCTCCTCGTCATCGTCCTTGCTCTGTGATCCCTTTTCCTTATTCTCGGCGTTTAACTTGCCGGCTTGCTTAAAAACCCAGCAATCTCTGTTGGTATGATTGGCTGGTTTGTGCAGGGTGCCGTGGATTTGGCACAGACGGACAAGTATGCGGTCCATGCTAGATGGTCCCTGATTGTTTCTTTGAACGGCTTTTTCCACTGACCGGACTTGGAGCCGCTGAATCCGGCGTTTACAGCAGTTTCATCAGTGTTATCGCCATTGCTTCGGCGTTTGTGTCTGCTGCGTTGGAGATTGTTGTTGCCATTTTTGGCCTCGGAGGGGCCTGCCTCGCTGGCCGTGTTTTTACTACAAGCCAGCCAGCTGTCCTCACCCGCACAAAAAGCGGGTCATGAGGGTCGTGAGGGCGGCCATAGATTTTGGCTTTTCTTGGCCAAGGTGGCGGGCGAGCCATTCGTTGCGGATGATATGTTTAAAGGCCGCTAGGGGTTCTACATCCGGATAGTCGACGATCTGATTCTTTTTAGTTAGGAACCTAGTCCAGAATTTCCTGGCTGACTCCCCGGGCTGTTGAACTATGTGACTTAAGTCATCAGCATCCGGTGGCCGGACATATGTACCTTGGAAGTTGTCAAGAAAGGCTTCTTCCAAGTCCTCCCAGCTGCCGATGGAATTTTCAGGCAGGATGTTTAACCAGTGCTGAGCTGGCCCTTTGAGTTTTAGTGGGAGGTATTTGATAGCATGGAGGTCATCTCCGCGGGCCATGTGAATGTGGAGAATGAAATCCTCGATCCATACCGCGGGATCGGTTGTTCCGTCGTATGATTCAATATTGACGGGTTTGAACCCTTCGGGGAATTCATGGTCCATTACTTCATCAGTGAAGCAAAGAGGGTGTGCGGCACCTCTATATCGAGCCGTGTCGTGACGTAGCTCCGATGGAGTCCGTCTATGGTTATTGGCTCGAGCGTGACTAGATTTGTCACGTCCGGATAGGTACTCGTCATCGCGTGACAAGGCAAGTCCTCGCGATCCGTAGACCGATCTTGTATGCCCTGCTCTACTGTCCCGGTCTTGACGAAGGTCATATGTGTAGTCCCAAGCTGTCTTATCCCTGCCTTTACGGCGAGGTGGGACTATCTGCTTTTTGGCTCGGGTTGTCGTTTTAGCCCGGCCGCGCGGTGGCCGATCGACCGCATTGCGTGGTGCTGGTGCAGGCTCTGGCGCCTCATCATCGAACTGAGGTAGCAATTTACGCTTCGGGTAACTTTTGGCTGGTCATTTAAGGCCATATTCTTTGGCTGCCAGGACATCGGTCCATCTGTCATTGAGCCGGTCTTGATCAGCTTGAAGCTGTTGCTGCTTCTTTTTCAGGCTCCTCGCAGTGCCTATTAGCTGAAGCTTAAAGCGCTCCTGCTCAAGAGGTTCCTCAGGCATGATGAAGTCTTCATTGCCGAGGCTCACCTCCTCTTCGGAGAGCGGATGGTAACTACCATCCTCCGAGTCTTCTTCCGTGGCCTGTTCGTCAGGGCGGAATTGCCCCTCTTCCCGATGGTCTTGTTCGGCAGTTTGTTCCTCGGGCTCCTATGTGTCTTCGGCACCATCCGAAGTGTTGTCATTTCCTGTGCTGGTATAGTTGTCTCTGCTGCGGCGTGATTTAGAGTGGCGCCATTGACGCCGGCGCTTTGGTTGTGTCTTAGGAGGGTCCTCCTTCACTAGGTCTTCCTTGTCATCGCCGCTATTATTTTTGGGCGTATCTACCATGTATACGTCATATGAGTGTGAGCCCGGATAATTAAGCTACAGTAAATCCCCGCTAATGATGCCAGGTCATCACTCCTACTGTTGCTAATCCTCACTTGTTCCAAATTATGATTCGAATTCAAATACAAATTTAAGTCCAAGATTCAAATTTCTCAAACATGAAAAACAAAATGTTCAACGTGTTGTAAATAATCCCTGGATATTTGTCATGTTGAAACCCATATTATATAAATTGTTTAAATGCCCTTAAATGAATAAAACAGGGGTCAAAACGATATTTTAAATTACTTTTAAAGTTATAAAAATTCTAAGGCTTTTCAACTGCTTCTCAAACTTCTTGAGGCGGTGCTAAATATCTATACCTACTAATAAAGTAAGGTGTGTTTCGCCAATTTTTTCATCCGTTCACCGCCGAAAATATTTTTTTTATCCGAGGTGGTACTAAATTTTTGTGGTCTAGCTGCTAGAAAAGAAAACAAAAGAGTTCGTACGTGGGCCGCATGCGCTAAGCCCAAGAAAAGCCCCACATTTATATCCTGCGCACGCTGCTGGGAAACCTTATTTGTCGCACAGAGCCACATATAGTTGGAGCTTTCCATCTGTCGCCCAATGTTGGGCCGGCCCATTTCCGCTTTTTCTGTGTTTTTTTCTATTTTTCAATTTTCCCTTCCAAGATATAATCATAAATTTATTCTTTTTAATTTCCCCAAATTTCATTTCTTGTAATAATTTTCGTTAAATCTTAGAATTTCAAAATTTGTTCCCATTTTCAAAATTATTTGGAACTTCAAATTTATATTTTTGTTCACTTTTTTATCGAAATCAAAAAATGTTCACATTTTAAAAAAATCAATTTTTTTTAGACTTACAAAATAAATTTCATTTTAAAAATTATAGTAATTCGAAAAATATTATTTTTTTTGAAATGTTCACAAATTCAAAATAATGTTCTTTATAAAAAACAGAATTTTCAAAATGGTTTTGAAAGTTGAAAACAAGTTCCCATTTAGAAAAATGTTTCACAAATTCAAAAAATGTCCATTTCTCCGCCTTAAAAATGTTCTTGTTTTCAGAAAATGTTTGTGAATTTAAAAAATCTTCCTATTTCAATTTTTTTGCCTTTTCCAGAAATTAATGCTTTTTCCTAAAAAAAATGCTCATATGTTTTTAAAAAAATCAGGAGGTCACCACAACCTCGATAAGGAGGTGGACCTGAAGGAAAAAAAAGGCACGAGTTGGGTAGTGGCCGTCACTCGGACCAATCCCACTACTACAAACATCTCGCGGACCAAACATGACCCACGAGAACACCACAACTCTCCGCTCTGTCATGCCACTGTTGTCGTAAACGTTTTGATAGACACATCAATTATCTCTCCCGATGCTTCTCGCAAAAAAACTCTCCCGTTACAACGCACGGGCATATGTGCTAGTTACATAATAATTATTGAGACAAGCTATACATTTTACAAGTCTTTTGGAGAAAAAAGAAATTGCAAAATAGAAAAGACCATGAGAAAACAAAAAAGTTTTTGTTAAAGAAACGGAGAGAGGGCCCCGCCCCTCCCTGGGCCTTAGCCTAGTTACCCCCAGGCCACACGCCCCCCTCCCCCCCCCCCCGCCCCCTTAATAACCCCTCCCCGAAACCCTAGCTAACCATCAGATCCCCCCACTCCCCATGATCCGCTCCTTCCTCTCGTTCCCCTCCCGAACTGGATCGGGATCGGGTGGACTGCCCGAACCCCATCGTCACCGCCTGACCCCGACCCCGAGCCGGCGCACCGCCACCTCGTCACCGTCGCCACCCTCGACCGCACCGGCACCACTTGCCCTGGCGTCGCCCCGCTGCCTCGTCCGCACCATCGACTCTCGATCCCGCGCCCCCGACGCTGGCGCCCATCCCCGTCGCCTCCTCGCCCCTTCTTCTCCGTCGCGCGACGCCCGCCAGAGGCCTCCGCCTTGCCGTCGCCGACCAATGTCGTCGTCGCCGGTAACGCATCCCCGGCCCCTCCCCGAGCCGACTTTTGCACAACTACTGGCCCCAGTGAGGCCTCGTCCGTCTTCGCTCCGTTCCCCTGTGATCCCGTCGCCGTAGGTCGCCTCCCGCACCCCCCGCTCCGGCCACCTCTTGCGGCCACCGCCCTGCACGCGCCCAGTGGCCATGCTCGCACCCCGGACGCACCCCGGCCGCGCACGCCGCTCCCTGGACATGCCCAGGCGCGCGCCCGCCGCCACCCGCGCCTCTGTCCGCTCCCGCCCGAGCCCACCGATGGCTGCGTCGCCCACTGCTTTCCCCCGACGCCGCTTTCGGCCGCACCGCAACCGCCTCCCCGCCCGCTACCCAACGTGCCCCGCTGAAAAGGTTTGAGAACGTCAAAAGAATGAAACAATTGCTTGGCTTGTCATCGGGGTTGTGCATGATTTGAATATTTTGTGTGGTGAAGATGGAGCATAGCCAGACCATATGATTTTGTAGGGATAAATTTCTTTGGACGTGTTATTTTGAAAAGACATGATTGCTTTATTACTATGCCTGAAGTATTATTGTCTTAATGTCAAATGATAGACTATTGCTTTGAACCACTCGTGTCTTAATATTCATGCCATGATTAGATTACATGATCAAGGTTATGCTAGGTAGCATTCCACATAAAAAAATATCTTTTTTATCATTTACCTACTCGAGGACGAGCAGGAATTAAGCTTGGGGATGCTGATACGTCCCCGTCGTATCTATAATTTTTTATTGTTCCATGCCAATATTCTACAACTTTTACATACGTTTGGCAACTTTTTATATTATTTTTGGGACTAACATATTGATCCAGTGCCCAGTGTTAGTTCCTGTTTGTTGCATGTTTTTTGTTTCGCAGAAAATCCATATCAAACGGAGTCCAAACGGGATAAAAACTAACGAAGATTTTTTTGGAATATATGTGATTCTTGGAAGAAGAATCAACGCGATAAGATGCCCGAGGGGGCCACAAGGCAGGGGCGCGCCCCAGGGGGTCACGCGTGCCCTGGGACCTTGTGGGCACCCCGTAAGGCGGATGGTGCCCTTCTTTCGCCGCAAGAAAGCGAATATCCGGATGGAGATCGTGTCCAAAATTCAGCCCTATGGGAGTTACGATCTCCGGGTATTTAAGAAACGGTGAAATGGCAGAATCAGGGAACGCAGAAACGGTGAAAGGCCATAGGGTTAGTTCTATGTTGATAGGACTATGTATTGGAGGGCAAGAGTGACAGAAGCTTCAACCTAGCATAGAAATTGATGCATACAGGATTGAAGGGGGGCCAATATATCTTAATGCTATGGTTGGGTTTTACCTTAATGAACGTTAGTAGTTGCGGATGCTTGCTAATAGTTCCAATCATAAGTGCATAGAATTCCAAGTCAGGGATGACATGCTAGCAGTGGCCTCTCCCACTTAAAACTTGCTATCGGTCTAGTAAAGTAGTCAGTTGCTTAGGGACAATTTCGCAACTCCTACCACCACTTTTCCACACTCGCTGTACTAACTTTATTGCTTCTTTACTTAAAACAGACCCTAGTTTTTATTTACGTGCTCTTTATATTCTTGCAAACCTATCCCGTTACACCTACAAAGTACTTCTAGTTTTATACTTGTTTTAGGTAAAGTGAACGTTAAGCGTGCGTAGAATTGTATCGGTGGTCGATAGAACTTGAGGAAATATTTGTTCTACCTTTAGCTCCTTGTTGGGTTCGACACTCTTATTTATCGAAAGAGGCTACAATTGATCCCCTATACTTGTGGGTTATCAGTAAACCTTGCATATTATGAGAGAAAATGCATTAGAATTACTCCAAAAAGCATTATTATGAATAAAAACATTATAAATAACAGTAGAAAAACATGATGCAAAATAGACGTATCACCTAGCAAGTGGCAAATGAAGGAAGATATGAAGTGAAACCTCATGGTTGCCGCCGAGGCCAGTGTGCTCGCCCTGCCGCTGGGTGCTACTGCCTTCGTGTTGTAACACTCCACCATATCCTGACACCGCAACGTACCACCATTATCGACTCCTATATGAGCCCCGGCGGCTGGATCTGGCCGACATTGAGGCGCACCATGGAAGACAAGGGCGATGATGTGGCGCGTCGGCCCAGATCTTGCTCCGCGTCGTGTTGGCCGGGTCGAACGGCTGAGAGGGAGGCCGGCGGCATAGGGCAGAGGAGTAAATGGGAAGAGGCATGGAGGGGCTCGCGGTATGGTGAAAGGACATTTGTAAGGTCCTAGCTACCTCGATAGCCTTTCGGCGCTACATCGCCCGTTTCCGCCTCCGGGCTTGTATCTCGTTATTTGATACCCTGTTCTGACTTGAGACATTTGTAAGGGTCTCGGTCTAAGGCCGGGCAGTTGCCTCCTTTCTAAAAAAATGATGAAAGGATGGCAGAGGAGCCAACAAGGTCGGCGGCGGTAGGAGAATTGGGGGAGAATTGGGAGAGACGAGAAGGATTTAGGGTTCTCTTCTCTTTAATTTTCCTTGCTTCTTTCCTTTTCACCTTGGCACAGTAATAAAGGACACGTGGATTACCTCCTGCGCGCCTCTTCCCCGCATGTTAATTGGTTTGATATGTGGTGTCCCATTTTATACTCAACAGTATATCTGACAGATGAAAATGGATGGTCGCCGAATGAAGGAATGTGTTGCTTGGACCAATAGGTAGCAGAGAAGAGTAATACAATGCGGGAAGGAGGAGTATAATTTATATGTGTAAAAAACATCCAAAACTGCCAACCGTTCGATTGAGATCCAGTGGTTCTTGGAACGTTCGCCAAGATTTTGCTCCTGGCCAACGTGCTAAATATTATTATTGTTCTTCTATTATTGCCCTTGATACGTCGTTTTCACGTGCACCATGTGGATCATTACTCAAGCCAGGCTTGACCTGGCGATATAGGTAGTGGCTCGGCAAAACCGACGCGGCGACCTCATGTACTTCTGCTGTTTGCCTTTAAATAAGTTTGATTAGAGGCCATAGACCAGACTCCATAGCCCTTCAAGACTTGGAGGCATCGCCTTTCTAGCTAGAGCTAAGCTACCTTGAGGAAATGGCCGCGGCGACTGGCATGATCATGCTCGCGGCGCTGGCGATCCTCACTCGGTCCGCCCGAGGGCTCGACCGCGCCGACTTCCCGCCGGGGTTCCTCTTCGGCGTCGCGACGTCTGCTTACCAGGTTAATGGAGCTTGGCCGGCTTCGGCGTCGTCTTTCTTTGCTTGCTGCTCGATCGGTCCCAACTCCAACGCATGCACTGTGATCTCTGCTTCCAGATCGAGGGCGCGTACCTGGAGGACGGCAAGGGCCTCAGCAACTGGGATGTCTTCACCCACACACAGCGTAAGCGATCAATCATTTATCTCCTTTATTATCTTTCTCTGATCCATGTTGCCGACGTTTTCCTGCTCGGCGAAACAGGGAGATAGCTGTTCTGGCTCACAACGCCGTACGTATATAGTACTTAGATAGCTATGGCTCACCACGCCGTATGTATATAATACTCCCCCGTCTCATAATAGTGTTTTTAATACTACACCGTCTCACAATATAAAAGCGTTTTTGATAGTCAAAAACGCTTTTATATTATAGGACGAAGGGAGTAACAAGCATTTCGGTGAATCAGACCCGCCAAAGCTGGACTGGATGCCTCTACTAATTAATTTATCACGTATGGTAATCATGCGGTTGGATTACTTTACTGCTGACAAATTATCAGCCAGATACAAACATAAGCGATTTCCT
This sequence comes from Aegilops umbellulata, assembly GCA_032464435.1. NCBI lineage: Eukaryota > Viridiplantae > Streptophyta > Magnoliopsida > Poales > Poaceae > Aegilops > Aegilops umbellulata. Next base: position 415,280,054 of record CP136055.1, read on the forward strand.
GTTACATCTACCTACCTGTAGCGGATCCCGTATACCTCGTCCCGCAATATTCTGTTTACAGGATACCTCAAAACATTTTTTCACGTTTTTACTGTATAACTTTTGTTTCCTAAGAACAAATCCTGTAAAAAAATTGTGCTCCCGACAAAATTATATAAAACCCCCTAACAACGAAATCTAAATTACAATAGGGTTTTTCAATTCACAAGGCGTGCTCCGCCGGCCGAGCTCTTGCTGCTCGCAGGAAGCTCCTCCCACCGCTGCTGTTGGCACGCACCGCGTCGGAAGCGGTCGAGCTCCTGCTCGTGCCCGTGGCTGAGCTTCTGTTGGCGCCTCGCTCGCGCTAGCTAGCTTGCTAGCCGAGAGCGTTGCTGCTGCGCAGGTGGCCAGCGACGAGCGCATACGGCGGCAAGCGGCGGGTGCAGCCGCCGGCGTGCGGCTGTTCATGTGCGACGGCGGGGGTGAGATCTGGCAGGAATCGAGCTCGCAAAGCCATGGCGCCGGCTGCGAGGGAAGCGGTTCGTATGAAATTTTCCTGCCGTCAAGGATAAATGATACTGCAAAAGGAGGGCGGAATCCCATACTTATAGAGAATTTGGGCTCGCGGATGCGGGATCCCATGAAAAAATTCTGAATCTATTGGCTGGGGATACAGGATGGATCCAGTAAACCGACCGTTATTATGACGGATGGACCGGTTTGCGGGATCTGCTAGATATGCTTTGACACTAGAGTCTAGAAAAGATTAACCTTGAAAGATTCAGACTTGAAAGATTTGGATGCGGGCACCGTTTTCATGGTCATGAATTGCAGGTGTCGCGGCAAACACATAAACATTGCCTTTTCCTCGGTTTCATTTTCCTCGAGTATATAACATTGAAAGAAGAGGAGCACTCACCCCTTTGCAACCATAGAACAAAATCCTATCATATACTTGAGCTTGGTCTGGAATATAATATAAACTGACGAGATACCTGGTCAGATAAAAGACAAAAATGAATATAATAAAAAAATAAAAATAAAAATAAAGAAAATTAAAGTTTTTTAAGAAATAATAGTAAATTGAGAATTTTGGCCAAACACTTTCTTTTACAAGAGGGCTTACATAATAGCCGGTGACGACTAGCTTGAATGGTGCATGCTTCGGACTTCCTCGGTTCACAACACAAGCTAGCAAGCTTTGATATTTTGGGGTTTTCAGTTAACTTACCACATATGACATGTGGTACACAAGCTAGTAAGTTGTAGTGTTATATTTTGATGAGTAGATTGCGGAACCTACACACGAGTGTTGGAGTTCATAGATACATCTTGTACGTGGAAGCTTTGATCGATCAATCCAATGGAACTTACGGTACAAGGTATGTGTATATATGCGAAGTTAGAGTTCAATTAATCTTCAGATGAGGCTGATGATCAAAGGCTTGGTCTCTGCACGAACAAAATATTCTTTTTGCTAAACTGACACATGCGTGCGTTTCAAAAATTTGATGATGTGGCATAAATGCTGGGATGGAATAGTTGCATGTTGAGATGAGGTGGACAGTTTGCATATCAAGAGAAATAGGATAGTGAGAATGAATTATTTAGGTATTATAGATGTGTAGTTTTCTAAACAAAGAAAATGACATAAAAACTAAAAGTAAATCAAAATATTTAACTTTTCTAAGGACGAGTGAATTAGTGAGATTGGTATCACCTTTAATAAGAAAAAATTGCACAAAAAATTGCGCTTTTTCACAATATGCAAGAATAAGTATATGAATATTGTATTTTTTCCAAACAAGAAGTTTTCTAAGAAGGAATGAATTAGAGTGCTTGTTATTTAACCCATTAAAGAAGAAATTAATTGAAGTAAAAACTAAAATAAAATAAAAATAATAAAGTTTCTAAGAATTTTTTTTTTGAAATAGTGGCATTGGTTTTACGAAGAAAGAAAGTACAAGTATTGAAACAGCCAAAATTTGCACACAACTTGAGCAAAAATTGTGTTTTTTTATCATATGCAAATACAAGCATATAATAGTGGAATTTTCGGGAAAAAATATTTGTAAGAAGGAGCGAATTAGTGGCATTTGTATTACCCTTAAAGAAGGTAAATAAAAAAATAGAAATTAAAACGAAAAAATATAAGTAATGAAGTTTTCAAATAAAAAATGAATTAGTGGCATTAGTATTACCCTTTAAGAAAAAAAGAAATCAAAAAATTAAAACAAATAATGACAAAGGTTACAAATAATTTACATAGAAGTTGTTTTTTATAATATGCAAGAATAAGCAAATAATATTATAATTTTGCAAAAAAAAATAGTTTTGTAAGAAAGGATGAATTAGTGTCATTCGTATTATTCTCAAGAAATAAAGAAAATAAAATAAGAACAAAACAATCAAAATAATGAAGTTTTGTAAGAAAAAAGTGAATTAGTGACATTGGTGCCCTTTCAGAAAATATGTGAAAAAAGTTGCGCACAATTTTGCACTGAAATTACACTTTTTAAATATGCAAAGAATAAGCATATAATGGTGTAATTTTCATGCTCTAGTGTAATTTACACACTTATTGTAGAGTACTTGCGCAGATACATTTCTTACCGATTTAGAGAAAAATAAAAATATATTATTTTGTTTAAAAGAAAACCAAAAGGAGAAAACACAACTAAAAAGAATTCACTGTCATAAAATTGACTTATCCAAATTTAAAGACCAGACAACTTGCATATAGCTAAAGTGTTAAAAGAAACGGCGTTGCATAGGAGTATCTTTTATTCTCTCTAGCAAGAGGATTTTGAATATTAATTGTTCACTAGATGTGTATTCTTATCAGACAGTGATGCCACAACTGCAGCAACATTCTGCGGATAATCATGCGAGTGGCTATAGAATTGTGCTTACTCATCCCCCTCCCCCCCTCCCTGTTCATCCGTATACTATATGGTCATTGCTGTCTTTTTTTCTTTTCGATAATGGATATTTTCATCAGTATATCAAGGTGATACAGCCACACGAATATCCAACCTCTAGATAATACAATGCACACATGATTGTCGTGTCAATCGACTAATACCAGGGCAATTCTCATGCATGGCTTTTTAAAGAAGAGCAGTTCACATGCACATGTGATCCTCTAATTTATTTTTAAACAATATTAAAAACTTGTTTGCCTCTGATTTTTTTTTGTTTGCTGCAGCTAGAAGAATCAAGGATGGACGGAACGGGGACATAGCGGATGATCACTACCATCGTTACATGGTAAACCAGATGATACCCAGCGTATTGCTGCGGGAATTGGTTGATGAAATTTTAGGTTGATAACATGAGAACCAAAATTTAAAACACAATTATTATATCTGAGTATGAATAGTTATAATAATATTTATTGAATATAGGTAGAATAATTAAATGAAAAACATTTTCACATGCGTTGTTGAATGTTGTGATGGGTTTTTTCTTCTCATGCATGATTGCATGTTGATGTGAGTCTTATCCCATTCATAATTGTAAGGTGAGGAGGCATGCTTACATATTGAGATAAATAAATTAGTGGGGCTGACTCTTAGCTATATACTAGATGATGCCCCGCACGTTTCTCCGAGAATCTTGCTAAAATAAATGCATAAATGGTTGCTACAAAAACATGTAAAACTAATATAAATAATATGTAATTTGTTTCTTTCTAATCTGAGGCGTTTAAAAAAAATTGAAGTTAAAAGTGTCATTGTTAACAAAAAAATGTGAAGGTCAACTATATAGATGTATTGCAATTGCCCAACACATATATTGTCAATTCAAAATCTAATGCAAAAAACACTTGTGAATAATTAACATGATGCATGTATGATGTGACCGTGTTTTATGCATAGAGTAATCCAAAAAATATAATTTGTGACTTACATGCATGACTTTATTGGCATGATTGCATGGCTAAAAATATTTGTAGTGGGTTCTACCCATTTAAATGTACTCCAGATAGCAATGCAGCAAATCACTAGTAACTGCTGTCTGATGCATGATGCGTCTTGCTGCTTGTTCACGTAATTCTGACACTGTCTTGAGCAGGAGGACGTGGAGATAATACATAGTTTGGGGGTCGACTCCTACAGGTTCTCAATCTCATGGGCGAGAATCCTACCAAGTATGAACGCCAAGAAGAATACACGACTAGCACTAATAAGGTTTTTGCGGTTTAGTGGTCACGGTTAGTTGCTTAGCTAATTAATTGTCGTTGAATCATATCATCGTAGGAGGTCAGCTTGGAGGCGTTAATTCAGCTGGAATAGCCTTCTACGACCGCCTGATCACTGCACTCCTTCAGAAAGGTATATAGTCTCTCGGTGTCTCACACGCTACATCTCTGAAATGGTACTAGTTTGGACTGCTGCCTTGGTTTCATTAATGCATTGCATATAGATTCTTTGAAAAGTCAAACTTTACAAAGTTTTATTAAATTTATAGAAAAAACTATTTATATCTAGAATATTAAACATATAAAATAAGAAACTATTCCTTATAATAAATCTAATGATACATGCTTGGCATTCTAGCTGTAAATATTTTTCTGCAAAAACTGTATCAAAGTATGTGAGGTTTGATTTTTTTAATCTATATGCACCACATTATGAAACAAAGGGAGTATAATTTGCCGAGCTGGTTTCCCTTGGTACAAAATTGCCTCATAGAGAGTAGTAATCTTCAACGAGGAGCAAACCTATAACGTACGTACGCGTGTCACTAACTGCCGAAAATGTCAAGCAGGGATAGAGCCGTTCGTGACACTGCATCACTTTGACATGCCGCAAGAACTGGAGACCCGGTACGGCAGTTGGCTGGGCGCTGGAATCAGGTAGGTCAGGTGCACATGCCATGCTTCTGGTTGCCTCAAACTAACTATATCGTTCCTGCCAGGGAGGAGTTCGCCTACTACGCAGACGTGTGCTTCAAGGCGTTCGGCGACCGGGTCAGGTTCTGGACCACGTTCAACGAGCCCAACCTGTTCGCCAAGTTCGCCTACATGCTGGGCAACTACCCTCCCGCCCGCTGCTCACCGCCGTTTGGAACCTGTAACAGTGGGAACTCTCGCCGGGAGCCCTACGTCGCGGCTCATAACATGCTGCTGTCGCATGCTGCCGCCGTCGAGAACTACAAGAAGAATTACCAGGTGAAACCAACAAACATACTCTCTCTGTAAACTAATATAAGAGCATTTACGGAGGGAGTACTCGCTTTGTCGTACTGGGTAGCCATTTCAGTGGATCTCAAAAGCAGAGGCGCCATTGCCTTAGCCGTTTCTGATGCGTGTGTACACGTTAGGCAACGCAAGGCGGATCGATCGGGATTGTGATCGCGATGAAATGGTATGAGCCGCTGACCAACTCCACCGAGGATATCTTGGCAGTAAGACGGGCGTTGTCCTTCGAGGTGAACTGGTAAGTCCCTTTTTTTCTTTCAGTAACACTGTTATGCTCCAAGAAATATGAAAGTGTTCATCCCAACTTCACCCATGTTGGTGTTGGAAATAATGTGATGGCTATCGTTAGTATAATTTTTAATCTACTCATAGACATGAATGACATAGATGGACCTACCAGAAATAATTCGGCATACAGATGGATGAAAACTAGCATGACATCTACAATGAAGTACTCCCTGGTTGCATAGATGAGAACATGGCAATCTGATGCACCAACAAAATATTCGCGTGGTGAATTTCCTTACAGCAGGGTTGCTCAGGAAAATGACAATCACTACTGGAATTTTTCTCTTTCCCGAGTGTTAGGCTCTTTGCCGAGTGCATTATGTCGGGCACTCGGCAATAATATCTTTGCCGAGTACCTAACTCGGCAAAAACGCGAAACTCGGCAAACAAGTACTTTGCCGAGTGTCGTGGACAAACCACTCGGTAAAACAACAAAACTCGGCAAACAGGGCAAAGCTGCATGATTTTGGCTGTAGAGGTTGCATACGACCTTGGATGAAGATGGTCCAAAAATCAAAGTTGTTCATTTTGATGAGACAGAAAACTTCCATGTTGATAACTTTTTCATTTAAGGCCATATTAATTACACCTTTTGGCCTGCCAAATATTAATATGGTCTCAAATGACCAAGGTGATGGCCATATTCATTGCATAGTTTATTATAATGTTCCCAAATTAGACACATAGGTGCATCTTGACATTACAAACCATGTTGCCAAATAGAGTTTCCTAATTTTTTGTATAAAACAATCAATTTTCTTTTCCTAAGTGTCAACAATGGGTGTTTTTTGTGAAGCAAGTACAAAAATCATGGTGCAAAATGGCACCACTCCAGTTATCACAATAAATAGATCATATTTTATGCACAATTCCCAAGTTTCATATATTTTCTAGTTCTCTATATGGGAGAACCACTTAGAGTTTTAAGAGATTCAACCCCTTGTGAAGAATAGTCATGTTGATCATTTTGGCCTGTTTTGGAAAAAATGAAAGAAAAAGAATAAAAGTTTAAAAAAATGCAACCTTTCGCATGGAGACCTTTATGTGTACTAGTTGCAAGGAAAAATACCAAACTTTCAATATACCAAATTTGAAAAAAAAATCTTTCACATAACAGGCTATCGTGTATGAACATTCATGAAATTCACGTCAAAGGACCAAGGTGATAGTCATATTCATTGCATAGTTTACTATAATATTCCCAAATTATACACATAGGTGCATCTTGACATTACAAACAATGTTGCCAAATAGAGTTTCCTACTTTTTGTTCAAAAAAATCAATTTCCATTTTTGAAGTGTCAAAAAATGGGTGTTTTTTGTGAAGCAAGTACAAATCTCACGGTGCAAAATGGCACCACTCCAATTATCACAGTAAGTAGACCATATTTTATGCACAATTCCCAAGTTACATGGATTTTCTAGTTTTCTAGCTACTTCAGCACATTTAAATGACTTTACATCAATTCCTTGAAAGTAATTCAAATTTGAACTGCAAGTGTGTGATAGATCTATCATAAAAATAGCAAAAAATACTTTTAGGTACCCAAATAGTCATTATATGGGAGAACCACTTAGAGTTTTGAGAGATTCAACCGCTTGTGATGAATAGTCATGCCGATCATTTTGACCCTGCTTTGGAAAACTGAAAGAAAAAGAATACAAGTTTAAAAAATGCAATCCTTCCGCATGGAGTCCTTTTATGTGTACTATTTGCGAGGAAAAATACCAAACTTTCAATATAACTAACTTAAAAAAAATCCTTCACAAAACAGGCTATCGAGTATGAACATTCATGGCTTTCAAGTCAAAGGGCCAAGATGACAGCCATATTCATTGTACTGTTTAGTATAGTGTGCCGAAATTAGATACATTGGTGCGTCTTGACATTACAAACAATGTTGCCGAATAGAGTTTCCAATTTTTTTGTACAAAAAAGTCAATTTTCATTTTCTAAGTGTCAAAAATGGGTGTCTTTTGTGAAGCAAGTACAAAAAAACAAGGTGCAAAATGGCACCACTCCAATTATCACAGTAAAAAGACCATATTCTATGCACAATTCCAAAGTTTCATAGATTATCTAGTTTTCTAGCTACTTTCGCACATTTAAATGACTTTATGCCAGTTTTCCAAATGTAATTCAAATTTGTCACAAATGAGTTTTTTTGTGAAGGAAGTACGAAACCAAGGTGCACAATGGCACCACTCTAATTTTCAAAGAAAGTAGACCATATTTGATGGATAATAAATAAAGAAAGAAAGAAAAAAGAAAAAAGTATTTACCGAGGGTAACACTCGGTAAAGTTACTTGCATGTGATTGGTTGAAAGGCAATGTCACGGATCGATGACGTGGCAAACATAAAACCACACATCTTGTATCACTTTGAAGATCACAGCCACACACGTCGCTGTCACAACAAACACAAACACACTCACGTATATATGCATCTCACGCACACAGCCACACACTGCCTTATCCTCTCTCTCATCTCTCGCACTCGCACACTAAAGGCATCTCCCGCCGTTGGCCTTTCAGAAGGGGCAAAAAATCGCACCTTAGGGCCGCACCGGCGTTAAACCGCGCACTGGGGGCGTGATGCCCCTCAGTCGCGGCGCCCATGGTTAGTAAAAAAAAAATCAAAAACGACGCAAACATGACTTAAATTTAACACAAACATCGGCGAGTTCGTTCAAACTTAAACATATTTTACAAAAAAGGAAAAAACCCACCGCGGGCTACCCCCGCCATCTCCCTCGCCGCCCGTCCACGCGGTTCTACATGCCGAGGAGGCTGTAGAACCGCGTGTAGTCACCGCCGTCGTCGTCGTCGTCGCCGCCCCCGCCTACGCCTCAGCCGTCCCTGCTGCATCCCTCCCCCGGTTGGCGCGACGGGTTGAACGGTCCGGGGGCGTCGTCGTCGTCGTCGCTGTCGAGGACCACGACGCCGTGCTCGTCCTCGCGCCCACGCCTGCGGGCGGCGATCTCCTCCAGGGCCCGGCATTGCCGGACCGTCTCCTCGCGGAGGTAGTCGTCCCGCGCCCACCGCAGGGCGTCCTCGTCGGAGAAGCCGCGCCGGACTATATCCTCGTACTCCGCGGGGAGGACGGGCTCCGGCTTGGGCTCGACGAGGACGAAGCGGCCGGTGGGTGGGGAGGCGTTGGCGCCGATGCGGACGCCGGAGCTACGGGTGCGCGCGCTGACCGGCGTGCCCTGGGGTTCCGGCTTGACGGGGCGGAGGCAGGGCGAGCCGCCGGACGAGGAGGAGGACCCCCCGGTCTCCATGCGCCTCGGGGTCCAGGAGCTTCCCCGACGGCGTGAGAAGGACGGGGGAGCGGGGTACTCGAGGCGCGGCGTGTTGCCGCCCTCGATGTACTCGAGGACGGCCTCCAACGTGCGCCTAGGCACGCCCCACCACAGACGACGTCCGGTGGCGTTGAGCCTGCCGGAGGGCACGACGCCGTTGGTGGCCTCGAGCTGCCAGGCGTGACGGCGGCGGAAGTAAGGCTCCCAGAGCGGGGAGTCGGGGACGTACCGTGGCCCCTCCCTCGCCTCACGCGGCAAGTTCGAGCGGATGCGTGCGATCTCTGCACGCCGCGCCGCGCCGGTGGGTATCGGGAGCACCGGCACGCCGCCGGCGCTCATCCTCCACTCCCCGGGCGCCCGCATGTCCGGCGGGACCGGGTACTCGGCTTCGAAAAGGAGGCGAGCCTCGTCCTCATGAAAATGGCGGCGGCCGAAGCCGTTCGCCGCCGCGCCGTCGCCTCGGAAGCGCTCGGCCATGGGTGCGATGAACTGAAGACGGCGAGAGGGAGGAGAGAGGGAACGACGGCGGCGAGAGAACGTGAGATCACCGAGCTCGCTGGGGCGCGTCTTATATAGACCGAGGCGCTGCTTGTACGCGTGCCCGCCGTGTGTACGCGTGGCGGGGCGAGGGACGCGTCATCAGCCTTCACTGCGCCGCCCGTGAGGCATCAATGGCGCAGGCTGACCGGCGCGGCAGCGCGGCAGCTTTGGCATTGATTCGCCGCGGGAAACGAGGCGATGAGGACGACGAAGGGCCGAGAAGAGAGCCGTGTCGCTGACGCGGCGGGCCCGCAGCTTTTTCGCGCCCAAAAAGTTTGCCCGGCGCCCCCGGGCGACCCGCAGCGCGCCGGGTTCGGCCTGGGTCCGCCGGCGCTGTTTTGGGCCTAGGCCGGCGAAAATCGGGCTCATGAGGACACGATTGGGCTGATTTTTCGGCGCCGGCGCAAAAAAAATGCCTGATGAAGCCTTCCCGGGGGCGGCTGGAGATGCCCTAACACACACGCGTCCATGGAGGGCTCGAAGCACGCCGGCGTAGGACTTGAGCAGCCGCAGAACGCAGTGGCGGACTCCGCCAGGGCCACCACCTCGAGGCACGGCTCGAGGTTCACATGCGCGCCATCCGGACTTGGTTCGCCCGCATGCCGATGCCGAACTACTCCGCCAAGGCCGCCACCTTGAGGCCGTCGTCCCGGCCACTCCGACCAAGCCCATGCGTGAGCACGACGAGAGAGTCGACGACCCCGCGAGCTCCGACGCAGGGAGGCTGAAGGACGCACGTACGCGCAAGCAGCAGTATGCGCCGGCGGTGAACACAAGCAGCCGCACGCGGTGACAGCGGCGAGCAGAGCACAAGCAGCAGCCGTACGTGGAGCTAGCTAGCTCAAGCACAAGCAGCAGCAACACGTAGAGCTAGGTAGCGAGCCAGCGAGCAGTATCCATCGTCAGTACCGAGTGCGACGACCTCCGGCCGGCGGCAGCAGCAGCACCCTGTCATCGTTTTTTTTAATTCAGCTCAGTAGTTTTACCAAGTGCATCCACTCGGCAATGCCTTGTCGGTTTGCCGAGTACCTGCTGCGCCATCTCCGTTTGTTGCCCGTCAAATCACTTTATTTTACCGAGTGGTATTGTTTAGCTCTCGGCAAACTCTTTATCAAGTACTCGTGTCCTGGCTCGCAGCAAATTCCTGTTTGCTGAAGAGGTGTACGCCAGGTGGCCCTTTGCCAAGTGCAACTCTCGACAAAGGCTTTGCCGATGGTTATTGGTTCTTTGCCGCGTGTCTGTGGTGTAGGGCATATAAGCCTCGGCTAGGTTGCGGACACGGCGAGTGCGTGTGTGCGCGTGGTGGCCGTGTCGGGCTCGAACCAGGTGTGCGTGCGTGCATGCATATATGTGTGTGTACGTGAGTCAGTGCGTGTGTGCACGGGGTGGCCACGGGAGTTGGTTAGCGAGGATCCAGGGGAGGACCGTGTCGGGCACGCGAGACGGCCGTGGAGATCGTAGGCAGGCACGGTGCGCGGGCGCGAGCCGAAGCGCACGGGGCGCGGGGGGAGTGGCGTGTAGGCGAGGCCTGGCATGTCAGAGCTCGCAGGTATAAGACCCACTCCATGCCTGTGTAATCGCTGAGGAGGACGAGTTCGTGCTCGTGGTGAATAACAGAAAGTCCCGTACGTGCGCGGGGGGGGGGGCGGGGGGGGGCGTTTGTGCGCCGGCAGTCCTTCTGTGTTCTCCCTCCTCCACTCCGGTCATGTTTCCGGTGATCGCCGTGCTCCGGTGGTTCGGTTTTGGCAACAACATTTGGTATCAGAGCCTCGCGGCTCGGGCAGTGGCGCGGCGAGTCCATGATGAGCACGGAGACGTGCACGGCTGTGGCTCGCTGTGACGCCGTTCGTGCGGTGGATGCAGAGACGCGGCGACAACACGCAGCAGCGCGGCGGCATGGAGGCGCGGCGCTGCGGGTGAGGCCGAAGCGGTGCGTGGCGAATGAGGCGCGGCGGCGAGTCGGTCGCGGCTGGTGCGTGTATGGGCGCGCACCGGACGCGTCGGGCGCGCCGGGATCGCGGGTACGGACCACGTCGAGGCGCTGGACCTGGTGCGCAGATCGCGTACGTGCGCGGCGGGAGCGCGGGCCAGGAGCGCGGGGACGTGGGGTGTGGCATGCAGACGTGGCGCGGCGGCGCATGGAGCTGTGGGCTTCGGCAGCGGCAGCGGGCGATGGCGGCTACGACGACGACGGCGCGGCAGGCGCTGCTGGAGGACGTCGACGTCGGGGACTACAATCTCCTCTGAGCCTCGGCTTAGGGGGAGAAATGTAGGGCATATAAGCCTCGGCTAGACTGCGGACACGGCGAGCGCGTGTGTGCGCGTGGTGGCCGTGTCGGGCTCGAACCAGGTGTGCGTGCGTGCGTATGTGTGTGTACGTGAGCCAGTGCGTGTGTGCACGGGGTGGCCACGGGAGTTGGTTAGCGAGGATCCAGGGAAGGACCGCGTCGGGCGCGCGAGACAGCCGTGGAGATTGTGGGCAGGCACGGTGCGCGGGCGCGAGCCGGAGCGCGCGGGGCGCGGGGGGAGTGGCGTGTAGGCGAGGCCTGGCATGTCAGAGCTCGCGGGTATAAGACCCGCTCCATGCTTGTGTAATCGCTGAGGAGGACGAGTTCGTGCTCGTGGTGAATAACAGAAAGTCCCGTACGTGCGGGGAGGGGGGGGGGGCGTTTGTGCGCCGGCAATTCTTCTGTGTTCTTCCTCCTCCACTCCGATCTTGTCTCTGGTGATCGCCGTGCTTCGGTGGTTCGGTTTTGGCAACAACACGTGGCACCCGGCGTATAGGTCAATTCCAGTAGTGAATGGGGAGTCGAGTAAGTCGTGGATGAAGATAAAGTAGTGGACGTAGATGAAGTCGAGGAAGAAGGTCAAAACAGTCGTCCTAGCACTTCCAAGAAACATTAGCACCTGGCTACCTGCGTAGATTGCTAGTCTCCATGGTTCGTCCGGAGACTACTGGTGTACCGTCGCCCCACCAGGCCACCACACGACAAGAAGAGGATCGATGGTGGTGAGCGCATCAGAAGGATGCTGTTTGGAGTAATGACTAGAGAGAGAGAGGCGTCTCGCTCTTATAGGGTCATACCGATAACTCCTAGGCAAAACGAACGTCAATATAGATGCCCGAAACCAGCAGTGACACATCTTCACTACCCACGACCCACTAACCACATGATTACATGCATAATTAACCGCAGTACGTGTGTTAGACCATTGTCGGTGGATACGGTAAAGACCGAACTGACAAAAAAAACTGCAAATCCATACACTTAGGCTGCGTTTGGCAGCAAAGTTTTTTCAAAGTTTTTTGAGAATACTGCGGTTTCTGAAAAAAATCATGGTTTTGAATACTTTGATGTGTTTGGCATAAAAGAACGAAGTTTTGTAAACCACGGTATGCCAGAAACCATGGTATTTTTTGCGGTTTCTGAAAAATAGGTCCCGACCTCTTTTTCTAAAACAGAACGGAGAGAAATCGTCGGGAGATCGCAGTTGTCATTGCCGTTGCCGTCTACCTCGAGATAAGAATACCAGCTGCGATCCGATCCTATTTTCCCTCATTCTATTATATGGTAAACTCCTGTTTCTAGCCAAACCCATCCTATTTAGGGTGTGTTTGTTTAGGCTCTTTTCATCGGCTCCTACAGCTTCTAGCCAAAAAAAGCTGGAGCCCAAACAAACGGGCTGTTTCAGCGCTGGCTGCAAGTATGGCTTTTGTGGAGCGCTCCTAAACTATCGACCAGAAGCCGCAGCTGAAAATTCGAGCTTTTGCTTCTCGCAGCCAGCTCCAAACTGGCCGATGACCGGTTTACCCTCCCACCAAAGTACATACTACGGCAGAAATGCCCTTACCGGTTCGACCCAACCCTCCTCTCTCTCTCTCTCAGCTCGGTGCTCCTGAACATCCCGCCGCCGCTGAGCCCCCCGACACCCTCGCCGCCGAGCCTGCGACGCCCCTACCATCGCTGATCTCGTCAGATGCGGCCAGGTGCTCGTCTTGCACCTCACCCTGGAACCCAGCGAATGGATGCCGCCGCCTGAGATCCAACGCAGCCGCCGCCGCCGCCCCGAGATCCATCACCAACGCCGAGTGTGCTATATCTGTTTCTGTAAGCAAGAGAGGACATACAATTAATTATTTGGAGAGCAGAGTTTTTCTTCTTGAGAGGAAAGAACGTAGCTATGTGTATTTGTACATGTAAAAAAGAAAGATTCTGAATCTGATGAACGATCTTAATTATATATACGTTTAATATGTCAAATTCATTCAAACACATTGTCTATATCATTAAGGTAGTGTAATTTCATTTCAAATGTCAATAAAAAAATTCCATTCAAATATGAGGGCCATCTGCACAAAAAACGCTCTTAATTGGGTCATTTACAGTTAAATCAACACTTAAAACCAGTCTACGAAACAACAGAGGGCATTTTAGTCAGTTCTGCATGTTTCAGCACCAGCCGCAGCTACTATAGCACAACTACCAAACGGTTGCTCTTCATCTCCAACCTTTCAGCCACAGCTAGCAGCTACAGCCGCTCCTTCCAGCCACAGCTAGCAGCTACAGCCGCTCCTTCAAGCTGGAGCTGGTGCAGCTGCAGCCGAAGAAGCTGAAACCCAAACAAACACACCCTTATGAGTAGTAGGTCTCTTAGGTTCTTCCAGCCGGCATCCCGTCCAGGTCCCGTCTCTTCTCTGCAGCGCCATGAGCCAATCAAGTGGGATTATTTGAAACTTTCAATACCAGCAGCCCATGCATGTAGGTGTATCAGGGGTAGTCTACATATCCTAGCATCTAGGTCCGGCGGATGTGTGCGTGGCAGCTGCATGCAGCCGGCCGCCCTTTGCAGCCGCTAATTACTCTCAGTCAATCAATCATCCACGCTAAAATACTTGGTCAAAACTTTGGTAAAACAGCACCAACCAAACACATGTAAAACTGAGAAAAACATTGTTTTTAAAAGATTGTAGTATTCAATGCCCACCCAGGAGAATACTCTGGTTTTCAGTTACCATATTTTTAAAAATACTTTGCTGCCAAACTATCATAGTTCTTTCTTGTCCTCTTATCCAAAAGGACCATGTGAGATGCCCTTATATGTTGGTCCAATCTTTCTCCCTAGGTCGTATGAGACAAAAATCCGCATACCTTCCACTCTCCTTTGACATCTACCAATTTCTGAATTATGTTTGGGCTCAATCCACTCTGATCCAGAGGCCAAAGGGCCCATAAATTCGAACAATTAGTGCTATGATTTTTGTAACATTTCTTTTTCTTTTTTAGGTTTTTGGATCCGATATTCTTTGGTGACTATCCCAGAGAAATGTGTGAGATGTTATCATCAAACTTACCAAAGTTTACCTCAGAAGAGAAGAGGCTACTACGGAAGAACAACGCAGATTTTATCGGGCTAAATCATTACACATCGATTTACGCCAAGGATTGCATCTCTTCTCCATGCGACCTTGAGACTTATGAGGGAAATGCGCTGGTGCAAGCTGTAGGTGAAAGAGACGGCGTGACAATTGGAAAACCAGTAAGAACTGCTTCCACCTATTAATATCTTATACACTCTTCATCTCTCTGTGACATGTTTGTATATATGGTGATCAACCTGGCAGACTGCAATTCATGGTTACTATGATGTTCCGGAAGGTATGGAGCTAATCGTCAAGTATGTCAATCAGAGATACAAGAACACACCTGTCTATGTTACCGAAAATGGTGAGTAGCTAGGGCATCCGGAATTAACAATGCAGTCAGTAAACTCACAGGAAGGTCGAGAAGTTTCTAGTGCCTCCTAATTTGCCTCTGTATGTTCTTAACGATCATTGTGTTTTTTATGCTTGATTTCAGGCTACTCGCAGTTTAGTGACAATAGTATGGAGGACTTGATCAATGACGTTGGAAGAGTAAACTACCTTCAGGGCTATCTCACAAGCATCTCTTCAGCAATCAGGTGACGTGCAACCATCTGCGATCTGCATCATGCGCAAACACATTGCGTTCTACATCATTTACCAATGTCACCATAAATATAGTTCTTAGGAAGGTTTATGGTTTATTGAAATAATATGAATATATGATATCTACCAATATCCTGATAATGAAGAAAGCCCGTTTCAAGAAGTATCCTTGACACCGCTAAAAAAACAAGTATCCTTGACGGGCATGTTACTTTTTTATTTTACATGGGCATGTTACTTTTTTATTTTACACGGACACGTCTGCAACTCTGCATTCTAAAATGTGTTAATTCTTTTTCTGACACATTTGGCATTGTTACAGGAGAGGAGCAAACGTGAGTGGCTACTTCGTGTGGAGTCTCATGGACAACTTCGAGTGGCGTTTCGGTTTCACCGTGAGGTTTGGGTTGTATCATGTGGATTTTGAAACGCGGGAGAGGACTCCAAAGATGTCGGGGAAGTGGTACCGTGACTTCCTCACGGGGTCTAGGCCGGTCGACCAAGCCCACACCCTGAGAGAAGATTCATGATACTTGCAATCATTATTGTCACATCTAGTTACCGATAACAAGAAACTATCGGATCCAAGGATAATCGGCTACATATTGTTCCAACACTTCTCTGTAGTGTCTTATCCTGGAAATGTGTATTTAGGGTGATTTTTTTTTCTTTCGAAAAGGGTATGGCCCCAGCCTTTGCATAATAACAATGCACGCGGCCAGTAAATTTAGGGTGATGTAAAGGTATTATCGTTGGAGAAATGGCTCGTACATGTGGCGTACCGGCTTTGTGGGTTCACATAGCATGCATGATCTTTCTTCAATACTTTTGAATCATGTACACTAGATCATTGATGGCGCGCGTTGCCACGCCCGCCCGTTGCTCCAATAAATAAAAGGAACCTCTGTAAATATGTTGACATGAAACTGGAAGTTGAAAACTAACCAGATTGCTTGGTATCTATGGAGATCAACGGACTAAATCTTTTGAATTAACAAATTATAGCACTGTTACTTATTTTTAGGAGGATAATACAAGAAACATACAATATTGTAAGTATGTCTGCAGCTGTGAGATCAGTCCAAGATCATAGTGGTGTTCTAACCTGCTAGGAGTTTTCGCATTTAGCTGCACCATGGATCATGCTACTACGTGAGAAGGCAGCTCTAGGGGCGATGCAATGTCAACGTAGAATGATGTCACATAATTGTGGAAGCTTAAACACATACCTCACATTATGCAATCTTGGTTTCTGTTATAAATTGCCCTCGGTTGGTTGTTGTGGCTGCTCGCTTTTCCTTGCCCATCATTAGCCGCAACTCGTGAGTCGTGATTTGGTGATGTTCAAAGAAATGGTACATCTCCATTAGAGTTATTAGGTAGTTACAGCCAAAAGCAAAGTCAACAGATATGTGCACATCTACCTGCTGCTATTGTATCCACGGTGACTCGCTGTACCGCCACCAGCAACCGACCGACGTGGCATGCTCGACGTTCGCGCCCAGAGCCAACACGACGTGCGTGTACCTTCTGGACGGGTGCTCGAGAGAGATAGGATCCGGCGGTAGCGCGCCCGAGGACTTCCAGATCCGTCCTCGAGAGAAACCCTGGACCGGCATACAGCAGCGAGACAGGGAGCCAACATCGGGAGGTAGCAGAGTATAGGTAGTGGAGAGAGGGAGCGATCGAGGAAGAGAGGATTCACCACCGCCTGTGCGGAGCGAGCGAGAGGAGGGGAGGGGCGACGCTGCTTGAGGTTCCTTGCGGCGGCGCTGTCGGGAGGGCTGTTTCGCTCGGGTCCTCTGGAAGACGATACAGACAACGTGCGAGGGCGGAGCGAGGCTAAAACAAATGGGCTTTGAGTGATAGAGGGCCCACTCAACCACATGCCTCGGTTTTTTCTTCCAGAGTAGCAGCCCTCTAGGACGAAAGGCCCAGTCCGCGACCAGAAGTAAATCGACGGCCAGGAATCGTTAAAACACACGATCTGACGGCTAAAATTGATGATGGCGTGAGAGTGCTGGGATTAGGCTCGGTTATACTGTCCTAAACTAGATCATGCCGGCGTGCGTTGCCGCACCCATCTATTTTTACAATAGAATGGTAGGAACTCTTGTAAATATAATGATAGTTTGACACATGAAAAAAACTGAAATTTCCATAAGTTATGCCTACATTGATAAGTTATACTAAAACTTTAATAGGTTTCCCACAAAATGGTGTGGCAGTAAGGATGTGTGGGTGTTTATTGGCATGTGCACATTCATCCTGATGAACCGCAAGTACGTTAGGAATATATATGTGAGAATGCATGAAAGGGCTACAGTTCATGAAAATCCCATGATACGAGATTGCAAAAATCAACACTCATAATTCATAAAAAGAAAGGAGATCATCTAGTATTCAAACTGAGTGTTGCCAAAGCAGCACGCACAACAGGTCATGTGATGGTACTTGAAGGTTTGTAAATGCGAGAAGGATTTGCCTGCTACACAGACTTCGAGAATCATCAGAAATATATTGTGGGAGAAGCATAAGGAGTTGCTAAGAAGCACATTCATATCTCTAAGTGATATCCTAGAGTTTCCTTCCACGAACATAATCGTTCATTCCATGAAAGCTAACCACTTATGCACTATCTTTAGCACAAAAATGAAACCTAAGGTTCTTGTTTGCAAGTCAAAACAAAAACAAATGAAAGTTAGCCCCTTCAGGTGTAACACGTTGTTTAGAAGAAATTTTCAAGCACGACCACCGGATCACAGAAAATATTTGTTCTTCTGTATACAACTTCAGAATATAAGTGATATCGCATACATTGCCATAAATAAAAAGAAGGCACCCTAATCTTTCTATTGCAATGCAGGTTCTTTGCCTTCCCTACGTATAGGAGGTCACATGCTTCATCAGCTAGGCCTTAATTTTGATCACCTAATCTTCCAATTGGTTGGCTTATTTCTATCTAACTTTGTCCAATTTTAAATGCTCAATTTCTCAATTTATTAAAAGGCTTGTAATGCATATGCTTGGTTGATCAAAGTAATCACGCGCCCTCGGCTTGATCAAATGCATGCTTGCTAAAAATAATAATTTTATTTGCTCCTAATAACTTATTACCCCATAGCCAATTATATTTTGGAACCTGACGGGTGCCAGCGACTTCCACAATCAGATTCTGCCACACTAATCTGAAATTGAGAATCGACTTATAGAACATTATGAATGGGAGCTTTAATCCTAAAGCATTTATTAAGGCCATACGTGTGTACCTAAACTGTTGTTTCGTTTTCTGTTTAGTGGTAATTGATGTTTTTGTAAGGCCATGTACGCTCCTGAGAGCAAACACACCCCTATGTTATAGATAGTTTCTTCTTGAAAGATAAATGAGTCTTGAGATGTACGGTAGCAGGTATGTTTTCTTTCTTGGATTCGTAATTTTGTTTACTTGACTGAATCTATCAAACAAAGTGATGAATGTGCTCTTTTCTGAATAGTATGCTCTCTGATGGTGCTATGGCTGCCACTTTGGAACCTTCGGTTACCCAGAATACTAAACAAAACTCTGAATTGCCATCTCCCGATACACATTGTGAGGCTTATTTATTTTTCACATTTTCCCTGTCAAAACGATAGCACCTTCTGCTCTTGCATAGAATTTAATAACTCTTCAAATGATGGAACATTTACTCCACCATCTCAACTATGCAATACTTTTATGACTGGGCCACACAGCACCAAGCCCTTCGAACACTTAATTCTTTAGTCGACTTCTTATCTCATGATTTTCTGCTCTATAAAACAATATGTTCTCAAAAGAAAAAATAAACTCAGTAGTACAGTTTTCTGCTCTATAAAACAATATGTTCTCAAAAGAAACAATAAACTCAGTAGTACAGTTTTATTCAGCTACTATTTCTTCAGTCAGCACACCGAGAGTTCACCACAAATATAACCAACACACAAACTTGGTCTTCCTTTCATATGAAACTAACATGGCAGCACTGCCACATTTACACTCGGACAACTTGTGAGTATAAAGAGCAATATGAAAAAAAAATCATGAAGCTAGAGAAGCTGCATTCATTTGTGAGTACTGCCACATGTGAGATGGGGCATAAATTTAGGTAACTGAGGCAAAAGAGCACACTGATACTAACCTGTCCGTTGGCCACTGGATACCGTCAGATTCAAGTGAAAAAGAGTAAGAAACCCAACAGTCCGTCCTTGTACACAACCTGCATTTTTTGTAGACACAAAGAACAACATCAATAAAGAAAACAAATAACAAAGATGGAGGAAGAATTGCATGAAGAGGAAATGCAGGAGGGAGGGACAATTGGAACGAATTGGAAATCTACGAATCACCCATCGTTGTTGTAGAGTGATTTGGCGAAGTGAGGAGAGTGGGGAAGGAGCAGCGGCAAGGTTGGGATTATATAGGTGTGCATGAATTGAATATAAATTATAAATCACCAATTGTAACTTGACGTGTAATAATCGGCATCTGGTGCATCGACTGTTAGTAATGGTTGATTAAACTGTCAATCAATCAGCATTGGATTGGCGATAGAACTTACGCGTGCCTGTTTGCCGCTACAGACCATCCTGCCACGCCGTGCAACCGAACGGACCGAGGAAATCGAGGCGGCTCTGTGCCCCGTCGCCCGGCGAGGCACTACCCGAACCAGCGCGGTCGGCGTGGCTCCTTTGCTCCGGTCCTGCATCGGTCATTGACCCAGGCCAAGTCGCCTCTGGAGAGAGCCTCCATGCGAAGGGGTGGGAGGCGTGCGAATTTGCTTTTTTTTTTAGACGTGGCGTGCGAATTTGCCGATCGAGACAATTTTTATTTAGGAAAGACACGTACAGGCCTGTAAGGTAGGGTGCAAAGGCCCATTAAGCCAAAGTTTATCACATACGCGACAAAATGCAACCAGAGCAGCGGCCCATGAAGGCTCGCGCTCATTAACAGCAAACTAAACCTGGCCAGGGGTGATTGAGAGCAAATCTAACGGCCAGAAATGCTTTAAACTGATGATCCAACGGCTCAAAACGCTAATGATCCGAGAGGGCAGGAAAAGTGCTCAGTTTTAATGTCTTTAAATATGATCTCATGATACGCACACTTGTGGAAAGAAATTATCAACAGAATCATTGCCTTTGCTCATTTATGGATAGAAGAAGCAGAGCATGTCAAGGCTTTGCCTCCCTGTACGATAATATGACTACATTTTTGGACATTCTTTTAGCACAATGGTATGAATAACACATTAACATATAATCTAAGCAATCAAGTGGCCTAAAAAGATGAAAGGATAAGGTATTACCTGTCCAGAGATTATCAGTTGACGGAACTAAAAAAATGCTAGTACCCCAGCTCCAAGATCTGCACAAATCTGCACAAATCAGTCGACTACAGACAATATAAACATCACCTAATGAATGTACAATGTTTTGAATGAAAGGATAGCATGACAAAGTAATTACTTGGTGGAAGAATCATACATTAATTGAAAAGAAATAGAGGAAAACCTAGACGAGCATCGTGTTGCAGCAGGTTCTTCTGCCACGGAGTGGAAAGGTGGAGAGACGATTGTTAGGGGAGGCAACATATATATGCACGGACCTGTACCGCAAGGCAGTGGAAAGGATGTGCACAACACCTGCCATGAATTGAGCACAGAAACTGAAGAATGATTGCCTCCTTGAAATCTCGGTGGAGCAGTTTCGCTCAGACGAAGCGACGGCTGGATTGATTGTCCGCGTCAGCTGGATCGTGAGAACATCGCGTCGCCCCATCATCGCGGCGGCTAGATCGATCCCTTCCTCTGTAATGCATCGATCCCCTTCTTTCTCTGGCAGCGACCGATTGACAGGATCCGCCCGCACCACCGGCCGATCCAATCGATCTAATCGCGACCTGAACCCCTCGGGCGGGCGAATAGCATCCAGCGCCTCCCGCACCTCCGTCGGATATTTTCCTTTTTGATGAGTGGTAAATCGGGACAGGATATGCATCGGAACAGGAAGGACACGCTTTAGCGAGCTGCAGCATGGGCCACCCTTGACCGAAGCGCAGTTGGCTGGAATGGGTTGTCCTACGGCCCAGTTCACCAGAGAGCTCCGTTTAGGCCTATGGAGCAGCAGCCCAAAGGACAGCTGGGCCAGTTTCGGGGGAGATGACGTACACGGGAGACCAGACGGCCAAAAACGTTCAGATCATGAAAACGAACTGCTAGACATCTAAATTGCTGAGAGGGCTCGCTTTAGATTCGGTTATAGTGTCCTTAATATGATCTCATGATACGCACACTTGTGTGCATTCGAGAAAATGTACTGATGATCTCTAATAAATGGAATCAGGGTTCCAATCAGCACATGGAATCAGTGTTCCGGTCAGCATGTGAAGACGCCGATGTTAATATTTTCGAAGTACTGTAGATCAGAGTTAACAGCTTTGTACCCGCGAAAAAAAAAGAGTTAACAACTTTGTACCACGGCGCTACTGTATTGTTTCTACCGAATCATTGTCAAGACCGGAGATTCTTTGATAGCGCGGGCAACTACAGGGGAAACCCTAGATCTCCTTGGGATCGAGCGATGGCGGCGCTTTTGCGTCGTAGTCCCTCTTTAGGGCATTGTTTTGGAGTTTGCTCCAGTTGAAGGGACCAGCGACGTCGGCGGCGCACGTCTGGTGGAGCAACTGCCGACGAAAATCGCGTCGACTACGGTCATGGCGGACGATGGCGGCGTCTTAGATGTCGTTTCCTTGTCGAGGCATCGTCGTTGCAGTCTGCGTCATCAGGCTCGGGATGCTCCGGGGGAAACCCTAGATCTCGGTCTTCCGGATCGGACGATGATGACGTTTTATCGCTTTCCCTCCTGGGGGTATCGTTTTGGAGTAAGTGTTGGCTGGGGAGATGGTGGAGCGGTGCTTCATCTCACACATCGATGACGGCGGATATCGGCGGCATGGCGCTGAGGAGGCTCGGTGTCCGATGCACGGAGATGGACTCGCGCAGGAGGAGGTTGCTGTCTGGTATCATGATGACGTCGATGGTAGAGTGGCCAGACAAGGTAGAAGCCTTAATATGATCTGAAGACGGACCTGTGAAAGATGACGGCGACAACACACGAGTGCGTCTGACCGGATTGTGCCCCAGACCCGGTATGTGGCTCGGCTGGGGCTTCCGAATATGTTGTGACCCAGCTAGCACCCCTTCATTATTTTGGGTAGGAGTAGCGGCATGTGTTGCCAAAATGATGGATTCAAGCACATTGTTGTAATACTTTGTAAGGTCCTTGAGAATAATCAATAAAGTGACCATATGCATCTCCCAGATGCAGAGGCCGGGGTTATCCTCCTTTTCTAAAAAAAATCTAATGCGTAGAAGACTAGTCATAGAAATTATACGTGAAGACCAAATTCACACGTGGACACACTGTCATATATATAGGCTGGTCCATGGGTGCCGTATACTCTCGAAAAGCCCAGATCATTGGACAGTGATCCCAGATGGAATAAAAAATCAACTAAAATGGGTATTCAATGTTCCCACACAAGTCTAAAGGAGTTGGGTGATGATAATGCAGTCAAATAGAAAAGTGGCTTCACTCTTCGAAAATTCGCTGGCGTGCACGAGCTCGCGTGCACACGGTATCGCGAGGCGTTCAAGAGCGTTGGGATTTGAAGCGCGTGTGGTATTTCAGGCGTAGTCGACGGGTTATTTAATGCTAGCCACGAATGGGGAAAGCCGACGTTTGTACTGCGTGGGAGACGGACGTCCAGGGGATAGCGCCATAGGGGCGACGTTTTAGCACTGCAACGACGTGTACCGGAGGTCCGTAACGGCAGCCCATCAGCCGTTCCTCAGGGTTGTTTGAATACAGTAACTGTTTTGAGGGAACCCGTTTAATGAAAACGGATTTGGCCCCAAGAATAGCGTATACTCTGTCTGGCTAACGTTATCAATCCCTGGATTGCTAAACCTTGTTTCGCTAAAACTCAAAACTTCGAGTTTTGAGGGGAAAAAAATAGACTAATTGATAGTCGTTTTTACAAAAACTCGTTCTCTCGTGAACCAGTGGTGGCGACGTTAATACCGCCGCCGCGGCCACGGCGCCTCCTTGAGCGATAGTATGTGCCACTGCCTTCCTTTGCCAGTGTTCATCTTGCATCGATTACTCATCGCCGTCGCTTCCGCTCTCCGTGGCTGCCGGCCCTTGGCCATAGTCACTGCTGCCGCTTCCGCCCTCTGCCACTGCTGGCCCTCGGCCATGGTCGCCCTCGCTGCTTCCGCCACCTCTACTGCCAGCCCTCTCCATGGCCGCCGCCGGGCCTTGGCCATGGTCGCCGTCGCCGCATCCACCTTTGCCGAGCCCTCGCTGGATGTGTTGATAATGCTATTGCAGCCACACCATCAAAAACATAATGTACTCAAGAGCATCACCGCGCTTGCCAAAGTTGTCCCATTTTAGTACCGGCATTGATATACACACGATGGTGTGTGCACAGGGCCGGTCCTGAGATTTCGGGGGCCCGGGGCGAACTTAAAATTGGGGGCCCCTAATATACGAGCCATTGTAATATACGTGTGCATATATATATATATATATTTGTCTAAAAACACACATACATACATACATATATATATATATATATATATAATCAGTAACACTTAAATCCAAAATCTGTATGCGTATAAAAAAAATACATAATACCTTAAAAATTTCTTCTAACATTCCTCGATGCAAAGTCGCTTATGATGGGGTCGATGTCAATCTCATCCAATAATTTCTTCTCGATGCATAATGTAGCCAAACCATTTAACCTCTCTTGAGTCATAGTTGACCTCAAATAATTCTTCAACAATTTCAGCTTTGAAAAGCTTCTCTCGGCCGATGCAACCGTCACAGGCACAGTAAATAAGATGCGATAAGCAATGGAGATATTCGGATAACAATCAACTTCTCTAACATGCCCAAAAATCTCCATGGCAGACATTACGCCATTTGGCAAAGTGAATCTCATAATCTTCAATTCAGAAATAAGATCATATACCTCTACATCAGATGAACCATCAAGAGAGAATGTTTCGGCAAATTTTGTGCAACACTCTTCAAGTTCATTATCACTTAATGACTTCAGGGTGCCCGAGCTCAATAAAAATCCAAAGATATCTTTGAACACCATTAGTTCTTTAAATCTGTCCTTCAAAGAAGTGACCGCCATATCAACCAAAACAAAAAAATATTTAACATGAAAAGCCTTCTCAGCTTCTAGAATTTCTTCTTGACAATCACTTTCACCAAACTGTCTCTTCCTCTTACCACGACGTTTCATTGGAAACACGGGATCAATTCCCATTTCAGTCGCAATACCTTTGGCGATGGTCACACTTGAAGAAAACCCACCATCTCTGTACTTCTCAAAATATTCTGTTATACCTTTTATTTGCTTCAAAGCAGAGTCAATACACATGGTTGACGATTGCAGCATCTTGCTAACTTTATTTACAGCAAACAGACTATCATGCCCGATAATCATACCAACTAGAAACTCAAAGCGACCAAGTGCATCAAATAAATTTTTTGCGTCGCTTTTATCCTTAGGTTCAGTGTCAGAAGCATCACGTAACTCAGACAAAGCTGACCTTAACTCAATGGCTTGATATCTTATTGCTGTAACACTTTTGATTCGACTCTCCCAGCGAGTGTTGGACAATGATTTCACAGTCAAACTAGGAACATGTTTAAGCAAAACATTCCACCTTTTCGTAGAACCAGCAAATAATATATATATGCGCTGAACAATTCCAAAAAATGAAACAGCTTTCTCACATGTTTTTGCCATATCACAGAGAGTGAGATTGAGACTATGACAAGCACATGGCATGTATAATGCTCTTGGATTCACATCAAGTAACCTAGATTGTACCCCTCGGTATTTCCCTTTCATGTTAGAACCATTGTCATATCCTTGACCCCTTATATCATTAATATTTAAGCCAAAAGTCTCCATAGATTCAAGAAGTACTTTAAAAATCCCTAAGCCAGAAGTGTCATCCACCTTCAAGAATCCCAGAAAGTACTCCTCAATTTTTATTTTCCCATCCGACAAATTAACACAACGAACTAAAAAATTCATTTGTTCTTGATGACTAACATCAGGGGTACAATCTAGGATAACGGAGAAATACTTGGCCTCTTTAACAACCTTTATGATAGAACATGTGATGTCAGCAGCCAAAAGAGATATCAACTCGTTCTGAATTTTATGACTGAGATAATGGTAATGAATTTCTTTGTTCTGGATACGTCTAAGGTGGTCTTGCATTACTAAATCAAATTCTGCAATCATCTCAACACCTCTATATCAGTGAAGCAAAGAGGGTGTGCGGCACCTCTATATCGAGCCGTGTCGTGACGTAGCTCCGATGGAGTCCGTCTATGGTTATTGGCTCGAGCGTGACTAGATTTGTCACGTCCGGATAGGTACTCGTCATCGCGTGACAAGGCAAGTCCTCGCGATCCGTAGACCGATCTTGTATGCCCTGCTCTACTGTCCCGGTCTTGACGAAGGTCATATGTGTAGTCCCAAGCTGTCTTATCCCTGCCTTTACGGCGAGGTGGGACTATCTGCTTTTTGGCTCGGGTTGTCGTTTTAGCCCGGCCGCGCGGTGGCCGATCGACCGCATTGCGTGGTGCTGGTGCAGGCTCTGGCGCCTCATCATCGAACTGAGGTAGCAATTTACGCTTCGGGTAACTTTTGGCTGGTCATTTAAGGCCATATTCTTTGGCTGCCAGGACATCGGTCCATCTGTCATTGAGCCGGTCTTGATCAGCTTGAAGCTGTTGCTGCTTCTTTTTCAGGCTCCTCGCAGTGCCTATTAGCTGAAGCTTAAAGCGCTCCTGCTCAAGAGGTTCCTCAGGCATGATGAAGTCTTCATTGCCGAGGCTCACCTCCTCTTCGGAGAGCGGATGGTAACTACCATCCTCCGAGTCTTCTTCCGTGGCCTGTTCGTCAGGGCGGAATTGCCCCTCTTCCCGATGGTCTTGTTCGGCAGTTTGTTCCTCGGGCTCCTATGTGTCTTCGGCACCATCCGAAGTGTTGTCATTTCCTGTGCTGGTATAGTTGTCTCTGCTGCGGCGTGATTTAGAGTGGCGCCATTGACGCCGGCGCTTTGGTTGTGTCTTAGGAGGGTCCTCCTTCACTAGGTCTTCCTTGTCATCGCCGCTATTATTTTTGGGCGTATCTACCATGTATACGTCATATGAGTGTGAGCCCGGATAATTAAGCTACAGTAAATCCCCGCTAATGATGCCAGGTCATCACTCCTACTGTTGCTAATCCTCACTTGTTCCAAATTATGATTCGAATTCAAATACAAATTTAAGTCCAAGATTCAAATTTCTCAAACATGAAAAACAAAATGTTCAACGTGTTGTAAATAATCCCTGGATATTTGTCATGTTGAAACCCATATTATATAAATTGTTTAAATGCCCTTAAATGAATAAAACAGGGGTCAAAACGATATTTTAAATTACTTTTAAAGTTATAAAAATTCTAAGGCTTTTCAACTGCTTCTCAAACTTCTTGAGGCGGTGCTAAATATCTATACCTACTAATAAAGTAAGGTGTGTTTCGCCAATTTTTTCATCCGTTCACCGCCGAAAATATTTTTTTTATCCGAGGTGGTACTAAATTTTTGTGGTCTAGCTGCTAGAAAAGAAAACAAAAGAGTTCGTACGTGGGCCGCATGCGCTAAGCCCAAGAAAAGCCCCACATTTATATCCTGCGCACGCTGCTGGGAAACCTTATTTGTCGCACAGAGCCACATATAGTTGGAGCTTTCCATCTGTCGCCCAATGTTGGGCCGGCCCATTTCCGTTTTTTCTGTGTTTTTTTCTATTTTTCAATTTTCCCTTCCAAGATATAATCATAAATTTATTCTTTTTAATTTCCCCAAATTTCATTTCTTGTAATAATTTTCGTTAAATCTTAGAATTTCAAAATTTGTTCCCATTTTCAAAATTATTTGGAACTTCAAATTTATATTTTTGTTCACTTTTTTATCGAAATCAAAAAATGTTCACATTTTAAAAAAATCAATTTTTTTTAGACTTACAAAATAAATTTCATTTTAAAAATTATAGTAATTCGAAAAATATTATTTTTTTTGAAATGTTCACAAATTCAAAATAATGTTCTTTATAAAAAACAGAATTTTCAAAATGGTTTTGAAAGTTGAAAACAAGTTCCCATTTAGAAAAATGTTTCACAAATTCAAAAAATGTCCATTTCTCCGCCTTAAAAATGTTCTTGTTTTCAGAAAATGTTTGTGAATTTAAAAAATCTTCCTATTTCAATTTTTTTGCCTTTTCCAGAAATTAATGCTTTTTCCTAAAAAAAATGCTCATATGTTTTTAAAAAAATCAGGAGGTCACCACAACCTCGATAAGGAGGTGGACCTGAAGGAAAAAAAAGGCACGAGTTGGGTAGTGGCCGTCACTCGGACCAATCCCACTACTACAAACATCTCGCGGACCAAACATGACCCACGAGAACACCACAACTCTCCGCTCTGTCATGCCACTGTTGTCGTAAACGTTTTGATAGACACATCAATTATCTCTCCCGATGCTTCTCGCAAAAAAACTCTCCCGTTACAACGCACGGGCATATGTGCTAGTTACATAATAATTATTGAGACAAGCTATACATTTTACAAGTCTTTTGGAGAAAAAAGAAATTGCAAAATAGAAAAGACCATGAGAAAACAAAAAAGTTTTTGTTAAAGAAACGGAGAGAGGGCCCCGCCCCTCCCTGGGCCTTAGCCTAGTTACCCCCAGGCCACACGCCCCCCTCCCCCCCCCCCCGCCCCCTTAATAACCCCTCCCCGAAACCCTAGCTAACCATCAGATCCCCCCACTCCCCATGATCCGCTCCTTCCTCTCGTTCCCCTCCCGAACTGGATCGGGATCGGGTGGACTGCCCGAACCCCATCGTCACCGCCTGACCCCGACCCCGAGCCGGCGCACCGCCACCTCGTCACCGTCGCCACCCTCGACCGCCCCGGCACCACTTGCCCTGGCGTCGCCCCGCTGCCTCGTCCGCACCATCGACTCTCGATCCCGCGCCCCCGACGCTGGCGCCCATCCCCGTCGCCTCCTCGCCCCTTCTTCTCCGTCGCGCGACGCCCGCCAGAGGCCTCCGCCTTGCCGTCGCCGACCAATGTCGTCGTCGCCGGTAACGCATCCCCGGCCCCTCCCCGAGCCGACTTTTGCACAACTACTGGCCCCGGTGAGGCCTCGTCCGTCTTCGCTCCGTTCCCCTGTGATCCCGTCGCCGTAGGTCGCCTCCCGCACCCCCCGCTCCGGCCACCTCTTGCGGCCACCGCCCTGCACGCGCCCAGTGGCCATGCTCGCACCCCGGACGCACCCCGGCCGCGCACGCCGCTCCCTGGACATGCCCAGGCGCGCGCCCGCCGCCACCCGCGCCTCTGTCCGCTCCCGCCCGAGCCCACCGATGGCTGCGTCGCCCACTGCTTTCCCCCGACGCCGCTTTCGGCCGCACCGCAACCGCCTCCCCGCCCGCTACCCAACGTGCCCCGCTGAAAAGGTTTGAGAACGTCAAAAGAATGAAACAATTGCTTGGCTTGTCATCGGGGTTGTGCATGATTTGAATATTTTGTGTGGTGAAGATGGAGCATAGCCAGACCATATGATTTTGTAGGGATAACTTTCTTTGGACGTGTTATTTTGAAAAGACATGATTGCTTTATTACTATGCCTGAAGTATTATTGTCTTAATGTCAAATGATAGACTATTGCTTTGAACCACTCGTGTCTTAATATTCATGCCATGATTAGATTACATGATCAAGGTTATGCTAGGTAGCATTCCACATAAAAAAATTATCTTTTTTATCATTTACCTACTCGAGGACGAGCAGGAATTAAGCTTGGGGATGCTGATACGTCCCCGTCGTATCTATAATTTTTTATTGTTCCATGCCAATATTCTACAACTTTTACATACGTTTGGCAACTTTTTATATTATTTTTGGGACTAACATATTGATCCAGTGCCCAGTGTTAGTTCCTGTTTGTTGCATGTTTTTTGTTTCGCAGAAAATCCATATCAAACGGAGTCCAAACGGGATAAAAACTAACGAAGATTTTTTTGGAATATATGTGATTCTTGGAAGAAGAATCAACGCGATAAGATGCCCGAGGGGGCCACAAGGCAGGGGCGCGCCCCAGGGGGTCACGCGTGCCCTGGGACCTTGTGGGCACCCCGTAAGGCGGATGGTGCCCTTCTTTCGCCGCAAGAAAGCGAATATCCGGATGGAGATCGTGTCCAAAATTCAGCCCTATGGGAGTTACGATCTCCGGGTATTTAAGAAACGGTGAAATGGCAGAATCAGGGAACGCAGAAACGGTGAAAGGCCATAGGGTTAGTTCTATGTTGATAGGACTATGTATTGGAGGGCAAGAGTGACAGAAGCTTCAACCTAGCATAGAAATTGATGCATACAGGATTGAAGGGGGGCCAATATATCTTAATGCTATGGTTGGGTTTTACCTTAATGAACGTTAGTAGTTGCGGATGCTTGCTAATAGTTCCAATCATAAGTGCATAGAATTCCAAGTCAGGGATGACATGCTAGCAGTGGCCTCTCCCACTTAAAACTTGCTATCGGTCTAGTAAAGTAGTCAGTTGCTTAGGGACAATTTCGCAACTCCTACCACCACTTTTCCACACTCGCTGTACTAACTTTATTGCTTCTTTACTTAAAACAGACCCTAGTTTTTATTTACGTGCTCTTTATATTCTTGCAAACCTATCCCGTTACACCTACAAAGTACTTCTAGTTTTATACTTGTTTTAGGTAAAGTGAACGTTAAGCGTGCGTAGAATTGTATCGGTGGTCGATAGAACTTGAGGAAATATTTGTTCTACCTTTAGCTCCTTGTTGGGTTCGACACTCTTATTTATCGAAAGAGGCTACAATTGATCCCCTATACTTGTGGGTTATCAGTAAACCTTGCATATTATGAGAGAAAATGCATTAGAATTACTCCAAAAAGCATTATTATGAATAAAAACATTATAAATAACAGTAGAAAAACATGATGCAAAATAGACGTATCACCTAGCAAGTGGCAAATGAAGGAAGATATGAAGTGAAACCTCATGGTTGCCGCCGAGGCCAGTGTGCTCGCCCTGCCGCTGGGTGCTACTGCCTTCGTGTTGTAACACTCCACCATATCCTGACACCGCAACGTACCACCATTATCGACTCCTATATGAGCCCCGGCGGCTGGATCTGGCCGACATTGAGGCGCACCATGGAAGACAAGGGCGATGATGTGGCGCGTCGGCCCAGATCTTGCTCCGCGTCGTGTTGGCCGGGTCGAACGGCTGAGAGGGAGGCCGGCGGCATAGGGCAGAGGAGTAAATGGGAAGAGGCGTGGAGGGGCTCGCGGTATGGTGAAAGGACATTTGTAAGGTCCTAGCTACCTCGATAGCCTTTCGGCGCTACATCGCCCGTTTCCGCCTCCGGGCTTGTATCTCGTTATTTGATACCCTGTTCTGACTTGAGACATTTGTAAGGGTCTCGGTCTAAGGCCGGGCAGTTGCCTCCTTTCTAAAAAAATGATGAAAGGATGGCAGAGGAGCCAACAAGGTCGGCGGCGGTAGGAGAATTGGGGGAGAATTGGGAGAGACGAGAAGGATTTAGGGTTCTCTTCTCTTTAATTTTCCTTGCTTCTTTCCTTTTCACCTTGGCACAGTAATAAAGGACACGTGGATTACCTCCTGCGCGCCTCTTCCCCGCATGTTAATTGGTTTGATATGTGGTGTCCCATTTTATACTCAACAGTATATCTGACAGATGAAAATGGATGGTCGCCGAATGAAGGAATGTGTTGCTTGGACCAATAGGTAGCAGAGAAGAGTAATACAATGCGGGAAGGAGGAGTATAATTTATATGTGTAAAAAACATCCAAAACTGCCAACCGTTCGATTGAGATCCAGTGGTTCTTGGAACGTTCGCCAAGATTTTGCTCCTGGCCAACGTGCTAAATATTATTATTGTTCTTCTATTATTGCCCTTGATACGTCGTTTTCACGTGCACCATGTGGATCATTACTCAAGCCAGGCTTGACCTGGCGATATAGGTAGTGGCTCGGCAAAACCGACGCGGCGACCTCATGTACTTCTGCTGTTTGCCTTTAAATAAGTTTGATTAGAGGCCATAGACCAGACTCCATAGCCCTTCAAGACTTGGAGGCATCGCCTTTCTAGCTAGAGCTAAGCTACCTTGAGGAAATGGCCGCGGCGACTGGCATGATCATGCTCGCGGCGCTGGCGATCCTCACTCGGTCCGCCCGAGGGCTCGACCGCGCCGACTTCCCGCCGGGGTTCCTCTTCGGCGTCGCGACGTCTGCTTACCAGGTTAATGGAGCTTGGCCGGCTTCGGCGTCGTCTTTCTTTGCTTGCTGCTCGATCGGTCCCAACTCCAACGCATGCACTGTGATCTCTGCTTCCAGATCGAGGGCGCGTACCTGGAGGACGGCAAGGGCCTCAGCAACTGGGATGTCTTCACCCACACACAGCGTAAGCGATCAATCATTTATCTCCTTTATTATCTTTCTCTGATCCATGTTGCCGACGTTTTCCTGCTCGGCGAAACAGGGAGATAGCTGTTCTGGCTCACAACGCCGTACGTATATAGTACTTAGATAGCTATGGCTCACCACGCCGTATGTATATAATACTCCCCCGTCTCATAATAGTGTTTTTAATACTACACCGTCTCACAATATAAAAGCGTTTTTGATAGTCAAAAACGCTTTTATATTATAGGACGAAGGGAGTAACAAGCATTTCGGTGAATCAGACCCGCCAAAGCTGGACTGGATGCCTCTACTAATTAATTTATCACGTATGGTAATCATGCGGTTGGATTACTTTACTGCTGACAAATTATCAGCCAGATACAAACATAAGCGATTTCCTGTTACATCTACCTACCTGTAGCGGATCCCGTATACCTCGTCCCGCAATATTCTGTTTACAGGATACCTCAAAACATTTTTTCACGTTTTTACTGTATAACTTTTGTTTCCTAAGAACAAATCCTGTAAAAAAATTGTGCTCCCGACAAAATTATATAAAACCCCCTAACAACGAAATCTAAATTACAATAGGGTTTTTCAATTCACAAGGCGTGCTCCGCCGGCCGAGCTCTTGCTGCTCGCAGGAAGCTCCTCCCACCGCTGCTGTTGGCACGCACCGCGTCGGAAGCGGTCGAGCTCCTGCTCGTGCCCGTGGCTGAGCTTCTGTTGGCGCCTCGCTCGCGCTAGCTAGCTTGCTAGCCGAGAGCGTTGCTGCTGCGCAGGTGGCCAGCGACGAGCGCATACGGCGGCAAGCGGCGGGTGCAGCCGCCGGCGTGCGGCTGTTCATGTGCGACGGCGGGGGTGAGATCTGGCAGGAATCGAGCTCGCAAAGCCATGGCGCCGGCTGCGAGGGAAGCGGTTCGTATGAAATTTTCCTGCCGTCAAGGATAAATGATACTGCAAAAGGAGGGCGGAATCCCATACTTATAGAGAATTTGGGCTCGCGGATGCGGGATCCCATGAAAAAATTCTGAATCTATTGGCTGGGGATACAGGATGGATCCAGTAAACCGACCGTTATTATGACGGATGGACCGGTTTGCGGGATCTGCTAGATATGCTTTGACACTAGAGTCTAGAAAAGATTAACCTTGAAACATTCAGACTTGAAAGATTTGGATGCGGGCACCGTTTTCATGGTCATGAATTGCAGGTGTCGCGGCAAACACATAAACATTGCCTTTTCCTCGGTTTCATTTTCCTCGAGTATATAACATTGAAAGAAGAGGAGCACTCACCCCTTTGCAACCATAGAACAAAATCCTATCATATACTTGAGCTTGGTCTGGAATATAATATAAACTGACGAGATACCTGGTCAGATAAAAGACAAAAATGAATATAATAAAAAAATAAAAATAAAAATAAAGAAAATTAAAGTTTTTTAAGAAATAATAGTAAATTGAGAATTTTGGCCAAACACTTTCTTTTACAAGAGGGCTTACATAATAGCCGGTGACGACTAGCTTGAATGGTGCATGCTTCGGACTTCCTCGGTTCACAACACAAGCTAGCAAGCTTTGATATTTTGGGGTTTTCAGTTAACTTACCACATATGACATGTGGTACACAAGCTAGTAAGTTGTAGTGTTATATTTTGATGAGTAGATTGCGGAACCTACACACGAGTGTTGGAGTTCATAGATACATCTTGTACGTGGAAGCTTTGATCGATCAATCCAATGGAACTTACGGTACAAGGTATGTGTATATATGCGAAGTTAGAGTTCAATTAATCTTCAGATGAGGCTGATGATCAAAGGCTTGGTCTCTGCACGAACAAAATATTCTTTTTGCTAAACTGACACATGCGTGCGTTTCAAAAATTTGATGATGTGGCATAAATGCTGGGATGGAATAGTTGCATGTTGAGATGAGGTGGACAGTTTGCATATCAAGAGAAATAGGATAGTGAGAATGAATTATTTAGGTATTATAGATGTGTAGTTTTCTAAACAAAGAAAATGACATAAAAACTAAAAGTAAATCAAAATATTTAACTTTTCTAAGGACGAGTGAATTAGTGAGATTGGTATCACCTTTAATAAGAAAAAATTGCACAAAAAATTGCGCTTTTTCACAATATGCAAGAATAAGTATATGAATATTGTATTTTTTCCAAACAAGAAGTTTTCTAAGAAGGAATGAATTAGAGTGCTTGTTATTTAACCCATTAAAGAAGAAATTAATTGAAGTAAAAACTAAAATAAAATAAAAATAATAAAGTTTCTAAGAATTTTTTTTTTGAAATAGTGGCATTGGTTTTACGAAGAAAGAAAGTACAAGTATTGAAACAGCCAAAATTTGCACACAACTTGAGCAAAAATTGTGTTTTTTTATCATATGCAAATACAAGCATATAATAGTGGAATTTTCGGGAAAAAATATTTGTAAGAAGGAGCGAATTAGTGGCATTTGTATTACCCTTAAAGAAGGTAAATAAAAAAATAGAAATTAAAACGAAAAAATATAAGTAATGAAGTTTTCAAATAAAAAATGAATTAGTGGCATTAGTATTACCCTTTAAGAAAAAAAGAAATCAAAAAATTAAAACAAATAATGACAAAGGTTACAAATAATTTACATAGAAGTTGTTTTTTATAATATGCAAGAATAAGCAAATAATATTATAATTTTGCAAAAAAAAATAGTTTTGTAAGAAAGGATGAATTAGTGTCATTCGTATTATTCTCAAGAAATAAAGAAAATAAAATAAGAACAAAACAATCAAAATAATGAAGTTTTGTAAGAAAAAAGTGAATTAGTGACATTGGTGCCCTTTCAGAAAATATGTGAAAAAAGTTGCGCACAATTTTGCACTGAAATTACACTTTTTAAATATGCAAAGAATAAGCATATAATGGTGTAATTTTCATGCTCTAGTGTAATTTACACACTTATTGTAGAGTACTTGCGCAGATACATTTCTTACCGATTTAGAGAAAAATAAAAATATATTATTTTGTTTAAAAGAAAACCAAAAGGAGAAAACACAACTAAAAAGAATTCACTGTCATAAAATTGACTTATCCAAATTTAAAGACCAGACAACTTGCATATAGCTAAAGTGTTAAAAGAAACGGCGTTGCATAGGAGTATCTTTTATTCTCTCTAGCAAGAGGATTTTGAATATTAATTGTTCACTAGATGTGTATTCTTATCAGACAGTGATGCCACAACTGCAGCAACATTCTGCGGATAATCATGCGAGTGGCTATAGAATTGTGCTTACTCATCCCCCTCCCCCCCTCCCTGTTCATCCGTATACTATATGGTCATTGCTGTCTTTTTTTCTTTTCGATAATGGATATTTTCATCAGTATATCAAGGTGATACAGCCACACGAATATCCAACCTCTAGATAATACAATGCACACATGATTGTCGTGTCAATCGACTAATACCAGGGCAATTCTCATGCATGGCTTTTTAAAGAAGAGCAGTTCACATGCACATGTGATCCTCTAATTTATTTTTAAACAATATTAAAAACTTGTTTGCCTCTGATTTTTTTTTGTTTGCTGCAGCTAGAAGAATCAAGGATGGACGGAACGGGGACATAGCGGATGATCACTACCATCGTTACATGGTAAACCAGATGATACCCAGCGTATTGCTGCGGGAATTGGTTGATGAAATTTTAGGTTGATAACATGAGAACCAAAATTTAAAACACAATTATTATATCTGAGTATGAATAGTTATAATAATATTTATTGAATATAGGTAGAATAATTAAATGAAAAACATTTTCACATGCGTTGTTGAATGTTGTGATGGGTTTTTTCTTCTCATGCATGATTGCATGTTGATGTGAGTCTTATCCCATTCATAATTGTAAGGTGAGGAGGCATGCTTACATATTGAGATAAATAAATTAGTGGGGCTGACTCTTAGCTATATACTAGATGATGCCCCGCACGTTTCTCCGAGAATCTTGCTAAAATAAATGCATAAATGGTTGCTACAAAAACATGTAAAACTAATATAAATAATATGTAATTTGTTTCTTTCTAATCTGAGGCGTTTAAAAAAAATTGAAGTTAAAAGTGTCATTGTTAACAAAAAAATGTGAAGGTCAACTATATAGATGTATTGCAATTGCCCAACACATATATTGTCAATTCAAAATCTAATGCAAAAAACACTTGTGAATAATTAACATGATGCATGTATGATGTGACCGTGTTTTATGCATAGAGTAATCCAAAAAATATAATTTGTGACTTACATGCATGACTTTATTGGCATGATTGCATGGCTAAAAATATTTGTAGTGGGTTCTACCCATTTAAATGTACTCCAGATAGCAATGCAGCAAATCACTAGTAACTGCTGTCTGATGCATGATGCGTCTTGCTGCTTGTTCACGTAATTCTGACACTGTCTTGAGCAGGAGGACGTGGAGATAATACATAGTTTGGGGGTCGACTCCTACAGGTTCTCAATCTCATGGGCGAGAATCCTACCAAGTATGAACGCCAAGAAGAATACACGACTAGCACTAATAAGGTTTTTGCGGTTTAGTGGTCACGGTTAGTTGCTTAGCTAATTAATTGTCGTTGAATCATATCATCGTAGGAGGTCAGCTTGGAGGCGTTAATTCAGCTGGAATAGCCTTCTACGACCGCCTGATCACTGCACTCCTTCAGAAAGGTATATAGTCTCTCGGTGTCTCACACGCTACATCTCTGAAATGGTACTAGTTTGGACTGCTGCCTTGGTTTCATTAATGCATTGCATATAGATTCTTTGAAAAGTCAAACTTTACAAAGTTTTATTAAATTTATAGAAAAAACTATTTATATCTAGAATATTAAACATATAAAATAAGAAACTATTCCTTATAATAAATCTAATGATACATGCTTGGCATTCTAGCTGTAAATATTTTTCTGCAAAAACTGTATCAAAGTATGTGAGGTTTGATTTTTTTAATCTATATGCACCACATTATGAAACAAAGGGAGTATAATTTGCCGAGCTGGTTTCCCTTGGTACAAAATTGCCTCATAGAGAGTAGTAATCTTCAACGAGGAGCAAACCTATAACGTACGTACGCGTGTCACTAACTGCCGAAAATGTCAAGCAGGGATAGAGCCGTTCGTGACACTGCATCACTTTGACATGCCGCAAGAACTGGAGACCCGGTACGGCAGTTGGCTGGGCGCTGGAATCAGGTAGGTCAGGTGCACATGCCATGCTTCTGGTTGCCTCAAACTAACTATATCGTTCCTGCCAGGGAGGAGTTCGCCTACTACGCAGACGTGTGCTTCAAGGCGTTCGGCGACCGGGTCAGGTTCTGGACCACGTTCAACGAGCCCAACCTGTTCGCCAAGTTCGCCTACATGCTGGGCAACTACCCTCCCGCCCGCTGCTCACCGCCGTTTGGAACCTGTAACAGTGGGAACTCTCGCCGGGAGCCCTATGTCGCGGCTCATAACATGCTGCTGTCGCATGCTGCCGCCGTCGAGAACTACAAGAAGAATTACCAGGTGAAACCAACAAACATACTCTTTCTGTAAACTAATATAAGAGCATTTACGGAGGGAGTACTCGCTTTGTCGTACTGGGTAGCCATTTCAGTGGATCTCAAAAGCAGAGGCGCCATTGCCTTAGCCGTTTCTGATGCGTGTGTACACGTTAGGCAACGCAAGGCGGATCGATCGGGATTGTGATCGCGATGAAATGGTATGAGCCGCTGACCAACTCCACCGAGGATATCTTGGCAGTAAGACGGGCGTTGTCCTTCGAGGTGAACTGGTAAGTCCCTTTTTTTCTTTCAGTAACACTGTTATGCTCCAAGAAATATGAAAGTGTTCATCCCAACTTCACCCATGTTGGTGTTGGAAATAATGTGATGGCTATCGTTAGTATAATTTTTAATCTACTCATAGACATGAATGACATAGATGGACCTACCAGAAATAATTCGGCATACAGATGGATGAAAACTAGCATGACATCTACAATGAAGTACTCCCTGGTTGCATAGATGAGAACATGGCAATCTGATGCACCAACAAAATATTCGCGTGGTGAATTTCCTTACAGCAGGGTTGCTCAGGAAAATGACAATCACTACTGGAATTTTTCTCTTTCCCGAGTGTTAGGCTCTTTGCCGAGTGCATTATGTCGGGCACTCGGCAATAATATCTTTGCCGAGTACCTAACTCGGCAAAAACGCGAAACTCGGCAAACAAGTACTTTGCCGAGTGTCGTGGACAAACCACTCGGTAAAACAACAAAACTCGGCAAACAGGGCAAAGCTGCATGATTTTGGCTGTAGAGGTTGCATACGACCTTGGATGAAGATGGTCCAAAAATCAAAGTTGTTCATTTTGATGAGACAGAAAACTTCCATGTTGATAACTTTTTCATTTAAGGCCATATTAATTACACCTTTTGGCCTGCCAAATATTAATATGGTCTCAAATGACCAAGGTGATGGCCATATTCATTGCATAGTTTATTATAATGTTCCCAAATTAGACACATAGGTGCATCTTGACATTACAAACCATGTTGCCAAATAGAGTTTCCTAATTTTTTGTATAAAACAATCAATTTTCTTTTCCTAAGTGTCAACAATGGGTGTTTTTTGTGAAGCAAGTACAAAAATCATGGTGCAAAATGGCACCACTCCAGTTATCACAATAAATAGATCATATTTTATGCACAATTCCCAAGTTTCATATATTTTCTAGTTCTCTATATGGGAGAACCACTTAGAGTTTTAAGAGATTCAACCCCTTGTGAAGAATAGTCATGTTGATCATTTTGGCCTGTTTTGGAAAAAATGAAAGAAAAAGAATAAAAGTTTAAAAAAATGCAACCTTTCGCATGGAGACCTTTATGTGTACTAGTTGCAAGGAAAAATACCAAACTTTCAATATACCAAATTTGAAAAAAAAATCTTTCACATAACAGGCTATCGTGTATGAACATTCATGAAATTCACGTCAAAGGACCAAGGTGATAGTCATATTCATTGCATAGTTTACTATAATATTCCCAAATTATACACATAGGTGCATCTTGACATTACAAACAATGTTGCCAAATAGAGTTTCCTACTTTTTGTTCAAAAAAATCAATTTCCATTTTTTAAGTGTCAAAAAATGGGTGTTTTTTGTGAAGCAAGTACAAATCTCACGGTGCAAAATGGCACCACTCCAATTATCACAGTAAGTAGACCATATTTTATGCACAATTCCCAAGTTACATGGATTTTCTAGTTTTCTAGCTACTTCAGCACATTTAAATGACTTTACATCAATTCCTTGAAAGTAATTCAAATTTGAACTGCAAGTGTGTGATAGATCTATCATAAAAATAGCAAAAAATACTTTTAGGTACCCAAATAGTCATTATATGGGAGAACCACTTAGAGTTTTGAGAGATTCAACCGCTTGTGATGAATAGTCATGCCGATCATTTTGACCCTGCTTTGGAAAACTGAAAGAAAAAGAATACAAGTTTAAAAAATGCAATCCTTCCGCATGGAGTCCTTTTATGTGTACTATTTGCGAGGAAAAATACCAAACTTTCAATATAACTAACTTAAAAAAAAATCCTTCACAAAACAGGCTATCGAGTATGAACATTCATGGCTTTCAAGTCAAAGGGCCAAGATGACAGCCATATTCATTGTACTGTTTAGTATAGTGTGCCGAAATTAGATACATTGGTGCGTCTTGACATTACAAACAATGTTGCCGAATAGAGTTTCCAATTTTTTTGTACAAAAAAGTCAATTTTCATTTTCTAAGTGTCAAAAATGGGTGTCTTTTGTGAAGCAAGTACAAAAAAACAAGGTGCAAAATGGCACCACTCCAATTATCACAGTAAAAAGACCATATTCTATGCACAATTCCAAAGTTTCATAGATTATCTAGTTTTCTAGCTACTTTCGCACATTTAAATGACTTTATGCCAGTTTTCCAAATGTAATTCAAATTTGTCACAAATGAGTTTTTTTGTGAAGGAAGTACGAAACCAAGGTGCACAATGGCACCACTCTAATTTTCAAAGAAAGTAGACCATATTTGATGGATAATAAATAAAGAAAGAAAGAAAAAAGAAAAAAGTATTTACCGAGGGTAACACTCGGTAAAGTTACTTGCATGTGATTGGTTGAAAGGCAATGTCACGGATCGATG
This sequence comes from Aegilops umbellulata, assembly GCA_032464435.1. Taxonomy (NCBI): domain Eukaryota; kingdom Viridiplantae; phylum Streptophyta; class Magnoliopsida; order Poales; family Poaceae; genus Aegilops; species Aegilops umbellulata. The sequence goes on from CP136055.1 coordinate 415,320,189, forward strand.
ACGTGGCAAACATAAAACCACACATCTTGTATCACTTTGAAGATCACAGCCACACACGTCGCTGTCACAACAAACACAAACACACTCACGTATATATGCATCTCACGCACACAGCCACACACTGCCTTATCCTCTCTCTCATCTCTCGCACTCGCACACTAAAGGCATCTCCCGCCGTTGGCCTTTCAGAAGGGGCAAAAAATCGCACCTTAGGGCCGCACCGGCGTTAAACCGCGCACTGGGGGCGTGATGCCCCTCAGTCGCGGCGCCCATGGTTAGTAAAAAAAAAATCAAAAACGACGCAAACATGACTTAAATTTAACACAAACATCGGCGAGTTCGTTCAAACTTAAACATATTTTACAAAAAAGGAAAAAACCCACCGCGGGCTACCCCCGCCATCTCCCTCGCCGCCCGTCCACGCGGTTCTACATGCCGAGGAGGCTGTAGAACCGCGTGTAGTCACCGCCGTCGTCGTCGTCGTCGCCGCCCCCGCCTACGCCTCAGCCGTCCCTGCTGCATCCCTCCCCCGGTTGGCGCGACGGGTTGAACGGTCCGGGGGCGTCGTCATCGTCGTCGCTGTCGAGGACCACGACGCCGTGCTCGTCCTCGCGCCCACGCCTGCGGGCGGCGATCTCCTCCAGGGCCCGGCATTGCCGGACCGTCTCCTCGCGGAGGTAGTCGTCCCGCGCCCACCGCAGGGCGTCCTCGTCGGAGAAGCCGCGCCGGACTATATCCTCGTACTCCGCGGGGAGGACGGGCTCCGGCTTGGGCTCGACGAGGACGAAGCGGCCGGTGGGTGGGGAGGCGTTGGCGCCGATGCGGACGCCGGAGCTACGGGTGCGCGCGCTGACCGGCGTGCCCTGGGGTTCCGGCTTGACGGGGCGGAGGCAGGGCGAGCCGCCGGACGAGGAGGAGGACCCCCCGGTCTCCATGCGCCTCGGGGTCCAGGAGCTTCCCCGACGGCGTGAGAAGGACGGGGGAGCGGGGTACTCGAGGCGCGGCGTGTTGCCGCCCTCGATGTACTCGAGGACGGCCTCCAACGTGCGCCTAGGCACGCCCCACCACAGACGACGTCCGGTGGCGTTGAGCCTGCCGGAGGGCACGACGCCGTTGGTGGCCTCGAGCTGCCAGGCGTGACGGCGGCGGAAGTAAGGCTCCCAGAGCGGGGAGTCGGGGACGTACCGTGGCCCCTCCCTCGCCTCACGCGGCAAGTTCGAGCGGATGCGTGCGATCTCTGCACGCCGCGCCGCGCCGGTGGGTATCGGGAGCACCGGCACGCCGCCGGCGCTCATCCTCCACTCCCCGGGCGCCCGCATGTCCGGCGGGACCGGGTACTCGGCTTCGAAAAGGAGGCGAGCCTCGTCCTCATGAAAATGGCGGCGGCCGAAGCCGTTCGCCGCCGCGCCGTCGCCTCGGAAGCGCTCGGCCATGGGTGCGATGAACTGAAGACGGCGAGAGGGAGGAGAGAGGGAACGACGGCGGCGAGAGAACGTGAGATCACCGAGCTCGCTGGGGCGCGTCTTATATAGACCGAGGCGCTGCTTGTACGCGTGCCCGCCGTGTGTACGCGTGGCGGGGCGAGGGACGCGTCATCAGCCTTCACTGCGCCGCCCGTGAGGCATCAATGGCGCAGGCTGACCGGCGCGGCAGCGCGGCAGCTTTGGCATTGATTCGCCGCGGGAAACGAGGCGATGAGGACGACGAAGGGCCGAGAAGAGAGCCGTGTCGCTGACGCGGCGGGCCCGCAGCTTTTTCGCGCCCAAAAAGTTTGCCCGGCGCCCCCGGGCGACCCGCAGCGCGCCGGGTTCGGCCTGGGTCCGCCGGCGCTGTTTTGGGCCTAGGCCGGCGAAAATCGGGCTCATGAGGACACGATTGGGCTGATTTTTCGGCGCCGGCGCAAAAAAAATGCCTGATGAAGCCTTCCCGGGGGCGGCTGGAGATGCCCTAACACACACGCGTCCATGGAGGGCTCGAAGCACGCCGGCGTAGGACTTGAGCAGCCGCAGAACGCAGTGGCGGACTCCGCCAGGGCCACCACCTCGAGGCACGGCTCGAGGTTCACATGCGCGCCATCCGGACTTGGTTCGCCCGCATGCCGATGCCGAACTACTCCGCCAAGGCCGCCACCTTGAGGCCGTCGTCCCGGCCACTCCGACCAAGCCCATGCGTGAGCACGACGAGAGAGTCGACGACCCCGCGAGCTCCGACGCAGGGAGGCTGAAGGACGCACGTACGCGCGAGCAGCAGTATGCGCCGGCGGTGAACACAAGCAGCCGCACGCGGTGACAGCGGCGAGCAGAGCACAAGCAGCAGCCGTACGTGGAGCTAGCTAGCTCAAGCACAAGCAGCAGCAACACGTAGAGCTAGGTAGCGAGCCAGCGAGCAGTATCCATCGTCAGTACCGAGTGCGACGACCTCCGGCCGGCGGCAGCAGCAGCACCCTGTCATCGTTTTTTTTAATTCAGCTCAGTAGTTTTACCAAGTGCATCCACTCGGCAATGCCTTGTCGGTTTGCCGAGTACCTGCTGCGCCATCTCCGTTTGTTGCCCGTCAAATCACTTTATTTTACCGAGTGGTATTGTTTAGCTCTCGGCAAACTCTTTATCAAGTACTCGTGTCCTGGCTCGCAGCAAATTCCTGTTTGCTGAAGAGGTGTACGCCAGGTGGCCCTTTGCCAAGTGCAACTCTCGACAAAGGCTTTGCCGATGGTTATTGGTTCTTTGCCGCGTGTCTGTGGTGTAGGGCATATAAGCCTCGGCTAGGTTGCGGACACGGCGAGTGCGTGTGTGCGCGTGGTGGCCGTGTCGGGCTCGAACCAGGTGTGCGTGCGTGCATGCATATATGTGTGTGTACGTGAGTCAGTGCGTGTGTGCACGGGGTGGCCACGGGAGTTGGTTAGCGAGGATCCAGGGGAGGACCGTGTCGGGCACGCGAGACGGCCGTGGAGATCGTAGGCAGGCACGGTGCGCGGGCGCGAGCCGAAGCGCACGGGGCGCGGGGGGAGTGGCGTGTAGGCGAGGCCTGGCATGTCAGAGCTCGCAGGTATAAGACCCACTCCATGCCTGTGTAATCGCTGAGGAGGACGAGTTCGTGCTCGTGGTGAATAACAGAAAGTCCCGTACGTGCGCGGGGGGGGGGGGGGGCGGGGGGGGGGGCGTTTGTGCGCCGGCAGTCCTTCTGTGTTCTCCCTCCTCCACTCCGGTCATGTTTCCGGTGATCGCCGTGCTCCGGTGGTTCGGTTTTGGCAACAACATTTGGTATCAGAGCCTCGCGGCTCGGGCAGTGGCGCGGCGAGTCCATGATGAGCACGGAGACGTGCACGGCTGTGGCTCGCTGTGACGCCGTTCGTGCGGTGGATGCAGAGACGCGGCGACAACACGCAGCAGCGCGGCGGCATGGAGGCGCGGCGCTGCGGGTGAGGCCGAAGCGGTGCGTGGCGAATGAGGCGCGGCGGCGAGTCGGTCGCGGCTGGTGCGTGTATGGGCGCGCACCGGACGCGTCGGGCGCGCCGGGATCGCGGGTACGGACCACGTCGAGGCGCTGGACCTGGTGCGCAGATCGCGTACGTGCGCGGCGGGAGCGCGGGCCAGGAGCGCGGGGACGTGGGGTGTGGCATGCAGACGTGGCGCGGCGGCGCATGGAGCTGTGGGCTTCGGCAGCGGCAGCGGGCGATGGCGGCTACGACGACGACGGCGCGGCAGGCGCTGCTGGAGGACGTCGACGTCAGGGACTACAATCTCCTCTGAGCCTCGGCTTAGGGGGAGAAATGTAGGGCATATAAGCCTCGGCTAGGCTGCGGACACGGCGAGCGCGTGTGTGCGCGTGGTGGCCGTGTCGGGCTCGAACCAGGTGTGCGTGCGTGCGTATGTGTGTGTACGTGAGCCAGTGCGTGTGTGCACGGGGTGCCCACGGGAGTTGGTTAGCGAGGATCCAGGGAAGGACCGCGTCGGGCGCGCGAGATAGCCGTGGAGATTGTGGGCAGGCACGGTGCGCGCGAGCCGGAGCGCGCGGGGCGCGGGGGGAGTGGCGTGTAGGCGAGGCCTGGCATGTCAGAGCTCGCGGGTATAAGACCCACTCCATGCTTGTGTAATCGCTGAGGAGGACGAGTTCGTGCTCGTGGTGAATAACAGAAAGTCCCGTACGTGCGGGGATGGGGGGTGGGGCGTTTGTGCGCCGGCAATTCTTCTGTGTTCTCCCTCCTCCACTCCGATCTTGTCTCTGGTGATCGCCGTGCTCCGGTGGTTCGGTTTTGGCAACAACACGTGGCACCCGGCGTATAGGTCAATTCCAGTAGTAAATGGGGAGTCGAGTAAGTCGTGGATGAAGATAAAGTAGTGGACGTAGATGAAGTCGAGGAAGAAGGTCAAAACAGTCGTCCTAGCACTTCCAAGAAACATTAGCACCTGGCTACCTGCGTAGATTGCTAGTCTCCATGGTTCGTCCGGAGACTACTGGTGTACCGTCGCCCCACCAGGCCACCACACGACAAGAAGAGGATCGATGGTGGTGAGCGCATCAGAAGGATGCTGTTTGGAGTAATGACTAGAGAGAGAGAGGCGTCTCGCTCTTATAGGGTCATACCGATAACTCCTAGGCAAAACGAACGTCAATATAGATGCCCGAAACCAGCAGTGACACATCTTCACTACCCACGACCCACTAACCACATGATTACATGCATAATTAACCGCAGTACGTGTGTTAGACCATTGTCGGTGGATACGGTAAAGACCGAACTGACAAAAAAAACTGCAAATCCATACACTTAGGCTGCGTTTGGCAGCAAAGTTTTTTCAAAGTTTTTTGAGAATACTGCGGTTTCTGAAAAAAACCATGGTTTTGAATACTTTGATGTGTTTGGCATAAAAGAACGAAGTTTTGTAAACCACGGTATGCCAGAAACCATGGTATTTTTTGCGGTTTCTGGAAAATAGGTCCCGACCTTTTTTTCTAAAACAGAACGGAGAGAAATCGTCGGGAGATCGCAGTTGTCATTGCCGTTGCCGTCTACCTCGAGATAAGAATACCAGCTGCGATCCGATCCTATTTTCCCTCATTCTGTTATATGGTAAACTCCTGTTTCTAGCCAAACCCATCCTATTTAGGGTGTGTTTGTTTGGGCTCTTTTCATCGGCTCCTACAGCTTCTAGCCAAAAAAAGCTGGAGCCCAAACAAACGGGCTGTTTCAGCGCTGGCTGCAAGTATGGCTTTTGTGGAGCGCTCCTAAACTATCGACCAGAAGCCGCAGCTGAAAATTCGAGCTTTTGCTTCTCGCAGCCAGCTCCAAACTGGCCGATGACCGGTTTACCCTCCCACCAAAGTACATACTACGGCAGAAATGCCCTTACCGGTTCGACCCAACCCTCCTCTCTCTCTCTCAGCTCGGTGCTCCTGAACATCCCGCCGCCGCTGAGCCCCCCGACACCCTCCGTCGGATGCGGCCAGGTGCTCGTCTTGCACCTCACCCTGGAACCCAGCGAATGGATGCCGCCGCCTGAGATCCAACGCAGCAGCCGCCGCCGCCCCGAGATCCATCACCAACGCCGAGTGTGCTATTTCTGTTTCTGTAAGCAAGAGAGGACATACATTTAATTATTTGGAGAGCAGAGTTTTTCTTCTTGAGAGGAAAGAACGTAGCTATGTGTATTTGTACATGTAAAAAAGAAAGATTCTGAATCTGATGAACGATCTTAATTACATATACGTTTAATATGTCAAATTCATTCAAACACATTGTCTATATCAATAAGCTAGTGTAATTTCATTTCAAATGCCAATAAAAAAAATTCCATTCAAATATGAGGGCCATCTGCACAAAAAAACGCTCTTAATTGGGTCATTTACAGTTAAATCAACACTTAAAACCAGTCTACGAAACAACAGAGGGCATTTTAGTCAGTTCTGCATGTTTCAGCACCAGCCGCAGCTACTATAGCACAACTACCAAACGGTTGCTCTTCATCTCCAACCTTCCAGCCACAGCTAGCAGCTACAGCCGCTCCTTCCAGCCACAGCTAGCAGCTACAGCCGCTCCTTCAAGCTGGAGCCGGTGCAGCTGCAGCCGAAGAAGCTGAAACCCAAACAAACACACCCTTATGAGTAGTAGGTCTCTTAGGTTCTTCCAGCCGGCATCCCGTCCAAGTCCCGTCTCTTCTCTGCAGCGCCATGAGCCAATCAAGTGGGATTATTTGAAACTTTCAATACCAGCAGCCCATGCATGTAGGTGTATCAGGGGTAGTCTACATATCCTAGCATCTAGGTCCGGCGGATGTGTGCGTGGCAGCTGCATGCAGCCGGCCGCCGTTTGCAGCCGCTAATTACTCTCAGTCAATCAATCATCCACGCTAAAATACTTGGTCAAAACTTTGGTAAAACAGCACCAACCAAACACATGTAAAACTGAGAAAAACATTGTTTTTAAAAGATTGTAGTATTCAATGCCCACCCAGGAGAATACTCTGGTTTTCAATTACCATATTTTTTAAAATACTTTGCTGCCAAACTATCATAGTTCTTTCTTGTCCTCTTATCCAAAAGGACCATGTGAGATGCCCTTATATGTTGGTCCAATCTTTCTCCCTAGGTCGTATGAGACAAAAATCCGCATACCTTCCACACTCCTTTGACATCTACCAATTTCTGAATTATGTTTGGGCTCAATCCACTCTGATTCAGAGGCCAAAGGGCCCATAAATTCGAACAATTAGTGCTATGATTTTTGTAACATTTCTTTTTCTTTTTTAGGTTTTTGGATCCGATATTCTTTGGTGACTATCCCAGAGAAATGTGTGAGATGTTATCATCAAACTTACCAAAGTTTACCTCAGAAGAGAAGAGGCTACTACGGAAGAACAACGCAGATTTTATCGGGCTAAATCATTACACATCGATTTACGCCAAGGATTGCATCTCTTCTCCATGCGACCTTGAGACTTATGAGGGAAATGCGCTGGTGCAAGCTGTAGGTGAAAGAGACGGCGTGACAATTGGAAAACCAGTAAGAACTGCTTCCACCTATTAATATCTTATACACTCTTCATCTCTCTGTGACATGTTTGTATATATGGTGATCAACCTGGCAGACTGCAATTCATGGTTACTATGATGTTCCGGAAGGTATGGAGCTAATCGTCAAGTATGTCAATCAGAGATACAAGAACACACCTGTCTATGTTACCGAAAATGGTGAGTAGCTAGGGCATCCGGAATTAACAATGCAGTCAGTAAACTCACAGGAAGGTCGAGAAGTTTCTAGTGCCTCCTAATTTGCCTCCGTATGTTCTTAACGATCATTGTGTTTTTTATGCTTGATTTCAGGCTACTCGCAGTTTAGTGACAATAGTATGGAGGACTTGATCAATGACGTTGGAAGAGTAAACTACCTTCAGGGCTATCTCACAAGCATCTCTTCAGCAATCAGGTGACGTGCAACCATCTGCGATCTGCATCATGCGCAAACACATTGCGTTCTACATCATTTACCAATGTCACCATAAATATAGTTCTTAGGAAGGTTTATGGTTTATTGAAATAATATGAATATATGATATCTACCAATATCCTGATAATGAAGAAAGCCCGTTTCAAGAAGTATCCTTGACACCGCTAAAAAAACAAGTATCCTTGACGGGCATGTTACTTTTTTATTTTACATGGGCATGTTACTTTTTTATTTTACACGGACACGTCTGCAACTCTGCATTCTAAAATGTGTTAATTCTTTTTCTGACACATTTGGCATTGTTACAGGAGAGGAGCAAACGTGAGTGGCTACTTCGTGTGGAGTCTCATGGACAACTTCGAGTGGCGTTTCGGTTTCACCGTGAGGTTTGGGTTGTATCATGTGGATTTTGAAACGCGGGAGAGGACTCCAAAGATGTCGGGGAAGTGGTACCGTGACTTCCTCACGGGGTCTAGGCCGGTCGACCAAGCCCACACCCTGAGAGAAGATTCATGATACTTGCAATCATTATTGTCACATCTAGTTACCGATAAAAAGAAACTATCGGATCCAAGGATAATCGGCTACATATTGTTCCAACACTTCTCTATAGTGTCTTATCCTGGAAATGTGTATTTAGGGTGATTTTTTTTCTTTCGAAAAGGGTATGGCCCCAGCCTTTGCATAATAACAATGCACGCGGCCAGTAAATTTAGGGTGATGTAAAGGTATTATCGTTGGAGAAATGGCTCGTACATGTGGCGTACCGGCTTTGTGGGTTCACATAGCATGCATTATCTTTCTTCAATACTTTTGAATCGTGTACACTAGATCATTGATGGCGCGCGTTACCGCGCCCGCCCGTTGCTCCAATAAATAAAAGGAACCTCTGTAAATATGTTGACATGAAACTGGAAGTTGAAAACTAACCAGATTGCTTGGTATCTATGGAGATCAACGGACTAAATCTTTTGAATTAACAAATTATAGCACTGTTACTTATTTTTAGGAGGATAATACAAGAAACATACAATATTGTAAGGTATGTCTGCAGCTGTGAGATCAGTCCAAGATCATAGTGGTGTTCTAACCTGCTAGGAGTTTTCGCATTTAGCTGCACCATGGATCATGCTACTACGTGAGAAGGCAGCTCTAGGGGCGATGCAATGTCAACGTAGAATGATGTCACATAATTGTGGAAGCTTAAACACATACCTCACATTATGCAATCTTGGTTTCTGTTATAAATTGCCCTCGGTTGGTTGTTGTGGCTGCTCGCTTTTCCTTGCCCATCATTAGCCGCAACTCGTGAGTCGTGATTTGGTGATGTTCAAAGAAATGGTACATCTCCATTAGAGTTATTAGGTAGTTACAGCCAAAAGCAAAGTCAACAGATATGTGCACATCTACCTGCTGCTATTGTATCCACGGTGACTCGCTGTACCGCCACCAGCAACCGACCGACGTGGCATGCTCGACGTTCGCGCCCAGAGCCAACACGACGTGCGTGTACCTTCTGGACGGGTGCTCGAGAGAGATAGGATCCGGCGGTAGCGCGCCCGAGGACTTCCAGATCCGTCCTCGAGAGAAACCCTGGACCGGCATACAGCAGCGAGACAGGGAGCCAACATCGGGAGGTAGCAGAGTATAGGTAGTGGAGAGAGGGAGCGATCGAGGAAGAGAGGATTCACCACCGCCTGTGCGGAGCGAGCGAGAGGAGGGGAGGGGCGACGCTGCTTGAGGTTCCTTGCGGCGGCGCTGTCGGGAGGGCTGTTTCGCTCGGGTCCTCTGGAAGACGATACAGACAACGTGCGAGGGCGGAGCGAGGCTAAAACAAATGGGCTTTGAGTGATAGAGGGCCCACTCAACCACATGCCTCGGTTTTTTCTTCCAGAGTAGCAGCCCTCTAGGACGAAAGGCCCAGTCCGCGACCAGAAGTAAATCGACGGCCAGGAATCGTTAAAACACACGATCTGACGGCTAAAATTGATGATGGCGTGAGAGTGCTGGGATTAGGCTCGGTTATACTGTCCTAAACTAGATCATGCCGGCGTGCGTTGCCGCACCCATCTATTTTTACAATAGAATGGTAGGAACTCTTGTAAATATAATGATAGTTTGACACATGAAAAAAACTGAAATTTCCATAAGTTGTGCCTACATTGATAAGTTATACTAAAACTTTAATAGGTTTCCCACAAAATGGTGTGGCAGTAAGGATGTGTGGGTGTTTATTGGCATGTGCACATTCATCCTGATGAACCGCAAGTACGTTAGGAATATATATGTGAGAATGCATGAATGGGCTACAGTTCATGAAAATCCCATGATACGAGATTGCAAAAATCAACACTCATAATTCATAAAAAGAAAGGAGATCATCTAGTATTCAAACTGAGTGCTGCCAAAGCAGCACGCACAACAGGTCATGTGATGGTACTTGAAGGTTTGGAAATGCGAGAAGGATTTGCCTGCTACACAGACTTCGAGAATCATCAGAAATATATTGTGGGAGAAGCACAAGGAGTTGCTAAGAAGCACATTCATATCTCTAAGTGATATCCTAGAGTTTCCTTCCACGAACATAATCGTTCATTCCATGAAAGCTAACCACTTATGCACTATCTTTAGCACAAAAATGAAACCTAAGGTTCTTGTTTGCAAGTCAAAACAAAAACAAATGAAAGTTAGCCCCTTCAGGTGTAACACGTTGTTTAGAAGAAATTTTCAAGCACGACCACCGGATCACAGAAAATATTTGTTCTTCTGTATACAACTTCAGAATATAAGTGATATCGCATACATTGCCATAAATAAAAAGAAGGCACCCTAATCTTTCTATTGCAATGCAGGTTCTTTGCCTTCCCTACGTATAGGAGGTCACATGCTTCATCAGCTAGGCCTTAATTTTGATCACCTAATCTTCCAATTGGTTGGCTTATTTCTATCTAACTTTGTCCAATTTTAAATGCTCCATTTCTCAATTTATTAAAAGGCTTGTAATGCATATGCTTGGTTGATCAAAGTAATCACGCGCCCTCGGCTTGATCAAATGCATGCTTGCTAAAAATAATAATTTTATTTGCTCCTAATAACTTATTACCCCATAGCCAATTATATTTTGGAACCTGACGGGTGCCAGCGACTTCCACAATCAGATTCTGCCACACTAATCTGAAATTGAGAATCGACTTATAGAACATTATGAATGGGAGCTTTAATCCTAAAGCATTTATTAAGGCCATACGTGTGTACCTAAACTGTTGTTTCGTTTTCTGTTTAGTGGTAATTGATGTTTTTGTAAGGCCATGTACGCTCCTGAGAGCAAACACACCCCTATGTTATAGATAGTTTCTTCTTGAAAGATAAATGAGTCTTGAGATGTACGGTAGCAGGTATGTTTTCTTTCTTGGATTCGTAATTTTGTTTACTTGACTGAATCTATCAAACAAAGTGATGAATGTGCTCTTTTCTGAATAGTATGCTCTCTGATGGTGCTATGGCTGCCACTTTGGAACCTTCGGTTACCCAGAATACTAAACAAAACTCTGAATTGCCATCTCCCGATACACATTGTGAGGCTTATTTATTTTTCACATTTTCCCTGTCAAAACGATAGCACCTTCTGCTCTTGCATAGAATTTAATAACTCTTCAAATGATGGAACATTTACTCCACCATCTCAACTATGCAATACTTTTATGACTGGGCCACACAGCACCAAGCCCTTCGAACACTTAATTTTTTAGTCGACTTCTTATCTCATGATTTTCTGCTCTATAAAACAATATGTTCTCAAAAGAAAAAATAAACTCAGTAGTACAGTTTTCTGCTCTATAAAACAATATGTTCTCAAAAGAAACAATAAACTCAGTAGTACAGTTTTATTCAGCTACTATTTCTTCAGTCAGCACACCGAGAGTTCACCACAAATATAACCAACACACACACTTGGTCTTCCTTTCATATGAAACTAACATGGCAGCACTGCCACATTTACACTCGGACAACTTGTGAGTATAAAGAGCAATATGAAAAAAAAATCATGAAGCTAGAGAAGCTGCATTCATTTGTGAGTACTGCCACATGTGAGATGGGGCATAAATTTAGGTAACTGAGGCAAAAGAGCACACTGATACTAACCTGTCCGTTGGCCACTGGATACCGTCAGATTCAAGTGAAAAAGAGTAAGAAACCCAACAGTCCGTCCTTGTACACAACCTGCATTTTTTGTAGACACAAAGAACAACATCAATAAAGAAAACAAATAACAAAGATGGAGGAAGAATTGCATGAAGAGGAGATGCAGGAGGGAGGGACAATTGGAACGAATTGGAAATCTACGAATCACCCATCGTTGTTGTAGAGTGATTTGGCGAAGTGAGGAGAGTGGGGAAGGAGCAGCGGCAAGGTTGGGATTATATAGGTGTGCATGAATTGAATATAAATTATAAATCACCAATTGTAACTGACGTGTAATAATCGGCATCTGGTGCATCGACTGTTAGTAATGGTTGATTAAACTGTCAATCAATCAGCATTGGATTGGCGATAGAACTTACGCGTGCCTGTTTGCCGCTACAGACCATCCTGCCACGCCGTGCAACCGAACGGACCGAGGAAATCGAGGCGGCTCTGTTCCCCGTCGCCCGGCGAGGCACTACCCGAACCAGCGCGGTCGGCGTGGCTCCTTTGCTCCGGCCCTGCATCGGTCATTGACCCAGGCCAAGTCGCCTCTGGAGAGAGCCTCCATGCGAAGGGGTGGGAGGCGTGCGAATTTGCTTTTTTTTTTAGACGTGGCGTGCGAATTTGCTGATCGAGACAATTTTTATTTAGGAAAGACACGTACAGGCCTGTAAGGTAGGGTGCAAAGGCCCATTAAGCCAAAGTTTATCACATACGCGACAAAATGCAACCAGAGCAGCGGCCCATGAAGGCTCGCGCTCATTAACAGCAAACTAAACCTGGCCAGGGGTGATTGAGAGCAAATCTAACGGCCAGAAATGCTTTAAACTGATGATCCAACGGCTCAAAACGCTAATGATCCGAGAGGGCAGGAAAAGTGCTCAGTTTTAATGTCTTTAAATATGATCTCATGATACGCACACTTGTGGAAAGAAATTATCAACAGAATCATTGCCTTTGCTCATTTATGGATAGAAGAAGCAGAGCATGTCAAGGCTTTGCCTCCCTGTACGATAATATGACTACATTTTTGGACATTCTTTTAGCACAATGGTATGAATAACACATTAACATATAATCTAAGCAATCAAGTGGCCTAAAAAGATGAAAGGATAAGGTATTACCTGTCCAGAGATTATCAGTTGACGGAACTAAAAAAATGCTAGTACCCCAGCTCCAAGATCTGCACAAATCTGCACAAATCAGTCGACTACAGACAATATAAACATCACCTAATGAATGTACAATGTTTTGAATGAAAGGATAGCATGACAAAGTAATTACTTGGTGGAAGAATCATACATTAATTGAAAAGAAATAGAGGAAAACCTAGACGAGCATCGTGTTGCAGCAGGTTCTTCTGCCACGGAGTGGAAAGGTGGAGAGACGATTGTTAGGGGAGGCAACATATATATGCACGGACCTGTACCGCAAGGCAGTGGAAAGGATGTGCACAACACCTGCCATGAATTGAGCACAGAAACTGAAGAATGATTGCCTCCTTGAAATCTCGGTGGAGCAGTTTCGCTCAGACGAAGCGACGGCTGGATTGATTGTCCGCGTCAGCTGGATCGTGAGAACATCGCGTCGCCCCATCATCGCGGCGGCTAGATCGATCCCTTCCTCTGTAATGCATCGATCCCCTTCTTTCTCTGGCAGCGACCGATTGACAGGATCCGCCCGCACCACCGGCCGATCCAATCGATCTAATCGCGACCTGAACCCCTCGGGCGGGCGAATAGCATCCAGCGCCTCCCGCACCTCCGTCGGATATTTTCCTTTTTGATGAGTGGTAAATCGGGACAGGATATGCATCGGAACAGGAAGGACACGCTTTAGCGAGCTGCAGCATGGGCCACCCTTGACCGAAGCGCAGTTGGCTGGAATGGGTTGTCCTACGGCCCAGTTCACCAGAGAGCTCCGTTTAGGCCTATGGAGCAGCAGCCCAAAGGACAGCTGGGCCAGTTTCGGGGGAGATGACGTACACGGGAGACCAGACGGCCAAAAACGTTCAGATCATGAAAACGAACTGCTAGACATCTAAATTGCTGAGAGGGCTCGCTTTAGATTCGGTTATAGTGTCCTTAATATGATCTCATGATACGCACACTTGTGTGCATTCGAGAAAATGTACTGATGATCTCTAATAAATGGAATCAGGGTTCCAATCAGCACATGGAATCAGTGTTCCGGTCAGCATGTGAAGACGCCGATGTTAATATTTTCGAAGTACTGTAGATCAGAGTTAACAGCTTTGTACCCGCGAAAAAAAAAGAGTTAACAACTTTGTACCACGGCGCTACTGTATTGTTTCTACCGAATCATTGTCAAGACCGGAGATTCTTTGATAGCGCGGGCAACTACAGGGGAAACCCTAGATCTCCTTGGGATCGAGCGATGGCGGCGCTTTTGCGTCGTAGTCCCTCTTTAGGGCATTGTTTTGGAGTTTGCTCCAGTTGAAGGGACCAGCGACGTCGGCGGCGCACGTCTGGTGGAGCAACTGCCGACGAAAATCGCGTCGACTACGGTCATGGCGGACGATGGCGGCGTCTTAGATGTCGTTTCCTTGTCGAGGCATCGTCGTTGCAGTCTGCGTCATCAGGCTCGGGATGCTCCGGGGGAAACCCTAGATCTCGGTCTTCCGGATCGGACGATGATGACGTTTTATCGCTTTCCCTCCTGGGGGTATCGTTTTGGAGTAAGTGTTGGCTGGGGAGATGGTGGAGCGGTGCTTCATCTCACACATCGATGACGGCGGATATCGGCGGCATGGCGCTGAGGAGGCTCGGTGTCCGATGCACGGAGATGGACTCGCGCAGGAGGAGGTTGCTGTCTGGTATCATGATGACGTCGATGGTAGAGTGGCCAGACAAGGTAGAAGCCTTAATATGATCTGAAGACGGACCTGTGAAAGATGACGGCGACAACACACGAGTGCGTCTGACCGGATTGTGCCCCAGACCCGGTATGTGGCTCGGCTGGGGCTTCCGAATATGTTGTGACCCAGCTAGCACCCCTTCATTATTTTGGGTAGGAGTAGCGGCATGTGTTGCCAAAATGATGGATTCAAGCACATTGTTGTAATACTTTGTAAGGTCCTTGAGAATAATCAATAAAGTGACCATATGCATCTCCCAGATGCAGAGGCCGGGGTTATCCTCCTTTTCTAAAAAAAATCTAATGCGTAGAAGACTAGTCATAGAAATTATACGTGAAGACCAAATTCACACGTGGACACACTGTCATATATATAGGCTGGTCCATGGGTGCCGTATACTCTCGAAAAGCCCAGATCATTGGACAGTGATCTCAGATGGAATCAAAAATCAACTAAAATGGGTATTCAATGTTCCCACACAAGTCTAAAGGAGTTGGGTGATGATAATGCAGTCAAATAGAAAAGTGGCTTCACTCTTCGAAAATTCGCTGGCGTGCACGAGCTCGCGTGCACACGGTATCGCGAGGCGTTCAAGAGCGTTGGGATTTGAAGCGCGTGTGGTATTTCAGGCGTAGATGCAGGGCGAGATGAAATGAGAGGATCAGCTGGGGCGACTGCCGGCGGCGAGCCCGTGGGTGTGTCGCCAGGGACGGTCGGCGGTCCGCGTCGGGTGGGGGGTCGGTTCTGGGCCCTTGCCGGCGCCGACGACGACGATCCGGATGGGGAGGCGGACGCAGCGCCGCCCTCGCCATCGTCTCCTATGCCTTCGGACCGGATCGGAGACTTATTCCATGCGGGATACTCGGAAGTGGATGTGGCGATGAATATCGATGCCATGCTGCCTATTGACGACCCGGCCAGGATTGGATTGCAGCACGGAGAGTTGGAGGAGATGGTTCGTCGCGTGGTTCATCGACGGACGGCGGCGACGGCGGTTAGGCCGTGGAAAGGCCCTATCCCCAAGGTCAGTCTTCCAAATCTCACCGTTTTCGATTTAATTCGGCCGGAATCGTGGACTGTTGTTAAGAAGAAGAAAGTGAGGAAGGCGGCGGCGGCGGCGGCGCCTGCGCCGGCGACAACCGACGAGATCCGTGCCGCCAGGTTACGTCGGCTGAACTCGCTCGTGGGCCTTGGTGGCCCGGAGCGGGGTTCGAGTTCTTTGGGCCGTTTCGCTGTTGGGTATGTGGCCCATAGTGCGGCGGCGCCGCCTGGGCTGGTTCCTGGGTATGTGGCCCAGTCTAACTTAGCCTCATCTAGTGCGAGCGATTACGTAGACGTGAACCCCTGCATGCGGGAGCGAGATCACGAGGACTCGTGCGTCTTGCAGCCGTCGCTGTGCCCTAGCTATCGTCGGAGGCGAGGCACGCCGGGGTTCCGTTCCTGTGGTCCGGGGAAAGCAACGCGAATCCCTCCTCTCGGGTCTATGGCTGGTCGCGGGACTGCGCCGCCGCCCGCCAAGAAGCCGGCCTCTGTGGGTGGGGGCCGGGGAGGAGTCCCTCCGCTCTCGGGTGGGGCGGCGCCGCCGCCGTGTGTCGGTGCTGGTCGCGGGGCCCTGGGTCCGCCTGGCCAGAGGCCACTGGCGGCCGGTGTTGGGCCCCCGGGCTCTCAAGGACGCGGTGTCGGCAATGCTGCCGCTCGGCCGCCGGGGCGGGTCTACGTGCAGGCTGCGGCCGGGAGGGGCGGGCTCCGGCCTCCGGCGCCGGCTTCGGCGCCCATTGCCCCGTCGGCTGCAGGTCGCGGGGGGCCTCGGCCTCCAGGGCCGGGAGTGACAGCGGTGGTGGCTGATGGTGGCGATATGTTGACGGGCGGTCAGCCTCGTGCCGCGCCCCCACCTCACCATGTTACGAGACCTCCTCAGAGCCGGTCGGGGCCATCGCAGTCCAGGCAAAACTATAATGCGTCGCGTGACCCGCCCCGAGGACAATGGGGGGACGACGGATATAATGCATATGGTGATGGACAACATCGTGGTTCCTCTTCCACTGGAGGAGGTCGTGGATATGCCTGGCAGAGTGACGGGTCAACCGAGAGACCGTTTCTAGGCCCTCCAGGTGGTTTCGTCGAAGGGGCATCAGGACCGGACCATCGCCAGAGAGGTGGATATCGTGGACACCGGGGAGGTCGGGGTGGTGGCCGTGGGAGGTTTCGCCGACAACCTCCACCTCCGCCAGTCGTTGACCGCACGGTGGCTGCCGAGGAGACCGGGCACACCGACCTCCCTCCTCAGGCGATGGAGGTGGTGACGGCATTGGCGAATGCCGAGGTTTCGGGGACTGAGATTGCAGCTGAGGCGACCGAGAGGACTGATACTGAGAGGGCGGCCAAGTGGGCGCGTAAGAAGGAAAAGATGCTTTGCTACCGTTGTGGAGAGAAGGGCCACTTTATTGCTGAGTGCGTTGCGGAGCTATGTGATTCATGCGGTAAGCCAGCACATGCCTCGGAAGAGTGTCCGTTGTTGCGTGACCAGGCCCCGGCGCTGACCATGTATGGAGTTTATTGCGCTGAGTTGATGTTTTTTGAGTCTCCGGCCGCGAGGGATATTCCGGAGGAATCACCATGCTTGACCACTGGGGTGGTGAAAGTGACCCAGGGTGAGGTAACTGAGGATCAGATTGTGAGGAGGCTTCAGGAGCTGGCACCGGAAGATTTCCATTGGGACCTGATTAGTCTCGAGGCTAATGTTTTTAAGGTCGATTTCCCGTCGGTGGAGGATTTGCAGAAGATACTGAGCTTTGGCTTATGTAGAGTCCCTGGTACCAAGTGTATTTTGGAGTTTCATGAGTGGAACAAGGAGGAGCCTAAAGGCAAGCCACTCACACAGGTTTGGTTGAGGTTTTCGGGGGCTCCCTCTAAGCCTTTGAAGGATCCTCGAGTTGTGGCCAGTATGGGTATCATGGTGGGGAAAACGGAAAAAGTGGATATGGCCTTCACCCGTGCTCATGGAGTGGCTCGGCTGCTAGTGAGTGTGCTGGATATTGAGTTTGTTCCTGATGTGGTTAACTGGACCTATAGGGGGGAGGTTTTTCCGCTCGAGATCGAGTTTGAGGACGCTGATTTGTTTGCGGCGGCGGTTAATGGGAATGATGTACACATGGACGAGGATAGCGACGGTGCGGGAGCCAAGGGGGCACCCACTGACGACGCTACGCGAGAGAGGCCTAATAGTTCTGGTCCTACTGCTCAAGGGCCTGCGGATGGGAGTGGGGTTGAGCCGGCACCATCTCCATCTGTGCCTATGACTTCGCTGCACTTTGGGACCTTCGAGCCAGCCTCTGCTCCTGCCAGACTTTGGAGTGACCGTGTGGATTCTGATGCTGCGTTTGAACGGTCGTTACCTACGTTGGAGTTCGTGGGTGATGATAGTTCCTTGGATGAGCGTTTGGTGTCGGCTTCGGCGGCGAGGACGATGGCTGGTGCTGTGGAGGCGGAGCCTGTGGTTGTCTCCCGTGCTTCACCGGTTCCTGCTTCTCCAGGCCGTGGTTCTCCTTTGCTGGCGGCTGAGTGTGAGATGGGGTGTGGAGGAGGGGGGTCGGGGCGGGTGGCCTCACCGTCCTTCCTCCATAGCCAGATGCTGGTGGAGTCGGCCCCGGGCGGGGCGGATCGTGCTGAGCGGGGGAGCCCGAGGCAGGAGGCCCCGGCGCCTTCCCTTCTGGTTGGGGCAACATCGCCCTTGACTCCTTCGGCGCTTGGGGGAGGGGGGTTGGGGCAGGAGGCCCTGGCCCCGGCCTCCTCGCCGGCGGTCAGGAGGACTGCTGTACTTGCTTCGCCGGCGCTCACGGGTGAGGAGGGAGGACGGCCCGGGCAGGAGGCCCCCGCTACCCTCCATTCTGATGCGGCTGGGGCGCCCGGTCTTGGTGTGAGCCACTCTCCTGAGGGGCTTGGGATCCCACAGCCGCCTTCGCCGGTCATCTACACTAGAGAGGAGGTCGTGGCTTTTGGTGGGATCCCTGACCCCGTATCTATGGGGCGAAGGATGAGTGCGCGCATCCTGGACATTCCGGAGGTTGACGATATGCAGCAGAGGTGCGCTATGAGGGCGGCCAAGCTCCATGAGGCTGAGGTCTCCTACGGTATGTCCGTCAACACCTCTAATTCTATATTGCATTTTTCTAATGAGGAGATTATTCATAATGCAAACCAGTTAGGAGTGTCTCTAGGGGTGTCCCAGTCTGAAATTAACAACTCGGTGAATGATATGTTAGATTTGGAGGCGGAACGTGTCTTAGAGACACTTCGCAACCTTGCCGCGGTTAAACCAATGAATTATGCGGAGATTGATGCATTAGGGGTTCGAGTGCTTGATAATCTGTGTGCGGATCTAGTACCCCCCAATCATGACTCTGAGGACGATGATGCTCCTCTAGAGACTGAGGATAGTAACATCTGTGAACCCGGTTATGAGGACCGGGCGACAGAGCCTAGTATACCCAAGCGTAAGTGGAAACGGAAGATCTATCCCGATTCCGCTGTTCGTAGGAGTGCTAGGATTCGAACTTCTAAAAAATTCCATGACGATACATGAGAGGAATATTCTGGAATAGCAGAGGTCTGAAGGACTTGGCTAAAAGGAGGTTCCTGGCTGAGGCGGCGGTAGAGCAGAGGTTAGATTTTGTTGCTCTATCGGAGACTGGTAGAGATAATTTTGCCCCCCAGTTCCTTTCTTCTCTGGTGGGCGGTATTGATTTCGATTGGCATTGCCTCCCTCCACGAGGAAGATCGGGTGGTATCTTACTCGGTGTGAGATGCGATTCGTTGGAAGTCCGAAGTGTTGTGATGGGCGACTTCGCGGTGAAGTTTCGAGTTAGGTCTAGGTTGGATGGTTTTAACTGGGCTCTGGTTGCGGTCTATGGTGCTGCACAACCCGAGCTTAAAGCCGAGTTCCTGGCGGACCTTGTTCGAATCTGTGGGTCGGAACAGCTTCCAATTTTAGTTGGAGGAGATTTCAATATCATCAGGAGGAGGGAGGAGAAAAACAACGATAACTTTGACGGCAGATGGTCGTTCATGTTCAATACCATTATTGAAAGCTTGGATCTGAGAGAGATTGAGCTTTCTGGTAGAAAGTTTACCTGGGCTAATGCCTTGCCAAACCCAACCTATGAAAAACTTGATCGAGTTCTTGCCAGCGTGGATTGGGAACAAAAGTTCCCTCTGGTCACGGTGCAAGCTCTTTCCAGGAGAATTTCAGATCATACACCCTTATTCGTCGACTCTGAGCCGAACCACGTGGGTAACAAGAACACCTTTTCTTTTGAGTTGTCTTGGTTTGAACGTGAGGGGTTCTTGGACTTGATTGCTAGGGAATGGGCTAGAGACGCAGGTGGCAAGACTGCGATCGAGCGTTGGCAGAATAAGATTAGGCATTTGAGAAGTTTCCTACGGGGTTGGGCTAAGCACCTCAGTGGGGTGTATAAGATTGAAAAGGATAGACTCCTTACTCTCTTACAAGCCCTGGACATTAAGGCCGAATCCATCATTTTATCGCCGTCTGAGCTTCAGGCTAAAAATGAGGCAGAGACGAGGTTGAGAGAACTGCTCCGCGAAGAAGAACTGAAGTGGGCTTTGCGTGCTAAAGTCCGCAAAGTGGTCCAAGGGGACGCGAATACTCAATTCTTCCACTTGATAGCTAATGGTAAGCACAGAAAGAAGCGTATCTTTCAGCTTGAGCAAGAAAAGGGCACTATTTTAGGTCAGGATAACCTAAAAACGTATATCACCGACTATTATAAGCAGTTATTTGGACCTCCGGAGGACAATTGTGTGTCTCTAGATGAGTCCCGGACTGATGATGTGCCTCAGTTATCGGCTGCCGAGAATGATATACTGGTTGCACCATTCTCAGAAAAGGAGGTGTTTGATGCCATTGCACAGATGAAAAATAATAAGGCTCCTGGACCGGATGGATTCCCGGCCGAGTTCTATAAAAAGTGCTGGCATATTATTAAGGGGGATTTACTACCTATGTTCCATGATCTGTTCTCTGGACAGCTTCAATTATTTCATCTGAATTTTGGGACTATTACACTGCTTCCCAAGAAAACGGATGCTGTGAGAATTGAGCAATTCAGGCCGATTTGCCTTCTCAATGTTAGTTTCAAAATCTTCACCAAGGTCGGGACCAATAGGCTCACACAGATTGCGCATTCTGTGGTGCAGCAGTCCCAAACTGCGTTCATGCCGGATCGAAATATCCTTGAAGGGGTGGTCGTCTTGCATGAAACACTCCATGAAATCCATTCCAAAAAATTAGATGGAGTAATTTTTAAGGTGGATTTCGAGAAAGCGTACGATAAAGTCAAATGGCCTTTTCTCCAACAGTCATTGCGTATGAAAGGTTTTGATGAAGCCTGGCGTCGTCAGGTAGAAGCATTTACGCAAAAAGGTAGTGTGGGAATTAAAGTTAATGATGACATATGTCATTATTTTCAGACACATAAAGGCCTAAGACAAGGAGATCCGATGTCCCCTATCTTGTTTAACATCGTGGTGGACATGTTGGCAATTTTGATAGGACGGGCTAAGGATAATGGTCAGATAGGTGGATTGATACCTCATCTTATTGATGGAGGTGTATCCATCCTTCAGTACGCTGATGATACAATCATCTTTATGGAGCATGACTTGGCCAAGGCGAGAAATATGAAGCTTGTGTTATGCCTATTTGAACAATTGACCGGGTTAAAGATTAACTTTCATAAGAGTGAGCTGTTCTATTTTGGTAGAGCCAATGACGAACAGGAGGCTTATAGGCAATTGTTTGGGTGTGAGTTGGGAGCACTACCCTTCTCTTACCTAGGTATCCCAATCCACCATCGTAGGCTGACAAACAGAGAGTGGAGGTGCATCGAGGACCGTTTTGAGAAGAAATTGAGCTGCTGGAAGGGTAAGCTCATGTCATACGGAGGCCGATTAATTCTGATTAATTCGGTGCTCACGAGTATGCCGATGTTTCTCCTTTCGTTCTTTGAGGTCCCAGTTGGTGTTAGGAGGAGACTGGACTTCTACCGATCGCGGTTCTTTTGGCAGGGGGATGAGCTCAAAAGGAAATACCGGCTGGCTAAATGGGATATCATTTGTAGACCAAAAGACCAAGGGGGTCTAGGTATTGAGAATCTCGAGGTTAAGAATAAATGCCTCCTTAGCAAGTGGCTGTGGAAGCTATCATCGGAGAATGATGCCATGTGGGCTCAAATCCTTCGTAGTAAGTATCTCCAGACAAAAACTTTATCCCAGGTTATAGTTAGGCCAACCGACTCACCCTTTTGGAAGGGCTTGATGAAAGTCAAAAGACTCTTGTTTAATAGGATAAAGTTTGTTGTCGGAAACGGCTTGAGTACACGTTTCTGGGAGGACACTTGGCTCGGCGACACCCCCCTAGCTATCCAATATCCGTCCTTGTACCGTATTGTTCAACGACGTGAGGTGTTTGTTGCCTCGGTCGTCCAATCCAACCCCCTTAATATTCAGTTTAGACGAGCGCTAGCGGGCAATCGTTGGGAAGAGTGGCTCCGTCTAGTTAGGAGACTGATGGAGGTTCAACTTTCACAACAATCCGATGAATTACGCTGGAACTTGACTAAGTCTGGAGTTTTCACTGTTAAATCAATGTATCTTGATGTTATCAATTCGAACTCCATTCTTACATCCAAGCATGTTTGGGATGTAAAAGTTCCGTTGAAAATAAAAGTGTTCATGTGGTTTGTTCACAAACAAGTTATTTTAACCAAAGACAACTTGGTAAAGCGTAATTGGACAGGTCCTACTCGGTGTAGTTTCTGTGATCGGGATGAGACTATCAAGCACCTCTTTTTTGATTGCCCGTTGGCCAAGGTCCTTTGGCAGACGGTCCACATTACTTTTAATATCAAGCTGCCGAATTCTATTGACGCCTTATTTGGGACATGGCTTAATGGGATTGCGCCTGATTTAGCGAGACACATTCGTGTTGGTGTATGTGCTCTGCTGTGGACTATCTGGACTTGCAGAAATGATTTGGTTTTTAACAGAATATCATGTATCCATTTTTTGCAGGTTTTATTCCGAACTACGGCACTTATCCGTTCGTGGTCGCTACTCACTCAGACGGAGGCCAGGGCGCGTTTGGTTACTGGGTCTGTCCGCTGGGAGACGGTAGCTCGGGATATCTTCAACCGGTTTGGATGGCGGTCATGTAATAGGATAGGCAATTAGTTTACCTATCTACTTTTTAGCCAGCCGGTTGTCGCGTCTTTTCAGGGCTAGTTTGTGTTCTCTAGCTCCTTATGGCTCTGTGTGAGCTATATTTGCCTTTTTATTTCCTTTGAAGACTACTGCTACCATGTTGGAACTACTTTATTTGGTTAATAAGATGGCCGTATGCATCTACCAGATGCAGAGGCCGGGGAATCCCCTTTTCGAAAAAAAATTCAGGCGTAGTCGACGGGTTATTTAATGCTAGCCACGAATGGGGAAAGCCGACGTTTGTACTGCGTGGGAGACGGACGTCCAGGGGATAGCGCCATAGGGGCGACGTTTTAGCACTGCAACGACGTGTACCGGAGGTCCGTAACGGCAGCCCATCAGCCGTTCCTCAGGGTTGTTTGAATACAGTAACTGTTTTGAGGGAACCCGTTTAATGAAAACCGATTTGGCCCCAAGAATAGCGTATACTCTGTCTGGCTAACGTTATCAATCCCTGGATTGCTAAACCTTGTTTCGCTAAAACTCAAAACTTCGAGTTTTGAGGGAAAAAGAATAGACTAATTGATAGTCGTTTTTACAAAAACTCGTTCTCTCGTGAACCAGTGGTGGCGACGTTAATACCGCCGCCGCGGCCACGGCGCCTCCTTGAGCGATAGTATGTGCCACTGCCTTCCTTTGCCATTGTTCATCTTGCATCGATTACTCATCGCCGTCGCTTCCGCTCTCCGTGGCTGCCGGCCCTTGGCCATAGTCACTGCTGCCGCTTCCGCCCTCTGCCACTGCTGGCCCTCGGCCATGGTCGCCCTCGCTGCTTCCGCCACCTCTACTGCCAGCCCTCTCCATGGCCGCCGCCGGGCCTTGGCCATGGTCGCCGTCGCCGCATCCGCCTTTGCCGAGCCCTCGCTGGATGTGTTGATAATGCTATTGCAGCCACACCATCAAAAACATAATGTACTCAAGAGCATCACCGCGCTTGCCAAAGCTGTCCCATTTTAGTACCGGCGTTGATATACACACGATGGTGTGTGCACAGGGCCGGTCCTGAGATTTCGGGGGCCGGGGCGAACTTAAAATTGGGGGCCCCTAATATACGAGCCATTGTAATATACGTGTGCATATATATATATATATATATTTGTCTAAAAACACACATACACACACACACACACACACACACACACACACACACACACACACACACACACATATATATATATATAATCAGTAACACTTAAATCCAAAATCTGTATGCGTATAAAAAAATACATAATACCTTAAAAATTTCTTCTAACATTCCTCGATGCAAAGTCGCTTATGATGGGGTCGATGTCAATCTCATCCAATAATTTCTTCTCGATGCATAATGTAGCCAAACCATTTAACCTCTCTTGAGTCATAGTTGACCTCAAATAATTCTTCAACAATTTCAGATTTGAAAAGCTTCTCTCGGCCGATGCAACCGTCACAGGCACAGTAAATAAGATGCGATAAGCAACGGAGATATTCGGATAACAATCAACTTCTCTAACATGCCCAAAAATCTCCATGGCAGACATTACGCCATTTGGCAAAGTAAATCTCATAATCTTCAATTCAGAAATAAGATCATATACCTCTACATCAGATGAACCATCAAGAGAGAATGTTTCGGCAAATTTTGTGCAACACTCTTCAAGTTCATTATCACTTAATGACTTCAGGGTGCCCGAGCTCAATAAAAATCCAAAGATATCTTTGAACACCATTAGTTCTTTAAATCTATCCTTCAAAGAAGTGACCGCCATATCAACCAAAACAAAAAAATATTTAACACGAAAAGCCTTCTCAGCTTCTAGAATTTCTTCTTGACAATCACTTTCACCAAACTGTCTCTTCCTCTTACCACGACGTTACATTGGAAACACGGGATCAATTCCCATTTCAGTCGCAATACCTTTGGCGATGGTCACACTTGAAGAAAACCCACCATCTCTGTACTTCTCAAAATATTCTGTTATACCTTTTATTTGCTTCAAAGCAGAGTCAATACACATGGTTGACGATTGCAGCATCTTGCTAACTTTATTTACAGCAAACAGACTATCATGCCCGATAATCATACCAACTAGAAACTCAAAGCGACCAAGTGCATCAAATAAATTTTTTGCGTCGCTTTTATCCTTAGGTTCAGTGTCAGAAGCATCACGTAACTCAGACAAAGCTGACCTTAACTCAATGGCTTGATATCTTATTGCTGTAACACTTTTGATTCGACTCTCCCAGCGAGTGTTGGACAATGATTTCACAGTCAAACTAGGAACATGTTTAAGCAAAACATTCCACCTTTTCGTAGAACCAGCAAATAATATATATATGCGCTGAACAATTCCAAAAAATGAAACAGCTTTCTCACATGTTTTTGCCATATCACAGAGAGTGAGATTGAGACTATGACAAGCACATGTCATGTATAATGCTCTTGGATTCACATCAAGTAACCTAGATTGTACCCCTCGGTATTTCCCTTTCATGTTAGAACCATTGTCATATCCTTGACCCCTTATATCATTAATATTTAAGCCAAAAGTCTCCATAGATTCAAGAAGTACTTTAAAAATCCCTAAGCCAGAAGTGTCATCCACCTTCAAGAATCCCAGAAAGTACTCCTCAATTTTTATTTTCCCATCCGACAAATTAACACAACGAACTAAAAAAGTCATTTGTTCTTGATGACTAACATCAGGGGTACAATCTAGGATAACGGAGAAATACTTGGCCTCTTTAACAACCTTTATGATAGAACATGTGATGTCAGCAGCCAAAAGAGATATCAACTCGTTCTGAATTTTATGACTGAGATAATGGTAATGAATTTCTTTGTTCTGGATACGTCTAAGGTGGTCTTGCATTACTAAATCAAATTCTGCAATCATCTCAACACAAGCTAAGAAATTACCATTATCGTCCTTGTAAAGTTGCTCACTGTTTCCACGAAAAGCCAAGTTGCGTTTACCAAGATATTTCACAATGGCTATTATTCTTAACAAAACTTGCCTGACACGTTCTTTCTCCTTTGTTATTTGATGCTGCAAGTCCTTGTCAATAGTTTCCTCTTTCCGTAGTCTAATCCTTAATTCATTCCACTTGTTCATGTTATTAATATGATCAACACTATTTTCATGTTCTTTAAGCTTCTCACTAATGTGCCTCCAATGATCTAATCCATCATGTGCTAAGGAACTCTGACTCCTGCTACTGCTAGACTTGAAGATCTTATAACAAAAGCAAAAAACTTTGTCAACACCTTCTGAATAAACTAGCCATTTTCTATCATGTTTCTCTCCATTGCTTAACTTCCTATGATAGTGAGCATAGGAAAAATGTCTTCCTGCATCATCTACAGGGTATTCCATTTTATCCTCTTCCTCTCTCATTGGCCCTTTCTCAACTAATACATCTCTTGCTTTATTGTCAAGATTATCCCAATTTCTTGGATCATAAATATCAGGAGTATAGACTGGTTCATCAACACTAGGAGATTGTTCTTGTGCATCCGACGAATTACCTACATTCTCGGAGCCACTTACATTGCTGTCGTCGATGTTGGTTTCGACATTTTCTTCTTGCTGATCGGATTCTGAATTCACATTAGTTTGTTGCTCTTCCTCTATGGCAACTATCGCCAACTCATCACCTGGGTTTATCGAAGTAGTGGAAGTACTCTTGTAATATAAGTGCATATGCCCATGCTGTGATTGTACCAATTTATCTACGGTCTTCTTCTTTTTCCTTTTTTTTACTACCCGATGCATATGTCCTGTTTCTCGGAGGCATGCTAATACACAATCCTGAAAAAGTAATTTTTGCATCAATTATTCAACAGTACCACATACACATCAAGGAAACGGCCAAACACAAATATAATATACCTGGTTCAGCGTCAGTCCGTGTGCTATTTGCAGCGCCTAGACTCGGAGAGCAATGAGCAATTGACCAAGCGTGAGGGCCCCCTGAATTGAAATCAGCTGTGAACTGGATTAGGATTTAGGAAGGAGATTAGGAGAAGAGAATTAGAAATTAGCAAGAGCCAGATGGCAGTGGGCAGACCTGCAGCACGGCGTGTCGCAGACTCGCGGTGTCGCCGTGTCGGCGAGGGCGGGCGGCGGCCGCGGCCTAGGGCTGGGAGCCTGCGTGATGAGATGGGTCGAACTGTCGAGTATCCTGCCACATATTGTTGTCTTTTTTTTTCACGTGGAGGACGAAGGAAAGCAATCGCTAATCAAGCCGCGCATGTCGCTAATCCTGCGGCTGCTGCTCGTATCTCTTGCGAGCTTGTGCGTGCGCGTGAAAGGCTTTGACTATTTTGTTTGACATGGGCCTACAGCCTGCTATATGTATATATACCTAGTACATACCTGGGTGGGGGCCCCTACCTTGTGGGGGCCCAGGGCGGCCGCCCCCCTGCCCCCCCCCCCCCCGGCCGGCCCTGTGTGTGCATGATGTGCAGCCGATAAATCCTCCCCACCGTAGGATACTCTAGGAACAACGCCGCCGATGGCTAGATGGCAAACTTCGTGCGCGTGTAATAAGTGTCGGCTGTATAGCAGTGCTCTTTTAGTACCACGGAGTTCACGTGCACGTGTGCTCGTCGAGAAAGAGAGATCACGGACAAAAGGAACTCATAGAGGAAAATCGATTTACATTATTACTATCTGAAGTTTTTTTTTGCGAGAAAGTACTATCTGAAGTTTTCAAGTCCAAACAAGGTATCCTTTAAATCAGCTTTGACATAGCAACAGTTTAAAACAGGTTTTCCTAAAAATCCTCTTAAAACAGGTTTTGCTAATACTTGTTCCAAATACTAGTTATCGAAATTCGAAAAAACCACTAAATGCGATACCATCTACCCCGGTGGGTCAGTCCGCCAGCCCAATCGATCCCTAAATCGAAGAAGAAACCCTAGCGTTGCCTCACAAGGCGTATTAGTCCTACTAAGTATGGACCTCTAAGCGATGTGCTAGTTTCACAAGATGTTATCTATGAATATTATAACGACGTTTTACTTAAACCTATTTCTCTATTTTCTTTTTTCATACATTTTTCCGCCGTGTCGAGCATACATTGTGATGATGATCTTCATAGGGGGGGATGATGATCGTCGCATGGTCATATGTCAAGAGAGAAAGGTGTTTTCTTCCTCTCTAGTTGTGAGGTAGAGAAAACATTTTGTGTTTTTGTTTTTTTGCCAGGGGGTGTAGTTGCATATATGGTAGGTTTCTCTTTAAAAAAATGCATGTGAAACATCTTTTTATTACTCCCTCCATTCAAAAATATTTGTCAGAGAAATGGATAAAAATGGATGTATCTAGAACTAAAATACGTCTAGATACATCCATTTCTCCGGTAAGTATTTCCGGACGGAGGAAGTATTATTTTGTGATGCCTTTTTGTGATAACTTAGATGTAGTTGCCAAAAGCGAGTGATTTTTTTGGGGAAATATATTATTGTGAAAACAGAGTTTCTGGATTGTGTACTAGAGGTTTTACGGGATTTGAGCTGCGTAATTTAGGCCTTCCTCTTTTTTTGATGATGTAAAAAATATTATAAAAAAACATGCAGAATCTTTTGTGATTTGTTCACATGGGTGGGCGGTGGGCTGGGGTTGGGAGTAGAGAGGCACACATTTTTTATTTTTTTTGCGGATGACACACATATGTTTTGACCAAGTATATTTTTTTTTTCGGATGACACACATATGTCTTTCGCTGCTCTCCTTCACTCTGTATCGTTGATCGACCACTAGCTCGAGATCAAGGCCATATAGCTCGAGCAGGCAGAATCATACAGAAGTCTAACTCGGTGCTCTGAGCCGGAGTGTGGAGTCCCAGCATATACCACTTCATGGTGTAGTATGTCAGTCCTTGATATAACGCCCGCGAGACACCGTCTCATGAACCTTAGATCTCTCAGAGCTGCACAATAGAAACATAGCAGGCCAATACAAACTTATATATTACATAACATGATCCAAACCAAATTCGGAAGTCCAAACCTTCAAACTACTGGTGCCGAAAGACTTGTGATTGTTTATCTCTACTCATTTTTTTTAAAAAAAGGGGGCTCCCCGGCCTCTGCATCAGAACGGTGCATATGACCACCTTCATTAAAAACAAACACATTCAACAAGGTCTTAAAGTCTCGAAACAAGTAAAGAAAAGCTCACAAAGAGTCAATAAAAAGGCAAAAAAAAAGCCACAACCGGCTGGCACAATAAAGATAGAAAAACTAATTGCCTATCCTATTACATGACCGCCATCCAAACCGGTTGAAGATATCCCGTGCTACCATCTCCCACCGGATAGATCCAGTAACCAAATGCTCCCTGGCCTCCGTCGGAGTGAGTAGCGACCACATACGGATCAACGCAGTGGCCCGGAAGATAACCTGCAAAAAATGAATGTTTGATGTTCTGTTAAAGATCAAATCATTTCTGTAGTTCCAGACTGCCCACAATAAAGCACATACTCCTACGCGAATGTGGCTCGCTGTTTTGGACTCTATCCCGTGAAGCCACGTTCCAAATAATGAGCTGACAGAACTCGAAGGAGTAATGTTAAAAGCTATGTGCACCGTCCACCATAGAACCTTAGCCAACGGGCAATCCAGAAAGAGGTGCTTGATAGTTTCATCCCGATCACAAAAGCTACACCTAGTAGGTCCTGTCCAATTACGCTTTGCCAGATTGTCTTTAGTTAAGATGACTTGTTTATGTACAAACCACATAAACACTTTAATTTTTAACAGAACCTTGACTTTCCAAACATATTTGGAACTAGGAATGGAGCTAGAATTGATAACATCAAGATACATTGATTTAACTGTAAACTCCCCATTCCTAGTAAGCTTCCAGCGCAACTTATCAGGCTGTTGAGACAGCTGAACCTCCATCAGTCTACTAACTAGATGGAGCCACGTTTCCCAACGATTGCCAACTAGCATCCTTCTGAATTGAATATTAAGAGGGACGGACTGAAGTACTGTTGCAACGTAAGCATCGCGTCATTTAGCAATACTATAAAGAGACGGGTATTGAAGCGCTAGGGGTGTCTCTCCTAGCCAAGTATCCTCCCAGAATTGCGTGTTATCGCCATTTCCGATAATAAACTTTGTCATATTGAAAAAGGCTGCTTTAACTCTCACGAGCCCTTTCCAAAAAGGCGAGTCCATCGGCCTCGCTGTCATTTGGGACAAAGTTTTGGACTGAAGATACTTACTACAGAGCATCTGCGCCCTCTGGCCTCAGTCTCAACAGATAACTTATACAGTCACTTGCTGAGAAGACATTTATTCTTGACTTCAAGATTTTCAATACCAAGACCCCCTTGGTCTTTTGGTCGACAAATGATATCCCATTTGGCGAGTCTGTATTTTCTTTTTAGCTCATCACTCTGCTAGAAGAAACAGGATCGATAGAAGTCCAGCCTTTTCCTTACTCCAACTGGAACCTCCAAAAAAAAAGACAGGAGAAAATAGGCATACTCGTGAGAACCGAATTAATAAGAATTAACCGGCCTCCGTATGACATAAGCTTGCCCTTCCAGCAACTCAGTTTCTTCTCAAATCGATCCTCGATGCACTTCCATTCTCTGTTTGTCAGCTTACGATGGTGAATTGGTATACCTAAATACGTAAAAGTTAGAGTCCCCAATTCGCACCCAAACAATTGCCTATAAGCCTCTTGTTTGTCATTGGTCCTTCCAAAACAGAACAATTCACTTTTATGAAAGTTAATCTTTAATCCGGGCAATTGTTCAAATAATCATAACACCAGCTTTATATTTCTCGCTTTCGCCAAGTCATGCTCCATAAAGATGATTGTATCATTGGCGTACTGTAGGATAGAGACACCTCCATCCACTAGGTGAGGCACCAAACCACCTACCTGACCAGCCTCCTTAGCCCTTCCTATTAGAATTGCCAACATATCAACTACAAAGTTGAACAAAATAGGCGACATCGGGTCACCTTGTATCAGGCCCTTATGTGTCTGGAAATAATGACCTATGTCGTCATTCACTTTAATTCTAACACTCCCTTTTTGTGTGAAAGATTCTACCTGGCGTCGCCAGGCTTCATCGAAACCTTTCATGCGTAAGGCTTGTTGAAGGAAAGGCCATTTGACTTTATCGTACACCTTCTCGAAATCCATCTTAAAAACCACTCCATCGAGTTTTTTCGAGTGGATTTCGTGGAGCGTTTCATGTTCTAGGATGTTTCTGTCCGGCATGAAAGCAGTTTGGGAGTGCTGCACCACAGAATGCACTATCTGCATGAGCCTATTAGTCCCAACCATGGTTAAAGTTTTGAAACTAACATTAAGAAGACAGATTGGCCTGAACTGCTCAATCCTCACATCCTCTGTTTTCTTAGGAAGCAGGGTTATCGTTCCAAAATTCAGGTGAAATAGCTGAAGCTGTCCAGAGAATAAATCATGGAACATCGGTAACAAATCCCCCTTAATAATATGCCAGCACTTTTTATAGAACTCCACCGGAAATCCATCCGGCCCTGGAGCTTTATTATTTTTCATCTGAGAAATAGCTTTAAACACCTCCTTCGCTGAAAATGGGGCGCTCAAAATGTCATTCTCATCAACAACAAGTTGAGGCACATCCTCAGTCCTAGACTCATTCAGGGATACACAATTATCCTCCAGAGGCCCAAACAACTGCTTATAGTATTCGGTTATGTAAAGTTTTAGGTTTTCCTGTCCTAGAATCGTCCCTTCATCTTGTTCAAGCTGAAAGATTCTCTTTTTTTCTATGCTTGCCATTAGCGATCATGTGAAAGAATTGAGTATTTGTGTCCCCCTGGACGACTTTGCGGACCTTAGCCCGCAGTGCCCACTTCAATTCCTCCTCACGGAGAAGCTCTTTCAATCTCATCTCCGCCTCAAGTTTTGCATGAAGCTCCGTGGCTTGAAGAATCATGGACACGGCTTTTAGATCCAGGGTCTGAATAAGTGTAAGGAGCCTTTCCTTTTCAACCTTATAAATCCCACTAAGATTCTTAGCCCACCCATGCAAGAAACTTCTCAAGTGCCTTATCTTATTGTGCCAACGCTCGACCGCAGTCCTACCTCCTGCATCCTTAGCCCATTCCCTGGCTACCAGATCCAAAAAGCCTTCTCGTTCAAACCATGCCATTTCGAACGAGAATGAATTTTTGTTCCCCATGCGAGTGGCCTCACCAGAGTCCACGAGCAGAGGCGTGTGGTGAGAAATACCGCGCGAAAGCGCCTGGACCGTAACCAAGGGAAATTTCTGTTCCCATTCAACACTCGCAAGGACTCGATCCAGCTTCTCAAACATCGGATTTGGCAAAGTATTAGCCCAGGTATCCTTTCTACCCGAAAGCTCTATCTCTCGCAGATCCAAGCTTTCAATAATGGTATTAAACATGAACGACCACCTCCCGTCGAAGTTATCATTGTTCTTTTCCTCTCTTCTTCTAATAATGTTGAAAGCGCCCCCAACCAGGATTGGAAGCTGCTCGGAACTGCAAATTCGAACAAGGTTTGCCAAAAACTCTGGTTTGTGTTCGGGCTGTGCGGCACCATAAACCGCCACTAGAGCCCAATTAAACCCATCGGCCTTCGACTTAACCCGAAACTTAACTGCAAAGTCACCCATCACTACACTTCGGACTTCCAGCGAATCTCACCTAACTCCAAGTAAGATCCCACCCGACCTTCCTCTCGGAGGCAAGCAATGCCAATCAAAATTGACACCGCCCGATAAAGTACTAAGAAACTGGGGAGAGAAATTATCTCTACCAGTTTCCGAAAGTGCAATAAAATCCAACCTATGCTCGATAGACGCATCTGCAAGGAACCTTCTCTTAGCCAAGTCTTTCAGACCTCTGCTATTCCAAAAGATTCCTTTCATATTTCATCATGAAATTTTTTAGTAGTTCAGATCCTAGCACTCCTACGCACCGCCGACGCAGGATAGATCTTCCGCTTCCACTTGCGTTTAGGCTTGTTTTGATCCTCCACTTGGTCCTCACAACTGGGCTCCATGGACCAAACTACTACCTCATCAAAGGTATCATCCTCTACCTCTGACTCAGGATAGGATGGTGCAAGATCCGCACAAAAATTATCGAGTACCCTGACCCCCAACGCATCTATCTCAAAATCATTCATAGGCCTGACCACAGCTAAGTTACAAATCATTTCTAAAGCGCATTCCGCTTCCAAATCCAGAATATCATTTACGGAATTAGAGATTTCACTATCATTTATCCCTAGTGAAACTCCTAATTGACTTGCATTATTAATAATCTCATTATTAGAAAAATGCAGAATGGAATTAGAAATGTTGACCGACATACCAGTAGTGGGCACAATACCACGAAGCTTGGCCGCCCTCATGGTGCACCTCTGCTGCATGTCATCAACCTCCGGGTGATCCTGGAGACGATGGTTCATTCGTCGCCCCTCAGATACCGGATCCGGAATCCCTCCATAAGCAATGACCTCCTCCCGAGAAGCGGTCGAAACCAGAAGTGAAGAGCTCCACGGCCCCGTCGTCATTCGCCCTCGAACCGTGGCCTGGGGACTCAGGGGCGCCGGAGGAGGGAAGTGAATGGGCCTCTTGCCCGTGCTCCCTTGCCACCCCGGCCTCTGGCAGTTGGGGATCACTGGCGCCACCAGAGGCGCGGCCACCCTAGTCGCCAGAGAAGAGAAGGGAGTCGAGGCCACCTATCCTGGACTCCCTCCCCTAGGCCTAGCCGTCAGCATCGGCTCTGTCGCCGCGAGAGGAGAAGAGGGAGCCGAGGCCACCTGCCATGGGCCCCCTCACCTAGGCACAACCGTCCTCAATGGCTCGTCGCCGCCAGAGGAGAAGGAGCCGAAGCCACCTGGCCCGGGCCCCCTCCCCTAGACACAGTCGTCAACACAGGCTGCGTCACCGCCAGAGGAGAAGGAGCTGAGGCCACCTGCCCCGGACTCCCTCCCCTAGTCACAACCGCCATCGTCGGCTCCGTGGCCTGAGGTGAGGCAACTATCAGAGAAGGAGGAAGAGGGGCCGCCTGCCCAAACTCCTCGCCCCCTCCCTCGACGATGGTCGTCACAGGAAGAATCACCTTCGAGCCCCCAAGCACGGGACTCTCATCAACATCAAAATCCAGTGCAGGCAGCGCGCGCTCCAACACATCATCGGACTCCACCCGCTCGCTCCAGAGTCGGGGAGGAGCAGAAGCTGGCTCAAACGACTCAAATCTCAGGGAACTCATTGGCACCGAAGAAGATGGTGCCGCCCCGTCCCCCGGGCGTCTGAGGAACGGGCGCCGAACCGTTGGCCACCTCTCGTCCAGCCTCGTCTATGGGCGCCTCCTTAGCGCCCGGACTGCCATCTTCCTCGTGCATGTTAACATCAGACCCATTGATGGCCTCAGCAAAAATATTGGCATCCTCAAACTCAATCTCAAGATTAAAAATCTGGCCCTATATGTCCACTTAACCACATCGGGCACAAACTCAATATCCAAAACACTCACCAACAATTGGGCCACTCCGTGAGCTCGGGTGAAGGCCATATCCACTCTCTCGGTTTTCCCGACCAAGATTCCCAAGCTAGCAACGACTCGAGCATCCTGAATTGGCTTCGAGGGAGCCCCGGAGAAACGCAACCAGACCTGAGTAAGAGGCTTGCCCTGAGGCTCAACCCTCTTCCACTCATGGAACTCCAGGATGCACTCTACACAACCCAAAGCTCAGAACCCTCTGCCAATCTTCAACAGAAGGAAAGTCCACCTTAAACATATTGGCCTCGATACTGACAAGGTCCCACTGGAAGTCACCAGGAGCTAACTCCTTGAGCCTCTACACAATCTGATTCTCAGAGACATCACCTTTCGTAACTTTCACAACCCCAGTGGTCATGCTCTGGGTCTCCTCTGGGATCTCCCTCGCACTGGCAGACTCGAAGAACATCAACTCAGCGCAATACACTCCATACATAGTGATAGTTGATACGTCTCCAACATATCTATAATTTTTGATTGTTCCATGCTATTATATTATATCTTTTGGATGTTTAATGGGCTTTACTAAGCACTTTTGTATGATTTTTGGGACTAACCTATTAACCTAGAGCCCAGTGCCAGTTTCTGTTTTTTTTCCTATTTCAGTGTTTCGCAGAAAAGGAATATCAAACGGAGTCCAAACGGAATGAAACCTTCGGGAGAGTTATTTTTGGAATGGAAGCAATCCAGGAGACTTGGAGTACACGTCAGGGAAGCTTCGAGGAAGCCACGAGGCAGGGAGGCGCGCCCTACCCCCTGGGCGCGCCCCCACCCTCGTGGCCCCCTCGTGGCTCCCTTGACCGACTTCTTTCGCCTATATATATTCATATACCCTAAAAACATCAGAGAACAGAATAGATCGGGAGTCCCTTTGAAGTTATCTTATCGGATTGAGTCTTTAAGGATTTGAGAACACTTGATGTATGTCTTGCATGTGCTTATCTGTGGTGACAATGGGATATTCACGTGATCTACTTGATGTATGTTTTGATGATCAACTTGCGGGTTCAGTGACCTTGTGAACTTATGCATAGGGGTTGGCACACGTTTTCGTCTTGACTCTCCGGTAGAAACTTTGGGGCACTCTTTGAAGTTCTATGTGTTGGTTGAATAGATGAATATGAGATTGTTTGATGCATATCAAATAATCATACCCATGGATACTTGAGGTGACATTGGAGTATCTAGGTGACATTAGGGTTTTGGTTGATTTGTGTCTTAATGTTTCATTCTAGTACGAACTCTAGGATAGATCGAAGGGAAAGAATAGCTTCGTGTTATTTTACTACGGACTCTTGAATAGATCGATCAGAAAGGATAACTTTGAGGTGGTTTTGTACCCTACAATATTCTCTTCGTTTGTTCTCCGCTATTAGTGACTTTGGAGTGACTCTTTGTTGCATGTTGAGGGATAGTTATATGATCCAATTATGTTATTATTATTGAGAGAACTTGCACTAGTGAAAGTATGAACCCTAGGCCTTGTTTCCTAGCATTGCAATACCGTTTACGCTCACTTTTATCATTAGTTACCTTGCTGTTTTTATATTTTCAGATTATAAAAACCTATATCTACCATCCGTATTGCACTTGTATCACCATCTCTTCGCCGAACTAGTGCAACTATACAATTTACCATTGTATTGGGTGTGTTGGGGACACAAGAGACTCTTTCACTACTGGAATCAGCTTCTTTGCCGTCCCCCATGGCAGACGGCAAAGGCATAGATCACGGATGGCAAACTTCTTTGCCGTCTGCTAGCGGACGGCAAACTGTCCGGATGAACGCCTGCCAGCAAAGGCCTTCTTTGCCGTCCGCTTCTTAGAAACGGACGACAAAGGATTACGCCGTCCGCCATCCGAGGCCAGCAGACAGCAAAGACAGCTGACGGCAATGCGGTGGCGTGAGAGCCTTTAGGGGGTTAATGGCGCTCTTTGCCGTCGAGCCCAGCTAGGCATCACTGGGAAGCTGCCACATGTCCAGGTATGCCATCCGCCAGCAGACGGCAAAGAGGTTTGAATCATTGCCGTCTGCTGGCAGACGACATAGCTGGTCACTTTGCCATCCGCCAGAAGACGGCAAAATGACCAAATAGGCAGCCAGTGTTCCTAGTTTGCATAGGTGACTGCCACATGTCCTCTTTGCCGTCTGCTAGCGGACGGCAAAGAGGCTATATATCCCCTGTTTTTATTTGAATCCCATTAATTAGACATGGTTTCAAACACAGATATACATGCATACATATCCAACATATCCAACAGCATGACCAACAACATATTTCATCCAATCCAACAACATAGTTCAACAAAGTCCAACATATCCATATATACATAACCAGAAACAAGTTTCCAACAACATATGCATATAGACATACATATCCAAACAAGTTTTCATAAACAACAAGGAAGCACCACAAGAATAGTACACTCCATGAATCCAAGCTTCCTCATGTAAAGCAAATCTGCAAATTGGGAAAAATGAAAGTTAGAAGAAGAAGAAGACTAGTTAGAAGAAGAAGAAGATTTCTTTCTTCTCTTTCTTTTTCTCCTCTCCTCTTCTTTATCTTCTTCTTCTTCTAACTAAGGTAGGTAAAAATGTCATTTTTTTGCTAAGCTAGGTAAAAATGCTAAGTGTAGGTCATTTTAGAGCTAAGGTAGGTAAATAGGTCATTTTGGAGCTTAGTAAGGTTATTATGTCATTTTCGAGGAAAATAAGCTAAGTCTATATCATTTTGGAGCTAACAAAGATTATCATGCCATTTTTAACCTAAGTATGCTAAGTATGTCATAAATGAACTGAATAAGCTACGTATAGCTTATTTTTTAATCTAACTTAGGTAATTATGCCATTTAGGAGGAAAATAAGCTAAGTATCCATTTGTAAAGCAAAACACTAGAGAAAACTTACCCTCATCACAACAAATGTGATGAAGACCGCAACTAAGGGAACAAGTGATCCAACGGCATAATGATACCAAGCCTCATTATCAATGGCATATTTTCTAATCTTCTTAAGCTTCAGGCGCATTGCATCCATCTTCAAGCGCATTGCATTCATCTTCATCTTGTGATCATCGATGGCATCGGCAACATACAACTCCAATGTCAAGAGGGTCCATTTCAAATTCCGGTTCACATACCTCCTAGATTAAAATATCTCTATGTCAACTTGATGGCCATAATTTGCATAAATGCGAAATGCAACAAATAGTAATGAAAGAGAATTTACCACATCCGAATCATAAAGTGGGCGAGGGCCGACCGGGCCGGAAATCAAGACCATGGCACTATGTATAAGAAACAATCATACAAAGTAAGAAAATTATAAATACCAACTATATAAATCATACAAATAACTATATAAATCAAGTACAACATAAAAATTTGAATACCTAATAATCATTATCGGTAATGACGTGCTCGTCATCATCATTAATAAAAGCATCATCATCATCATCACTATCGGTAATGACGTGCTCATCATCATCATTAATAAATGCATCATCATGTGGAAGGCCACCTTTACGTAATCGTTCAAGCATTGACAGGTCATATGCAGCAGTAACTTCTTCTTCTTCCGGCTCTTCTTGTTCCAGCTCAGGGGTGAAGTCGGATTCACTATCGTTGTCTACTTCAATGTTCTGGGGTGGAGTAGAGCGGTTCTTGGAACGTTTTTTGGAAAGACGTGTTTCTTGGAAGAATTCTCCTTCGTCATATGTGTCTTGGTTAATGTGAGGTTCATAATCCTTTTCATTGGGGGGAGGTGGTCTAACATGTGGCGGCACTTCATAAACGACGTCCCAACCACTGAGATTTGGATCACTTTGACAGGCCCACGGTAGATACAAAACTTGGGTTGCGCGTTGAGTCGTAATATAGACATCGGGAACATCCAAATGGGTGCTTTGTTTGATTTCGACTAGGCCTATATGTTCATGAGTCCTTCTAGTCTCCCTCGGCTGGAACCAATAACATCTGAAGACTATGATGTTTGGTGGGTTTTCACCATAGAATTCAAGTTCATAAATTGCTTCAACTCTTCCATAATACTCGATACCTCCTTCACCGATAGCAGAGACACAACAATTTGTAGACTTTCAGTCGGCCATAGATAGCTCTTTGCCATAGGTACGAAAGCGATACCCATTGATGTCGTATTTGTCAAATGAACGAACCTTATAGTCAAAACCATTAGCTACTTGTCTCAGTTCGGCATCCATAATCTCTGAATTAGCCTACACGTTTAATACGAAAGGATTGTTGCATTAGTCACAAATTAGCCAAAGAAAAAAAGGGTCTAATGGAAATTACCCTTTTTTTGAACCAATAGATGAAACCGGGAAATTTGGCTCCTTGTTTTGCCAGAAGCTAATACTCTTCTACGGAATCCTTTTGGATCACTGCTCCATACGAGAATATGGCGACGTATCGACTGCATAAAAAAAATCCAGGAATAAGAGAAGTTCAAAGGAATTAGAAGTTGTGAAACAATGTACCGAGATCTTACACGATGTACGACCGCACTTCTGTTAGGTTGTTGAAGAGATACAACGAAATGGTCCGCCATTCTTTAACATCCAACCTTACTGGTTTCCAACCACTGGCTGGTGCGAGATTCCCTTTGAATAGGATGAGGTTGGATTGACCCTTTTGAGGTTCGTCAACATTGTACCAAGGCTTTGGATTATGAAAATGACGATTTTTGGCTTTGTAGTGTGCGGTCACGAAGTTTGCCGCCTCCTTAGTGATGAATGCCTCCGCCATCGATGCTTCTATTCTACGTTTATTTTTACATTTTGCCCGAAGCGTCTTCTGCATCCTCTCAGTTGAGTAGCACCAACGATTTTGCACGCCCCCCCCCAATCGTGCCTCGGTCGGGAGATGCAAAATCAAGTGTTGCATTGGATTAAAGAAGCTTGGCGGAAAGATCTTCTCTAACTTGCAGATCAACTCCGGCGCCAACTGTTCCATTTCTTCTAGGAGGCCAGGCGATAGTTCTTTCGCACAATGAACATGGAAGAAATAGCTAAGCTCTGCCAGTACTAGCCATTCATCCTCAGGGATGAAGCCACGCAACATCACTGGCATTATCCGCTCAATCCATATGTGCCAATCATGACTTTTTAGACCAAATATTTTCAATTTTTGAAGACTCGCTCCCCTCTTTAGATTTGCTGCATACCCATCGGGGAACATCAACTTCATTTTCACCCATAAAATAATTTCCTTCATAGTTGATCCCCTTTCCTTTCGGTTCTTTCATGTTTTGTAACGGTCTATCACATAGCTCCTCTTGATCGACTCTAGCCTTAGTATTATCCTTTGGTTTCCCCTCTATGCCGAACAATGTACCAAAAATGGCTTCGGTGATATTCTTTTCAGTGTGCATCACGTCGATGTTGTGCGGGAAAAGGGGGTCTTTGAAGTAAGGCAGATCCCAGAAGCATGTCTTGTGAGTCCAGGCGTGTTCCTTATTATACCCCTTGGAATACCCTGGACGCTTTGGATCAGGCTCGAGAGCGTTTAACTGATCTAGGGTCTGTTGGCCTGTCAACGCAGGTGGTGCAGAGTGTTTGACAACTCTACCTTTGGTGAAGTTCTTCTTGTCTTTCCTGAACTTATGGCCAGGATGTAGAAACGGTCTCTGCAAGTCGAAGCAACTATACTTGCGCCCTCCGTCAGCCAACGAAACTCAAGAGCTCCCTTGCATGTGGGGCACGGGAACCTTCCATGCACACACCAGTCAACGAATAGCGCATACGCCGGCAAGTCATGCATCGAGTACATGAAGCAGGCACGCATTATGAAGTTCTATTTGCTAAAGGCATCATATGTCTTGAACCCATTATCCCAAGCTTCTTGCAATTCGTCCTTAAGTGGCTGCATGTACACATTCATATTCTTCCTGGATAGTTGGGCCCTGGAATTATCAACGTCAAGAAAATATTCTTTCGTTGCATAATCAGCCCCGGGGGGGGGGAGATTGAGTGGAATGACAAACACGAGCCAACAGCTGTATGGGGCTGCCATCTGACCAAACACACTGAACCCATCTGTGCTGATGGTGACTCAAGGATGCCTTGGATCTGCCGTTTTTTCCTTATGTAATGCATCGAAGCGCTTCCACGCTTCACCATCCGACGTGTGCACCATCATCACATTCCCATCTGCATCTAGTTCGGTTCTTTTGCCCGTTCTGTGCCATGTCATCTGTCTGGCCGTCTCTTCGACCATGAAAATACGTTGAAGTCTTCGTACGATTGGCATATACCGAAGAACATTAACGGGTATTTTGGTGTGCCTCTTCTCACCCATACCGTTGTCTACCACAACATACCTGGAAGAATTGCAAATGGGACAATAATTCAAGTCCTTATACTGAAGCCTAAATAAGACACATCCTTTCTCACAGGCATGTATCTTCTCATAGGGCATCTTAAGAGCATGGAGGATTTTGTTTGAATGGTACAGGTTTCGAGGTAGCACATGGCCTTTGGGTAGAAATCGTCCGAATACTGTCATCATCGCGTCGTAGCATTCTCTGCCCAAGTTGAATTGAGCCTTCAAAGCCATTATTTGTGAGATGGCATCCAGCTGACAAAGCTCAGTGTGCTCGTGGAGAGGACGTTTTGAGGACTCCAAC